>JARWKJ010000009.1:34379594-34979594 GCA_029959095.1 Rhinichthys osculus
GTTTGGCCTGACGAGCTTCAGCAGATACATTTTTTGTTTTGTTTTTTATATTTATGTGGAGTTTGTGTTGGAGTGTGTGTTGTGCTGGAGGCAGGTCGTGTTTGGGTGTTATCAGACTCCATGTCGTCAGCTGCAGTGCCATCACTTAGACTGTATATAAAAAGGAGAGAGGCTCGGGAGCGCGCATTCACGTCACATCCGATGGATTTCGCAGAAAATCCGACCCGGAGACTTCACATAGAAATAGGAATACTGGCCTTCAGAGGTATTAGCAAAACCCGACAAGTGGATCATTGTAATGTGTGATTACAACCCCTTCACACACAGGCAATAAAAAAAACGATTCATTTTAGAAGAAAAGTTACATTTAGCACCTTTAACTTAAATTTCATTAAAGGTGCAGTAGGCAATTTCTTAGAAACACCGTTGATACTTGAAACCAACTGAAACCAACACACCCCTTCCTTCGTTGCTCCGCCCCTAAAATGCATGCACAGGCAATGATTCTGATTCATAGCTGAAGTGAAGCAAAATAATGCTTCAAAATAATGCAATGACACTCCAAACTGTCCTGTTACTCTAGCTAACATTACAACAACAGCATATCTTAGTTCTGTGAAACAGCAAAACCAATGTTACTCACGTCTGGAGCAGAAACAACACAACCTCTGCATTTTTTAAGGCCTTCCCGTTTAGGTCTCTCCAGCGCTGGAAAGCTTTTCTAATATTAACACGGGCCCTAAAGCTCTTTGCCTGATCTTAACCCCTTTTTTTCCAGTGATATTCCTCTGACCTTTTCTCTTTTGTAATGTCTCTCAGCCATCTCTCTTTCCTTTTCTTTTACCACTAAAATGAAAAACAATTTGTTTCAGTGATATATAATGCATGGCCATGAAGCGAACCATCAAATCGACTCCTCTAAGTGACGTTCCTGAGCCAAATATATCTCTTGTTGAAAAGCTGTTACCCATGAGGTTTCTCTGTTATGTCCTTGTAATGTGTCCATATTCCATATTCACTCGCAGGCTTTGCCCAGATGGGATATTTTTGGACAGTTGAGACCCGGTCTCTACGGACTCTATTAAGCTTTCATTCCTCTCCCGGGGTTTTACCCTCTAAGAACAAAAACGACTCTGATTCTCTGGAGATTGCAAACTAAAGTCAATTCGGCTTAAAACAATACTTAGTAAATCGCATTTATACGATCCCCATGAATATTCAAGGACAAACAGCTTCTCCTTCATGGAAATCAAAACCATGTGGCATCAGCTTCTATAGGTTGCATAAGAGCAGGACCATTATCATTAATATGATCTCACAGAGTTGTGTTTTGGTTAAGTGGACACTTTATTGGCTCAAAGGAATAATATTTCCCTGTGCATTAGATAAATATCCAATCAGCAAATTGTGTGTAGCATGTGCTATGATATCATTTGAAAGCACTGCTATATTGACAGCTACCAAAGTATTATCCTGTCCTTTAAAATGGACACTTAATCTTCCACTTTATCCAGCGTCTAATATGGCTTTGACAGAGCGAGGTCAAGATTATGATTTAATCGTTAACCTTGTCTAGCCCACTGACGTGAGCACTTAAGTGATATCGCAAGGATGTATTGTTATATATTGCAGAAGTATTGCTAAATTATAATATAGTATACATTACACTCACCTAAAGGATTATTAGGAACACCTGTTCAATTTCTCATTAATGCAATTATCTAATCAACCAATCACATGGCAGTTGCTTCAATGCATTTAGGGGTGTGGTCCTGGACAAGACAATCTCCTGAACTCCAAACTGAATGTCAGAATGGGAAAGGAAGGTGATTTAAGCAATTTTGAGCGTAGCATGGTTGTTGGTGCCAGACGGGCCGGTCTGAGTATTTCACAATCTGCTCAGTTACTGGGATTTTCATGCACAACCATTTCTAGGGTTTACAAAGAATGGTGTGAAAAGGGAAAAACATCCAGTATCTGGTAGTCCTGTGGGCGAAAATGCCTTGTTGATGCTAGAGGTCAGAGGAGAATGGGCCGACTGATTCAAGCTGATAGAAGAGCAACTTTGACTGAAATAACCACTCGTTACAACCGAGGTATGCTGCAAAGCATTTGTGAAGCCACAACACGCACAACCTTGAGGCGGATGGGCTACAACAGCAGAAGACCCCACCGGGTACCACTCATCTCCACTACAAATAGGAAAAAGAGGCTACAATTTGCAAGAGCTCACCAAAATTGGACAGTTGAAGACTGAAAAAATGTTGCCTGGTCTGATGAGTCTCGATTTCTGTTGAGACATTCAGATGGTAGAGTCAGAATTTGGTGTAAACAGAATGAGAACATGGATCCATCATGCCTTGTTACCACTGTGCAGGCTGGTGGTGGTGGTGTAATGGTGTGGGGGATGTTTTCTTGGCACACTTTAGGCCCCTTAGTGCCATTTGGGCATCGTTTAAATGCCACGGCCTACCTGAGGCGAAAGGGGGTCAAACACAGTATTAGTATGGTGTTCCTAATAATCCTTTAGGTGAGTGTAGATATTAGACGTATTCTATTTCACTTAAAAATGAAAATTCTGTCAACATTTACTCACCGTCAAGTTGTTTCAAACCTGTATGTATTTCTTCTGTTGAACACAAAAAAAAGATACAACTTAAATGATGTAAATGATGACCGAATGTTCATTTTTAAGTGAACTATTCTTTTAAAGTGGACATAAGGCTTTGATATGAGAAAGCATATGCTGCCCTGACAAAAGCCAAATTTTGATGGCAGTGACACACAAAGGAAATATGTTATAGACAGTATAGATACAACAGAAACTGTAATGCATGAGCACGCTAAAAAGCAACTTTTATATATATTTTAACAGGAATTTTGAAGAAGAAAGAGGAGGAAAGGGAATCGGTACATAATAATCGGTACAGACTTGAGCCTTGTCTGCATCGGAGCACCACAGCCTGGAAATACGTGCTACTACCGCACCACGGCTCCATCCACAAGAAGGTTGTGACCGTTGTTTTTCTCTCTGTCTTCCCCTCTTCAGTGGACTGGACAGCTCCTCCTGCTTCCAGGTGGTCTCGCTGATGAAGGCCCTCGCTCGGGGCGGGCGGACAGTCATATGCACAATCCACCAGCCCAGCGCTAAAGTCTTTGAGCTCTTCGATAAGGTGATCCCTATTTTATACTCTGATTTGTGTTTTTGAGGGTTTTTTTTAATGCATTTCTGTTATGCAAAAATACCGCCTGTCACACCTCATTCTTGGTGCGTTTGTTTCTCCAGCTGTATGTCCTCAGTCAAGGCCAGTGCATTTACCGAGGAAGAGTGTTAAGCTTAATCCCTCATCTCAGAGAACTGGGACTCAACTGTCCCACCTATCACAATCCTGCAGACTTCGGTAAGAAAAGGACACTCAGTATACAGAGGTCCAAACGAACAAACAAATAAATAAATAACACAACTTTTTTCGGGAATTGCTGGACCCTTGCTTTCAGAAGTTACACGAGTTAACCAAATCTGGCATATAAAAAGTTCACATTAAAAAGCTCAGTGACTTGCGCATCTACTAATTTCAAATGTTACCATCAGAAACTATTTAAATGAATTATTTAGGTAATAAAGACATTCAAAATGTTGGGGTTGGTACGATTTTTTAATGTTTTTAAAGAAGTCTTCTGCTTACCAAGGCTGCATTTATTTGATCAAAAATACCGTAAAACACTAATATTGTGAAGTATTATTACAATTTAAAAAGAAGGTCCCACTTTATATTGTGGCCCTAATACCTGTGAACTTACATGGTTACTAGATATGTACTTAGTATGTAACTACAGTGTAAATACACATTGGTACATAGTATTTACAGCTGTAATATTTGTGTAACTACACATATGTAATAACCCACGGAAAGGTATGGGTAATTACAAATGTGTAACATGACATTGGTAACAACACTTTTTCCACTACAGTAAATACACATGTGTAACAGGAATTATGTAACTACAATTTGTAACAACAATATGTATTTACACAAGTTGTTCCACTTCCACACGCAGCCTTAAATACTGCAGTTACCAGTTTGGATATAAATGTATTTAATTTCCAACCATGTCAGTATGTTAAAAGCAGATTTAGTTTAGACAGTGGCAGAGTTTTTCTATTTTTCTTTTAGGCAGCCTAAAGGACCCTGTGCTGTTCTAGTGTTAACCCAGAGAAGTTTTACTAAATAATCTGTTACACTGTTGAGTGTAATGTCTATTAATAAACTTTGTTTAGCTTTACTGCTTTTTTTCTTCTTCTTCTTTTTGCAGTCCTCTTATACATTGTTTACTGAGAACTGATCAAGGTTTAATACTTGGGCATTTCACCCATGCAATTTTTAAATTACTTTTTAAGTGGACAGTTCCTGTGATGGTACACAACATAGAAAAACTCTGCCACTGTCTAAACTAAATCTGCTTTTAACATACTGACATGGTTGGAAATTAAATACATGTATATCCGAACTGGTAAGTGCAGTATTTAAGGCTGCGTGTGGAAGTGGAACAACTTGTGTAAATACATATTGCTGTTACAAAATATAGTTACATAATGCCTGTTACACATGTGTACTTACTGAAGTGAAAAAGTGTTGGGTAACACTTTATTTTACGGTGTCCTTGTTACATATGTTACATGTACTTACTGTAGTAATAACAGTAAATTATGCATAATTACATGCAACTAACCCTCAACCAAATCCTAATCATACCCTATTCCTATAGTAAGTACATGTAGTTACTTAATATTACTCTGTACTTAAATATATAATTACACTGTAAAGGGGGTCGCACACCGGACGAGAAGCGCAGCGCCGCGTCGCGCAGCGCCAGGTCTTTAAAATTCGAACACATTATTCTCTATGAGTGTACACACACCGGCGGCGCCATTCGGCGTCTGTCCGCGGCGCCCAGCTACGGCTCAGGACCTTGTTCAAAACCCTGCCGCGCCACAGAGCGCCATTTGCATAGTTTTATATTAAATTTGCATTTATTTGTCTCAAATCGTCGTTAATGTACATGGCTTCACCCTGTGCTGTTTTCACTCGGGTTAGCTAAACGCTAGCTAAATAAATACTATTGTATTATGTGACATAGTTGCCTAGACAACGGATAACGTTACAACAAAATAACAGACTCAACGTGATAGACACTTTTACTTGATTAACGTTCAAACATCAGCTATTATTCAATGAACATAAAAAAATAAGTAATAAATCAAGATAAAACACACATCGTGCAGCTCTTCTACCAGGAGTTGATTCAAAATTGTGCTCGCGCCATTAGAATGTGCGCGTCCGGTGTGCGATACCTGGAGTTGTCCTAGACGTGGCGCGACGCGGCGCTGCGCTTCTCGTCCGGTGTGCGACCCACTTAACAAGGACACCTTAAAATAAAGTGTAACCAAGTGTTGTCACCAATGTCCTGTTACACATTTGTACTTACACATGCCATTCCGTGGGTTGTTACATATGTGTAGTTACACAAATATTACAGCTGTAGATACTCATACACTGTAGTTAAATACATGTAGTTACCATGTAAGTTCACAGGTATTAGGGCCACTTAATATAAAGTGGAACCCTTTAGGTCAAGGTGTCATTGTTACAGTGTAATTATACATGTAAGTACTGAGTAATATTAAGCAACTACATGTACTTACTATAGGGTTAGGGTAGGATTAGGATTTGGTTAGGGTTAGTTACAATCAATTATGCATAATTTACTGTTATTACTATGGTAAGTACATCCAACATATGGAACAATGACACTTTAAAATAAAGTGTTTTCTTCTTTTCTCCAGTAATGGAGGTGGCCTCTGGTGAATACGGTGACCAGACGGCTCGGCTGGTGAAGGCTGTTCAGGAATGGAAGTGTGAGAAAGACTACAAATGTGAAATGAATGGTAATGGGGTCCATAACCCCTTCCTGTGGCACAGACCATCTGATGAGGTGTGTATAGAAACATGTGAAGCCTTTACGTAACATGATGCTGCGGGTGTTACGCGCATCTCTGCTTTTTTGGCTCAAATAATTTAGCACACAAGAGATGTAATAATTGAAGCTGTTTTCTTTAGGACTCTTCGTCGTCGGAGGGTTGCCATAGTTTTTCCGCCAGCTGCTTGACGCAGTTTTGCATCCTTTTCAAGAGAACTTTTCTCAGCATCCTGAGAGACTCGGTAAGCAGCACCGCCACCTGGTGGGGACGTTTAGTGACACATACACAGCACAGACAAATATGATATAAAGAGCATTAGGTGTTTAACATGGAGAACATGATTTCACCAAGTGCAACATGTTCCTGGATCAACATCTTTGTTGATCCTGGAGCAACATTCCAATCGACCAATCAGATTTGAGGAACAAGTTAATTAACAGTTTATGTCAAGTTTAGGCTTACAACCAGGGTTATGTGCTTCTACATCAGTGTTATTCACCCATTATTCCCTCGGTAAGGTTAGGTTTAGGGAAGTGGATATTGCTAGGACTACATTTTTGGACAGGACTTTTGTATGTAACTCGGCAAAATCAGGACATGCTTTAAACATCATTATCATATTATGTGAATAAAAACTACGTTTAAACTCAATTACGTTTCAATGATAGTAAAGGTCAGGGATTTCAATTACTTTTCACTGGAATATACTGAATTGAAATTCAAAGATTTTTAACAGTCAGCTGAATTTCATTAGTCCAAATTGTGTCAGTCTGGGAAATAAAGTGTTTTCTATTATTATTATTACACTCTCGGATTAAATTCTCGGTTGTTTCAACCCATGTTTGGGTAAAATATGGACAAACCCAATGGTTGGGTTTGTAAAATGTAATGAAAAATCTATAAATGGAACACAAATCACAATTTCTTTTGAAAATACCGCATGATTACATAGGAATTTCACATTGAACGGTTATCATTAAGAACCTGAAATTCATCAAAATTTCATTATATTTGAATTCCACTTAAATTAGATGTATCCTGTTTGCTCCCTAAATTCAAATTATTTTCCAATTCAGTAGTTGCAATTCATAAACCATTCTCAGTTCAGTACGGTGGGTACATGTAAAATCAGAATGAACAAAAGCTTGATTTGAAAATGATTCTTCTCTGTTTAGGTGTTGACTCACTTGCGCATCATATCTCATCTTGGGATTGGAATTCTGATTGGTCTGTTATACCTGGGCATCGGCAACGAGGCCAAGAAAGTCCTTAGCAACTCTGGCTTCCTGTTCTTCTCCATGTTGTTCCTCATGTTCGCAGCTTTGATGCCCACCGTTCTCACCTGTGAGTCTGTACAATCTGTGTAAAAAGGTTGTTGATGCACATTTACTTTACTTTGTGACACTATTCTTGTATGTGATTCTTGATATTTACATTCTATGGATGCTCATCTGTTCTTTCTGACTGCTATTGTAGTTCCACTTGAGATGGGCGTCTTTTTGAGAGAACATCTAAATTACTGGTACAGTCTAAAGGCGTACTACTTGGCCAAAACAATGGCGGACGTCCCGTTTCAGGTAACATGGAACAAATAAAACATGAGGTTTTCTCTTGAAAAGTAGCTTGCTCTGATGAGATGATTCACTTAGTGGATAAAGGAGAAGGTTTAGATTGGGGTTTCTTCAGAGTACATACACATAACAGGATAAAAATGGAACAAAAAGGGAATCACTAAGATGGTTATGGCATAAACATGATGTTATTGGAGCTTCAAGAGGATTTGCTTTTCAGGTCAAATCACTATTTGCACAATATAGACAAATCCTGCTGCAACATTACATAAGCGGGCTTTGCTTTTCCCCTTCAGAAATATGATCTAGTGAAATAATCTTCAGTTAGAAAAATTTTTTTTTGACCATTTGGGATGTTTTACTTAACCTGTCAAAAAAACAATAAAAATTAAAGCTGCAAGCAGCATTTATCGGGGTTCAAGCAGTTAAGGCCTTTAAGCACATAAGCATTTAAGACATTAAGTTGTATTTAGCATACATTTAACCACTGACATAATAAATGGAAAAGACCATTTACAGCCAATACAGGCATTTTACCATAGGAAATTCAACAGAGTCCAGAGAATTGTCCTAGATTGGTTTGGTTCCAATTGAGCGATAAAGCTAGGACTAGTTGCAAAAGTAGGTTTTTAACATTTTCGTTAAAAACTAGATGTATGAAACGATATGCATATTGTGTGGATGTGTGCTACACCACGTGATTACAGAGCTGTAAAACTCGTTAGCGCCAACAAGTGGCCGATTTTTTTCAAAATTCTTACAGACCTTTAGGGCCACGAGTTGAATATGCCCATCGAGTTTCGTTCTGATCGGCCTCCGTTAACCTAGTTTAATAGGTGCTCAAACTTCATTGGTCGATGGCGGCCATGTTTTTTTAGATACGCCATTATCCTTTTACACATACATGGTACCAAGACACTGCACACCAAATTTCAGGTCAATCGGACTAACGGTCGCGTGGTCATAGCCATTTTATGTTTTTTCCATGTTATAGCGCCACCTACTGTTCAATCGTTGCAATTTTTTAACTGTGAGCTCAGATTGAACTCATTCACATGTGTACCAGATGTTCATTTTGCGCCTCTTAACCCTAACCAGTGACATAATAGATGGAAACAACAATTTACAGCCAATACAGGCAATTTACCATAGGAAATATATGGTTTTAAAGCTTTTTAACAGTTATAGCGCCACCTATGGTCCGATCTCCATAAAATGTAGCATGTTTGTTAACTATGTTGTCACATGCTCACCAATTTGTGAAGTTCTGAGTTTTTATTTATGATTTATAGGCCTTTGAGTTTTATTGCCATGCCCCTTTTCTAAATCATCCTGTTATAACAATATGAAAAATGCAAAAGTTCAACTTTTTCGATAATTATTGACCTAGAGAGTCCAGAGAATTGTCCTAGACTGGTCTAGTCCCGTTTGGGCAAAAAACCAGGGACTAGTTCGCAAAATATTTGAAATTGACTTTTACTCTTATTTTGTATACGGTGTGGTGTGGCTTGGACATGGTGTCCGTCGAATATAAACTAGGCGCCTATCTTTAGGGAAGTGGCGTGGAGAGACGCTTCTGAAATGCTGCGTCGTGGCTGGTGTAAACACAAGCATTCATTAGATTGGGCGCAATCAGCTCCGGTAGCCGAGCATCACAGCTCTAACGCACTAAGAGTGTAAATAAGGGGTTACAGTCAATACCCTACAAATGGAATGTTATTATGCGTCATGGAACATTGCGCGCCCCAACTCGCGAAAGGTCGGATTTGCTCCATGTTTTGATAAGGTTTGTTTAGAAAACCATGAATCCATGTAAGACACAATGTCATTAGACACAATCCATGTAATTTAGGGATGCACGATATAGGATTTTGGCCGATATTCGATATGCCGATATTTTCAGACTAATTTTGCCCGATGCCGATACCGATATATTTGTGTGTTTTTTTTTAAGTGCAAAAAAAGCTTATTAAAGCTTCTATTAAAGTTCTCAGTCAAGAGCAGTGAGTGATTTCCTCTTTGTGTTTTGTTGTTTTATTAACATTAACGAGATGATTTCCATTACACGAGAGTAGATGTTAAAACTTCATGCTGATTTGTACTCGGCTTTCGCCAAGATAAGCAAAACTAAGACGTAGCTTTACAGTAAACTATGCTTCTCCATCCATTTACGCTTCTTTCCATAAGGTAGTGTGACTCCCCTTCTGTCCGGAGTTAACGGCAGCAGTGTACTTGGCGCGTTAGTGCACGCGACGGCTGCAACTACAGGACCAGCACGACAACCGTCTGGATTGAACCGAGTAGGGGACATCTCTAGGGTCTTCAAGTGGGCACCTTCCGTCCTCAGTGTTTCGTCGACTAGCCCACGACACCTCAAGAGGGCTCGACAGTGACTCTGGCGTCCCAGAGTCACCCCCCTCCGTCCCCCACTCAACTCAGCCCAGCTTACTGACCTCTACATCCCTCCTGCTGATGAGACCTAACCACAATATCACAATCTCTCCGCGACCCAACCATACGCGCCAACCCGTTGACTAAGGCTGTCGAGCCCCTATAGTTCTCCCGAAAATTTAAATTGTCATCATTTACTCTCTCAAGTTTCTTTCTTCTGTTGAAATTATAAAAGTTATTTGGAAGAATGTGGCTAACCAAACAGTTGCTGTACTTCAGTGACTTCCATTGTATATTTAAGCACAAGATAGAAATGAATACAGGTTTGGAACAACATTAGAGTGAGTAAATAATGACAGAATTTTTATTTCTGGGTGCAGTATCTCTTTAAGGACAAGCGGCAGCATATTATACTGTCTCTTTAAGAACTGCACGCGACGCGTCTAATATACACGCATTTGACAAGCAGATTTTCTCTGTTTGCTTTCACTTTAGACATAACCAACTTTGTTTATGTAAACCGTGTGTGTATTTGACAGTATTAGCGCAATAAGACTCGAAAGATTAGTCCAGTATGCAGACTCTGTGACAGGCTTTTAGTTCATGTGAGCGTCGGGTGTAACGTGCTCAGAAAAGCGGATGTTAGAACAGCGCATCAGCACGTGAATGACATGTTTAACTAGCAAGACTTTGACGCACATGCAAATAATGAACTTTTGTGAATTGCGGTGTCCCGTGTCCCGTGAGTGTAACTCTACCTCTGCGTTTACATGTGATGTGATGTGAATGTACGTCGCGTTGTACAGTATGTTGAGATGAAGGCGCCAGAATTGAACTGATAGAATGCACGATACTATGTTTTTTTTTCAAAAGCAGATCGTGGAGACATTTTAATCATCCACGATCAAAAACCGTGAGACGCACACCCCTAGTTGGAAGTTTAAGTTGCTGGCGCTCATGCTTCGTTCGCGTCACGTGCGCATAGGAAACACGCCACCCTATCGGCAAGGCTCATCGGCAGAAATATTCATATCGGCCGATGCCGATGATGGTCATTTTAAGCTTTTATCGGCCGATACCGATGTTGTCCCGATATCATCGTGCATCCCTAATGTCATTACAATCAATGAATCCATGTTATTCGACACAATGTTAAAGGTATAGCGGAGAATCTTTCCGAATTTTAGAGAAGACCCGCCCTCTCCAATTTTTTTTAAAATGCACATGCGCAACACTATTTGCTCCCGAGAGGGCACACAGATATGCAAAGTAGATTGTTTGGAAGGGCATCCATATTTGGGTAGTCACGTTTGGTGGCACAATTATGTAGCAAATTATAAACTAACTCAAAAGCATTCATGCAAGACAAAATGTCAAATGCCCTTCTGTGTTTTATTTACTTATTATACTGATCGATTGAGTGACCGAGGACTCGAGACATGATATGCAATGGAGAAGTAGCTTGTTGCATTTGTGTAATAAATACTATGGTGAATACATTGGAATTATCGAAAATGAACACACAAGGTTTTAGAATATTTCAGCGTAATATCATTTAGCATTTGGTCATAAGGCTACTTTAGACAAATTGAGATGTTTACCGTGTCTACGCCGTGCATGACTTGTGCCAGGGCTAGCATCGCTAATCATATCTTAACTTTTACTAGCAGTGATTTTAAATGGATATTTTAGGGATGCTCCGATCGATCGGCCGGAGATCGGTATCGGGCGATCATCACATTTTATGACTCGATCGGTACTCACTCAACTTGGCCGATCTCACAAACCGATCACAATTTGATGACGTCAAAACATGAGGAGGTAGCCTATATGATGCGTGAGGACTTAAATGTTTTGGCAGTCATGTCATCGCCGGTGTGGAATTAGGCTGCTATGATGTGTCGAGAAACAATGAAAAAAATTTGCTATTTGCCGTGTATGTTTCAAAGGAATCTCACATGGAGGATCATTGTCCTCCAGAGAGAGCGCCTTTTTGAAGAGTATGCTTCGCTCGCTCAGTCCACAGCGCCACTCGCTCAGAACGCCCGCAGTGACATGCTGGTTAGAAAATATGTTAAATAAGTTGGGCTGCCCGTGCACGACTAAAGTTTTTTTCTAGTCGACTAGTAGTAGTTCATTTAAGCCATTAGTCTAATCGCATATCTATATTAATTTAATTAAATATATATATGGGAGAAAATATTAAACCATAATGAGCGTCATCATAATAGGCTATATTGCCTATATTTCGCATATCAAGCGCATGCATAAAGCTTGCCACAAAGAACCGGCAAAAGTAATGTTTATGCAGCATGATACATTTTAATTGTTTATTAATAAACTGCAACGATACAGTTGGCGATGTTGACGCCATCTTCGCATAGTGAACGCGCTTATAGAGAGAAATGCACACTTCATACGGATTAGCCTAAGCAGAGAGTAGCCCATTTATTATTATTTAAATAGTTGTTGTTTTTTTTAAGTAGACATTTCAAGCCTGAACTATACATTCTCAGGTATGTGAGGCAAGTTGAGGTTCGGTTCACTTATGAGACGCGCTCCAGTTCACGCGCCGGCGTGTCCGTGTCCTGATTATATTGTCTGCTATATTTCGCTTATTATTTATTAAATTCAGGCAAATGGATGATGAAACATAGTTTGAAATTAAGATACAATTTTTACAAAACGAAATTCACTTTAAAGAATGGCTTTCTACAAAACAAAACTTAATTAAGTGGTCAAAATCATGCCTGACCCATTCCAAATGTTTTCTGATATATTGGGCATCTTATGATCCTATCTTACTCATCTCATGCGGTTCCCTTTTAATATAATCAACATATGACTTTTTTTTTAAAAAGAACACTATATTAGCCTACTATAAAACATAAATATGAAACGTATATTTATGTTTTTAAGTTATATTTAAACGTCACACCACTCCGCTTTTCTCATGTGTGTGGCCTATGCATGTGTGCGTGCATATGGGGGAGGGGTGCGATTTTCGAATAAGCGAATAATACCCAGATCTTCGAATATTATTTTTGCTTGAAATGCCCATCCCTTCTAATGAGTAGCATCAAACTACTCCAATTTGTTCTAATTAAATTAATAATTAATCTAATTAAATTAATTTTGTCCTGCTTAGACTTGTATTAGACCAGGTTAAAGTTACATCAGACTCTCTATTTTAGGTATTTAAATGTTTATTTTGTCCTCCAAAGTTTACTATTGGACAATGTTTAATTAAACCTTGTGGGCTGCATCAGAGTGCTCCATTTTGTTTGTATTTATCTTTGTCTTATATTAAGCATCGGTATCGGGATTAGTGCTGCCGCGATTAGTCGACTTAGTCGACGTAATCGACCATGCAAATTAGTCGACGGCAATTTTTTTAGTCGACGTGTCGTTTTACTATTGACCGCTATTTATTTTTGGTCTCCCGTCACAAACGGCTCACTGTAATTCACCTCCACACACCAGTCTGTGCGCCATGCGCGCCCTGCTGGTTTATCTGCTATAATTTTCCTTCACGTTCCCGCCCGCCTTCACTGCTTTGATATGAAAAATTGCGGCGGCAGGTGACGGAGCTTTCACAGTGGGCTCGTTTGCTGCGGTCCGAGCGCGAGCGCGATTGTTCCCGGCGCCCCCCGCAGCGTTGGTCTGGTTTCACACTCAATTCTATCGAACCCTGTTGAGTTTGCGTGCATCTTATGCCATAGCAAACGTGCACGGCGCATGATAGAAAACAGGACGCGGGTCAATATATTGTGTTTTTCAAACGGACTCTTTTGAGGAGACAGTGGATTTCCAAATGTGTTGCCCTGATTGCACGCGCAATGCGCGAATACACTGCAGACTCAACTCTCGCGTATCCAAGTTAAATCATCAACACTATCATCCCTTACATGTGTTTTATTTAACTAAATGCATCATAATCAGCTAAAACGCATGGGCAGGTTACTTAACTTCCTGAACAAGCGCTCCCGAGTCCGTGTTGCTTTCACATTCCCGCGAACCGCGGTACGGGCCCGCCATGCACGCAGGTGTAAACGCGAGCTACATAACTGCGTGTCTGAGAGCTAATTTAAGTAATACATACATGTTTGTTATTAGAGGATTAGATTAGGACTCTGACCAATATGGTATAGCCTAATGGAAATGCAGATACTTAATGCTTAGATTGTTAATACATAATGTTTTTGAACAGGTGACATTTTATGTTTTGGCCCTTCAGTTGAGTTCAAAATAAAATGGACACAACGAAATAAACACTTGATTTTTTTTTTAATTAGTCGTTTAGATTAGTCGACTAATCGAAAAATTAGTCGAAAGATTAGTCGTTAGAAAATTAGTCGTTAGTGGCAGCACTAATCGGGATCGGTATCGGCCGATCACCATGACAATAAATCGGCAATCGGTATCGGCTGCAAAAATCCTGATCGGAGCATCCCTACAAACTTTACCCGTCTAGTAGAATTTTCGCGACTACGGCATCAGTGGGAAGCCCAACCTGTGCTTTTAGCGCACGCCAGCGTGTGAAATATTCACCCAAAATCACTCTGGTCTTGTTTCTATATTCTGCGGCCTTTCTCTTCTTATCATACACTTCGTATACATTTTTTCTCTTTCGACCCTCAGCCATTTTCAAAGGAACGGCTGAAACCGTAACTCATCACACATAATACAACTGAAAGTGCTCATGCGCAGAAAGAAATTTATCCCCAAATTTAAATGTTTTAATTTAGGCTATTCTGCGCCAGTTTAGCGCAGCACGTAGAACACTCGAGAACCGCACCTGCGGCTGGCTGCACTGCTGCTTCGCGCTCAGTAAGGAATATAGGTAGTTTTGCTGTATTCATTCAGTTAGAATGCTATTTGTTTTGGCTTTAGTCAACAAAATCTCCAAGAAATCTAAATCTTTTCTCTGGCTGCATTTTACAAAAAAAGACAAGACTGTGGAGTGCAAGCTATGCTGCTGCGCCATTCACATATAGGCGTAGAAAACGCTAGGCGCGGCGCGTTCTCCTTTTTCCAAAGCGCTAGGGCGGTTGCGCTCCGGAGGCGTCTGTTGTTTCTAAGCTTGTTGTTGTTGTTGTTAAGGTTCTTGTTACATGACCTACGGTGCGCTTGCAGCATTCTGAAAAGTTAAGATGTTTTTATCTCGATGCGGCACGAACGCGCTTGGAAAAAATGAGCGTGTCGCTTCCATTATCAGCGCACATGCCGCGCGCCTACATTTGAAATAACGAACTTGAGCGCGCAAAAGACGCCTGCTCTGCATCCCTTCAACCTCCACTCCTCCAGAGCACATATTTTCCAAAGCAGGATTTATTATTAAGTCGAGGAGCTGTCTTTTACCCAAGAATGTGGAAATGTTAGTGTTTTTGGTCCACAACATAAAAAAGGTGGACTAGGCCTGCAAATCTGTAAGTAGCTTTAACGGCTTTATTAGACTGACTCAATAGATTGTGTTTTATGTTTTTATTTGTACACTTGACGCGTTTGAAAATAGCCTAAATAATGTTACAAAATGAAAATAAACCTATATGCCTTCCTACTGTACAGCCTATAATTATTAGGATTGTTTTTTAGGCTATTTCGGTTTGTGTGTTTTAAAATGCCTAGATCGGCTGAACAAAAGTTAACCCAAAGCTTTGAAAGTAAAGAAGAATATACACCAGTATAAACTAGAGCTTTTGTTATGATTTTTCAGGTGCGCGATTGTGACGGTCACTATAGATCTAGGACAGAACTTCTCACTTTGCAGTTAAAAAAAATCACTACTAAATTCACTTTTCAACTAATTTTATTATTATAGTTTTATGTAGTATTGATTTTTTGTTGTTGTTTTATAAATGCTCTATGACAATTGTTTAATAAATGTTCAATAAAAATGCAAAACATCGCATCTTTTTTTATTTTTATTTTGTTGACTGATCGTTGTGCAGGACAGGACTTTGGTTGACTAAGGATTTCTCTGGTTGACTAACCTTACAGCCTTAACGACTAGTCATTTCTTTTGGGATGAATGAATGATGAAATGTAAAAAAAGAAATGTAATCAGATATTGGATTCGAGTCAAAACACAATGATTCAGAATTCCTTCCAATAAACACATTTACTGTCAATAGTAAACAGTATATTCCACAATATGAATTGGAAATGCTGGATAGATGAAAAGATTCAGTTGAACAAAGTTCATGAATAAAACGACTCAGTTGAACAAATATCGTGAATCAAAGGATTCAGTTTAAAGAGTTGTTCAAATTTCTCCGATCAGTTCAAGTCCAAAAAACAAAGTCTGTCCATTTCAGAAGAAAAAATAAATCAATTTTCTTTTGTTTTTCGGACTCAAAGGACTTTGATTAATGGGATTTAGTGATTGATTGAAGACATCTTACCAGTTGATAGTTTCAAAACAGGATACTTGCGGATCACGTTCACATAGGAATAAACTGAGAATAAGGAAACACAGCCTTGCAAAAGACAAGACAAACGTACAATAATTAACGTTAAGTATGCGCATCTCAAATGACTCATTAATCTAACTTATCGACATTTATAGAACAGATCAACACTCATAAAACACTCATTGTCTCAACTCATGATGATACAATAAGCATCGTTACATGTGGTAGCTTTAGCGTTAGCTAACTAGCTCAGCTCGTGCTGTGAGTGCGGCCTACTCATATCAAATCATTTCTGAAATTGACATACCTAGCTATATCTTTCATATGTCTTTTTCTATTCAGATTTAATATTTTTAAAAATCACTCACCAAAACCAAATTCAATACAGATTTCCACTCCACTTTTCTCTCTATGACAACACACCAGCCTGACGTATCCAAAGTTTCCAAGTGCACTCAATCACAGTTCCCGTTCGATTATGATTTTGTGAAAGAAGTTTGTGGAGAAATGCTCCGTGTGCTGCTGCCTGTCTGACCTGTTCTCATCTGATTTCGTCTGTTGAATGCTGACGACGGCACCGGCGCGAACTGTGGGCGGGCCTAATGAACATGCCGCTACTGTTGGTTCTTAGGGCTGTCAGTCAATGCAGCACAATCAGTGATTGGATGAATCGCGTTTCTTTGTAGAACACTTTAATTCTTTATATTTCTTAACTTTTTCCAACTCTCAAGTCATTTACTGGTGGCCTGGGTTACCCGGGTTACAAATGTATTTCTAAAACAATGGTTCTAGCTTAGATTATGGCCCAGTTGTTTGGTCGAGTGCATATAGACAAAAAATGTACAGGTGAAAGATTGTCTCTGCTTTGTTTTATAATAAATATTTCTGTGTCTAGAATTCCTAATTTCCTTTACTCTCAATTTTTGTATAGTAGTGCTAGTCATGATTTTAACAGCAGGCATGCATAAAAGGGATTTTTATTTTATTTCGAAAACCACTGCAAAACATCGGACTGTAAAATGTAAAGAAGAATGAAACTATTGAAGGATTTACCATTGATATTACACATTTTGACAAGAGACACTCTACACAAGAAAAATGAGTTTTAAAAAATATTTTAAGGAACATTTAATAGCACTATATATAGTAAATTGTTGATTTTGATATTTGGAATGAATGTTAGGTTAATTAACTTTTTATTTTTTTTGATTAAATGTAGTTTTATTACTAGTCCTAAAAGTGTGCCCATATACATGTCTCAAATTTGTTGTAAATATCTCATTTTGTTTTGAAGTTGAGACACTTATATTTATGAGAGCATAAAAATTATGCATCGGTGATATTGATTGGATTTTTTTTTTTTTTTTCAGTTTCTATCATAATTTTGACATTTGGGCATTATTGTTTAGCTATTTACTTATGTTTTCAAATTGCCTGTGTTTTTTTTTTTTTTTGTCTCGATCGGACTAATGGTCTTTGAAGATAACAGTAATTCTTTTTAAGCTCTAAATGACACGTTACAAAACCAAAAGGCAAAACCTGGCATGTTTGGTATTGTTGGACTCGGCAAGGATTCAGGAGTATAAGGAGGTCACTCCTGTGAAAAAACGCTGGCTTGAAAAGTCTCAGGCTCCTTCAGGGCATTTTGCTGATGACGTATACTGAGTTTTTTTAGCTACACCAATGTTCTCATAGACTATCAAGGTACCCTGGACAAAGACACTGCATGCCATCTTTCATTAGACTAACGTTTGGATGTGGTTATTACCATTGTCATGATTTTTTTCCATGTTATAGCGCCACCAAGTGGCCAATCGTCGCAATTTTTTTCATGCCACCTCAGATTGTGCTCATGAACATGTGTCCCAAATTTAGCGAAAATATCTCTTTCCGTTCACAAGTTATAACCATTTTAGTAAAAGTGGCTCTGGTGCCATCAAACGTTTTGGTTCCCCTTAGCAACCGACAATTGAAATTGAATTTTTTTTTTATGATTATTGACAATCAGACTCCAGAGAATATTTCAGCAGTGGTTTGGTTCCAATCAGGCCAAAAACCTAGGAGTAGTTCGCAAAAGTAGGTTTTACACAAAAACGCAATTTACTCGAAATTGGAGCCTGAAGGGCGAGCCAATCCGAGGCATGCATCTTGTCCGGCTCGAGCCAAGGATTCCAACGATGTAAGACCAGTGGCGGAGCCAGGATTTTTTCATAGGGGTGGCCAGGCAAGGGCCAGCAAACAGTCTGGGGTGGCATATAAATCTTAATTATTTTAACATAAAAATTAGTTTAAATAATGTATTGGACTGTTTTAGTGCCTTCCTACACAACTGAATACAGTTCATTTGTACTTAATTGTAATTGAGATAGTAGTGAAGGAATCATGGAAGACTGAGTGAATTTGATCTTTTTTTTTATTATTATTAGCTACTTACTACCTCCAGGCATATTAATAAAGAGCACACACACTATAGCTAAAGTTCAACTTGCTCAGTTAGCTTGGTTCTGGTTCTCAAAACCCCCAACATTGTTGCACCTTCATGGATGAGACATGCAGATAACTACTGTAGTTCGAAGATTATTTAACCTTCATTGAATTTTATATAATCAATTAACTCTTCAACTTTCTATATTAGTTGTCAAAATAAAGAATCTTATCCGTTCTATCATACCTAAATTAAAAAGGGGGGGAAACATCTCTTTTGAATCTCTATGTCCAAGAATGTGAACAAGGCGGAAGTAAACAGCACATAAATACCAGAATGTAAAATTAGTTATTTTATGTATTTAAAAATGATAATTTTTTGTTTTGCCTTTACAAATTAACGCAAAAATTACCGCCTATCTTCTAGTAGCTTACAAATGCACAGTGCTCACATTTATTTGAACATTAAAAAAAAATCACATAGCCTGTCAGTTTGTGCCTTAAATTGTGATTTCACATGGCAGAATATTTTAGTCGAGACATATGTGACGCATATATAACAAATACATGCATGCATGCAGTTTTGACACAGATTTGATCGCTTTTTTGATTATTTCATGAGTTAGCTAATTGACGACAGAATTACTGCTACAGCACGCCACATTGCGCGTGATGTGCAAGTACAGTACAACGGCTGTCAGGACAGGAAAGTTAGTTTTACTGACATTTGTTGACCTTACAACATCTCATCTTACCACAGTTACTGATTCAGGACAACGCGCTTTTCTCCGCATCTGACAGAAGTGTCACAAGCTTTCACACAGATCTTTCATAATAAAAGTAGAATCAGAAAAAAAAGAGAATTAGGCCTACGTTGTTGTTTCTTTGACTGGACATATGCGACTCACTCAAAACGGTCTCGCAACCCACCAGTTGAGAAACATCGAATCTATATTCACTATGCTCCGATCACTGCTCATGCTCATTCGGTACGCGTACATCTCCGCGATCGTTTGACTTGCGCCTGGCGCTGAGGTGAAGTTGGAGTGCGTGTCTGAAAAAAAGTCTCACGTTTTTTGTGGTCTTAAAGCGACGGTTCTGTGTTTTAAAAACAAAATTCTTGTAAAAATTAGAGCGAGACAGAAACAGCAGTTGTGAGAGGGGTGGCCAAAGGGGTGGCCAAGCTTAAGCCAAGGGTGGCCATGGCCACCCCTGGCCACCCCCTGGCTCCGCCACTGTGTAAGACACTTGAGCCTACGCCCGACGGTTGAGGAGTTATGAGCCATTTCGTACTTTTGCCCGCTGTACTACCAGCCCCCAAAGTTTCAAGTCTCTACGACTTACGGTTCGTCCTGCCCGATCAGTTTTACGTGGAGAATGTTGCATGATGGGAAAATTAACAATAACAATAGGGTTTCAGCACTGAAGTGCTTGAACCCCTAATAAAAAGGGACTAAAAAGGCCTATAAAAAAAAAACCTTAGGGTCCACGCACTTGACGCTTGTGCTGCTGCTTTCCAAAAACTTTATCAAGCCTTTTAACATGTGCCTCGGAGAGGAGAAAGTCGCTTTTTTGCCTTTTTGGCTCATTTTTCATGGAAATGTGGTGATTTTTGTTTTACCTTTTAAACTGCGACACCTCCACCGATGGCCCGATCTCCGTCAAACTTTGCACGCTTCCTCAGAATAATATGGCGCACATGCTCAGCTAATTTGGTGAAGTTATGAGCAGAGCAGACCCTTTTTCAGTCATTTAAATGTCATTTTGCATAGGATATTATAGAGCATTTTACACCTTTATAACAGTTAAAGGGCCACCGGTGGCCCGACGTCCATAAAAGCTTCCAGGCCTCTTTAGGGCCAGGTGACGCATGCGCACGGCCGGTTTTGTGAGGTTGTATGCAAATCAGGCAGGAAGAGGGCCGCTTTCAGCCATTTCATGGGATTTGCCATAGAAATACATCATTTTGGCACCTGTTTAACAGTTAGAGCGCCACCAAGTGGCCGGTCGCCCTGTCCTTTTTCACGCGACCACAGAATGAGCTCTCACACAGGCGCGTTGAGTTTGGTGCAAATATCTCGTTCCGTTGACGAGTTATAGGCAATTTAGTAAAAGGGGCCCCTCCCACTCGGAACGTTTCGGCGGCCCTTAGGGACCGTGAACCCAAATTTCCACTTTTTTTTGATAATTATTGACATTCGGACTCCATAGAATCTTGCCGCACTGGTTTGGTTCCGGCCGGCCCAAAAACCTAGGACTAGTTCGCAAAAGTAGGTTTTACGGAAAACCCAAAATACCCGAAAATGCACCCAGGGTGACGAGCCAATCCGAGGCATGCATCTTGTCCGGCTCGAGCCAAGGATTCCAACGATGCAAGACACTTGAGCCTACGCCCGACGGTTGAGGAGTTATGAGCCATTTCGTACTTTTGCCCGCTGTAGCGCCACCTATGGGCCAATCGGGGCGTGCCTTGGTGAGGCTGTAGGCGGTGAGAGTACTACCAGCCCCCAAAGTTTCAAGTCTCTACGACTTACGGTTCGTCCTGCCCGATCAGTTTTACGTGGAGAATGTTGCATGATGGGAAAATTAACAATAACAATAGGGTTTCAGCACTGAAGTGCTTGAACCCCTAATAAAAAATAAAAATTTGGATCCTATAGGGATCCTATTGTGCTTTTTTACATATTCTTGTCTTTCTTAAGGGTGTAATGTTGCTGTTTGAGCATGAAAAAGGTTTCCAAAGTTACAAAGCAAAGTCACTTGAGGAGATATTCTCTATATATATTTTCACGGTCATTTTTTGTAACATTGACTTATGAACAAAAAGTCAAATTGTTCGATTTCTCTTTGAAAGGAGAGACTTCAAAATACTTGTTTTGTGCCTCACAGGTTGTGTTCCCAGTGGCGTACTGCAGTATAGTGTACTGGATGACATCTCAACCTTCAGATGCAGTCCGTTTCATTCTTTTCCTGGCTTTAGGGACACTCACGTCACTGGTTGCACAGTCGTTGGGACTACTGATAGGAGCAGCATCCACGTCATTACAAGTAAATACCTCTACTTTTGCCTTGTCCTGTAATGTTCTGTCATATACTTATTGCCACATTATCAATCAATCAATCAATTTTCACAGAAAATGTGCACTTTTGTCTGATGCAGTGTTGTGTTTCCTTGACAGGTAGCAACTTTTGTTGGTCCTGTGACAGCCATCCCTGTGCTGCTATTTTCAGGCTTCTTTGTGAGTTTTGACACCATCCCAAAATACCTCCAATGGATGTCATACATTTCCTATGTCAGGTAAGCGAAATCAGGAAATGCTCATTATAGCTTTTAGTTCAATATTAAGATATGATAGATTCTGTATGTGCCACATCATTCATCTGCTTTATTTGAAATTAGATACATGAACAGAAATTCTTACTTAAATTATTTATACCTAAAGACATAAATGATTAATCAGCAATATCACGGTTTCACAGAGTTTTATGCGCCCTCGTGAAAGAGATCTAGACTTTATATTATTAAGTGCTATTAACTGAACTTAAGAGTGCTTTTTGACCCACCTAAGTACATCTTTATATGTCATTTCATAGTTGTATTAATTTTCAAATATGTTATAGCGTACTGCCGAATGTTTTGGCAAGCATTTATAGTAAAACATAATATACTATTGAAACTTGTATGATAATGTATGTATTTAAACATGACATACAAGTTTGTTATTGCACATTTGCAATGATAGTAGTTGCATTTTTACTATATATAAATGCATTCACTTTAAATGTAACACAAGTTAAATGTTAACTAGTTAAAATGACAATCAAGTACTTTACATATGCTTTAGTATGTCAATCAACATATCAAAATAAGTGTACTACTTTAAAGCATGACAAAATATTACTAAAACATAATGTTTAACATGTAGGCTACTTTAAAGTAAAAATCTTAAAGTGTGCTTAAGTGTGTTAAGAAACAGTCATGATAGTGTACTCACTTTATTTCATTATGTCCATTCTATTTCTTTAATATCATATAATCTACAAGTAATAGTTGTTGATAGACTTTTAAGATTTGAAGTACACTACAAGTGCACATTCAATTCAATTAAGCACACTTCTTTTTTCACTAGGGTGTTTAACTCCTTTTTAACATAATCTTCAGCATGAAATAATGTTATCATGTACATGATAACATTATTTTATGCTCAAGATTATGTTTTGCATCTCATTACAAATATTAAATGTGCTACACATATAATTTCATGTTGTACATGTACAGTAGGTATAAAAGTACAGTAGGTAAGATGAAGTACACTTATCATAACGATGTTTATCATAGTGATTGTATATTAGGAGGATTATTCACAATTACTACTTATTAGCAATAAGTAAATAAATTATCATGATATATCGATTCAAGTTTAAATTATTTTATTATAAAGTACAAAGAGATATGAAAGACTTGCAACTATATACGCACAATGTAGTAGACTTAGTGTAGTGGTCAAAATACAAAATATTTGACAAGAGAAAGCTGCATTTGACCAATCAGAAACAAGTATTCTATAGAGTTGTATAACAAAACCAATTTGTATACCAAAAACATTGGATATCTTAAGTGATCCTCTTCTAAATCAGTTGTCCTCTGACTTTCAGATATGGTTTTGAAGGAGTCATTCTGTCCATATACGGGCTTGACCGTGAGGACCTGCACTGCGACAAAGGCGAGACATGCCACTTCCAGAAGTCAGAAGCCATTTTGAAGGAGCTGGATGTTGAGGATGCAAAGCTCTACTTGGACTTTATCGTGCTGGGCATCTTCTTTGTGTCGTTTCGTCTCATCGCCTACTTCATCCTCCGATACAAGATCAGTGCTGAGAGATAGACTCGTGCAAGACGTGATGGAGAGAGTGCTGTCTCGCCCAGGGAGGGCTAGGCTGAAAAAGCCCAAACAGAGAGGCATGTTTGCCTACACTGGACAGAAACCTGGGCTGAACCTGAAGTCACAGTATGTACTGTAAATGTCCAGCTTTTGCGTGCTTTTAATAAGAAAACAAAGAGCTTAGAACGCAACCGTTTCGGGACTCAACCAGATAGACAAAGAAACACGGCCGCACTGCAGAGAACTCACAGGACGCAGACATTATGCAGTTGGCTGAGAAAGTAATGGGCTAATTTGTGTGATCATATTGGAAAGGTGGAATCTTTTCTCTTGCCCTTGTGAAAAAAGAAGTGTGCTTAATTGTATTGAATTTGCACATGTTGTGTACTTCAAATTTTTAAAAGTACATAAAAAAAACTATTTGCAGATAATATAATATTAAAGAAATAAACGCCACTTAAGTGTAGTTAATAAGAGCACACTTTCATGACTGCTTCATAACTTAAGTACGTTTAAAAGGGGCACTTTATATTATTTCATATTAAAGCGTACATTGTAAATCATGTTTTAATCATCTTTTGTCATGCTTTACAGAACTACACTTGTTTTCATGTTTCCACTTACATAGGCCACTAAATCACATTTAAAGCACTCGATTGTAATGTGTTATTTGATATTACATTTAAAGTTAATATATTTTAAATGCCCGCAATTGCAACTTCTTCATTACAAAGGTGTAATAATTAGAAATATATGTATTTCTACAGCATACAAGTTTCAATAGAAATGCCATAAAAGTATATTTTCGTTTACCATAAATGTTTGCCAGTGCATCTGGCAGTGCACATTAACAACATTTCAAAGACGATATAGAAGTAATTATGAAATCGCATAAAAAACTGTTCTTAAGTCTTACTTAAGTGGATCACAAAACTCTTGTTCAGCTACTCACGTTTAAGCTACAATTATTTTAATATAATTCCAATTAACATGCAATTAAGTGTCCGTAAACATTCAGTTTAGACTTAAAGCTACACTGTGTTATTTTTACCCCCATCTAGCGGTGAAAAGGTATATGACCATCCAGTGAATATTAGTTTCTGTTCCTCTCAATTCCGATTTCGTAACTCCTACGGTGGCCAATCTAGTCCAAGATTAACATGGCTTCCAGTTCGACCTCGTCCATGAGTGTTCCTTCAAGTGATGAGGTTATTTTAGAAAACTATTATAATTTGCAGTAATTTTATTTGTCAGGTAACATATAGGTTATTTATATGACATTCGACACGGTGCCATCGAGTGTTAAAACGCGAAAGGCGAAGCTTGAATTAACGGGTATGTCCCTCTTTGGCTAATGTACTTTCAAGATGGAGGGGCAACATGGCGACCGACATTAGAACCCCTTACCCGTATGTATTTTCAATGGCATATTATACACTCACGAGAATACTTTATTACTTGAACGAAGTAAATATACATTAATGAGCACATGTATTTTTGAGTGTTTTTAGCTAAGAATAAACTAAACTAGTTACACAGTGTAGCTTTAAGCAGGTCTACTCCTTTCAAAGGTATGCTGAACTGCACTTTTTTTCACAAGGGTTTCTTTTTCTTTTTTCCTGTGCAATGATTGGATATAAAAGACAATCATTAATTTCTGGTCTACCTGGCTTCCCTCTACTATTAAAAAGCTCTCCTTCTGTTGGTAATGGCTGCCTACTGCTCTTGTAGGAGAATTATAACTTAGAAACTTGTGTAGGTTGTAACTGGGTTACAATCCTATCAGAGAAGGAACAAATAAAACGAATCCAACAGAGAACTAAAGGCCCAAGGTGACCGGATCTCATTAGAATGAAAAAGGGGAAAATGCTTCAAATCCTAATAGCATGTCAATTCTGTGCCGCTATTGTCACCAAACAGAACTGCAAAAGCAATGACTGTTTTCAAAAAGCTTTCTTGAACACTCCTCCTTCTGTCATTTGTCAAACAAATGGATAGTCCCACCCCCGTCACAAATGTTGTAAAAGCAACTGGCATACGAGTATACAGCCTTAGGCAGTGCTCGCTTGATAATGTGTGATGTTTTCATTCATGCTGACATTTCTGGGTGTTTTAAACAAACATTTATTTTTAGCATTGAACAAATCACATACATCACCTTTAAGTCTCCATACAGCATGTTTAAAAAAAAACTGTTCAGTATATCTTTATGACTTTAGTAATTAAGCACAGTACATCTGATAAACCATCATCTTATGCAAATATGAATTTTGGCATCTTTTTGCAAATTATTGGACTTCTTCACTAAGTTATCAATCCTAAAGTTGGCAAACCCTAATAGGCTTCTCTTACATTCAGAAATGTCTTTTATGAAAGGTTTACAAGTTCACGTTTACTGTTCTAAATGCCTTTGATTTTCCTGAATTATAGGTTCGAAGGTCATGATAGTAATCATAAAGGATCTCACACACTTCCATGTGCTGTTTATCATCCAAACGTGTTTTATTCACATTAAAGGGGCATTGTCATTGATTAATGTTATATTCTTTGTTGACATCTATTCACAGATTTCATGTTTTCTGGTTACGGGACAATCAAAAAACGATGTATTTGCGAAGTCAATGCAAAAGTGAAAATGTGACAAAAATGAAGAATGCTATTTATTATCTGTGTTCTTTCTATTAAATGTCCATTCTGCAGATGTTTAGTGATCTCTCCGAGCTGTATGTCCCCATGCAGAGCATCATTCACTATTGCAGGCACAATGTGAATGCTGAGCTTATCTCAAGTGTTATTATAATCATACCAAACCTGATGTGGAAATTGAACTCTATTCTGTTGGAAGAGTATTTCTACTTAGAATGTAGTGCATATTTATGTTTTTTTGTATATGTTAATTGTATATTATGTTTCTTATTTAGCTTCCTTCTTTGAATATTGCACTTACAGTATGAACCGTAGAATCAAAACGATAGGGATTGTTATATGTAGACATTCAATGGCTCTATTTTAAAAGTTATTTCAGTTACAATACGTTTTCTGTTGTACAAATCTAATGTAATAATAGTTACAAATTAGATATACTAATAAAGATTTATTGTTTTCAAACTGCTTTTTTTATTTTTTTATCTGAGTGTCTTATTTTTGAATATTATATTCATAAAAGATAAGATTAATATGATCTGTCTGTCTATATAATGAAATGCACCAAGAGGCTCGGGGGGATTCGTAGACAAATGCTGAGAGTGGCCGAGACTGAATCATGTATTTTCTAATGTCAGGTTTGCATCTTTTCTCTTCATTCCAGAGCATTGGATGTTTTGTGTTTATTATCTTTGAACTGATTATGAAATTGGCATGATGCATTTACTTGACATAATAAATTGTAAACATTTGATTTATTCTAATGTAATAGTCAAACATTCGCTCACATTTAATGACGCACAGATATCATTAAAACCAGATGAAATAAACGAGTTAGTACATGAAAAAAAAAAAGTCATTTAATCAAACTTTTGCATTATTAAAACAGTTCAATTACCGTATTCCAAATATATTCACCCTTGCATACACTGTAAACCTGAATAAGTTGGCACAACTCAAAAAATTTAAGGCAATCAGTTGCCTCAAATTTTTTAAGTCAAGAAATTCAAAGTTTAAGTAAGCAGAACTGACATATTTTTATTTTGTATTTGTACATTTGAATTGTTCTTAACTTGAAATGTTTGAGTACACTAATTGATACATTTAACTTAAAATTTCATGTAATCTCAATGTGAACACTTTTATTAGTATAAACCTAGCTAGCTTTAACAAGCTAGTTTGCTAACATACTATTTTGTTAACATCTTAACAATAGTATGCTATACAGTAAAACTTGCAGCAATATAAAGGTTTTGTTTGCTCTCAAATCAAGCTCATGCACCACTTGTCACCATGATGGTAACTATCCTAAAACCAACATTAACAGAAATTCTTCTAAATTAGCATAACGAAACATTAATCATTACTAAATCCCCCGCTTAACATTAATCTTGCACAAAA
This sequence comes from Rhinichthys osculus, assembly GCA_029959095.1. Classification (NCBI taxonomy): domain Eukaryota; kingdom Metazoa; phylum Chordata; class Actinopteri; order Cypriniformes; family Leuciscidae; genus Rhinichthys; species Rhinichthys osculus. The sequence goes on from JARWKJ010000009.1 coordinate 34,407,300, forward strand.
AAACATTGTATTACACTTAATTTTAGCATTTACTCTCCCTTTCGAGTGCCATCGGCAAAGCATGCTGGGAAATATACATCCCAGCCATTTCAGTTAAACTTAAGTTCGTCTAAATTAAAAGAAATAATTTAATAAAACTCAAAACAATGAAACAGTTCAGTTTACTTAAAATATATCCATTCTGTGAACTTGAAAGAAAAAGAAAGTGCTAAATACTCATAAAAGTTAATTTGACTGAACTAATTAGTTTAATTTAAGTTTTTCCTACTCAAACCAATTAAGTATTTTGAGCGTTAGGGTTTTCTCTCAACCACAATAAGAAGTGGATTCCGACCCAACTTGTCCTGCAGCATAAACAGGGGTGTATTCCAGAAAGCAGGTTATGTGACATACCCGGGTATGTTTAAGAGTAAGTAAGTGGATAACCTCAACTTTCGGTTCCAAAAACGGAGGTAACAGGTAGTATAGCAACTCACTCTCTGAACTTAAAGGGTTAGTTCACCCCAAAATGAAAATTCTGTCAGTAATTACTCACCCTCATGTTGTTTCAACCCCGTAAGACTTTCGTTCATCTTCGGAACACAAATTAAGATATTTTTGATTAAATCTGCTGTCTCACTCCTCCATAGGCTTCTTAAGGGATCGAAACTGACCGGCCCAAAAGTTATTAAAGACATTGTTAAAATAGTCCGAGTGATTACAGTGGCTCAACCAACAAGTTAACTGTTGTTCATTGTTTCTTTATTTCCTGTAACAAAAGATATTTGTATTTATTGCTTTAGATTTCATTCAACAACAAATGACAGATTAATGTTCACATGCTGTTTCCCACCTTAAGCTGGTGCTCCAGCAATTCAATTTCAAGTCTGGCCTTTTTTAGGTTAAGCCTTTTCTTCTCCATTTGAAGCTGTATAAGGTCCATCTCCATGTCACTTTTTTCTGATTTGCTTTTGAAGGTGGACCTTATACAGCTTTTTGGCAGGCAACTAGAAAGACAGAATAATTAAACATGCCTGAAAAAGTCTGTAATACAAACACAGACCAAATATTTACATAAGGAAGGAGAACTGCAGAACATTTCTTACACTGCTAAGATTCTGTGTGGAGGTAGATGGACCCTCATCTGTATTAAAATCTCCTGCAGTCACAGTCTTCGTCTGCACCAGTCTGTCCTTGTCTCTTCACTACACTTCCCAGTATCCTCCTCGTCTCCACACCTGTATTCACTCCCTCACTTACCAGCCTGTCCCTCATTATCATCATCTGTGTCACCTGTCTTCACATCATTATGGTTCATCAGTCTCTGTATTTACATTGTTTCAGTTCAGTTTGTCTTCGTCGGTCGTCGTCTTTGTTTAGTTGTGTGAACTGAAGTCCGGGAATGTTTCCCTTCATCTCTGTAAGCTAAATGTGTAAATAAAGCATCTGAATTGAGTTCCTCTCATCCTCGTCTTCTGCATCCTGCACAACGCCTGACAGAACGACTGACCAAAAGGAAAATGGACGAAGCGGGTCAGATCTTGTTCTGTTTATCAGAATGGCCGTAAGATTGAATCCTACCTCAAGGAGTTTGTGAAGTACAGCCATCTCACGACATTAACTGATCAGCAGCTGATGGACTTATTTTGGAGTGGATTAGATCCACACTTCACCTCATGGATGCCACCGGGAAATCCCAACATGAACCTTGAACGGTATCTGGACTCCGTGTTGAGATGGTGTGGTTCACCATACATGGTCAGTACCGTTATGTCACCCCGGTTCCCGGCACTCCATGATCCCAGCCCACAGCCTTCACCGCTGGGTCCGTCCAGCCCAGCTGCATTTTGTTAAAAGCTGATGAAAAGTCAGCAAATAAAAGCCTGGCATGAGATTGGGGTTTCTCCAGATGCGTATAAAGTGTGTCCAGAATAAAAAGCTTAGCATCATCCACACATTTATTCCTCTGATAGGCAAATTGAAAAGAATCAAGTTTGCCCTCAACCACTGTGAGAACCTCTTCTTTAAAAATTTTCTCTAGGTTTTTTACTACAAGAGAAGTAAGAGCTACAGCTCTGAAATCTTGTAATTCCCTAGCTCTATTAATTTTGGGGATGGGAATAACAATGGAAGATTTCCAGATATTTGGGAACTTACAATTATCAACACACATTTGAAAAAGATGGGAAAAGACACCACTGAGTTGTTCAGCACAGTGGTGTAATGTGTGACCACAAATAAGGTCCGGGCCTGAGGCTTTCCTCTTTTTTGCTTTCTTGAATAAAACCTCAACTTGTTCTTGAGATATTTTAATATCACTACATGGTGTCAAGGAGTTTTTCAACCTGGAGACATCATGCATAAAATCAAACGTTTCGAATCGTAAAAAAAAAGTATTAAAAGCATCAGGCAAACAGTCATCCTGAACACTGTTAAGGCTAATATGCGGCTTGGGTTCATTGCATACTGATTAATTGTAGCCACGTCTGCCCAGTCAGAGACTGTTCGCATCATGTCTGCCCAGCCTGTTATAGTCCCAGAGCCTGTCCATAATCCGGTTAATCACCCCAAGTATTTTTTTTGGGGGGGGGGGGGGGGGTCATATGTCTTCGCCCCGGCCGTCCAAAAGTCCGTGGCCGCCCGAAGGGTCTTCACCACCGTGGCCGCCCGAAGGGTCCTCACCGCCGTGGCCGCCCGAAGGGTCCTCACCGCCGTGGCCGCCCGAAGGGTCCTCACCGCCGTGGTCGCCCGAAGGTCCGACTGCTCCGCCGTGGCCACGCCCACAGCCTGCTCCACCCTGGACGCCCGAGGGTTCGTCTGCTCCGCCGTGGCCACGCCCACATCCTGCTCCGTCATGGACGCCTGGACCATCCTGGAGTCCGTCCTGCTGCACCCGGTCCGCCTTCCCGTCACGGACTCCAGGATGCCCACCCTCCCACCCCTGTTCTACGGCGTGAGGACACGCCTACCGGGAGGGGGGTGTAATGTCACAGTCTTCGTCTGCACCAGTCTGTCCTTGTCTCTTCACTACACTTCCCAGAATCCTCCTCGTCTCCACACCTGTATTCACTCCCTCACTTACCAGCCTGTCCCTCGTTATCATCATCTGTGTCACCTGTCTTCACATCATTATGGTTCATCAGTCTCTGTATTTACATTGTTTCAGTTCAGTTTGTCTTCGTCGGTCGTCGTCTTTGTTTAGTTGTGTGAACTGAAGTCCTGGAATGTTTCCCTTCATCTCTGTAAGCAAAATGTGTAAATAAAGCATCTGAATTGAGTTCCTCTCGTCCTCGTCTTCTGCATCCTGCACAAAGCCTGACACCTGCCATATTCTGTAAAATGAGAATTTATTTATTCTCTTATGTAAAAAAGGGGGAATGCATTCTATGCATCATACCTCTATGGGCCTCCCCACATTTTCTGTTTCTGTCACAGCAGAAGTGGTCTCTTCATCGTCATCCTACAGTGAAAATAAGGAAGGATGCTTGGTCTAGCAAACAGAAACCTAAAGACAATAATCACTTACAACTGTGACAGAGTGTGGTGTTGCAGGAGGATCCAATAATACAATGTGGCCATCAGCAACTGCAAGATAATCAAACCAATAAGATAATGCATGCATTCAATACTCAATGTATATTCTTAAACAAATACAACTAATAAAGAAGGACATTAGGAACATCTAAGAGTAGGCTACTAGTAATAACATTACAGTATACAGCATATGCAAAGCAGCATGCATACTGCACAAGTGAATCAATGACTGTAAAATGCATTCAAAATGCCTTTTTAAAATGGTGACAGTGTCGATGATTTTCTTTATTAAAACACTGACAAAAACAGTGAAAACATCAATAAATCATAAGTATTAATATGGTACACCTACATTTTAGTAAGCCACTTGTCTTGGTGGCCGAGTCTGACGAACTTCCCCTCTGGAATCCCATCCACCACAGGTCGCCCTTTATTAAGGGACAGTGCCAGCTCCTCAGCTGGGGTGAGGGAAGGTGGAGGTGGACCCCCACCTGTTTTACAGACCTCAGCCTTCTTTCTATTGGCTACATAGAAAACTAAATTACAATAAATACTCAATTACATGGCGCCATTAACAAGTTTAGTAAGTTTAGAAAATATTACCTTGCTGCTGGAGAATGTTTTTGTGTTTCATTTGGACTTTGCTCACACTTCTTCTGGCTCCAGAAGGATTACATCTGATAAAACAAGAAGCCAACTAGCCAATTATGTACATTACTAATTTAATATTAGGAAATGTATGGAGGCCAACAAGTAAAAACTTGTCTATTTGTAAAACATGCCCCAAAGAATTTTTGCGTCACAATGAAAGGGGAAAATAGGCCATTTATAATTTTCTAAACTCACGCATTTACTCTGTCCGTTATTTTTTGCCAAGCCAACCCTCTTTCTTTTGCTGATGCAGCAGTGTTGCTTTTTTTTTTTGTTATAATGGGATTATAGTCTTCATAAGCAAGCATTAAAACCTCCAACTCAGTTTCATCGAAGTATGTAGCTCGCTTTTTTCTCCCTTGGTTTCCATGGTGACTCCTGAAATCGGCGATCCATTGAAAATGTCTTTGTGTACTCGCCGTGCGCGTGCATTAACTCTGGGTTACAATAGGAGGTTGATTAAACTAACTCCTCACAGGTGTTTTGGAACCGACATACCCAGGGTAAGCAAGTTTGGGGTTAACCAACCTAGAGTTCAAGGTTTATCTGACGGTAAATTAACCTTGCTTTCTGGAATACACCCCAGATTTGTGACAATAATAAAGTGGTTAGAAGGGGAACTTTGGTCGACCTCCGTAATATGGGTTTGGTCAATTCAGCTAATATAGCCTAGGCCAGATAAGGTTGATAAGGTATAATAGTTCTTTACCTTCATAAAGCAATAAATTAGTCTGACTTTACAAAAGTGGCAGCCAGAGCAATTGCTTTATCAGAGGGTGGAGAAAAATAAAAGACTAAATCCTATTGTGTTTATGCGTGTGTGTGTGTGTGTGTGTGTGTGTGTGTGTGTGCGCGTGTGCGTCTGTTAGCCCTCCCTGTGAAGGGCTGGCCATGCATCCAGGCTGATTCCCTCCAGCATCCCAGGCCCCTACATAGGACAAGTGAATTTGAAGATGCCATATGACCATTTTCCTTCTTCATTGATTCCTCTTACCACACCTCTTAGTTTATCCTTTGTCATGTCCTTTTTTCAGTTAATTGTTTTTGACCTGTTCCTTATGTTCCTCCCTATTTATTGTTCTTCCTTTACTCTTGTTATTGCTGGATTGTTTCGGCCTGTATCTTCAATGCTTACTGCCAGCACCGACCTCTTGCTCTAGTCTCGTTCTTTCCTCTACCCAGCCTGATGTTCTTCTACTCACTGGTTCTCCATCACTTGTGGACTGCCCTGCCCAGTGAATGGACAGACATTTGTAACCCATATTTAATTCTATACAATAACTATATATAATTGTCACAATTCTATTATGTTTGGACTGCTGTTTTCCCGCCTCACTTCTACTTCTTCATCGTCGTGCTTCTTCCTGCAACGAACTGTGACTTTACAATACATACCGTTTCAAAGCAGCTTCTCACTCTAAAAAAATGATGTGTTGGATTTACTTAAAATATATATGCACCATTTTTTGCATCATACTTTTTAAGTAATCCCAACTTGGATTAATTTTACTTAAAATTAACAAGAAAACCTTTGTTATGTGAGTTCACGCAACATTCTTCACTTACAAATATATGCATCACGTTATGCATGTGACATTACAATTTGGAGTGATCTGTTATCAGAGGTGACTGTGTCCAAATACATATGCAAATCACACAGTTAACTAACAATGCATTCATTTAAGGCAGTAACAATTAGCTCATTTAAGTCATTATTTCAAATTGTGAACATAATGATTACAATTTATAGAAATTTAGCATTGGTGCATGTGGATTCAGAGTTTGCATCATCTGAAATCCTCACAGGAGTTGGAGGCATCTCTTCATAGGTGTTGTTGGGCATCTGAAGTCTTTATAAGTGGGATCCAAACTGGTCACCTCGTGATGGCCATCCTGAAATAAAACAGAAAAGCAAATGGAAAATAGTTAGCATAGCTGCAGCTGTTCATAACATTCAGCAAATATAATCATGTGCATTTGATCTGACATAACTGGAGTACAAGGTTATGAGATGTATTATGTGAATGTTTGGCTGAAGAGATCACTCTTAATATCCGTTAATATCCGAAGACTGAAGATCGGACCTAGATTATTATTATTATATATATTTTTTTTCATAACACCCATGATTTCCCCCGACCTGACGCACTTTGACTACACCATTGACTTGCTCAGTGTATTTTACCTGTACACGTTTACCAGAGAACGGTCCCCAGGGGGATTTCGCTGCATACGTGGAGTGTGTGCAGGTGATGAAGATTTCACAGTCCGCCCCGAGGAGCCCACCTCACTCCCGACTCAGAGTCCAGCCAGACACCACCGCCAGAGATGGACATGACGCCTGAGCCAACCGCAGACGGAGAGCCATCGCGAGAAGGAGAGCGTGTTTTATTTGAGTTTTGTCCTCTTCAATACGACGGTTGTGTATCGTGTTGTGTATGTTTTTTAATTGTTATTTTATTTAATGTATATGTTATTTTCTTTTCTTTAAGAAAGGCCTTAATTTGGGGGAAGTATTAGAGTTAGTTTCATAGGGGGAAAATCTACATATTTTTGTTAAAATGTCCTTAGAACAAAATAATAATAAATAAAATCTTGCCAAATGACTCACACCACCATACAGTATTCATTAAAAAAAATCAACATAGTAATTAAGGAACAGAATGTAAAAGAATACTTGGAGGATAGGGACAGTGACCTAGAAATTACAAAAGAAGGCAAAACAAAACTGAATATTATCTTTACTGTTATATTGACAGTCATCGTAACTGTCTAGATAAACATGATAAGGACAAATGAAACTAAGAATTTATCTTTTAATAGGTTCTGATTGAACCTGTCTACAGAGAATGTCTATGACAATTCAGTCAAGTCATGAGTCATATACAGTTCCTTACAACTTTAGATTTATTGGTGTTCATTCTGTTAATAAATAATACCTTATATAACACCAGCACCTTTCAGATGTTAAACTGTTATTACACACAACGCAAGCATAAGGTAAGGAGACAACAGTTTCTTTCTTTTACATTTCTATTTGGGTACTGCATTGAACATGGTGTTTGCCAAGACTTAACATGTTATTTTGGCTTATTGCAGACACCTAATCATCTTTTTAAATTATTTCAGTAATATCAGCTTAGAATTCTTAATTCATTTTCAGACAAACCATGGATCATCCGGACAAATTTAAAGACTATGATTCCCAAGATGAAGGGAGGTACAGTATTCAGCTTAATTTTTTGTATCGGTTTGACTGTTCTTTGTTGCCAATTAAACATGAAAATATGTAATTGTGTGTACATATTGTACATTTAATATGAAAACTTTAAAAACTCAGAAAAAACTATTTAAATAATCTAATTAATCATCTAAACAAGATCTAACTAATATCTCTGTTTGATGTTTTTATTATAAAGCTCATTTTCAGACTCACAAACTCATGGAGCATCCCACAGTCATTTCATTGAGTCTGTTCAGCCTTTGATTGAGTTGATTGACTCTCTGAGGATGATCGCCATTGATAAGGATATAGATCTACCATCCATTGCAGTGGTGGGAGATCAGAGTTCTGGAAAGAGTTCTGTTTTGGAGGCTCTCTCTGGGGTGGCTTTACCTCGAGGAAGTGGTAAGACTCTGAAATTACTCCAGCTCCTTGTAACTACATGAGAGTGACTGGAATGATTTATTGCAGTGGTGCATGTTATTGCCACCCATCTATTGAAATTAAACTAATTTACATTTATTTATGTAGCTGATGGTTTTGTCCAATGAGCTTTAATAATAATAATTTGTTACATTTATATAAAATGTTATTTTATATATGGGTCATTCTACGGAAATGTCCATTTTTCTGTCCCTAGCTTTTACAGAAATATTACACTTTAAAAAACACTTTAGAATTACAATTTCTTTACATTTTAAAATAAAACAATTTGAACAATTACATGAGCCATCAAGTGGCAATATTTTATTTTTCATTTATTATATAGAATTCCAAACACCACAGAAGTGCTTGTCCCCAAAGTCATGTACAGAGGGAATATGCTTTATTTTGAGGTCAATAACAGGTTTTTACACCATTTAAAATACAATAACATAACTATCTAATATATTATGTAAATGACATAAAAAAACGAAATGCAGAATAAATATTATAAAATTTATAATGAAAGAAGTGGTCCCCTGGAGTTGTGTCACTGGTGTTACCGTTAAACAAAAATCTCTTATTTTGAAATAAAAATCAAACTGATGACATCACTTGACTTCCTTCTTCCAATTTCCTGAATTTCTATAAAGAAAAGCCCATAATAACTCCTCTGTCTCTTTTCAGTTATCAGAAATATTCTCATTTATCTCATGATTTCATATGAAGCTTTTAGTTGAAGTCACTGGTATGACCTAATTTATTGTTAGGTAATTGTACAAAAAAAAAGAGAATACAAATGGATTAAACTACTTAATTTAGTTAGTATACCATGATTGACAACATGTGGTTTGATACCTTGCAGCAGCCATTTTGTAAAATGAATTTTTCATGAAAATTGTCACTGGTGTTACTGTCACTGGTGTCACCTTTCTTATGGGTAACACCAGTAACACCAGTGACTCCCATTTATAGACAAACTTAACTCAAATATTCATTTATATTATATGCCAAGTTAAGATTTAAAGGATTGCATCATTACTTGATATTAACTGGTTTTGAAATATTTTCATTGTTATAGCAAATACAAGGTTGCGCAAATGAACTAACCTCATTCAAGCACACTTTTAACAAACCTGATTAAAATAAACATAATCTCCTTATTTGTTGCATTATTATTTTTTTGGTAACTCTGACTACATGTGCTGAAAAAAATGTTGAAATAATATTTCATAAAAACATTTAATATTGCCAAAGAAGTAAGGTAACACCATTGACAAAAAAATGGTGCATGCGATCTTTAAATAAATGCACAAAAAATATAAAAAATCATTAAGCTGTCATTTATGCATATTCATAAAGTCAAAGGGCAATCTAATAATGTGGTGTAAATTTAAATGTTAGAAAAATAAATATATTTTAAGACATCTTGCCATACCAAAAGTGGACATTTCTGTAGAATGACCCATATAAAAAATAAAAACAAGCATAACAAAAATTAAACAAGCAATAAAGGAGACAACAGATTTTATTGAAAACTGTTGTTAAAATGCATAATTTTAATCAGGGTTGTGCATATAAATTATGCAGGACAGTGGCACAAACCAAAAATAGGGCACTTGGCAGGATTGGGGAAAATTACGTTCATAATTATTATGTGAAATATAATTAAAGGGGACCTATTATTCCCCTTTTTTACAAGATGTAATATAAGTATCTGATGTCCCCAGAGTGTGTATGTGAAGTTAGCTCAACATACCCCACAGATAATTTTTATAGCATGTTAAAATTGACACTTTTTGGTCCCTTTAAATGCAAATGAGCTGGTGCTCCCGGCGGACCCGGCCTCTTTCATGAAGAGAGCGGAGCTTCAAGAGCTCATGCTCAAGTGACAGGACAATCTCACGCAATGAAAATGTCAGAAACTCTCAGTAGCGGTGTTCAGTTCGAACCGGAGTCGGACAATAATGCCCACAGAGTCAGAGAATATATGCTGTATGGATATAGAACAGGTATAGTTTAGTTTAATTACGGTTATAACCAGGGCTTGACATTAACTTTTTTGCTCACCAGCCACTGTGGCTAGTGGTTTTTCAAAGTTACTAGCCACTCCGCATTTTCACATCGATACCATAGGGAAAAACTGCCATATAGATATTTTTAATATTATCTCATTATTTGGCAGCCGGTATATTAGGCTGCTGTTGGTTTAAGACATGACGCACGGACCCATTATACAGTTTTAAATAGCCAATATACTTGTCTTTATGTGCAAGCACTTTGGGTGTGAACACAAAATCTGCGGGAATGAGTACAATTATGCTCAATCCCTCACCCTGTAACCAACAATATTCATCCGGAGCAAATTAAATGAGTGAGTAAAGGGACGCGGGTTTGTGTGTGTCTTTACATAGACTGTAAAGGGTGTCAACTCACTGTTGGACAGATTAAAGAGGGAGAACGCATTGCTGGTGCATCCTGCGGAAGAGTTTCAGATAGTTCAGTATCGAAAAAATATATTTTTTTGACAACAATAGATTGCACTTAGTTTATTATTTTAGATGCCTTATTAAAAGACTACAATTGAAAAATGTATTTTAGGCATATATACAATTCAGCCCGCCAAAGTGGCTAGTAGGAGGGTTATGAACAATCAGACACAGGTAGATCCAAACGCAGCGTAGGTTTATTTATAGGATAGTCAGACAGGCAACGGTCATAGACAGCAGACACAGCAAGACAAGGCTAAATCACAATCCAAATACCAGGCAGGAGAACAGAGGCAGGTATCAGACGACACAAGATCCAGGGAACAGGCAGAAGGTCAATGGGCAGGCAGCAGACAATCGAGGAGAAGAGGATTCAGCAAGGGTCGTAAACACAGACGGGCAATCAAACTAGGAAACGCTCAAAAGCAGACTTGGAATCAAGACTAGATATCAGACTGGATTACAGACTACATTACAGACTAGGAGACGCTAGGAATTGAACACAACAGTGAGTCATACCTTCATTCAAGACTTCGCCAAGGGTGATAGTGACAGTGAGGTATAAATGTGTGTGGAGCTGCGTGTGGAACTAGATGCAGGTGGGAGAGTGATCAATGGAAACAGGTGTGAGTGATCAGTTCAGGGTGTGTGCGTAAACAGTTCAGGGTAAAGCAGTTCAGAAGTGGAGTGCCCTCTCATGGAATTCAAGGGCAATCCAGCCGATCATCGTTACAAGGAGTGACTCTGTCACACGCCACTGCTGAAATCCACCCGCATATGGGGGTTGGCGGTGTTAATGTCAAGCCCTGGTTATAACTTCTGTTGTCATCTTGCTTTTATCCATTATTAGTACAAGCCTGTTTTAGCGGACCTCGTCCGAATGATGGTCAAAACTTTACTGATGAGTTTTATGAAGTTGTACTTCACGCAAAAGATGAACCATCTGTTTCACTCTAGAAAATCAGTGTAAGAGCTGAATAAAACACAGTACAAGATGTGCACATTAAAGTCTTATACATAAACTCTCTCTCTCCATTGCATTATCATCAACATACATCACACAAAAACACTTGTTACGACTAACAGGTAAAATGATGGACAGTGTACAACTTGGTTGTACAGGGTGGGATCTAAGCTAATATGTCAGAGTCCATCAACAGTCGTGGGCGGGGCTTGTACAAAGTGACTGCTTGTTCTGAGACACTGTTATTCATGGCGATTTAAAAAAAAGAGGAGTGGGTGGATTTTTTTTATCATTATAGGAGGGTTGTGTACATACACTACCAACACACATTTATGTTCAAACACCATGTAAAAGTGAACTTTGCATAATAGTTTTAATTTTAGTTTTAAGTTTAAGTTTAGTTTTAAAGCCTTTCATGGCTTACAAATATCCCTAAATAATCATATATAAAAAGATGATACTGCTTTTCAGGAGCAACAATAAAGTGGTAGTTCAAACAGAAATGAAAATGTTGTCGTCATTTGCCCATCCTTGTGTCATTCCACACCTGTTTTTATTATTTTTATTAATAGAACACAAAATGAGATGGACTGTAATAAAATGAGTGATCATAACATTAAATCTCCTTAAAGGACTTTGAGGTATCATAAATGCAATCCATACTTTATGTTTGGGTTAAGCCTGTATCTCCAGGCAGCCGCCTCTTTGCATGCCATGGCCAATCTGCAGGTCTACCAGGCCCAGGACTGACCCAGGGCTCTTTGATGAGCTGCGTGTCACCACTGACCTCGCTCTTCGGGCAGCGAAAGTGACCGCACGCTTCCTTGGCCAGGTGATGTCCACTAACGAGGTTCAGGAGTGACACCTTTGGCTTAACTCACGGCCAAACGTATTTTCGAATGTGTGCGGCCACGGTATTGGATTGCAGCGATCGACCTGAAGGACTACTACTTTCATGTCTCCATTCTTCTCGACACAGACCGTTCCTGCGGTTTGCTTTTGAGGGGCGGGCATACAAGTACGCGGTTCTCCCATTCGGGCTAGCCCTGTCTCCTCGCGTCTTCACGAAGGTCGTCGAGGCAGCCCTTGTGCCGCTACGGCAACACGGGGTTTGCATCCAGAACTACTTCGACGACTGGCTGATCCGAGTACCAGTTACTCCGACCTGCCGTCAGACCTTCACCCCGTGGACGAACCTCAGCTTTCTACGGGCTGGAATGCCCTTAGAACAAGTTTCCAGGCATGTTGTTGTTTCCAGGCACGGGCTGCGGTGCCATGTGCAATGTACATGCTTCTGCGGGCTCCTTGATAGGACCCCAGCGCCTTTGGCATGTCAATTGCCTCAAGTTGCTGGCAGTACATCTCACTCTGCACCGCTTCCATGCGTTGCTCAAGAACCAGCACGTACTAGTCCGATCAGACAATACCGCGACAGTAGTGTACAACAACCGACAAGATGGTCTACGCCACCGCCGTATGTCGCAACTCGCCCGCCACCTCCTACTATGGAGTCAGAAGCATCTGAGGTCGCTTCAAGCCATTTATATCCCGGGAGACCTGAACTGTGCAGCCGATGAGCTCTCACGGCTTCAGCCTCTTCCTGGAGAATGGAGACTCCATCCCCAGTTGGTTCAGCTGATTTGGGATCAGTTCGGGGACACGCAGCTAGACCTGTTTGCCTCCCACGACTCGTCCCATTGTGACCTGTTTTACTCCCTGACCGAGGGCACTCTCGGCACGGACGCACTGGCGCACAGCTGGCCGCAGGGCCTCCGCAAGTATGCGTTTTCGCCAGTGAGCCTTCTTGCACAGACCCTGTGCAAGATCAGGGAGGATGAGGAGCAGGTCATATTGGTTGCGCCTCATTGGCCCAGCCGAACCTGGTTCTCCGAACTTATACTCCTCGCGACAGCACTTCCCTGGCCAATCCAAGGAAGGACCTCCTTTCTCAGAGACGGGGCACCCTATGGTACCCTCGTCCCGATCTTTGGAACCTCCACGTGTGGCTCCTGGACGGGACAAGGTAGGTTTGAGTACTCTACCACCTCTTATTGCATTGGCCTCCAATAAGAGGGTAGGGGACCTGAGGGCATTTTCCGCTGACGAAGCATGCCTGAAATTCGGGCCGGCCTATTCTCACGTGATCCTGAGACCAATATTCCCTCTAAGCTGTGCGCGTGCGCGGCCTCGCACTTCTGATGCCTCGGCCGCGCACTTCTGAAGCGGCGGCCGCGCAGAAAAGAATAAAATGCCACGCAGAGGACTGACGCAAAATGTGTGGGGAAATCCATTTGATTGTAGTTTAAGTGAGAAATAGTTTCAGTGCTCTGGTCAACCGCTATTGAGTGAAAACTGGTGAATGCAGTTTACAGGTTTCATAGAAAGAGAACGATGTGAGCGCGTGTGATTGGCAGTGAGTCGTGTGTGCGGACCAAATAGCTCAATATGAGAGGCAACGAGAAATGTGAAACGAAAAAAGACATGTGAAATAAAATCACATCATAATGTTTTAAAGAAGAGTGGTTTGATTAAAGTGGTGGAAATAACGGTTGATGGACACAGAACGGTAACAATTACACACCCACCTGCGTGCAAATTAAAAATACATCATTAGTTTAAATAGATGTTTTTGTGTGTGGGGGAGTTTCAGGGATGGTTAGATTATAAAAGAGTTCACATTCACTTTTCTTGAAAATATTTAGCTATTAGATCTATTTAAATGCTTCAGTTTGTTTTCATATTATAATAATATAATATGTAAACAAATTGAAGCATTTAAACTGATATATTATATCACTTCAAATACTTAAATTCGTTTTTTTATATTATATTATATTATATTAGGCCTATATTTTATTATATTATAAGCCTAAATAAAGAATCTCACAAGGGTATTGTTTAGGGCTCCTTGCCATTAAAAAGTTTGAAACCCCCTGCTAAAGAAAATATTGGAAATTCATAAGCAATAAACAATCATTTAACTTTGATGGTTTAATGCTTCCTGTACACAATGAATTGACTGTACAAAAACACTTTATGGTTTTCCCAAACCATCTCAGTGTAACAGCTTAATTTTCTTTCATACTATATTCTATTATTGTAAAGAATTGAATTGTCCTGCAGAAGATTTTGTAAATTATTTTTCATAGGATTTCTTGGTAAAGACTGTACAGTTAACAGCACTGTAAAAAAAAAATCAGGTAACCTAAAATGTGCTTTCAGTGACTTCTTAATTAACTGCTTGTTTTTCGAAAATATGATTTAATACCAATAAGTTACATCAAGGGTCAAATAAAATAGAAATGGCACATTCAAGTTAAAAGTTACAACTGAATGTCGAAACCATTGTGTTTCTACGTATGCTGTACAGGTCAGGTATAAAGAATATTTTTGCTCAGGTGGCAAAAAATGTCCGCCCAATAGGAAAAAGTTTTGCTCAGCAAGAAAAAAAATTAGAGGGAACATTGCCTGAGACCCTGGCCTGGATATGTTCCCAAGGATCTCACCACTCCCTTTCGAGATCAGGTGGTGAACCTGTGAGCGCTGCCCCTGGAGGAGGCAGACCCAGCCTTGGCACTGCTCTGTCCAGTATGCACCCACAGTGCTTACAAAGACAGAACGCAGTGTTTCAGGACCTCAGACCAGCTCTTTGTCTGTTATTTTGGAAAGCTGATGGGAAAGCCTCTCTCCAAGCAAAGGTTGTCTCACTGGATAGTGGACGCCATTGCTTTGGGATGCCAGCAGCAAGGCCGACCGTGCCTCCTTGGTGTTAAGGCCCACTCCACCCGGAGTGTGGCTTCCTCTTGGGCTCTGCAGAGCTACAGGCTGGGCAACACCCAACACATTCGCGAGATTTTACAATCTCCAAGTGGAGCCAGTTACCTTTCATGTACTCGCTTCAGCCAGCCGGTACTATAATCGGCTCAGGTGTCTTCGCTTGCTCGCCATTCCACTCCACGGACTGGATACGTGCGATATTCTCCTCAGGTGAGCCTTCCCGAGAAGCCCTGAGTTCCTCCAGCGCTGTTGACGTCAACGGCAGAGTTATGCCACCAGCAGTTTTCGCATTGGCTAGGTTCCCCTCTGGTCGACCCCCACATGTGTATTTCCACTGTAAGCCTCTCTGAGGATGTGTCTTTCCCTCAGTGGCGGAGCCAGGATTTTTTCATAGGGGTGGCCAGGCAAGGGCCAGCAAACAGTCTGGGGTGGCATATAAATCTTAATTATTTTAACATAAAAATTAGTTTAAATAATGTATTGGACTGTTTTAGTGCCTTCCTACACAACTGAATACAGTTCATTTGTACTTAATTGTAATTGAGATAGTAGTGAAGGAATCATGGAAGACTGAGTGAATTTGATCTTTTTTTTTATTATTATTAGCTACTTACTACCTCCAGGCATATTAATAAAGAGCACACACACTATAGCTAAAGTTCAACTTGCTCAGTTAGCTTGGTTCTGGTTCTCAAAACCCCCAACATTGTTGCACCTTCATGGATGAGACATGCAGATAACTACTGTAGTTCGAAGATTATTTAACCTTCATTGAATTTTATATAATCAATTAACTCTTCAACTTTCTATATTAGTTGTCAAAATAAAGAATCTTATCCGTTCTATCATACCTAAATTAAAAAGGGGGGGAAACATCTCTTTTGAATCTCTATGTCCAAGAATGTGAACAAGGCGGAAGTAAACAGCACATAAATACCAGAATGTAAAATTAGTTATTTTATGTATTTAAAAATGATAATTTTTTGTTTTGCCTTTACAAATTAACGCAAAAATTACCGCCTATCTTCTAGTAGCTTACAAATGCACAGTGCTCACATTTATTTGAACATTAAAAAAAAATCACATAGCCTGTCAGTTTGTGCCTTAAATTGTGATTTCACATGGCAGAATATTTTAGTCGAGACATATGTGACGCATATATAACAAATACATGCATGCATGCAGTTTTGACACAGATTTGATCGCTTTTTTGATTATTTCATGAGTTAGCTAATTGACGACAGAATTACTGCTACAGCACGCCACATTGCGCGTGATGTGCAAGTACAGTACAACGGCTGTCAGGACAGGAAAGTTAGTTTTACTGACATTTGTTGACCTTACAACATCTCATCTTACCACAGTTACTGATTCAGGACAACGCGCTTTTCTCCGCATCTGACAGAAGTGTCACAAGCTTTCACACAGATCTTTCATAATAAAAGTAGAATCAGAAAAAAAAGAGAATTAGGCCTACGTTGTTGTTTCTTTGACTGGACATATGCGACTCACTCAAAACGGTCTCGCAACCCACCAGTTGAGAAACATCGAATCTATATTTACTATGCTCCGATCACTGCTCAAGCTCATTCGGTACGCGTACATCTCCGCGATCGTTTGACTTGCGCCTGGCGCTGAGGTGAAGTTGGAGTGCGTGTCTGAAAAAAAGTCTCACGTTTTTTGTGGTCTTAAAGCGACGGTTCTGTGTTTTAAAAACAAAATTCTTGTAAAAATTAGAGCGAGACAGAAACAGCAGTTGTGAGAGGGGTGGCCAAGCTTAAGCCAAGGGTGGCCATGGCCACCCCTGGCCACCCCCTGGCTCCGCCACTGCTTTCCCTTGGCAAGCCACAACAGGGAGCTCAGACTTACGCAGGGCACTGGAAGACAGCCGAGGTGGCATGATTAGACTGGGAACCCCATTCGTCATCACGACGTAACTCATAGTGAGTAGGGAACGGAGACGTGACAATAGCAAGGCTGATGAAAGCAGTAGGTCAGACGGACACAAGCTCAGGTGGACTGTGGCGCAGGGACCTCGGTGGACAACCCGGTGATGGTGCTCGGTGATCCCGTAATGAAGTCCCTCAATGAAGTGCGCGGTGATCCAGTGCGGAAGTGCAGCAGAGCGAATCAAGGACAGAAGTCAACGACGAAGAACACGAAGCAATCCACAAAGGTCCAGACAAACAGCACGAAACAGGAACGGGAACACACACCGGGGAACCACAACGATCTGACAACATGAGACACCAGTTACTGCACATATAAAGGGACAAACAATTGAAGCCAGCTGGCGCTGCTGAGCAGCAATGATCAATGACCACGCCCACAGACACACACACACGAGAGAGAGAGACAGTGGATTCATGAACTGTGACAGTTACGTCCATCTTGCTCTCTAAACGAAAAACTCAATAACAGTAATTACGAAAAAGTAATTACGAAACGAAAAACTCAATAACAGAGCATCCAGATTGAGACGCATCTGTAAAAGTCTGATTGGAATCGCATTTCAAACCACATCCAAATCAAAAACCTATCTGGATAAAATCTGGATATGAAAAAAATCTGACTTTTGCTGGGAGTCTGAATATAGCGATGTTTCACACATACATTACATTGCTTTGCTTCGAAATTATGGTATTCTTTATAATACCGTTATTGTTGTTGTTGTTTTCCCCTTGTCTGCATATCTTGTGTTGTTTGTTTCTTCTTGCTGTGTTTTGTCTTTGTTGTAAAGAGCTTTGAAAAAGCAACTTTTAAAGGAGCTTTATAAAATAAACTAATTATTATTATAAAACTAGTCCATACGGCTTGTGTGCTACAGTCAAAATCTTCACTGTAAATCTTTACTAAAATGTTCCTCTCGGTTAATCTTCTGCATTATTGGCACATCCAAGAAACGTCTATTTTAACATGTGCGTAGTGCAGTGAGTGCACTCAATACCATATAAGGAGAAGAGGGAAGAGCATTTTGTTGCATTGTGAGAAAATAAATGAGATTTGAAACCTTGATATCCTCGAGAAACTTTGTGCTATCTTTTTACTTTTAAGGTATTGTTACTCGATGTCCTCTTGAGTTGAAATTACGGAAGTTAAAGAAAGGACCGTGGTCAGGGACCATTTCCTACCGTGATCACAACGAGACCTTTCATGACCCATTACTGGTGGATAACGTTGTCAGAGAAGGTCAGTATGAACAGAAACAGATCATAACCAGCATCAGTTTAATGATGCTCTGATGAATGTCATCTTCAAAAAAGCACAAGCCTATATTCCATCTGTGTTTAACATCATTGAGCAAAATTCAGAATGTTTGCTTCTTCAATTCCAATTCAGAAAGTCAATTGGAATTTAATTAATAGACAAAGATTCTCCATTCAGCTGTGAATGCACCACAACCCTGGTGTCCTGAGGTGGATTTTCAGGCTCAAATTCACCAATACTACTTGAAAATCCCAAACTAGTCTTGTTTGAATCTGCTGCAAACTTATGTATGTATATTTGACAGCTCAAAACAAGCTTGCTGGAAATACAGTTGGAATATGTGATGAACTCATCTCTTTGGAAATTTCATCTACTGATGTGTGTGACCTCACTCTGATCGATCTACCTGGTATAACCCGTGTACCTGTACACGGTCAACCTGATGATATTGGCGATCAGGTGAGTGAATAGAGTGTTAAAATAAAAATCTAAATGGCTGCTTGAAATCATGTTAATATATGAACATTTGTGTTAACAGGCATAAAAGCTGTAATCCTGCACCTGCAAAAATATAAATCACATTCAGGTTTGAATGTGGATTTAATCAATACTTTTTTTTTTCAAGCCCTAGGTTGTTATTTGTAGCTGACAGATTAAACTTAAAGTCAACATGAACTCAAGAGAGAGAGAAAAATACTTTAATACATTTTCATCATTCATTATACACATTAATGCAGCTCTACATGTTCATTTTTTTTTTTTTTTTTTTTTTTTTTTGCCAATGTTGTATTCTATATTGCATAAGTATAATGGGTTCTACGGTGTTTCATGGTGGCTTAAAGATTCTCACCTTTTTAACCAAAGGACATTTTATCTTTTATTTTTAGATCAAAAAATTGATACTGAAATACATTGACAAAAGTGAAACCATCATTTTAGTTGTTGTGCCCTGCAATGTTGACATAGCGACGACAGAAGCACTGAGAATGGCACAAGATGTAGACCCAGATGGATACAGAACTCTTGGTTTGCCAACTTTTTGTATTTCTAAAATAGATTTCTTCAGGCCAACCAGTAGCATTAGGATTCATGCTTATCCTAACTTTTATCTATTTTTTGTTGAATTCATGGCATAGCAATTCTCACAAAACCAGACCTTATTGACAGAGGAGCAGAGAGGGATGTTTTGAACATTGTCCATGGCAAAGTCATTCCTCTCAGCAAGGGCTACATTATTGTGCGATGTCGTGGTCAGAGTGACATCAATAACAAAATCCCTCTTTCTAAAGCCATGGAAGTGGAAATGAATTTTTTTAGGAACCACCGATATTTCAGGTAATTCTTACTTTTATATAATAATAACAATATTAATAATAATAATAATAATAATAATAATAATAACCTTTTTTTTTTCTTGAAAGCTCTCTTTTGAATGATGGTAAAGCATCTACTCGATGCTTGGCAGACAACCTAACCAAAGAACTGGTTGGTCATATCAAGGCAAGCACTATGATCATGCTCTTAGCCTTTTTCTTTCTTTTTTCCTTTCTTTTCTCATTCTTTCTTTTTCTTTCTTTAAATAATATACAATAATCTTCATCAGAACATAAAAACAGTGTTGATGTTTAGTTTGTCACATGTGGTCACAGTTTATTAATTTAATAGGAGGGTTAAATACTATTTAAAATTAGCCAGCTAATATATACAATTATATGTTCTTATGGACACAGAAATCGCTACCCTACTTAACTGAGCAGATTCAGACTAAACTACTCAGCGTTCAAAGGGAGCTTAAAAACTACGAGCAGGGTCCACCTGTTGAAGAAGAGCAGATGGGACTTTTTCTCAGTGGTGTAAGAGCTCTGAGAATAAATGACAATATCTATACATCTTATCTATACATATCTATCCAATAAATGAAGGCCTTTTTTCCCTAATTGATTCTTCTTCCTATAGATAATAATGAAGTTCAGTGATCAAATATATGAAATGAGTAGAACAGGACATTTAAGAGACAAAAACATTCATGCACTTCTACGTCCTGTGTTCAAGAAATGGGACAACTACCTAAGAGGCACTGAAATATCATGTAAGTCAAGATGTTAAAAACATGTTACTTTTTAGGATTGTACCAAAATCCCTTAACCAGACCTTCCCTTTTTGTTATTACAAATGTAGTCACAGCAAGAGTGAATGAAATGATATACAAGTATAATGAGATGCATCGTGGCAGAGAATTGCTTACGTTCAGTGACTACTGTGAATTTGAACGTGTCATCAAAGACCATGTGGCAGCCCTTCAAGAGCCAGCTTTGAAAACACTGAATCATGTACGAGGTTAGTCTGTATATTATAAATATACAGTATAGTCAGTTATTATTAGTAATAAACAATTTTTTTCAATGCACTTCAGAGTAACTCTGAATTGCATTGAAAGGGACACGGGTTCAGCACTCATAAAAAATAACCAAAAATAAACAAACATAAAAAAATGTATTTTTGTTTTATAGCCATTAACAATTTACAATTCTTCTTGTCATAAACTAAAATTTTATTTTCAGAGATTGTTCAGGATGTGTTCAGAGAGATATGTTATTTATCTTTTGACCAGTATCCTCCACTGAGAAACATTGTATCTGTAAGTACAACTTATTATTTGTATTATTATTATTATTATTTGTAGTAGTAGTAATATATGCCATGTATTATGTTGTACTTCTCAGAAAATGATTCATGACATTCAGTCAAAACAAGAGGCCAAAGTGGAGAAAAGAATCAAGGAGTTCATTGATATGGAGAAACTGGTCTTCACTCAGGACAAGGTGTTTCAAAAGAAACTTGATGACTCTGACATCCCTCAGAAGACTGAGATGGACTCTAGTGACGAGAGCCTCTATGATGATGATGATGACACAATTTACAGTTCGAAAGGCTGTGCGTTATTGGATTCAAGAAATCTAGTTCCAGACAAACTGGTTCTCTATTATGAGGTGGGTTGCAACTCATACTATGAAATGTAGTTATTAATTTACACACTGTAAAACTGTGATGAACAGCTAATGTTGTGTATGCACTGTAATATCTAAAGGGGCTTTACAGTTGAAGTGTGTACTTTCAACATCTAGCACTGGAGCACTAGATCTACCAATAGTTTAGATCTAGACTAGTTTAGTAGTAAATTATAGTAAGTTTCAAAATAAAGGTTCCTTCTATCCATTATGTTCCCTGAAGGACATATTGGTTACATATTTAACTTTGGTTCCTTGGATAGGTTTACTCAATGCTGCATCAGTAGCTGATACTATTGGAACACACTCTAGTATCTGAAGCCCGATTGTCTAGAATCATGCCAATTCTCTGGCTGCTGGCACAAGCACTGTCCACTGAGGTACATCACTGATGCCTCATAAGGGGGCACCCATGCCATCACAGTTCAGATTTCCCTACAAAGGAAAATGAACTGAGATTACATACATAACTATGGGAACCATAGACCACAACGCCATACAACAAACAGGGTGCTAATTTATCAGCCTGTGAACACAGACAAAGACAATGATAAAGATTAAATTAAGACACCTTATTCAAACAGCTAAGACTTGCCATAAACATAAACCTCAGCAAAACCTTCAGTGCCCTCACAGGACAAACTGTGCAATCACCAAAACACTGCCTCACCAAAAAGTAAAGATTGAGATCCAATAAGAAGACCAATCATGCAAGCAGTATGTTTGGTGGCTCGAATAGCTAAGAAAGTCACTCTTCTTAGGGCAACGACTGCCTCGAGGGTCAAACCAGAACCCTCATCTATTTCCTTGAGGACATCTACACCTGCAAAACCACCAGTGTGTGCAGCACCGCACCACCAGCAACCATGTATGAGTTGCCAATCAGGGACCACATGGTCCTACAAGGCTTGGATAAAATAGTAGGCTGTGACTTCCAAGACTACACAGAGGATGGCGAAGGATGAGTCGCGGGAGTATCCTCAATTGGAATCTGGAATCTCTGCGTACTCCTTCTCCACCATCTTATAAATGGAAATAAACTGCATTTATATAGCGCTTTCACAGACCCAATGGCCACCAAAGCGCTTTACATTTTGCCTCACATTCACCCATTCACTCACTCATTCATACACCGACGGCGGTGTCAGCCATGCAAGGCGCCATCCAGCACGTTGGGAGCAGCTGGGGTTAGGTGTCTTGCTCATGTCTTGCTCACCTCGACACTTGGTCAGGTGGAACTGGGGATTGAACCACCAACCTTCTGGTTTGTAGACAACCTACATGAACCACTGAGCCCCAATTTATAAAGTGCCTGGTAAAACCAAAATAGGGTTTTCACAGTGATGTCATATAAAGACCCATTTTTAGTTCCTTGAAGAACTTTCCAGTAAAAAGAATTTTAAATGGTGGTAAAATCAGAAATAGATGGATAGGTAATCTGTGCAGTGTCCTGCGAGATGTAAGTGCAACATGGCCAGCCTGAAAGCACTTATTCAACTTGGACTTTGACTGTGGTTGAGGTGGTACAACCCAGTGTAGCTTTAACTTGTCAGCAGCACTTAAAATAACAACAAACAACTCTGTCTAAGCCAGAGATGGATGAGCTTCCTGTCCACTCGGGGGAGGCATGTCATTTGGACCACCCGCAAGCTCCTCAGAAGTCGAGGACAAAACATCATCCACATCCAAGCTAAACAAAACCTCACTGCGAGCCTCCAGACTTGGATATAAATCCTAGCTGATCTTCCTTCCTTCCTCAAAAAGAAGGAGAGATGAGAACAAAACACTTTCATCCTGAAGTTTTTTTCAGTGTGGACAATTAAATGAGTCTCTAACCATTCAGTGAGCACGCTGAAAGCTCAAGAACTTAATGGACTTAAGTGTGTGAGGACAATGTGTGTCCTCGCTCGTAATAAAGCAGGTACACAGATCCTTCTGAAATGGTATTGTGCTCACCCTGAGAAAATAAGAATAATCCACTCAATTAACACAATGAATTCTAATATTTAAACCAACTAGCATGGGCAGATACATTTTCTTGAAGAAGAGGAATCTGAGCTATGACGCGGGTGGTTGCTTATGAAGCATCAGTGATGCAGTTGCCGTAATTCTTTTTACTGGAAAGTTCTTCAAGGAACTAAAAAATCACTGTAAAACCCCTATTTTGGTTTTACCAGGCACTTCTACTTTTATGATCAGATCAATGATCAGTTAATAACAATTTTAAAATGAGTCAGTATGTGCAACCAAACCACACAATGGAGGTGTATCGGCACTAGAGATTCACCAGAGATATCACTGTAAAGTAGCCTAGAAATCTAGACGCACCCTAGCGGCAGCGAAAATTATTTCGCAGCCAGTGTGGTCTAGCAACTCTCCATAGACGTTTTAGCTGGAAAAAACAATTTCTGGTCAGGCCAATCACATCGTGTATAGAGTCGGCGGGCAGGCTTAACACAATGACAGCAGAGTTCATGACGTTCCGCGTGATTTCCATAGGTGATTTCCCTGCTACTTGAAAACAATGAAGATGCAGCGGTCTTTCGAATCGGCTTTGGCCGCGACTCTGGAGGACTTGGAGTTAAGAGAACGTCACTTAAGTCATTCTTAAAAAAGGAAGATGTGTTCGGAGTTTTGCCGACCTGATACGGCAAAGTTTAATATATCAATTAGCTCCGCTGGTGGAAAAACGCATGGGACTCACTCATCCACAACCGTTTGTTGCTCTGGTTGGTTGCAGCGTTATCCTATTGCGTGCAGAGGGATTTTGAAAGGTAACCGTTTATCCCGCCCCTCGGATTGAGTCATGTCAATGGAGAGTTCCCAGACCTAACATCTTGATGTAGGTCTGGCATGCCAGGCTAACTGTAAAGGGAAGCCAACCCCAAAAGGTGGATTAAATATCTTTATTTTTCCATGTCCTGTCTCCATATAGATTATCCATCAACGCCTTACAGACTATGTGCCCATGCTGATAAATCTCTTCATGCTGAAGGATGCAGCTAAGACATTGCGGCTTCAGATGCTAGAATTCAGGAAAGAGGCAGATGCGGCCAAACTGCTGATTGAAGACTCAGACCGAGAACACAGGAGAGCTGATCTAAAGAAGCGACTGGAACGCCTCACACAAGCTCAAGAACTGATAAGCAGCAGACTCTGAGACATCTTTATCAAACATAAAGGATATGCAGAAATTTTGCATCAGGGCTGCAGAAATTGGCTAGCGGATATACCATAATTACCTTATAATTGCTATAATTTACCTTATTTCAGTTTAGTAATTCTATCAGTTAAATCAGAAACAAACAATATTAGATAAATTGTTTAAATCTTGGCTGAATTGAAATTGTACAGTTAGGCTACTGTAATGAAGTCTAAGGTTGTCAAATTGACTTCCATTATCAAACCAATTATTTTTACTTCAGGCATTACTGTAGATCAAACAGTAGACCATAAATATAGCCACACCATGATCATGGGTTCAATTTCAATGGAATGTATTAACTGATATAATATATATCTTGAATGCACTGTATTTGACTTTTGATACAAGTTTCTGCCAAATGCATACATATAAAATTTAACCCACATCTTAAATTATGTTTGGATTTTAACAAATTTCTAATTCAAAAGTTCTTATTGAGAATTAACAGAGGGTTTTCTCTTGTTATTGTTGAGGTTTCATTGAAAATGTTAAATCACCATTATTGTAATTAATGGTTCCTTAGTTGGGTAATTGACCTTTGACTTTTTATTATATTTTTCTCTGGCTGTTGTAACCGTGTTTTTAAAACACACATGTATTTGTTGCGAAATAACACAGAATCAAATAAAATCAAATTGTCGTCATCATCATCAAGTGGCCTAATTCACTGATCACTAAGTCTATTCATTCATCTAAAGTGTGTGGTGTCATTAATACATGTCACAGTCACCAGCTCAGTCACCCTCAGCACTACACTTCCTAGTATCCTTCATGCTCACCACCTACACACACTCCTCAATCACCTGCAAGAAGTCACCCTCGTTATCACTCATCAGCACTCACTGTAGCTGTGTCCCAATTCAGGGGCTGCATCCTCCGAAGGCCGTATTTGAAGGCCGATTGCGTCACAGCGGCGCGACGAAGGCTGTCCCAATTCGAAGGATCCTTCGCTGCTGTCAGTTTATTTACAAGCAGTTTCTCTATAAACTAGCCAATGTAAAATCACATACTGGTAATATATTAGTCAACATTTGAACCTTGTATTTATTTTTTTTCATTTTGATCATTAGATACATTAGATTAGTCGATTAAATTGAAACCCAAAACTTACATTTAAAAGTGTAATCTGGCAATTTTGCAATGAATTCTGGGGTAGGCAAGGCTAAGAAGGATCCTTCCTAAGATGTATCCTGCATTCACAGGAAAAGGACGTATTTGCAGGCCACATTTTAAAGGAGCCTTCGAAGGACCTTCGCATTGGGACAGCCTTCATCGCCCCGCGGCTATACTTTCCACTTTAAACAAGGCTCGGTGCGGCCACGTCGGCTTCAAATTTCAAAGGATGCAGCCCCTGAATTGGGACACAGCTTATATCAGCATTCAACTTCCTCACCATTGTTGTCTGGTCTGTCTGTTCTCTGATCCAATTTCTGTGAAGTGGAGCAGCACAGTCCTTGTTTCAGACTCTCATCCACAGATGTTTTGGACAATGTTTCCTAGGTTTCGCTTTACTGCTTGATAAATACAAGCAGCACACTCAATGGTTCATGTGCTCGTCGTCGCCATTATTAGGACCCGAAATAGATCAATATTAAGTTTGCTTTTTAAAACAAAGAAAAGTAGGATGGTTATTATGCACAAACAGCGGGAAACTGTATATTCCTGCAATGTGCGCATGTCAAAAGATTAAATCCGATCAGAAGCTTGTTGTGAGATATAAACGCACACATTAACCCGATCACTTTCTTAGCATTCATGTAAACACTACGTTCGGATTCATCAATCGGAATGAATTCATTCAAATTGAAGCAAAAAGTGTCCATGTAAACGTACCTACTGATATGGATTTCCAGAAATGTGATTTGAATAGGATTTCAAACCACGTATGAATGTAGCTTGAAACGTGCATGTAGCTTGAAACGCATTTCATGTGATTTTTTGCCATTCACACTAGCTAAATCTGATCGGTTTTCATTAGGATATGCACACAAATCGTATTTGGAGTGGACTGACAGTGTGGACGTAGCCTTAGTGCAGCAACACTTTTATTTACAATCCAAAACCACGTAGGAGTGCAAGAGCAGCAGGAAAATCATGCAACCGCTTTACATTATACACAGTCAATACAGGACAAATGAACTCAAACAAACTGAGGGCTAAACTACATCAGAAAAGGAGGAAACAAGTCACAGGTGATTGTAATTCGTTACTATAAAAACAAACTAGACACAAGAACAACGGAAACAGTAACTAGAACAAAGGAAAATAGGATACAACCTAACTAAGTGTGTTTGTTCACATTTTGGTGTGGTTTGTTTTGATTATGACAATGGAAACAGAAACTGAACTAAATATTACATATATTCATCCAAATATGTTTTCTTATGGATAGGATAAAGTGGGCTGAGTTGTGCCAGTTTTTACTCAAAGTGACTTTAACGTGAGGCCATGACAGTAATGCCTTTAACGTGAGGATGTACATACAGTTCCTTCTAAAAAAATTAGCACATTGTGATAAAGTTCATTATTTTCCATAATGTAATGATAAAAATTAAACTTTCATATATTTTAGATTCATTGCACACCAACTGAAATATTTCAGGTCTTTTATTGTTTTAATACTGATGATTTTGGCATACAGCTCATGAAAACCCAAAATTCCTGTCTCAAAAAATTAGCATATCATGAAAAGGGTCTCTAAACAAGCTATTAACCTAATCATCTGAATCAACTAATTAACTCTAAACACCTGCAAAAGATTCCTGAGGCTTTTAAAAACTCCCAGCCTGTTTCATTACTCAAAACCGCAATCATGGGTAAGACTGCCGACCTGACTGCTGTCCAGAAGGCCATCATTGACACCCTCAAGCAAGAGGGTAAGACACAGAAAGAAATTTCTGAACAAATAAGCTGTTCCCAGAGTGCTGTATCAAGGCACCTCAGTGGGAAGTCTGTGGGAAGGAAAAAGTGTGGCAAAAAACGCTGCACAACGAGAAGAGGTGACCGGACCCTGAGGAAGATTGTGGAGAAGGACCGATTCTAGATCTTGGGGGACCTGCGGAAGCAGTGGACTGAGTCTGGAGTAGAAACATCCAGAGCCACCGTGCACAGACGTGTGCAGGAAATGGGCTACAGGTGCCGCATTCCCCAGGTCAAGCCACTTTTGAACCAGAAACAGCGGCAGAAGCGCCTGACCTGGGCTACAGATAAGCAGCACTGGACTGTCGCTCAGTTTTGCATGTCATTCGGAAATCAAGGTGCTAGAGTCTGGAGGAAGACTGGGGAGAAGGAAATGCCAAAATGCCTGAAGTCCAGTGTCAAGTACCCACAGTCAGTGATGGTCTGGGGTGCCATGTCAGCTGCTGGTGTTGGTGTACTGTGTTTTATCAAGGGCAGGGTCAATGCAGCTAGCTATCAGGAGATTTTGGAGCACTTCATGCTTCCATCTGCTCAAAAGCTTTATGGAGATGAAGATTTCTTTTTTCAGCACGACCTGGCACCTGCTCACAGTGCCAAAACCACTGGTAAATGGTTTACTGACCATGGTATTACTGTGCTCAATTGGCCTGCCAGCTCTCCTGACCTGAACCCCATAGATAATCTGTGGGATATATTGTGAAGAGAAAGTTGAGAGACGCAAGACCCAACACTCTGGATGAGCTTAAGGCCGCTATCGAAGCATCCTGGGCCTCCATAACACCTCAGCAGTGCCACAGGCTGATTGCCTCCATGCCACGCCGCATTGAAGCAGTCATTTCTGCAAAAGGATTCCCGACCAAGTATTGACTATTGAGTGCATAACTGAACATAATTATTTGAAGGTTGACTTTTTTTTTTTTGTATTAAAAACACTTCTTTTATTGGTCGGATGAAATATGCTAATTTCTTTAGACAGGAATTTTGGGTTTTCATGAGCTATATGCCAAAATCATCAGTATTAAAACAATAAAAGACCTGAAATATTTCAGTTGGTGTGCAATGAATCTAAAATATATGAAAGTTTAATTTTTATCATTACATTATGGAAAATAATGAACTATCACAATATGCTAATTTTTTTAGAAGGACCTGTATATTTCAGGATGTGGTGCATCCCTGAGAACAATAACTTTGGATCTAAAATAAATAGTTTCAGAAATATAGCTTTTGGGAAAAAAGTGGTCTCACTGGCACAATGTACCCCAACGTATTACCCAAAGGCACAACTTACCCCGCACCAGTACGTTGGGTACAGCCTACATTGTGCCAGTGTTTTCCCAAAAACTACAAAACATGACTTATTCCAACAGTTTAATAAGGTGACAATATCTAATGCCTCGTTTCCACTGAGCGGTACGGTACGGTACAGTTCGGTTCGGTACGCAATTATTTGCGTTTCCACTGTCAAAAGTTGTGAATGGTACCAAAAAGCCGAACCGTACCGTACCACTTTTTGGGTACCCTTCCGTTGGGGTACCTAGCACAGTGGTACGGTACTAAAAGGTGGAGCTAGACTCACTGCAGAACGGTGATTGGTTGACAGAGGACCGTCACTTGCGCGTGCTACAAGGGCATTAGAAGCATACAGTTAAAATATAATACTACTGTTATTGTGTCACGAAATGTAGTTTTAAGAGTTTTTCAGGCGAGAAAGTAGTTTTTTAAAGCTCAAATCTGTGGTTTATTTATAGATTTATGATCATTTGAAGATCCATTCCAAGCAATCACCGGGTGCTCGGCGCACAAGTACCCCGCCTGGAGCAGCCTTTCCCCGGCTAGCCGTTCTGATGTTTGCCGCTGACTCTGACGTCTCTGTAGTGGTTAAACATGAGATATAATTCGTCTTGTACAGACCTAACAGGCGATCTTTGGTCTCGTGAATCTATAATTCGTTCCCTGGCCAATAGTTTTGGCAGAAGGCTAAGTAGTTTCATATAGGCTATTTGAGCGCTGAATTTGTATATTTGACTGAATTGTTTGCTTTGTGATTAAAGCTTTACTGTATATATTTTTGTACCTTTTACTTATACTTTTATAATGGCTATTATTATAAAACTGAAATTCACCAAAAATAGATAGTTTTGTCATTTATTTTATTTTATTACAAGATCATCTGTAATGTTGTTTATTGCAACATTTGTACCAATGCAATATGCAATTCATTGCCTGGAATATGTTTAATATTTTTTTATTTAAACGAAAAGAGGCAGGATTGTGTTTTATATTTAGTTTTGTTAAATATAACGTTACATACATGCAGTGAATATAATCAATAGGCTATGCATTGCGTTGCCTGAACCACATTTGTGTGCTTATAATGTTTAAAATGTATTTAAATTAAATCGAAAGAAGCAGAGTGGTGATTTATAACATATTTCGTTTTATTGTTGCCTTAAATGTACATAATCGGAGTAGCAGAGCGAGCTGAGTGGCGCTTTCAAGAACGCGCTGTCCCATCAGCAGAATTACTGGACTCGCGTCCTCGGGATCATTCTCCTGAGTCGGACTTTGCGTGGCTACTTGGTATTAAGAAACGCCTAATGCCAGCGCTTGTTTCTTGTGACAAACATCCCGAGAAGCAAGAACAAGATCTGCTGTCTGTCATCCATTGTTGTTTACTATGTCGCTTTTGTTCGCGCGAAAATGACGTCGATCGCTTCTCTCCGGCATACACCACGCCTATCAAGTAGGGTACTGTTGGCAGTGGAAACGCGAGCCCCGATCATGGTTTAGCGACCCGACCCGAACCGTACCGTACTGAACCGTACCGTACCACTCAGTGGAAACGAGGCATAAATAAACCTTAAATAATAATAATAATAATAATAATTCATTACATTTATATAGCGCTTTTCTAGGCACTCAAAGCGCTTCACATGGAAGGGGGAATCTCCTCAACCACCACCAATGTGCAGCATCCACCTGGATGATGCGACGGCAGCCATAGTGCGCCAGAACGCCCACCACACACCAGCTTACTGGTGGAGAGGAGACAGAGTGATGAAGCCAATCAGTGTATATATATATTTCAGAAATGAGTAATTTTCTATTGAATTTGTCTTGCTTTCATATAGCATTACAGTTCATAACATTAAAATGTTCTGTTTTACTTCAGAAATCACTGATTAAGTAACTTGATGCAATTAAGTTATGCTTAATTAAATTAAGGCAACGAGTTTGCACAATTGAATTAAGTAAACTGAACAAATTAGTTTTTACGGTGCAATGACAAAGTCACCAGCAGACAGATCCTTGTCACCATCATCATCATCATCACCATTCTGGACATCTGAACTATCATAATCAGTGGTGTTGTTAAGTGGAATGGGGATTTCACTCTCTTCTGAGAGCTACTGTAGACAGTCACTTTCTTTTTGGGTTTGGTTGGTTTTGACACTTTCAGAGCCCCTCTCTTCTTATTTTCATTCATTTTCTGTTGTTCAGCCCTTTAATCATAAGTGGGGGTGAGTTGTGCCTCTGGGACAACTAACCAGGCCCTTTGGCACAAATCACCCCAGACCCACAAGTTTGAAAAACTAGCATGATCCAGCAGTTAAGAGCTAATATCATGCTAACTCTATAGACTCATTGTGTAGCCTGCTAAAGCCGTAAAACATGTGTGAAATGTTTTCAAACTTGTCTATAATTGTTCAGACACTACAATAAAAAAAAACATCATAGAAATTTTATTTTGAAAGGAAAAAAAACTGTTTTTTGAGCTAAAATGTGCTTACCTCTCATGCCATGTGTCTCTTCTTTGGAGGATGAGTAAAATGGATGGCTTTTAAAAATGACGTGGTCACATGACCAATTTCTTCTATGGTTTTCCAGAAACAAGGGGTGGATCTACTTCCTCCCTGGCACAAATCACCCCAACCTCCCCTACAGAAATCGCTACCACACTTAATTGAGCAGATTGATACTAGGCTACTCAGTGTGTGAGAAGAGCTTAGTGAGGTAAGAACCCTGTGAATAAAGCAAATTAAATATAATCTTTCCTTAATTAATGTTATGGCATTTTATTTAGTTATTGAATGTTGATTGATTGATTGATTGATTGATTGATTGATTGATTAAGATTTCCTATATAGATAATAATAGAGTTCATCAATCAAATAAATTAACTGAGTAGAACAGGAAATTCAAAAGATAAAAATGGTAACACTTTACAATAAAGTTCGTTAGTTAACATTAGTTAACTATAACTACATTAGTTAGCATGAACTAATAATGACCTGCACTTATAGGCCTACAGCATTTATTAATCTTTGTTAATGTTAATTTCAACATTTACTAATACTTTATTAAAATATTGTTAACATTAGTTAATGCACTGTGAACTAACATGAACAAACAATGAACAGCTGTATTTTTATTAACTAACGTTAACAACGATTAACAAATACAGCAACAAATGTATTGCCCATGGTTAGTTCATGTTAGTTAACACGTTAACTTATGTTAACTAATGAACCTTATTGTAAAGTGTTACCATAAAAACTTTCATGCACTTCTACGTCCTGTGTTCAAGGAATGGGGCACAGAGGCACTGAAGAATCATGAGAGTCAAGATATGTTAAAACCACTGGTTACATTTTAGGACTGTACCAAGGTCCCTAAACCTGACTTTCTTTTATCATTATTACACATTTAGTCAATGCAAAAGTGAAGGAAATGATATACAAGTACAATGAGATGCATCGTGGCAGAGAATTGCTTACGTTCAGTGAGTTCTGTGAATTTGAAAATGTCATCAGGAACGTGTGGCAGCCCTTCAAGAGCCAGCTATGGAAACACAATGCACGAGGTTAGTATTTTCAAATTTTATAGTTAATAATTTTTAGCAATAAACATGTTTAATTTTTTTTTTTTAATCTTTTTTTTTTTACTTGTCATATAAACAAACATTTCATTTTCAGTGATTGTTCAAAACAAGTTCAGGGAAGTACAATTTGTCTTTTGTTTAGTACCCCAAAAGTACAACTTTTGCATTATTATTATTAAATTCGATATATTTTGTTATACTCAGAAAAAGATTGAGGACATTCAGTCAAAACAAGAGGCCAAAGTGGAGAAAATAATCAAAGAGTTTATTAATATGGAGCAACTGGTCTTCACTCAGGACAAGGTGTTACAAAAGATACGAGAAATCTAGTTCCAGACAAACTGGCTCTTTATTATGAGGCGGGTAACAAAATTGCTAAACCATTTCAAGTTTTGCTGATGATATGCTACTGCATTCCTTTCTTTAACGCCCAAGTGAATTATAAGTGAAACATCACATCATCATTGTCTATCAGACATTGCCACCTGGAGGAATAAAGGTGAATTGCACTTATTGAGTCACCAGAAGTTAAATTATTGTTGCTCAGTAATATACTGTACACTATTGCATACCTCAGGTCGCTAGCAACCCTATACACCTTTTACATTACTTACATTATATTTAAATAAAGGTTCTAAATAAAGGTTATTCATGGCATTATGTATGAACCTTTCATCCTTAAAACCTTTTTATTTTACTAAGGCTTTTTGTGGTGGAAAAAGGTTCTTTGGGAAACCAAAAATTGTTTTTCTATATGGCATTGCTATGAAAACCCCTTGTTGTTTTTTAAGAATCTGCGAGTAGGCCTATGTGCATCCAGGTCAGTTGTATTGGGTTTAGTGCATCGGCACTAGAGGTTCACCAAAGGGCCAATCAACCCCAAAAGGTGGCTCAAATATCTTTATTTTTCAAGTGAATGCTTTTGTAATTCATGTCCTATCTCTATGGATCGTCTGTCAACGCCTTACAGACTATGTGCCCATGCTGATAAATCTCTTCATGCTGAAGGATGCAGCTAAGACATTGCGGCTTCAGATGCTAGAATTGAGGAACAGGGAAGATGCAGTCAAACTGCTGAGTGAAGACTCAGACCGAGAACACAGGAGAGCTGATCTAAAGAAGCGACTGGAACGCCTCACACAAGCTCAAGAACTGATAAGCAGCAGACTCTGAGACATCTTTCTCAAACATAAGGAATATCCATAAATTAAGCATCAGAAATTGACCACTGCATAGTTCAATAATTGATTTTGATTTCAGTTTAGAAATTCTAACAGTAGCAGCAAATACAAGACACGGTTCAAATCACCCTTTGAGCTGCTGAATGGAAATTATACAGTACGGTAAATGTCGGCTCAAGTCATCACATTGTACTTATATTAGTATATTACTAACTAAACTAATATAAAATCCATAATTTCTATAAAATCAATACGTCTAACTAAGTAATGAACATTTCTACCACCAGTGTTCCTGATCAAACAGTAGATCCTTGGTTAAATTCTCAAGGAGTGCATTAACTGATAAAATGCACACACATACCTTGAATGCAATGCAAGTCTGTCAAATCTGCCAAATGCATATAACTTATTTTTAAATTTAAATGTAATATAATGTTATGAAATTTTCACTCATTTGTATCCCTTATTGTTTAGATGATCAACGTTTATACATGTAATTGAAGGTTTGAGTGTGGGGCAATGGCAAAATAATACAATATATAATTAGCAAAGGTTTCAGAGCCAGAATCTCTAGGGCCTTTCCCAATTCTGTTCCCTTCTGTCCTCTCTCAAAAACGTCCAGTCTGTCCCCATTGTATCAGATAAAAAAAACTGGAAAAAAAACCCCTGAAAAAATTAGGAAGTATACCGGTAAATGAATGCATGTGTAAAGTTTTCCAAGAAATTAATGTTACCTTTGCATAACAAGCACCCATACACAGCATTTAAATACACCTGTATAGCAACTTTATGTCTATGATATACATAATAAAATGTATGGCAGCTTAGTTGTGTAATGAAGACGTAAATATGTTTAAAAATCAAAAGTGTCATGATCCTGGTATTCTCCTTCCTTTCTCTGTCTCCCTCTTCTGGTCACACACGCTATTTTCTTTCATTCATTCATTCACTCACACATACACACACACACACACACACACTGTGCAGACACACCCATTTACTATTACTCTCTTCACTCACTGCCAGCCCTCTTCAATTATCGCTATTGCATTCATCCTCTTCTCACCTGCTACCTCTTTACCTCTGATTAGTCTTCCTACTTCTTGATCCTTTTTCCACCTCTCCTTTGCCAGATTATTATCAATGATTGCGTACGAGTCTGACTGTTCACCTGATTATCCTGTCCGGTCCTGTCTTGTTTGGTGAGTCCTGTTCTGCAGGTTTCCCTGATTGTTTGTTCGCTAAAGCTATTATCTGCCCAGTTACCCTGCTACTGAAGACTAGAGACGGGTTCCTTACCTGAGTCCCTACCGCTGCTGTTGTGGCTCTGCTTTTCTCCTGTGTTGCCACTCCGGAACCCGCCAGCCCTGTCCAGGGTTACATCTCTATTGTTTGCAGCATTTAATGAGAGACTTTCTGTTGCTAGCCCTACGAGGCGCATTCCTTTGTTATATTAAAGACATTGTTAATCTGCCATCGCTCTTGGGTCCTTCCTTCAGACATCTCTGACAGAATAATCTGGCCAAAATGGACCCAGCGATGGAAAACTCCATTCAGATGGCGATCGAGCATCAAGGAGCCATGCTGGGCCGTCACGAGGAGGAACTGTCCACTACCAGACACGCAGTGGAGTCCTTAGCGGCTTGGATGACCGACCTCTCCGAGCAGATTCACCATCTCCGGCTTGATCCTCCACCCAGACCTCAAGACGTTCATGAGCCCAGGGTAAACAATCCGCCCTGTTATGCCGGTGAGCCTTCAGAATGTCGCTCCTTTTTGACACAATGTGAGGTGGTGTTTTCTCTTCAACCAGTCACTTACTCCCAGGATCGAGCCCGGATCGCCTATATTGTCTCCTTGCTCACCGGAAGGGCTCGCGAATGGGGCACGGCGGTTTGGAACGCCGAGTCGGACTGTTTAGACCGGTATTCGCTGTTTAGAGAAGAGATGACCCGAGTTTTTGACCGCTCCGCTCATGGAATAGAGGCTTCTCGTCTTCTCTCATCTCTTCGTCAAGGTAGACGTTCGGTTCCCAACTTTGCTATTGAATTCCGCACTCTCGCTACTTCCTGCGGATGGAACGAACCCGCCCAGGTCGCTCGTTTTTTGGAGGGACTCAATGCTGACATTAAGGATGAGGTAATCTCCCGGGAACTTCCTACTCGTCTTGACGCTTTGATCGACCTGGCCATTCGCATCGACAAGCGTTTCGAGCTCCGGCGTCGATCTCGCAGTATGGAGTCCGCTCTCCTTTCTCCGCTCCCCGCTACCACCATTTCCTCCTCCGCAAGTGCTGGGACGGAGCCTATGCAGCTGGGAGGGATTCGCATTACCACCGCTGAACGCCGAATCGCTAATCGACTCTGCCTTTACTGCGGGTCGGCTGGTCACTATGTGTCGACATGTCAACTAAAAGCCAACGCTCGCCAGTAGAGAGAGGGTTACTGGCGAGCGCTACTGCCCTTGTCCCTCCACCCAGAACCCGCACTACTTTTTCTACTGCTCTCCACTGGCCGGGCTCCTCCGTTTCCTGTCAAGCCCTAATCGACTCGGGAGCTGAGGGAAGTTTTATTGATGAAGCCTGGGCTCTTGAACAGGGTATTCCTTTAATTGATTTAAATCAGCCCACTTCTGTTTTCGCTCTCGATGGCAGTGTCCTCGAAGGTTCACCGCGCTACCATACCGGTGAGTCTTACTGTCTCGGGTAATCACCGAGAGACAATTACGTTTTTAATTTTTCATTCTCCTTATATTCCTGTTGTGTTGGGCCATCCTTGGCTTGTGGAACACAATCCTCAGATCGATTGGGCCAGGGGTTCTATTCTTTCATGGAAATTATCATGTCATGTTAAATGTTTAGTGTCTGCTGTTCCTCCCGTTTCCTCTGTTTCTGTGTTTCAGGAGGATCCAGGTGATTTGTCTGGGGTGCCGAAGGAGTACCATGATTTGCGGGCGGTCTTCAGCCGTTCCCGGGCCACTTCTCTCCCTCCTCATAGACCCTATGACTGCGGTATCGACCTCCTCCCCGGCACAACGCCCCCTCGAGGGAGGCTATATTCTTTATCAGCCCCAGAACGCGAAGCCCTTGAGAAATATCTCTCTGAATCCTTAGAAGCCGGTACCATTGTCTCGTCCTCCTCTCCCGCCGGTGCTGGATTCTTCTTTGTGAAAAAGAAGGATGGTTCTTTGCGCCCTTGCATTGACTATCGTGGGTTGAATGACATAACGGTGAAAAATCGCTATCCTCTTCCCCTTATGTCATCCGCCTTCGAGGTTCTGCAGGGCGCAAAGATTTTCACAAAGCTGGATTTACGCAATGCGTACCATTTGGTGCGCATTAAGGAGGGAGACGAGTGGAAAACTGCGTTTAACACTCCACTTGGGCACTTCGAGTATCGGGTTTTACCGTTCGGGTTGGTCAACGCTCCCGCCGTGTTCCAAGCTCTGGTGAATGATGTTTTGAGAGATATGCTCAATATATTTGTTTTCGTTTACTTGGATGATATTTTGATTTTCTCCCCTTCTCTCCAGGTGCACGTCCAGCACGTTCGTCGGGTTCTCCAACGGCTTCTAGAGAATCGTTTGTTTGTAAAAGCAGAGAAGTGCATGTTTCACGCCCAGTCTGTCACGTTTCTCGGTTCTGTCATTTCGGCGGAGGGGATCAGCATGGACCCTACTAAGGTGCAGGCTGTTACCGGGTGGCCGGTGCCTGACTCTCGCGTCGCTCTTCAGCGTTTTCTGGGGTTTGCGAATTTTTACAGAAGGTTTATCCGCAATTTTAGTCAGGTAGCCGCGCCTCCAACCGCACTCACCTCCGTTAAGTCTCGTTTTGAGTGGTCTCGGGCTGCCCAGACAGCCTTTGATCATCTCAAGTCTTTGTTTACTTCCGCTCCCATTCTCACTACTCCTGATACTTCCAACCAATTCATCGTCGAAGTGGACGCGTCAGAGGTGGGCGTCGGGGCCATCCTCTCCCAACGCCTTTCCTCTGACGGCAAGGTTCATCCGTGCGCTTATTTTTCTCACCGCCTTACACCGTCTGAACGCAATTACGACGTGGGTAACCGCGAACTGTTGGCCATTCGTTTAGCGTTGGGCGAGTGGCGTCACTGGCTAGAGGGCTCCTCCGTTCCGTTCATAGTCTGGACCGACCACAGAAATCTCGAGTACATCCGATCTGCTAAGCGTCTTAACGCTCGTCAGGCTCGTTGGGCGTTATTTTTTGGTCGTTTCAATTTTACCATTTCTTATCGCCCCGGTTCGAAGAATCTCAAGCCCGACGCGCTTTCTCGCCAGTTCGCTTCCCCCAAGGAGGTCCCTGTCAAGGAAGAGATCCTTCCTCAGGGATGCGTCCTCGGTGCTTCCATCTGGGGAATCGAACGACTAGTCAAACGAGCTCTTTCCCTTGTCACCGTTCCTCGTCAGTGTCCTAGGAATTTGTTGTTTGTTCCCGTCGCTGCGCGCTCTGCCGTCCTGCAATGGGGGCATTCCATTAATGATAAATTCCATTCCATTCTAAGCTGTTCGCTCATCCCGGAGTAAGAGGAACTCTTGCTGCTATCCGCCAAAGATTTTGGTGGCCCACCCGCGAACGTGATTTCCGCCGGTTTGTTGCGTCTTGCTCTGTCTGTGCTCAGACCAAACCCAGTAATTCACCGCCCGCTGGACTTCTCCGGCCGCTTCCTATTCCGTCCCGTCCGTGGTCTCATATCGCGCTCGATTTTATAACAGGACTTCCCTCCTCGGGGGGAAATACTGTTATCCTCACGGTCGTTGACAGGTTTTCCAAAGCCGCTCATTTTATCCCTCTTCCTAAGCTCCCCTCCGCCAAAGAGACTGCACAGACTGTCGTCGATCATGTCTTCAAGATTCACGGTCTCCCCTCAGATATCGTTTCTGACAGGGGACCCCAGTTCACTTCTCAATTCTGGAAAGAATTTTGTCGACTAATCGGTGCGTCCCCTAGTCTCTCTTCCGGTTTTCACCCGCAAACTAATGGTCAGGCCGAGCGCGCTAATCAGATTGTTGGACGTATTCTGCGCAGTCTTGCGTTCCGCAACCCCGCGTCTTGGACTGAACAGCTTCCTTGGGCTGAGTACGCGCACAATTCTGCTCCGTCCTCCGCCACCGGCCTGTCTCCTTTCCATTGCTGTCTTGGGTATCAACCGCCGCTTTTTCCGTCCCAAGACTCTGATTCTAGTGTCCCGTCGGCCAAGGCTTTTATTCGCCGCTCTAGACGCACATGGAGAAGGGTGAGATCAGCGTTATGTCATTCTCGTTCCCTCACTCGTCGGGCTGCTAATAAACACCGCGTTAAGAGTCCTAGGTATACTTGTGGTCAGAGGGTGTGGCTCTCCACCCTTAACCTCCCGTTACAGTCCGTTTCCTCGCAAATTGGCCCCCAAATTCATTGGACCTTTTCGTATTTCTAAGGTCATGAGCCCTGTCACTATCAGGCTTAAACTTCCTCCCAATCTCCGACGTATTCATCCAGTCTTTCACGTGTCTTGCGTAAAACCTGTCATACGCGCCCCGACCCGTCCTGCACCTCATCCCATTCGCGTTGAGGGTTCTCCCGTCTATAGAGTTCGCAGGTTATTGGATGTCCGTCCTCGAGGCCGCGGTCATCAATTTCTGGTCGATTGGGAGGGATACGGTCCTGAGGAGAGAAGCTGGATTCCCTCCCAGGACGTCCTGGACCGCTCGCTCATTGATGACTTCTACCGCTCCCGTCAGGCTCCATCCTCGGGAGCGCCTGGTGGCGCTCGTTGAGGAAGGGGTACTGTCATGATCCTGGTATTCTCCTTCCTTTCTCTGTCTCCCTCTTCTGGTCACACACGCTATTTTCTTTCATTCATTCATTCACTCACACATACACACACACACACACTCTGTGCAGACACACCCATTTACTATTACTCTCTTCACTCTCTGCCAGCCCTCTTCAATTATCGCTATTGCATTCATCCTCTTCTCACCTGCTACCTCTTTACCTCTGTTTAGTCTTCCTACTTCTTGATCCTTTTTCCACCTCTCCTTTGCCAGATTATTATCAATGATTGCGTACGAGTCTGACTGTTCACCTGATTATCCTGTCCGGTCCTGTCTTGTTTGGTGAGTCCTGTTCTGCAGGCTTCCCTGATTGTTTGTTCGCTAAAGCTATTATCTGCCCAGTTACCCTGCTACTGAAGACTAGAGACGGGTTCCTTACCTGAGTCCCTACCGCTGCTGTTGTGGCTCTGCTTTTCTCCTGTGTTGCCACTCCGGGACCCGCCAGCCCTGTCCAGGGTTACATCTCTATTGTTTGCAGCATTTAATGAGAGACTTTCTGTTGCTAGCCCTACGAGGCGCATTCCTTTGTTATATTAAAGACATTGTTAATCTGCCATCGCTCTTGGGTCCTTCCTTCAGACATCTCTGACAAAAAGTCCGCACAATTTTTGGAAACTGCTTCACCATCCCTCATCTCCTCCATAAATGTTTATGCACATGTTCAATCTGTATGAATCTTCTTTGTTTATAGAATGGAATTCGAATCTGATACAAATGGAAACATGCTATTGTCAAATATGGACTTGTTCTTAGTTGATGATGAATATACTATACCATTATATTTGGGTTATTTTCATCTGTTTGTTTTAAATCAATTCAATGATAGTTCAGTGACACCAACTGCTCACATTTCTTATTTTATAAGTACAATTCTGTTTTTTGCAGTAGACGTATTTCCTTTTCCTTGGAACACTAACCACACTTACACCAAAAGATGTATTTTATATTATAAAGTATTTCAAATATATACACTTGGATGCATTACATAGCCTACATGTATGTATATGATAGTTTTTTGTTATTTTTCTGACCACATATAGAAAGTAGAATTAAAGGCATTAAAGCTTGGACCTTCAAAGCTATTTATTTTGTTCTAATTCTCTGTGATTGTACGGAAAAAAACGTCTTTTCTTTCTCTTCAGAAATTCCAAGAGATGAAAGAAATTAAATTATTAAAGGGTTTTCTTCCTAAAGTTGTTCAGTATTCACCAACTTTTCATTTGCCCCCTAGCCTGGTTGACACCAGACCCTTCGCAGTCGTAACTGAGTTAAGCCCCTTTCACACAGAGATTCCGGAAAATACACGGATAATGTGACCCGGCATTTGGCCCGGGATTGTTTGATTTCAGTTCATTCACACTGCCAGTGATTTGCCTGGATCTGTGAGTGCGTTCACACACAACCCGTAAAGATCCCGTAAAGACACACGACGTCAGGATGAGACGTGTAACG
This sequence comes from Rhinichthys osculus, assembly GCA_029959095.1. Taxonomy (NCBI): domain Eukaryota; kingdom Metazoa; phylum Chordata; class Actinopteri; order Cypriniformes; family Leuciscidae; genus Rhinichthys; species Rhinichthys osculus. Next base: position 34,448,029 of record JARWKJ010000009.1, read on the forward strand.
TACACGTCGAAAACATGTACACGCGCATACCGTTCCACAAAGCTGGCGAACGATCTCAGCTTCAGCGCGGATAGTGAGGAGCTCCTGGTCTCTGCTTCGTTCCAGTTTGCAGACATTTGTTCGTCCTTTCTTTGTTGATGACGGACAAACTTTCTTCTAAGAGCAACAGAGTCGCACGATGGCACGAGCGTCATCACTATGACACACCCCCTTACGGCATTGGTCCTGGCTTTTGTTCACACAGCGCGCGTTCCAGGACTGTTCCGGCAATGTTACTAGGTCCTCAACCCGGCATCGATGCCGGTATCAATCCCGGGTCGTGTTTGCGTTCACACAGAAGGCGTTCTGGCAATTTCCCGGCAATTTCCCAGGATCAACGCGCTGTGTGAAAGGGGCTTTAGGGTCTGGGGAAGGTGCATTCACAGCCCATTTCCAAAGGGGCGTCACCACCGGACGTGGCTCAAATGCCTCTGGGCGCAATTGGATAGACCTAAAACCAATCAGAGCGACCGTCATCGTGTAAAGCCTGCCTCAACGTTTGTGATTGGTGCCTCGATTTGGAAAAATTGGAATGGGCTCTTGGCCAGACGGACTTGCAGAGTGTTTAGTCCATGTGTCCTAAGTTACCATCCATAGGCTGCGTTCACACTGCAGGGGCTTAATGCTCAAATCCGATTTTTTGAAAAAATTAGATTTTTTTGCAAGGCGTTCACATTTCCAATTAAATGCGACCTTTTGTGATCTCCTGTGTGAACGTGAAATGACCCAGAAGTGACCCGCATGCGCAGAAGAGTACTCATGGTCAACGACGTCACTTGTTTGCGGAAGTAGCTAAACATAAATGTCAACAGTGGAGCTCGTTAGCAATATTAAAGTTATTTGTGTGGGTGCGGAGTCGGCGGAGTGCGGTGTGGATTCACTAATACAGAATTCATCAGTAACTTCCGAATGACCAGATCCACCTTCGATTATGTTTGAGCACCTTCGATTAACTCTGTCACGGGAAGAGACACGTCTGCGGCGGACCATAACAGTGCAACGCGTTGGAGTGTAGTGGCTAGCTACAGGTGCGTGCTATCGTACAATAGCTAACTTGTTTATCTTCTCATTTCCGCCTACTTCAACGCAGAATTATGACGTTTGTCGCATATCAATGGCGTGCGGGTCGGATACATGTGACCTGGCCGTTCAGATTGAGGTCGCATTTCAAAAGATCGGATATATATCGGATTTGGACCACATACCCAAGTGGCCTGGGTCGCATTTGAAAAGATCGGATCTGTGTCGTTCAGACTGTCATGAAAAGATCAGATACAGGTCGCATAGGGGCAAAAAAAAATCGGAATTGGGTCGTTTCAGCCTGCAGTGTGAACGTAGCCATAGTTACCTATTAGTTGATTGTGCCTTGTTTTAGTCTTTGTTATCTTGTGTATTTTATATTCCCTTGTTTGGTTATGATCTTTGTATTTTCTTGACTGTGTTAAATGGTTCCTGTGCATTCTAAGTGTGTTCTAAGAGTGTTTTTTTTTTTTCCTGAATAAACTGCTTGCAAATAGATCCCCTTTCACCTTGTATGAACTGTGACAGAAGAACAGACCCAAAACATGGATCTAGCAGCAGTAAGGATCCCCCGGAGGACCTCTACCTCTATACAAATATCTGTGCTCTGGAGGACTACAGTAAGTGGATGAGTTTTTGGAATACAGCAATCAGGTATGCTGGGAAGATGGCACTCTGAAGGTGTGTTTCTGGAGTGGGATAGACCCTTCCATCTGTCAACTGATGCCTGAGGGAGAAACCACCTGTTCTTTGACTCAGTTAGTTGACTATGCCCTGTGGCTGAGTGGTTCCTCCCTCACAGTGGGAGAGGTGGTAAAGCAGTGGTTTCCAATCCTGGTCCTGGAGTACCCACCCAACACTTAACATTTTGTTAAGTGTTATGTCTCTCTTATCTGACACACATATTTGAGATCTTAGAGTCTTTACTAACGAGCTGATGAGTTGAATCAGGTATGTTTCATTAGGGAAATATCTAAAATGTGCAGCATTGGTTCTTGCAGAAGCTCAAACTTGCTGTGTAACACAAGAATGAACCTCATTGGTTCTTGCAGAAGCTCAAATGTGCGGCGTAACACGAGAATGAACCTCATTGGTTCTTGCAGAAGCTCAAACGTGCTGCGTAACACGAGAATGAACCTCATTGGTTCTTGCAGGAGCTCAAACGTGTTGCGTAACACGAGAATGAACCTCATTGGTTCTTGCAGATACTCAAACGTGCTGCGTAACATGAGAGTGAACCTCATTGGTTCTTGCAGAAGCTCAAACGTGCTGCGTAACACGAGAATGAACCTCATTGGCTCTTACAGAAGCTCAAACATGCTGCGTAACACGAGAATGAACCTCATTGGTTCTTGCAGAAGCTTAAACGTGCAGCGTAACACAAGAATGAACCTCATTGGTTCTTGCAGAAGCTCAAACGTGCTGCGTAACACGAAAATGAACCTCATTGGTTCTTGCAGAAGCTCAAACATGCTGCGTAACATGAGACTGAACCTCATTGGTTCTTGCAGAAGCTTAAACGTGCTGCGTAACACAAGAATGAACCTCATTGATTCTTGCAGAAGCTCAAACGTGCTGCGTAACACGAGAATGAACCTCATTGGTTCTTGCAGAAGCTCAAACATGCTGCGTAACACGAGAATGAACCTCATTGGTTCTTGCAGAAGCTCAAACGTGCTGCGTAACATGAGACTGAACCTCATTGGTTCTTGGAGTAGCTCAAACGTGCTGCGTAACACGAGAATGAACCTCATTGGTTCTTGCAGAAGCTCAAACATGCTGCGTAACACGCGAATGAACCTCATTGGTTCTTGCAGAAGCTCAAACGTGCTGCGTAACATGAGACTGAACCTCATTGGTTCTTGGAGTAGCTCAAACGTGCTGCGTAACACGAGAATGAACCTCATTGGTTCTTGCAGAAGCTCAAACATGCTGCGTAACACGCGAATGAACCTCATTGGTTCTTGCAGAAGCTCAAACGTGCTGCGTAACATGAGACTGAACCTCATTGGTTCTTGGAGTAGCTCAAACGTGCTGCGTAACACGAGAACGAACCTCATTGGTTCTTGCAGAAGCTTAAACGTGCTGCGTAACACAAGAATGAACCTCATTGGTTCTTGCAGAAGCTCAAACGTGCTGCGTAACACGAGAATGAACCTCATTGGTTCTTGCAGAAGCTCAAATGTGCTGCGTAACATGAGACTGAACCTCATTGGTTCATGCAGAATGTAACTGCCCTCGGTGGGTTTAAGCAAGATGAAGAGAGTCTCGACTGATGTCTTTACGGTTTTCTTTATTTTTCTTTTCATATCCGTAATGCACTGTGAAAACTATAAAAATAGCAACATGACATCATGACTTTGCGTAAACATACACACCCCACTTTCAATTCAAGTGGCGTGTTATCTATACGCATTTTGAGCTATCCGCGTGTATGTCCACGCCGAAATCTTTTGCGTGTATGTCTACGCCATTAAATGTCCGAGTGATTCCGCGTGTATGTGTACGCCGTTAAATGTCCGAGCGAAACGAGGCAAAATCTATATCTACATCTGTGGAGCGATATTTCTTTTCCTAGGATGGTAGGAGAAGACTCATAAATGGTATTAACCCCAGTGACGGGTAGGTTTAGGGACGGGGTTGGGGTAGGTCATATATTTATATATACATAAAACAGTAATATAACGTTAAGTCAAAGGCGTTGATAAACACGCTGAAAAGCGATTATGCGTGTTGATAGCACGCCAAAAATGGAAATACGAATTGGCGTGTCATACATACGCCACTTCATGAGATCAGTCCGAAAAATACACAAATCGATACAAACATTAGTACCTTCATACACATTTCCTTAATTACATCAAACATTCTCACGCAGTAAACCTAATTAAAATACACCACTAAACAAACAATTCTTTCTACCAAGATCTACATACACGACACCATAATCTTTAAAATCGCACACAAATTAATATTTCAGGCAAAATGGCTCTTTGTCAATACATATTTTAAACCACTTACAACAATAAACATGAACACTTCACTCCCGCAGCACCCACATATAAACAACTACACATACCTCGTTCCGCTTCCCAAGGGCGTTAACCCAATCCTAGCAATTTCCTTTGTTCCTTATCATCCTAAGTTTGGCGTCCTTACTGTGTGCTCCCGTCCGTTCGCTCTTGGTTTGTTTATGAGTTTGCGATAGCCATAACTCGTGAGCATGGAGTTTATCTAGGGTTAGGTTTAGCCTAGTGGCAGAAACTACACTGCCCACTAGTGGACGTCACTGGTGCCTGCGTCGAGTGAGGTGCTCATTTCTACACCACATTCCCAATAAACGTCTTTTATAAATACACAAGTATACATTTACACTCATTAAATCAATACCTTTAAATGACTCCAAGCAGACAGTTACACTCCCACCCAATTCTGCTTAATATACAACCAAAATTAAGCAGAATTTCCTACATCACATTGCCCATCTTTTAAACTAAAACACTTACATGTGTATAATATATACGTGCTGTAGTTTGTGTGGTGTATATGGTGCGATCATCTTATTTGTTCTCAAGGAGGAGAACCAATTTCTGTACTGGACACTCAACGATTGAAGGTTTACAAGGGCAGTTCCCTTTCTTTACAGCGGTCCGTTCTCCTATCTAAATTTTGACTCTGTGAACCAATCCTTCGCCGTCCTGGATGGCTTCGACTACTCGTGCTAACAGCCACTGACTTCTCGGAAGATTCTCATCCTTGACAATAACTAAATCATCCTCCTTGAGGTTACGTTTAGGCACATGCCACTTCTGTCGAATAGCGAGGTTAAGAAGATACTCCCTTTTCCATCGACTCCAGAACTGCTCTACCAGATACTGAACTCTACGTCACCTCTTGGAAGCATACAAATCCTCCTTCACAAATGTCCCGGGAGGCGGTAACGCAACCTTGGACTTCATCATAATAAGGTGATTTGGCGTGAGAGGCTCCAGTGCTTGAGGGTCATTGATTCCATCTATGGAAAGTGGACGGCTGTTTACAATAGCCATTACTTCATAGAACAACGTTTTAAGTGATGCATCGTCAAGTCTACCTTGGCTCTGTACAAGAGTGGCATTCATCACACTCCTAACGGTTCGGATCTGACGCTCCCAGACACCTCCTGTATGACTTGCAGAAGGAGCATTGAAAACAAACTCACAATGCTGGTCAATTAGGAATGCTTCCAACAACTTCCCATTACATTGTTTAAGAGCATCCCTCAGCTCGTTCCTAGCTCCCACAAAGTTAGTACCTTGATCACAGTAGAGTTGCCGGACAGCTCCCCTGATGCTGATGGAGCACCTTAGAGCATTAATAAATGCATCCGTTGATAGATCTTCCAGCATCTCGATATGAATGGCTCGAGAAGAAAGGCACGTGAAAATCAAACCATATCTTTTATACTCTTTTCGACTCTTTCTGATGAGGAAAGGGCCAAAACAGTCCATACCGCTGTACGTGAACGGAGCTGACACTTCAACACGTACAGCAGGGAGCCCAGCCATTTGTTGTATTCCCGAAGGACGCCGTAGTTTTCTGCACTGCACACACCCGCTTATCAGCTTTGCCACCAGTTTGCTTCCCCTGATGACCCAAAATCCATTTGCTCTTAATTCCATTTGCGTCTGACTTCGGCCTTGATGCCGAATCTTGGCGTGGCAATAAGCCAGAATCAGCGTGGTGATGTGGCCATCCTTTGGAAAGATTACCGGATGCTTTAATTCATGGCTAAGAGAGGACCACTTTAGCCTGCCACCGACGCAGAGCACTCCTTCATGGAGTATAGGGTCCAAATGGTGAAGATGGTTTGAATTTGGGAGCTGTTTTCCCTTTTGAAGGGTCTCCAACTCCTGCGCAAAGGCCTGTTGTTGAACAAGCTTGATTATCACATGAGCCACTCTCCTTTGTTCCTCAACACCTGCATTCTCGTGATGAGGTCTTTGTTTTGAACCCAGCCTCCTAATTCTTACAACAACCTTGAGAAGTTTCGACCAAGAGGAGAACCTGCTCAGACGGCTAAGAATATCCGTGCAGTAGCTAACTCTAGTCGCAAAGACCGAAATCGCTTTAACTTCAGGATCACCAATGAGCAATTCCGGAGGGTAACAGGGCCTTGGGGGAACTTCTTGCTCCCACAAAAACTTAGGTCCAGTAAGCCAGTTTGAGGAAGAGATGTGTGTTACAGGGAGGCCTCTGGAGGCATGGTCCGCTGGGTTTTCTGCTGTGTCGACGTAATGCCACTGACTGGGGTCTGTGGTTTCTTGAATCCGTTGAACCCGGTTTGCCACAAAAACGTGGAACCTTCTTGCCTCGTTGTTGATGTAACCCAGAACCACTCTGGAGTCCGTCCAGAATAACTCTTCGTCAATCCCCATGTCAAGTTCGCACTTCAACATCCCACTTAGTCTAGTAGCCACTACAGCAGCTGAGAGCTCAAGCCTTGGAATACTTGTCACTTTAGTCGGGGCGACTCTTGCCTTTGCTATCACCAAACTGCAGTGAACCACATTTTTGTCGTCCTTATATCGGAGGTATGAACATGCGCCATACCCTTTACTGCTGGCATCTGAGAAATGATGTAACTTCACTCTAATCACATTGCCGAATCCCCTTGGTTGGTAGCACCTTGCGATGGTGACGTTTTTTAGCCTCTGTAGCTCCCATTTCCACTCCTCCCACTGTGCGTTTAGATCTTCTGGCAAAGGGTCATCCCATTTGACGCTTCTGCGGCACATCTCCTGCAATATACATTTTCCTATCAAGGTGAATGGCGTGAGGAATCCAAGTGGATCATACAGGGAGGCCACCACGGACAAAATGCCTCTACGGCTTGCCGGCTGGTCTTTCCATGTAGTATTAAAATTAAAGATGTCATCGTCTATTGACCACTGAAGGCCGAGCACATGTCCCAGCTGACTCACCTCCTTTCTTAGTTTAATAGGTTCAATGATTGCTGCTCTTTCTGAAGGATCCACACAACCCAGAACTTCCCTTTGATTTGAGTTAAATTTATGAAGCCTTAATCCTCCTTCCTTACACAAACTCTGAGCCTCCATGATCAGTTTCTTGGCCTCTTCCACAGACTTGACACTAGTTAATCCGTCATCGACGTAGAAGTTTTTCTCCAGAAAGACTGATGCCGCCGGATAGTCAGGAGCGTATTGCCGTGCTAAATACTTCAGCCCAAAGTTGGCACACCCAGGAGAAGAGGCAGCTCCAAAGAGGTGGACGCTCATCCTATATTCCTTTGGTTCCTTTTCCAACTCTCCGTGCTCCCACCATAAGAATCTCAAATAATCTCAGCATTCTGGAGTAACACTGAACTGATGGAACATTCTTTCAACGTCACATTCTAGGGCCACCGCTTCCTTCCTAAAACGACACAGAACTCCTAGTAAGGAGTTAATCAAGTCAGGTTCCGTCAGTAGAGTATCATTTAGAGAAATGCCTCTGAACTTAGCAGAACAGTCGAAAACGACTCTTAGTTTGTCTGGCTTCTTTGGGTGATAAATGCCATGGTGGGGAAGATACCAAATACTCTCACCATTTATTGGTGCAGATACCAACTCCGCATACCCTCTACTCACTGTCTCTTCCATGAAGGTTCTGTAGTGGTCATGATAGCGTTTGTCTGCAGTCAACTTTCTTTTCAAGTTCTCCAGCCGAATCACAGCGAGCTTCCTATTATTTGGTAGCACAGGTGGGCTGTTGCTCTGAAAAGGAAGGGGCATCTCGAGGTGTCCATCATCTTTCTGTCTGATGTTACTGCTAAGGAACTGAATAAACTGGACATCATTTTGAGACACATATTTGTCCTCATAGATGCGTTCGTTAAAATCCGCTTCCAGAACTTTCAAGACATCAGTGACTGTTGGAGCAGGTATCTCTTTCACTGTGACTCGGTGCACAAAACTTTGGTTTCCTTGTCGATCTAAATGAGGGTTTGACGAGCCTATTATGCTCCAACCGAGCTCAGTACATTGAGCGAAGGGTTCATTCTCTTTGCCTATGACTACTTCAAGGGGAGCTAATGCTGATGGACAATTATATCCTATTAGTAGTCCCACATCGCAGTCTTGGAGAGGTGGCAATCTGTCTGTTAAGTGTTTAAGATGCGGCCATCTTTGTTTCTCGAGTTGGTATGTAGGATTTATCCACCGGGATAAAACTACGAGTATAGGCTTGGTTTATCTGGAGTAGGTTCTCATAATGAAGCCCTCGAACTTGAAGGTCTCTAATGCCTTTACTCGTGAAAACCGTGTCAACAGCAGTCATCGTACTCAACTTTAGCGTCACTGGTCGTGATGTCACACTCAGATGCTCAAGCAGATCTTCAAGGATGAATGTAGTATCACTTTGTGTGTCGGGTAGGGCATAAGTAAGAACCTCCCTTTGTGGCTCTTGCTTTGTGGATACCAGGACTGGAACTATGCAGGCGGTAGCCGAGGCATATCGAGTAGATGCATACGACATGGCTCTGTGGACTTCTTCCGTTGTGTGGTTACTCACAGAAATTGGATCATTTGTAGAGATTTCCGTTGGTCTTTGTCTCCACTCCTCATGCAGGCATGTTGGATGCCACAAGGGTGCCACAAGTGTGGCGCCTTTTGCAATCCTTGCTTACGTGTCCCTTCTTTAAACATCCAAAACAGAGATGGGTTTCATTGATGAACCGTTTCTTTTCGTCCATGGCCTTTGCAGCAAAGATGGGGCAGGTAGCGGTACCATGCGTTTCTTCCTTGCAGACTGGGCATGGTAGCCTCCTGTAATTTGATGCTTCTTGTCTACCTTGTGGGGAACTATTTGTTTGAGCTCTGGTAATAAAGGCTTTAGCTCGTTTTGGTGTTCTATCTTCTGTCTTGAAGTTCAATAGGAAGAGTGATACAATGGGGTGGCAGGCTATCCGGACCTCCTTGTTTAGAAATTTGCTGAAACTTTTAAGAGACGGATAATTTCCAGATTTATCTAATTCTTCAACCACCATTCGACTCCACTTCCTCCCAATCCACTCTGGCAGTTTCTTCAGAAGTTTATGATTTTCTTCACAGTCATCCAAGATGGCTAGTCCCTTGACATGTGGAATTGCTTCCGCACATCCTTGCAGAAAGTCTGCAAACTCTCTTAAAGCCAGAGGGTCGGTCGAACTGATTTTAGGCCACCTAGAGAGCTTATCCCTGAACGCCTTTTGTATTATGAATGGGTTGCCATACCTCTCTTGTAGGACCTTCCAGGCACCTGTATACGCATCTTCTGAGTTTCTATAAAAGAAACCTTCCACTGCTTTGCGTGCATCTCCAGTGAGATAAGTTTTCAAATAGAACTTTTTTCATTTGCTGAGAGGGGTTTTCGGTCAATGAGAGTTGTGAAAGACATTTTCCAGTCAACATATTTCATGGGATCACCGTCAAATGTTGTTGGCTCAGGCACAGGCAGACGATTTAAGCTCAATGAACTGGTTATTGCTTGGACTAAGCCGGCTGTGTCCTCATTTATAGTTGTTCCTGTAAATGTTTGTTGGGGTAGAAGCGATGCAGTGTTTGTGACAATGTGAGCGGCAGGTTCCGGCTCCAGGTAGGCAGTGTCTGTTACTAGATTTCTCTCCTCTTCATAGTCGCTTCCAGAGCTGTCGTACGCTCTCACTCGAGCAGCTGCTACCTGGACCTCCTTTTCAGCCTTTAACTGTGTCAGCTTCATTTGTTCTTCTTCCAGTTTTAGCCGCCGCTCTTCCCTTTTGCGCTCCAAATCAGCCACCATTTTCTGTTCTTCGAGTTTCCATTCATTTTCAAGTTGTTAATATGTGCCTGGCGGGCATGAATGTCCTTCATTGCCTTTGCTTGCTCTCTTTTGGCCGAAAGCTCTGCTTCTGCGTCCTGTCGTTTGCTGGAACCGCTGGAGCTTGCACTGGAAGAGTCAGTACGCTGAGAAACCACAGTGTCAGTTTTTGTACCCCCGAACACAGATCCATATTCTTTTTTATTTAAGACAATCCTCACTCTTTCTTTCTCTACTCGCTCATTGTAGTCTTCATCCATAGCGTCTCTTCTTTTACTCACCAGAGCAAGCATTTCATCAGTGAGAATGGCACAGGTATCCATTTTCCCCACTATCTCTGGAGTATTGGTTTGGTTACGCAGGATGGGCTCGTATTGGCCTTGCAGCCCATCACGTTTTGTTTGAATATTTTGTTCAATGTTGTCAAGATCGTCCATAGAGCAAAAACATTTCATTGTTGCCCTGCCTTCTTTTGCCGTCTGTTTCCAAGCGTCATTAGCCCTGTAAAAAGCCTTTTTGTGTTTAATGGCATTTTGTTCATTTACCTCTTGCATTTTCTCAGTCACGGTTCTCTGACGAGAGCTTGCTCTGCCAGATGGTAGGTCTGAGGGTTTACTGGTTTCTGCTGTGTGGAGTGACATTTTTGATTTGCATGTCTTGATAGACGGTAATTTGAATGTTATGTAAGACGTTTGGGATTTATTTCTGCAAGCAGTAGTTATAATAACCTTTTTTTTTTTAGTACTACCCCTTTAACCCACGTCTACAACCTCATTTAGACACTCAAATTATTAATTTGTGCAAATGCAAATATTAAAATTCTGGACAATTCCGTACTTTAAGTTAGGTAATTTCCACACTTTAGAACCTCTATTTAATGACAGCTTTAAAATGACCGTTTATAAACCCCTGAACACATCTTCACAATAATCTGGCACACTCAGAACCTTTATCTAAGGATAGTCAAATACTCTAACAATTGCGTCTTTCAGCGTTCAGCACAGTTTATATTACTGCAATTAAGCCACTTTCATGTGCGTACATGAACACAGTCTTATTAATAATTTCTTATAAAATGTCTTTGATTGCACCCGTTATACACCCTCGTGTGTTATCTTCCCTCTTGCCTGACTGTGGTCCGTTTTAGTTGATTTCTTCGATGCAGACCTCGGCCGAGGCTGCGAGTCTCATTTGGATGCAGCGTAGTTTCTCACTCTCTGGCGACGCGGAGAGTTTTCACTGTAACTGCCCTCTCGGTGGGTTTAAGCAAGATGGAGAGAGTCTCGACTGATGTCTTTACGGTTTTCTTTATTTTTCTTTTCATATCCGTAATGCACCGTGAAAACTATAAAATTACACAAATCGATACAAACATTAGTACCTTCATACACATTTCCTTAATTACATCAAACATTCTCACGCAGTAAACCTAATTAAAATACACCACTAAACAAACAATTCTTTCTACCAAGATCTACATACACGACACCATAATCTTTAAAATCGCACACAAATTAACATATCAGGCAAAATGGCTCTTTGTCAATACATATTTTAAACCACTTACAACAATAAACATGAACACTTCACTCCCGCAGCACCCACATATAAACAACTACACATTCCTCGTTCCGCTTCCCAAGGGCGTTAAACCAATCCTAGCAATTTCCTTTGTTCCTTATCATCCTAAGTTTGGCGTCCTTGCTGTGTGCTCCCATCTGTTCGCTCTTGGTTTGTTTATGAGTTTGCGATAGCCGTAACTCGTGAGCATGGAGTTTATCTAGGGTTAAGCCTAGTGGCAGAAACTACACTGCCCACTACTGGACGTCACTGGTGCCTGCGTCGAGTGAGGTGCTCATCTCTACACCACATTCCCAATAAACGTCTTTTATAAATACACAAGTATACATTTACACTCATTAAATCAATACCTTTAAATGACTCCAAGCAGACAGTTACACAGAAGCTCAAACGTGCTGCGTAACACGAGAATGAACCTCATTGGTTCTTGCAGAAGCTCAAACGTGCTGCATAATGCATGAGAATGCACCTCATTGGTTCTCGTGCATCAAACAAGCAAGCTTGAGCTTCCGTTTACCATAACTGCATGCGTGTGTTGATGAGTTTATATTTTTTTGGACCATTAAAAGATTTTTCATTTTTATAACCATGGGCAAATTTTTGTAATGGGCAAAACCCTGGATTTTGTTGTAAAGTAATCCATTTTAAGTATTTGCAAATAATACTTTATATATGCCTTTGCACACATTCACTCTTAAAGTCGTCATGAAACGGAAGTTGAGATTGTCCTTTTTTCCTTATTGTGACGTGTATCCGAGTGAAACGGCTTCTGAAATTAGAAAAAAAATGTAGAGCGGGGCTTGATTTCGTCCTTCAGGGAATTGATTGGATCGTTGGAGGTTGAGCGTTGCTAACAAGATGGAGGCAGATTTGAATGCCAGTTTACAGTCAGTTGTGGAGGATTTCTCTCCACCGGACTGACCACCGTTACCCTCCCATGAAGAATTTTTAATTGAGGAACTCGACGATGAGAACGAGGACGAGCAGCCAAATTTTCCGGAAGGAATCACCCCATATTTCATATTTATACCGAATTCCTGCATTTCGAAGGAGGAATAACGGCGAGTTACAGACACAAACTCGCCGTTATTCCCCCTTCTTTGAAATGCAGGAATTCGAGCCAGCGGGCACGCAGACAAGGTTGTTTAGGGATAGGGAAGAGGACGTGAGGAGCGCAACCAAAAATGCACCTAAACACCATATTTGCTGGCTGTCAGTGACACTGACAGGTTTCTGAGAGGGGGGCCAGAAACGAGACAGATCCCAATAGCCACGCCCTCTAATAATAGTTCTTGCCCGGAAGAGAAGAGAAGTCGTTTCGAGGGGGAGGGAAGGGTAACGTATTTGATTAAAGATTATAAAGGTACATGAATTTAAAATAATGAAGTGCACAGATAATTAATTTATAATAAACACTACAATATTACATATAAAAATACGAATGGTAAAATTTGATTTCATGACGACTTTAATATTATGCCAAATACTTAGAAAATGGCTCTCTTACTGTTTCTTGTTACATTCAGTAATGAGTTACATAAAAATTATTAGCCTATATTTTAACAAACAAACAAAAAAGTTATTTCACTCTTGGTCCTTGTAATTCTATTGTAACAGTTGTTAAATATTATGTTTAGCTATGTTTTACCTCACACTTTCATAGTTAAAACTGGAGCGTTATAGAAAGTGAGATTTTAATGACATTTTGACCACTGAACTACGACATATCCTCAGTATTCATTTCAGAAATCTGGTCCCCTATAGCCTACAGAATCTAAAAAAAATATGTTTACACTTTTGTCATCTTAAAGATCAATAATATTATTTTCAATTATAATATTAAATATTACAATGTAACATTATAAACAACCACAAGATGCAGTGTTTAAATTCATTGGGACTCAATTTATACTCTATTGCCTTGTTGAAAACATTAGGGGAAAAAATCTATTTCCCAGCATCCCCCTTCTAAGCCCATCCCACCCATGAGTTGTCTCTACATCTTAGCAGAAAGTTTGATGGATACTACAGCAGTTTTTACGTGATATAAAGCCACATCAACTCTTATAGATTTCGAAAAACATTTACAAAATATTTTGTGACCTGACGTGCGTTCATAACGGAACTGCCTCAGATTATCAACAAACGCACTTCGGCTAAATCCATCAATGCTAACTGCATGTGGCTCACTAGCTGCTCTTACTGAGGAAATGCTAAAGTAAACTATCCAGCTCCAGTGAGTTTAGTCTTGAATTATTTGTTGTAGTCATCAGAAAATCTAGTTTTTCAAACCATTTGGATTCAAATGCGATTTGCTCTGTGGACATGGACACTAACGCGACGTATACAACAGTCTTATTTTGATACGCACATAGCGCGATGAGTTGACTTGAAGGTCTGTCTGTCAGTCTGACCTATTTGAATGGTGACGTCACGCCGTTAATCTTTAATTTCCGAGCACGCTGTGCGGAATAACATTCGGTCGCACCGGTTTGAACGAAGCAGCTGGATTTGAAGTGCGAATCTGAGATCTGGATCTACCGCTAAAATGGGGTCTAACGGAGACCTCAACGCTAACTCGCAGTGTCTCAGTAGCACCGGGGACCTGGTCCTGGACAAAGCGATCAGTCAATGGATGACCTGGGATAAGGTGAGAATGCAACTAGTTTTAAACCTCGTCACACTGATATTAGGACTGGCAGGCGCTTTGTAAAGTGTTTTCATATTGTTCAGACGTTGTTTGTCTTTGTGAGGCGGTGCATGCATTTTTAAATAGGGCATCTGCTCATAAATGCTATTCATTTTTGTGTTATGACCATAAAATGCAAAGTTAAGAGATAAAGCCTATGCAACATTCAATATCACGTTGCATTTCACTGCATTGCAGTACCAACTTGAGTCATTCAAATGTTGGGCTGTGGTAGATCAGAATGTAATTTGAAACACTATAAATAATGTACCATAGTAGTACCAGTATTCCTGGAAGTACCTTTGAGTACCATGTAAATTCTGTGGTGTATGCATTTAAGCAACATGGTATGAAAGGAATATTGTTTGTATTTATCGCTGTATAAATACTGCCCAATAACTCTTTTAACAGATGGTACTATGGTACTTGTCTACAAAAAGCATGGTATTGCCCCCGTTATAAAAAGTACTGTGGCTGTACCATGACACAGTGATGAAATCAGATTTCCTAAACTAAAATTGATGCTTCATGGTATTTTTACATGGTTCTCTAAGATTCTTCCAGAAATACAATACTTCTATGATTGTATCTCCAAAAACATGGTACCAAAACCTCTGGTAGTAAATTTACATACTTATTTTGTATGGCACTTGTCCAAAAAGACTATATTATTACATTTATGAGTTGATCGAAGTAAGTACTATGAAGTATTATTTAAATAAGTGTCATCCTGCATGTCATATCCTGTTACCTGAATGGCTGAATGTCATAGTCAGTGTGACCAGCCTCTGTCAATCTGTTATTCTAGCGTTCTTTAAAGAGAGTGAGATTTGATGCCAAAGGAGCTTGTGCTTTAAACATTGAGCCTTCAGAGAATGTGGTACATTATAACAGCTATTTTAGTGATATTCTCAGAAATTACACATTGTTTTGTATTGATGTACAGTTTGCAGCTCTTTTTCATTTTTTTTTTTGTTGTTCTTTTTAGCTCAGGCAAATTTAATAGTCATATGTCTGGCTGACCTCTTCCTGCAAATGTCAACCTCGGCCTGCACTGGATGACTGGTGTATAGTAGTACACTACAGAGCAACCAGCTGTCAGATGGCAGTTGTAATAAAATGCCATTAGCTCAGCAAAAATAGACGGAAAGTAACACATTTCCTTCCGTGATATGTTTAAGTGGTACTTTTTGTGATTGTGTACTTCCAATGCTATTTAGACATTCATGCGTTCACATATTTGGGTGGCTCTGGCTCAGCTAGCTTACACGTTTGGATTATTTGAAAGCCTGTTCAGTTTTGGCCACAGAGATAAGCTTTCAAGCAACAGAAAAAAAAATATATAAATATATTATTTTCCATCCTGACTGTTGAAATAAAATCTATGATTGGATGATTAGCGCTGACTCATTACTGATCCAAACAAATGCTGGGAAGAGTGTCTGGTGCTGCCCACTTTTTATATGCGAGCACATTATTGATTTTTGATCTGATCAATAGTTTACCATTTGCTATGGCCTGTGGTGTACCAGAATCCTGTTTGTCCTTAAAAATCCCTTCTAAATAACAAATGAATGAGTTAATGCATGGAACCAGGTTTTCATAATTGGTTGTATTAAGGGTTAGTTCACCCCGAAATGACTCCTTTGGTTAATCTTCGAAACACCGAGTCCTGAGACGATTTGTCCAGGTAACCAAAACTCCTAAAAGGTTATAAAGACGTCATAAAACGATTCCGTATAAATCGAACGGTTTAATCCAAGTTTTGTGAGGAGACACAACCACTTTATGTGATGAGCATATTTAGGCTTTTATTCACATAAAAACACATAGAGTGCATCACATAAACACAGAAGCTTGTGCGTTCACATGCTAGAACAAACTTCAGTGGTTTTCACGCACACACGTTTGAGCTTCCATGTTTACCGTATGTGATTCACTCTATGTATGTGTCAATTATTGTTTAGATCTAAATAAAAATCTAAATTAAATCTCTTCGTCCTATTAAGTGTTTGTTGGATTAAACCGCTTACGGTTTATGATGCCTTTATGACCTTTTTGGATCTTCTAAGTTTTGTTGGTTACCTGGTCAAAAACCTATCAGGTTTCATTGAAAGTGTCCTAATCTGTGTTTAGAAGATTAACCAAAATCTTATGGTTTTGGATTGACATGAGGGTGAGAGTAATTTTTGGGTGAACTAGGCTAACCCTTTCAAAAAACTTGCATGAAATTGACAACATTAGTTTTTGTGCCTATAGAATCCTCAGACACGGGAACAGATCGAGTGTCTGGTGCGAGAGGGGCGTGTGGTGGAGCTGAGGAGGAGGTTGTGCTCCAGGATGACGTTTGGAACGGCTGGCTTGAGAGCCCCGATGGGAGCGGGGTTTGCTCGCATCAATGACCTAACTGTCATCCAGTCTACACAGGTAAACTGTCCAGGATAACAGCATGCAGATGAGATCTCAACAGGTATTGCTTCTCACGTGAAAAACATAAAGGCATAAGTCAGACTTTTTCTCTCACAATTCTGACTTTTTTCTCAGAATTGCGAGTTTATATTATCTTTTTTATTCTGTGGCGGAAACAAGCTTCCATAGTAATGGACTGATGTAGTAAAAGCAGAAACGTATGGTATAGTGATGATAATAAGGAGATACTGTTAGAAGTAATACCAAGAGTAACCATTTTAGCAGTAAAATGGGGGATTCCATATGTCATCCTATACATGTTATGTACCTGTCAGGGTTTATTTTACGATAATGATTTGCTGACTTATTGTACATTCTACTTTAACACATTCCCATTTTCTCAGCATTTGCTTTTCAAATCTTAACTCTTTTGCCTGCTGGTTTCAGGACTGCTTTTGGACTAACAAGGAAGTTTTGAGTTCTGAATTGCTTTATAGTACAATGACCTCAGGGAAAATGTGATTTCTCAACTCATGACCCCTCTGACACTGCTGCGAGGGTGTTTTTAATACAACAGTTAAAGGGATAGTTCACCCAAAAATGAAAATTAGCCCATGATTTATCAAGTCATTCTAGGTGTATTTTACTTTCTTCTTTCAGACGAATACAATCTGAGTTATATAAAAAATGTCCCGGCTCTTCCAAGATTTATAATGGCTGTTTCTGTTTTGAAGTCCATTAAAGGGCCATACACAGTCTCTACTTGTGCCTTATGCGCAACTTGTCATGGCGTGGCATAAATACAGCAGTACGTCACATTACTCGCATAAGTTGCGCTTTACACTTAAGTGGAATCCGTATGTTTGTTTGGCTCGAAGCTAGTTATTTTACTTTATAAAGTTTTCAATATGAATATTTTTCTTACACAAACGCATCACTTCACTTCAGAAGGCCTTTATTAACCCCCCGGAGCCGTGTGGAGAACTTTTATGATGGATTTATGCACTTTTATGGACTTAAAAACAGAAACTGCCATTATAAACCTTGGAAGAGCAAGACCATTTTTAAAATATAGGCTAACTCCGATTGTATTCGTCTTAGAGAAGAAATTCATATACACCTAGGATGACTTGAGGGTGAGTAAATCATGGGCTAAATTAAATTTTTAGGTGAACTATCCCTTTAAGGGAGTGTTGGTTAATTTAACATCTTTCTCTCTTCTGACCTGTGTAATCAATCTCTCAATATTTTTTTTACGCTTTTTTCTTTTGCTATTGGGGCAAATGAGAACGCAAAAATTACATTTCTTGTAGGTTCCGTTTTTACCCCTATTAAAATGTCCTCAAATATGACGACTTCCGCTTCTGAGAACCCCAGAGATGTGAAAAGAGTCCATTTCAACAGTGACCAAGGGCACATTTATCTGGAATACTGTTTATGAACACAAACCCAAAAGCTCAAGTCTAGTTGGTTGATATTTATTAAAGTATTAGGCTATTCATGGTCCATTCTGTTTTTATAACTATGATAAGTCTGTCTTTCCTTCATTGTTGTAGGGGATGCACAACTATTTAGTCAAATATTTCCCTGACCTGAAAACAAGAGGGCTGGTGATTGGTTATGACACTCGTGCCCAAGCAAGCAGTGGCTGCACCAGTGAACGGTAACATTCTCCACTCCATTATATGAACTGTCTACATGCAATTACACCTTCACAGTGTTTATAATCTGGCATATTTCATAGCTGCATCAACAAAATAGCCTTCTCCCATGTTCTTTCTTAAATATTTTCATAGGCTAGTATTTTATATATTGATTTGCACAAACATTTGTTGCACATGCAAGTGGAGGTTCATAACTACAGTAGATGGCATATGTACTGTAATCCCAAAACTTCATAGTATAGTAGGTGACAAAAATAAAATTTTATTTAGTTCTCAGTTTTCAATTAAAGCTATAGTTCATGCAATACATGTAAATTCTGTCATGATCTCCTACCTTATTAGATTTTTGAAAACTGAATGTTTTTTCGTGTGAATCACAAAAAGACAAATTTATATGTTTTTAAAATAAATGAGGGTGAGTAATTGATTAAGAAAATTATTTCGGGCTAAACAAACCCTTTAAACTCACCTTCTTCCTAATATATTTGGATTGTCGAGGAAAGAACTGAACATTGGCGGATGTAGAAGTAGATGTCTTGTTTTGCTAGTAAAATTGTCTGCAAAAAGAACCAGCAAAACTGCCTGTTGTGGGACAAGAGCAAAAATAAGAGTTCTCTCTTCCTGCTAGTGCTACATTCAGGCACATGTTTAGCGCACTCATCAATTGCAGTCTTTATGTTCTGAAAGCACATTTCTAGAGTCAACAATAGAGTTTCACCTGGCCACTCTGCAATGCATAATATGTACTGTAATTTCTGTTATATCATGACCTTGACTGCATTATATATAATATTCTGATTAGTTATGTGTCTTGAAAACACATTAACCTAATTGCTATAACCAGTTTAGACATAAGACAGGAATTTTGGATCATACAAACTTAAACTACTTAATAGGGGCCAAGCAACGAAGGTGGAGTCTCTAACTCAATCCCTCCAGCGCCACCAACTGTCCAAAGTGGCACTTACGTTTATTCTAGTAAATGTTGAACCGTAAGGGATAGAAACAAAAATGTAATTATACCCTGTCTATGATGTAATTTTCAGTCGTGAAAATATTTCCGCCTTTTTACATTTTCTCTGATTTCCACCAAAATTGCCTTAGATCTTCTTCAGACCATGCTGGAAAAAAGTTAAAAACAACCATTTTCAAATAACGCTCAAACAAATTTGACGAAGAGCATGCCAAATTAGTTGCGAGGTTATATCTCTGCAACCGTTTAGTGCAAGGATAGGCAACGTCGGTCCTGGAGAGTTAAGGCCTGTTCACACCGGGACGAATTTCGCGCACGATATTCGCCGACATTTAACGCCTCGTGACTAAACAAAGGGCGCCAATGTGAGTGTGCACACCGACACGAAAAACGCCACGCGTAAAAGCGTCATTTTTTAAAAAACGCCTCGGGTTCGTTTTTTTTTAGTTTGACGTGCCACGTCAAAAACTGTCCGACCAATGAGATTGGCGCTTTGCTCACATGTCTGGAGCTTCTGAAGTTATAGTAAAACACAACTTGGGGGCGCTCAAACACAAAACGGTCTTGCCGAGCACACGTACGTAACGGCGAAGAAGATATAAGCCAAGTAGCGTCAGAGAATGTCTAATTGAAGAGAATTGGCACTGTCTGGTTACTTCCGGTTACTGGACTGGCTGCAGTAACACGTCTCTGTCCATGCGGGGGCGCTCGCGGGCGAATGCAGAATGAATGGGAGTCTATGGGGTTTCACCCCCAGAAATCCACTTTTCTCAGGATGTAATTTTTTGTCAAGTAATTTGAAAGTTGCATTCAAAAGGGGGGACTATAAGGGGGGACTAAGATAATACACTCAGCTGAAAATTGCATTTTTAAGATCACTTATATGTTCTAAAAATCCGTTCAAAAATGTGATGACGTCACATAATAGCAGAATGCTAGCGTGTTCCGGCCAACAACGGCCTAACCTGTAAGAAATCAAAAGGACATATGTACTCGTTCATTCGACTTTTGGCCTATAATCTATATTGAACTTGCGGAATCAACAATAAAATATATGTTGATTCAACGACAAGGAGGAGAAAGAGATACATTTAGCCGTTTAGCTCCATAGACTCCCATTCATTCTGCACTCGCCCGCGATCACCTCCACTGGATTTCTAATGGAACTGCAACCAAGATGATACACAATGGGGCTAATAGGAAGTGCTAAGGCTCTCCGTTAGACGGGCTCTGGTAGCGTCTACACTGCCGGGAAGAAATAAGACGAGGAAGATGCAAGGCAAGATGAATGTAGAGCTGCTGGTCTCGTTGGTGTCGGAACATAAAGAACTATATGACAAACGCGACAGCGACTACAAAAATCTTGATAAAAGAGAATGTTATGGAGTGGTATTGCAGAGCAAATGGGCGCCATCTAATGTCAGTGAATGAATTTGCATGTTCACTCGGCTCATCGTCAGCCAAAATTGCTTGGGTGTGAACACAAAAAACGCGTTGAAAAACGCTGCCGAATAACGCGCGCCGATATTCGTCCCGGTGTGTACGAGCCTTTGAGCTCCAACCCTGAAAAAAAAAAATCCTCACCTGCCTGTTGCTTTCATAGACAGTAAAAGAAATGGACACAGCGACCCCATACATTTCAACGGAGAAAGTTGAAGCCCATAAAAGCACTCACTTCCTGATAGCCAAGCGCACTGGACAGGTTGGATTGACGACGTAGATGTGACGTAGATGTGCTCAAACTGAGCTTGACGACGTAGATGTGACGTGAGCAACCGTTCTGACCTAGTAGCTGTGCCGAGACAAATCTGAATTGAAATCTGAAACAAATCTGTTGTTGAAATATTTTGTCCCGTTGCTTTTATGAACTCTCTATCTATGGGCTTCTCCCTTGACTTTATGCCTCCATGTCCACCCGATTGCCTCATAGACAGTAAACGATTACCTACGAGCTTCTACTTCTGTCTATACGGTAATTTCTCTACTGTGCGACAGAGCGTCCCGTGGTTATGACGCAATCGTTAGCCTATTTTTACAAAAACGACTTCTACGAGACCATAACGTAAGATACAAAGTAATGGAGCCTTTTATCCATTGTCCCGTTTCTTAAGAAATAAATAATGGACAAATTGAGTCTTTGGACGCCTCAGATGTAAAGTTATTCGCTGTCAAAGTGACGCCAAAATGAATGGGAGTCAATGGGATGCTAACAGCAGGTGATAGCCAGCTACAATGGCGGCCCCTGGCTGATGGATTACCCCCTTGGTTGCTTTAGTGATCCTGAAGACATCGATTAGCTTGTTCAGGTGTGTTTGATTAGGGTTGGAGCTAAACTCTGCAGGACAGCGGTACTTTAGGGCCGATGTTGCTTATCCCTGCTTTCGCGTATTGAGATGAATCTTGGTACATGTCATCTCAAGCATGTCCTGAACAAGCATGCACCATTTTGGCTCAGTGCCACCTTCTGGTCTGGCCTAACTTCTTAACTGTTTGGTCAAAAGTCATAAACTGGTCTCTTTTAATTCAGTGCAGCGTACCGAGTTGAATGATACCCAGTTTTCCCATATCGGCCGTTTTAGTCATTGGCCATTTAGAATTTTGTCATAAAATGGTGTATTTTATGAACCATGCCCTGAAGTCACTTAAAATTTCATGATAAATTTTCCAAAACCAAAAGTAAAATGTATTATTTCAAATTATATATATATATATATATAATTATATTATTATATTATATGTTTTATAATTATAAATCATATAAAATGCTAATAGCTTTTGATTATTTTTTCATATTTTAATGAAACTGGCCTTAATAGATTCCTTGAGTCATACTGAGAACAATGATACCAATTATGCAATATTTGGTTGAACTTGCTGTCTGCCATTTTGCATTCCTTTGAAATATTTTTTTTTCTAACTCCTCCTACCTTGACAGTTGGTCTGATTTTTACCAAAATCGGTTTAGAAATAAAGCTCTGAACTTTTTCCGGCATTGGCTGAAACCATTCTCGAATAACGCATCAACAAATTTGATGGCATGGTGGCTGTAACTCTGCAACACTTGCACCAAACTTTGAATGTGTCATTGTCACCTAACACTGACCACACATCAAATTTGGTAACAGCGCCACCTATTGGTCCAAAGTGCTAAGCAATTAAATCAAATTACTAGTGACTGTATAATTGTATTTATGATTTTCCAGCTGTTTTGCCTAAAAGTATCTAAAAATGTCTTTAATTACTTATTGTTGCAGTCTGATAACTTATTCTTCATTTAATTGCTGCTTGCATCTCTATTTTAGAATTATATTTGTGTATGTCTATACAGTACCCTACATTTGCTGTGATGAATCATTTTTCTGTTACATCAGATAAAACAGTTTAAATAACATTTCCCACCCTTTGGTTTATCTGCAGGCTTGCAAGGTTGACTGCAGCTGTTATGCTTTGTAAAGATATCCCTGTCTATTTGTTCTCTACATATGTGCCTACCCCATTTGTGGTAAGAAAATGATATTGATAGATTTTGTTTTAATTACAGTTATATAACAACAGAGTTGTTATTTTGTCTTGTCTTTGCCCTATGAGCAATGATAATAAAGAAAAGAGAGTGAAAGTTATCTTGAATCCTGTGAATTGTCTTTCCATCTTTTATTCCTCCAGCCGTACGCTGTGATGAAGTATGGAGCTGCAGCTGGAGTCATGATCACTGCTTCTCATAACAGAAAAGAGGACAATGGGTACAAGGTGAGCAGCTGTTAATAAATTCAGTTCAATAATTCAAACCTACAGTTTTCAGTTATTTCAGATCATTCTGCTGCATCACAGTAAGAGAATTGTCTTGAAACTGTAAAATTAAAACGGCAATAAAAGAGCTGGAGGCGTTCTAACACTCTCACACTTGCTATTCTTGTTACTTGGCCTTTTTAGTTTTTCGATAATATACAGGTTCTTCTAAAAAAATTAGCATATTGTGATAAAGTTCATTATTTTCCATAATGTAATGATAAAAATTAAACTTTCATATATTTTAGATTCATTGCACACCAACTTTGTTTTTATTGTTTTAATACTGATGATTTTGGCATACAGCTCATGAAAACCCAAAATTCCTGTCTCAAAAAATTAGCATATCATGAAAAGGGTCTCTAAACGAGCTATTAACCTAATCATCTGAATCAACTAATTAACTCTAAACTCCTGCAAAAGATTCCTGAGGCTTTTAAAAACTCCCAGCCTGTTTCATTACTCAAAACCGCAATCATGGGTAAGACTGCCGACCTGACTGCTGTCCAGAAGGCCATCATTGACACCCTCAAGCAAGAGGGTAAGACAGAAAGAAATTTCTGAACAAATAGGCTGTTCCCAGAGTGCTGTATCAAGGCACCTCAGTGGGAAGTCTGTGGGAAGGAAAAAGTGTGGCAAAAAATGCTGCACAACGCGAAGAGGTGACCAGACCCTGAGGAAGATTGTGGAGAAGGACCGATTCCAGACCTTGGGGGACCTGCGGAAGCAGTGGACTGAGTCTGGAGTAGAAACATCCAGAGCCACCGTGCACAGGCGTGTGCAGGAAATGGGCTACAGGTGCCGCATTCCCCAGGTCAAGCCACTTTTGAACCAGAAACAGCGGCAGAAGCGCCTGACCTGGGCTACAGAGAAGCAGCACTGGACTGTTGCTCAGTTTTGCATGTCATTCGGAAATCAAGGTGCCAGAGTCTGGAGGAAGACTGGGGAGAAGGAAATGCCAAAATGCCTGAAGTCCAGTGTCAAGTACCCACAGTCAGTGATGGTCTGGGGTGCCATGTCAGCTGCTGGTGTTGGTCCACTGTGTTTTATCAAGGGCAGGGTCAATGCAGCTAGCTATCAGGAGATTTTGGAGCACTTCATGCTTCCATCTGCTAAAAAAGCTTTATGGAGATGAAGATTTCATTTTTCAGCACGACCTGGCACCTGCTCACAGTGCCAAAACCACTGGTAAATGGTTTACTGACCATGGTATTACTGTGCTCAATTGGCCTGCCAACTCTCCTGACCTGAACCCCATAGAGAATCTGTGGGATATTGTGAAGAGAAAGTTGAGAGACGCAAGACCCAAAACTCTGGATGAGCTTAAGGCCGCTATCGAAGCATCCTGGGCCTCCATAACACCTCAGCAGTGCCACAGGCTGATTGCCTCCATGCCACGCCGCATTGAAGCAGTCATTTCTGCAAAAGGATTCCCGACCAAGTATTGACTATTGAGTGCATAACTGATAATAATTATTTGAAGGTTGACTTTTTTTTTTTTGTATTAAAAACACTTCTTTTATTGGTCGGATGAAATATGCTAATTTTTTGAGACAGGAATTTTGGGTTTTCATGAGCTGTATGCCAAAATCATCAGTATTAAAACAATAAAAGACCTGAAATATTTCAGTTGGTGTGCAATGAATCTAAAATATATGAAAGTTTAATTTTTATCATTACATTATGGAAAATAATGAACTTTATCACATATGCTAATTTTTTGAGAAGGACCTGTACATGTTTTTTTAGCCTAGCAAACTTAAAGGTATAATCCACCCCAAAATGAAAATTGTCATTTACTTTCTTCTGCAGGCTCTTTTATAGATATAATGCAGTTACTTTGTAAATGTGGTTCTTATAAGTTGAAAAATTAATGTTGTTATGGCAAAGTAAGTGTATATTGTCAGACATATCCTTCTCTTTTTGTAAACTCCTTCTTATTAATATAAAACCAAAATAAGGAGTCCTTTGATCCTTCTTCTGAGACTTAACATTGCGTTTTACTATTGGTACACACTTCACGTGTGGTGGAAAAACAATGAAAAATTTAGATTCCGCCTATCAATAGGCTACGTGCACAAGCGTTAGGGCTGGGCAAAAAAATCTATTTTTCGATGAATCGTTTTTTTTTTTAAATGTGGTCGATTCAAAATCGATTCTCAACGGCCACGAATCGATTTTTTCCATATTCAGGGCTCGCGGTGCTGCGTCTTCTCTCTCTGCATAAGGCAAGCGTCAAGCGCTGCTGGCGTCGATACACACTCGTGTTTAGGAGTCGGGACATGATTCACTTGCACAATCGGGCCAGCAGTGCATCATAACTAACGTTTATCATTTTCACGTCTTTTTTCAAGCAATTTTAAACTATCCTGTGTACGCGCACTCGTGCATGTTTTTCATTGCGTGCACATACAGTAAAGCCTAAATCCGCCTCACAAACAGCTCGCCAGTAACAAGTTCTTTTTCGTGGATTATATCGCTTTAACAGTTAAAAACACGCAAAATGATGTCAAAACTCTGGTCTTGGTGAGTAACCTCGTAAAGACAGTCGGTTGTGTCTTAAATAAGCATAAAACGCGTGTGACAGACAGTATAATGAAACAGTAATGGATCCGTGCACTAGTTCTTAAAGTGAACGCAGCCATATGTGTCTGTCATTAATTTTGTTGTCAAAACAACATAATATAGCATTAATTGTAAGGAATCAGAATTAATAGCCTATGTATTTAATTCAGTCAGGACTAGAAGACTATCCAGTGTTATTTTACATTGGATTACTTTATTCAGTTTCTGTAGTATTTCTGGCCTACCCAAAAACTTTTCTTTTTATGTCTCTTTATTTGTCTTTTTAGGCCTATTCTATTGTATTTATTTGTTCTACTTTTTTCAATTTAATTCAAAGATTGAAATCAAGCTTCCATGTGTTGCATAAACTCTTAACAAAAAAATTACCCCATTGTAAAAACAAACATTTAGGTGAGATCAATGTAATAAAAAATTGTCTAAAAAATGATAACTGATATTTAGACTGAAATTTGTATTACATCTATATTCATTATAGTCGAATCGAGAATCGAATCGAGAATCGAAATCGAATCGAATTTGAACATCTGAATCGATACCCAGCCCTAACAAGCGTAGTGACGAACTTCCGCTATTGTCAGAAGTCGGCATATCGGTTTCCGGTTTACGACTGTTCATCCGCATCCGCTAATAAACAAACAAGATGAGTGCTGCTGTTGTACGAAAAAAAATAGTTCTTAAACACATTTAAGTTTCTAAGAACTGTAGGTGGATCTAACGCCCGTTTCCGTTTGCAGTGTGTGTTGCGGTGCAGGAGCAACGCGTGCTATAGTGCGTTTCACATATTATGATGCGTTTTCAGTGAATAACTGATCCGCGGCTGTACCACAAACACATACTTACTATTTTTATTTAAAATCCAGAAGTTATGCTGCAACTTTTATTAAAAAAAAAAAAAAAGTTGTGTCAGCATTGCAATTCTTTGTATGCACGTTTAAACACAATTTAAACAACGTAAGTTAGGGCTATTATTCCATGCATTACTTATACTAAGCAAGTGGTCAAATATATACTATATTAAAATCGCAAATAATTTAAATTAAAACTTAAAATTGATAAAAACAGCCGACTCTCATGCCTTTTCTTTTGCATTTCAATTTTGAAACAATAGATCTTGCATGTCACAAAGAACTTGTTTTTCCACCTCCACGATTAGAGACGAGTGTTGTTCATTATGTCGCCTTGTTGAAGTAAATTGTAGTTTTCCTTGATTAAATGCGCATTTATGGTGAGATTACTACATTTTATTTACTTAAACGCATTTATGGTGAGATTACTACATTTTATTTACTTAAACGCATTTATGGTGAGATTACTACATTTTATTTACTTAAACGCATTTATGGTGAGATTACTACATTTTCAGGTCAATCTTTATCATTTTGACCACGAAACATGCGGTGTCACTTTAATTCAGCGTTTGCAGCACAGCAAAAATAGACTCGGTGTGGAAACGATCGCTGTGCTGCTGTTATACGTACCGCACCTGGAACGGTGTGAAAAGTGAAAGCCCTAACCCAGGGGTAGGCAAGTTCGGTCCTAGAGAGCCACTGTCCTGCAGAATTTAGTTCCAACCCTAATCAAACACACCTGAACAAGCTAATCAATGTCTTCAGGATTACTAATGCCGAGTTCAGACTGCACGATTTTCAAAATAATCGGGTCACTGTTGTTTTCACACTGCATGACTACCTGGGGTAACGTTCAGTTGCTGCTGTGTTCACACTGCACGATGGATCGGCGACAGGAGGTTTCACACTGCATGACTTTACAAAAGAAAGAATCGCCGACAACTTCTGCCTGGTCCGCAAACTACGTTTCACAACCAAACAAACGCGAGAAGTGATAGGAAATTACGGAAGATCACGCGTGCGTGAGACCGGAGTTCTCGCGCGACACTGAATTTGTTATTAAAAATGATAGCCTACAAATTGTCTGTGCACTGATTTGTAGCGAAAATGAAAAAAAAAAAAAAATATAAACAGTTTATGCAGGAGGGGAGCAAGGACTGTGTTTTGCAAAGAGAGTTGGGGGTAAATAAATAATTTTGCAAATGTCCTGCTGTTGCTGCTGGTCATGCAAATGTTTGTGCTTTGTTTCTGTTTGATATAATTGTAAATATAAGCCTATCTATTAAAATACTGATATTCTGGTCTATAACTCCTCCTCGAACAGCCTGCTGTCCTGTATCTTGCTCTCTCATTGGCTGTCGGTCATCGGCGATGTAGTTTTCAGTCAGAACACATTCACACAGCAGGATTGTGAATCGCCGACAGGTCCAGATATTTAGCATGCCAAATATCTCACGGGCGTCGGCGATTCTCTCAGATCGTGTCTTTGCTCGTTCACACTGCGTGATTGTCACTCGCGTGAACGAGCACCGATTTGCCTGTGATCTCGGGCATTTGTCGGCGATTTCTCAAAACCTGTCGGCGAGCCAAAATCGGGGCTAAAATCGTGCAGTCTGAACTACTCTTAAGCCTGGCTCACACTACAGGAGTTTTAGGCCGATTTATGCCCGATTTTCCCCTCCCGAGAATCGGAGAAAAAATCTTGTCGAGGACCTCGATCGGTTCCGATTTTCGGCACAGATTATCTGGTAATGTGAGGCATTCACAGATCGAATCTTGCACCTCCCGATCTGCTCTTACACAAATCGGGCTCGCCCCGATCATATCAAACATGTTTGATATTTATCGGGATGAGCAAGATTGTGATTACGTCAGTACTGTCACAATAGCCAATAAGTAGGGCTGTCATGGTGAAGGAATTTCCATTGAGGTAATTTTGAGTGACTCATCAGCGCGATGCGCGCATTATCTCCATTTATCCATTTATTGCTAAATAAATAAGCACAATACAGTATAATAAATAATAATAAAATACTAAATGCATAATAAAGGCATCTGAAATAATAAACTAAGTAGCCTACAATCTAGTGTTGTCAAAATATAGATTTTTCGATATCGATCCTAAACCATCTGCAACTATTCCGTCTTCCGCAGGATGCACGCGATCTTCAGTAGTGAACGCGCCAGAGAGAAATGCACATTTCATACGGATTACATAAGCAGAGAGCAGTCTGTTGTCTGTTTTCTTTCGTTTTGAATTGTTCTGTTTAAAAGTAGACATGTCTGTGAGGCAAGTCTATCTTATACGCTGAGTTTCGGTTCATTTATGAAGTATCGCCGACGCCTCCGTTTCGTGATTATCTATCGTCTGCTATATTTACTTCTTATTTATAAAAATCCAGACAATTGGTTGATGAAACATTGTTTAAAATTAAGATACAATTAATACAAAACGAAATTCGATTTAAAGAAAGGTTTTGTGCTTTCTGTTTGATGTCTTTGTGAAAGTTTTAAAGCATATTTTAAAGTCGCTTAGAGCGGTCATGTCCGTAACATTGTTTTTTCCTCAAATGCCAACACGAAAAATAAAATAATATGAATATTTTATGTTCTGTGGAGACTGAGAGCCCTTTCTTCATCCGGTGGGTAGTAGCTACTGTAGGCTATTACTTTGATTTGCACAGTGTAATTCACAGAATTAGGCCTAGGCCTACACAAAAATATTTTCATTATAAAACATGTATATTCATTATAAAGTTATATTCATTCAAAGATAGGTTAAATGAAACAAGCTGTTAATTATTTTAATTTTAACTTTGAGCTCCACTTTACAATGCTCAGCTGAGCAGCAATGGGCATTGAGCAACGCTGCTGATGATTTACCTTATAGAGATCTATGGCATTGATTCATTGTATTGAACAGAGCTGACGCCATTCATTAGAAATATGAATGGAAATATAAAAGGATGATTTTTTTTTTAAAAGATTTCGCTTTCCTAT
The DNA here is from genome assembly GCA_029959095.1 of Rhinichthys osculus. Taxonomy (NCBI): domain Eukaryota; kingdom Metazoa; phylum Chordata; class Actinopteri; order Cypriniformes; family Leuciscidae; genus Rhinichthys; species Rhinichthys osculus. The sequence goes on from JARWKJ010000009.1 coordinate 34,477,438, forward strand.
GTCACACGGCAACCTTTTCACGAATATGACTTGATATGAAGGACAGATATTTTGTTTACATCCACCTTTCCGCTTCCGATCTGTTGCGTGAGATCACGTGAGGCGCTTTCTCTGGCACGAATCTTAATAACATTGTGTAGTGTGTGATGCGCCACGATTTTCAAATCTTGTAGTGTGAGCATGTTTAAGATTTGAGGTAAGAAAATCTGCAAAGATTCTCCTTAAGTGTGAGCTGCAACCAGATTTCAAAATCGGTTAGGATTTTAAAACTCCTGTAGTGTGAGCGAGGCTTTAAGGCTATAGGCAGGTGAGGTTTTTCTCAGTGTTGGAGCCAAACTCTGCAGGACAGCGGCTCTCTAGGACCGAACTTGCCTACCCCTGCCCTAACCTGTTAACATGGTGCGTTAGGAGCACTGCTGTGTGCCACTTTGCTCTGCTTCAAGTCGCTAACAGCCATTTGAGCTTCCACTGCTTCCTGAAAAACACCAACCTTCATGCGCAGTGGCTGCACAAAATAGACATTTTGGGCGACGCGCAAAAAAATACAAAAAATAGTAAGTATGTGTTTGTGGTACAGCCGCGGATCAGTTATTCACTGTAAATGCATCATATGTGAAAGTACTATAGCGCGCGTTACTCCTGCACCGCAACACGCACTGCAAACGGGGTATGTGTGAAACGGGCGTTAGATCCACCTACAGTTCTTAGAAACTTTGATGTGTTTAAGAACTATTTTTTTTCGTACAACAGCAACACTCATCTTGTTTATTAGCGGATGCGGATGAACAGTCGTAAACCGGAAACTGATATGCCGACTTCTGACAATAGTGGAAGTTCGTCACTACGCTTGTGCACGTAGCCTATTCCTTTGTGCGTATTTTTTTAACTTTTCAAGCACAAGAACATGTGAAAGAATTTAATTCGGTATTTGCAGAACTATTTTTTTATGTGTGCACAGACTGCTGCCTTTCATATAGTACACTGTATTGACTTCTTTCACATCTTCATTTGCTTGAATGGACAAACATACACAAAATTGTCAAAATATCCTTTTTTTGTCTTAAGTGAATGTAATTGGTTAAGAAAGAAAACGCACGTGTGTCAGTATATTGGATCCGTGCATTGGCTCTTATGAAAGCAGCCTAATATACCTTCTGCAGTCATTAATGTTAATCAAAAAAGAAAATGACTCCATTGTTGACTAAATAACGTTTGTAACTTTAATAGGATTCACCTATATTTTATTTATAATGTGAAGACAGTGCAATGTTATTTTACATTTGATGACATTTGATTTCAATAAATGTACTAGACCTACCTGAGAAACTTAAACTGTGTATTTTATTTGTTCAGTTGTATTTATTTGTTCTTATTTTATTTATGTATACTTTTCTTGAACTTTATATTAGTTAGTCTAGTTGTTTTTGCTGTGGTATTTTTGTTGAAACTGGGAATTGATACGAATCGGAATCGATAAGCAAATTTGGAATCGGAATCGTTAAAATTCAATTGATACTCAACCCCAAATACAATAAACCTACAATTTTCATATTTGCAAGCCTAATTTTTTTCCTCATTGTTGCATTCTGAAATTTTTCTCAGTGCAAATGCATGTTGTATTCCTATCATTGCTGCAAGGGACTGTAAATAAGTTTAAAAGCACTGACTTTTGAAAGTAACACAAGAGCGCACTCGAGGATGTCTTGTACATTCCTCAGAACAGGAACACGGTGTTCAATTGATGTGATTCAACCTTGTGTTTTTTCTGTAGGTTTACTGGCACAATGGTGCACAGATCTCCTCGCCGCACGATAAGGAGATCTTGCATTGCATTGAGGAGAGTACTGATCCGTGGGAAGAGTCCTGGAATGTGGACCTAGTTGAGAGCAGCCTGTTAAGGAGTGACCCACTGGAGGACGTCTGCCGCTGGTACATGGAAGAGCTAAACACTGTCTGCTTCCACAGGTGCAGTCTCTCGCCTGTACTAAGAGAGTGTACTATTGGTGTTTTTAAACTGTAAAAATAAAGTGCTAAGATGAACCGAAGAGTGTTTTTCGTAGCAATGATATAGATGAACTGGTTTTGGTTTCCCAAAAAACTTTTTTTCCCCTTTATCAGTGACGTATATCTGAGTGAAACGGCTTCTCGAATAAGAATGTAGGGCAGATGAATTGATGTAGGATTTTGTCCATGAAGAATTTTTTGGATGTTTGAGGTTTGCTATTGGTGGATCTCATGTGAGTGACAGGTTGCCCCGCCCTCACGCCAGTAAACGCATCATCAGAGAAGAGATGAACTGCAAGAGGGAGGGGAAGTTATTTTGATTAAAGATTACAAGGACACAGGAATTAAAAATATATATATATGTGCATAGATAAATCACTTATAATAAATACTGCAATATTTCATGAAAGATAAGAACGGTCAATTTTTATTTCATGGTGACTTTAAGAAACACTACGATCTACAAAGTCTAAATTTATTTTGGTTAGAGGAACTAAGTATTTAGAAGTAAGTATTTTTCAAGTATGTGTTTTGTGTTTGATTTTGACCACTTTTTTCTTTCTTTCTTTTTTCTCTCATTGCAGAGAACTTAACACAAAGTCTCCCCTGAAGTTTGTGCATTCCTCTTTCCATGGCGTTGGTCACAACTTTGTCCAGAGAGCTTTTCAGCAGTTTGGCTTCCCACCTCCAATCCCTGTTCCAGAACAGAAAGATCCAGATCCTGAATTTTCCACTGTCAGTTGTCCTAACCCAGAGGAAGGAGAATCTGTCTTGGTAAAATATTTTATATATACACTACCGTTCAAAAGTTTGGGGTCAGTGAGAATTTTATTTTTATTTTTTGGAGGAAAGAAATCAATACTTTTATTTATCAAGGAATAATTAATTTGATCGAAAGTGACAGTAAAGACATTTATAATGTTACAAAAATAAACTGTACAACTGACAGACCAACAACTGTTTCAACATTGATAATAATAATAAATGTTTCTTGAGCATCAAATCCTCATATTATACTGATTTGTGAAGGATCATTTGACACTGAAGACACTGACACTGGTGATGCTGAAAATTCAGCTTTGATCACAGGAATAAATTACACTTTACTATATATTCACACAGAAAACAGCTGATTTACACTGGAATAATATTTAATACTATAACTGATTTTTGTTGTATTTTTAATCAAATAAGCGCAGCCATGGTTAGCAGAAGAGAATTCTTTTAAAAGTATTTAAAATCGTACCGATCCCAAACTTTTGAACGGTAGTGTTTATAATTTCGACTTTAATAACTTGTATTAAGTTACATAATTCTAAATAACTATGAAATGTATTTAATTACCATAACAATAAAAAAAAAAAATATATATATATATATATATATATATATATATTTATACTTTATAAATACTTTATTTGGAACCATGAGCATATTGGCTTATTAATTAGTGATTTATTATTAGTTTGTCTTTGAAAGACCAAGGGTTCTGCCAAAACCAGCTAGCCAAACCATGACCCCTTGGTTCTAGCACAGTGAAGGGGAAAACAATGCTAATTTAACATGCGGACATACTGTAACCATTGAGTTGTGTTGCACTGACCGTTTAAGGAGCTGGCCCTTCGTTTGGCCGAGAGAGAAGAGGCTCGCATTGTCGTGGCCACAGACCCTGATGCTGATCGCTTGGCTGTTGCGGAGCTGAATGACAAGTACTTCTTCATTAATACCCTCAGCAGTAAAACGTGTCAGGTCTACTTGACAGTACTTGTTCTGAACTCTTGAGTTAAGTACCGGTAGTAATTAGTATTCTATGTTTTTTATGGGCAGTTGCAGTTGGAAGGTGTTCACGGGAAATGAGTTGGCTGCATTGCTCGGCTGGTGGATGTTGTTTAACTGGAAGGAAGCACATCCTGACCCAGCAGACACTGAGGGAGTATACATGCTGGCCACCACCGTTTCTTCCAAAATACTTAATGCCTTGGCACGCATTGAAGGGTTTCATTTTGAGGTTAGTTCAAGTCTCAATTTGAAGTTTGTACTATACTAAGGCTTAAAATATCTTGAGTGCTTTATTATACTTGAATCGAGATTATGATCTAAATCGGGGGTTTGGATGCTCATATAAGGACCGCATCCTTAAATTTAAGAGGCAGCTATAATTTTTTTTATGTATAAAGACCCAATAAAATATGTGTAAAATGTCCACGTACCCCTTAGTGCAGCACTTCCCCTCAGATTTGAAATCTGAATTAATTGGTTTGCTAAACAAAATACAAGGCCACTGCTCAATAGATTAGTTTTTTTTTTCACCCTAGGAAACATTGCCTGGCTTCAAATGGATTGGAAATAGAATCCATGAATTGGCAAAAGCAGGAAAGGAGGTCATTTTCTCCTTTGAAGAATCCATTGGTAAGTGTTTAACTGCAGATACACGTGAAGTTCAAGCAATGCTGTCGCCAGCACGTTTGTTTATTCTTTAAATTGGAGGAATTGTTCATCCAAAATTTAAAAGTTTGTTGTCCTTTACTCCCCTTGTCACACGGTGTCAAACCTGTGCAGTCTGAAACGATGGTAAAATGTTAAGACTTGACTCTTCGCAACAGGCAGCCAATCACATGCTTCATATTCACTGTCATGGAAACAATCCGCATTGTATAAACAGTAGTTTCAGCGTTTGGGGGAGATGGATTCCGTTTACAAAGGGGATTAGAATAACCCAGGGTTAACCATTTCAAGTGTGAAAAGTCCTAAAAGAAGATTCTTTGAGGAAAAAAATAATATTATTTTGGGGTGGGGTCCATACAATTAAAGTCAGTGGGGTCCAGTGTTGTTTTGAAGCACTTTGACTTTGTATGGACAAAACAATTGAAATATTCAAATTTCTCCTGTATAACACACATTTCATAATCCAATCGATTCCCAATGGTGAACACCATTTTAATTTGCTTGAAATTTAACAGGGCTTGTATTTTTTTCCATACAAAGTCAATGGGCTTCAAAACAATACTATATGGAACAATAATGTTATGTCTCATCCTTTATTTATGATGCCAGGGTTTTTGTGTGGGAACATGGTTCTTGATAAGGATGGAGTCAGTACATCAGCTGTTGTGGCTGAGATGGCTGCTTATCTGCACACCAAAAACCTTTCCTTGAACCAACAACTATGCAACATCTATGAAATGTGAGCATCTATTCTGCTACACTTCTTTGGTTTTCTTTATTAAGTACTTATTATTGAAGATTTCAAAGACCTATGACATTTGTTGTGTGATTCTGTACCATCGCTTTCACATTTTACTTTGATCATAATACTCTGATTGTTCTCTTCACTGTTGTACCCCAGATATGGCTATCACATTTCCAGAACATCCTATGTCCTCTGCAATGACCCACCCACTATTTACAGAATATTTAGCCGTCTGCGCAACTTCGGAGGCCCGGGTGTATACCCAGAATTATGTGGTGATTACTGCATCACACACATCAGAGATGTGACCACTGGTTATGACAGCAGTCAGCTTGACAAAAAATGTGTATGTCTTAGCAGATCTCCTGTATATTTCTTGATTTTAGGTCAATGACAAACAGTTTGAGTGGAATAATTTGTCTTTTAATATTTCCTTTTAGGTCCTTCCATTAACAAAAAATAGCCAAATGGTTACATTCACATTTCAGAATGGCATTGTTGCCACGCTTAGGACCAGCGGGACTGAGCCAAAGATCAAGTATTACACAGAATTCTGTGCACCACCAGGAGAACGGTTTGGATCTTCTATTAGAAGTTTTAAAATGGATGGTATTGTTGGTACTGGACTACTTAATTGGATAGCTGGTTTTGTTTTAATTTTGAATTAAATGTATGAGTGTCTTTGTTATGGTGCGTTCACACCGGACGCAAATTGCGCGTCAGGTGCGAGTGATTTCAATGTTAAGTCAATGCAAAGACGCGTTACGCGCGTAAAAAATCCTGCGGCACGATAGACGCGAATACGCCTCATTCGTGTGTCAAGTTCGCGCGAATGGCGCGAATTGAGCGTCTGGCGCGTTATGCGCGAATGTTTTATGTAGTGCTTTTTGTGCATTCTCGCGTTTGACGCAAAATTCACGTCTGCCGCCCGAGTTGAAAAATCTGAACTTCTGCGTCAATTCGCGGCACGTTAACCAATCAGGAGCCTGCTTGATGCTGTCACGTGGTGAAGTGACAGTTTATAATGTTATTTTATGTTTGGCCTCAATAAATTATTTTGTAATATGACAAATGCTTGGTGTGCAAAGCAAATCTTTCACATAAAAACTCGATTTCAATATATGAGAGATACTCATTTTGTATTGAATGCTATTTATTCCATATCTATTCTAGATTATATGAAACATTATTATTCTAATGTAAAGACAACAAACACAATTTAGTGTATAAAAACTTTTTAAAAAATCACAGGGCAGGTTTCACTTTTGGTGGCTGGCTCCATTTATTATCAAAACAAAAAATAAATGACAGATTAGGTGTGTGCGGGCGAGGGTGAACCTCGCGCCGGGCTGTAGAGCGCGGGCTCGACAGGAATAGACCACTCGAGGCCGAGGCCTTATACGGCCTACGCTGTCCTCGTCAGCGTCCTCACCGTCAGGTCCACTAAACCTAGCTCCTGGAGCAAATTGTGAAACTCCTGAAACCCTCCGGAGGGTCTGGTGGACCCGAGTACAGCGACGATGTCCCCTACGCAGCTGTTTCTGCTCTCCAGAGCATATACCAGCGGTGACTCTCTCCAATAATGCTAATGCTCGATAAACATCTAAAAAGATGGCCGCCAACGGGTTTCGAAACTTTCGCCTCCGGATTTCGCCTCTGACGCTCGTAAATTTCGCTTCAAACTTATGTTTTTACGCGCGTCAATTTCGCCATTGACACGCGAATTAACACCAAGTGGTCAAGCGTCAAACTAGACACGGTAGACGCGAATTTGACGCGCTATTCGCGTCCGGTGTGAACACACAGTTAGACAAAATGCCAAATCAAGTGGCATTCATTTCAAACAAAAAATGGGGTAACTTCCTTTCGATAGTCCATATGAGACATTAGAATGCAAGTCATTAGACTGTCTATTTAAAGGGATAGTTCGCCCAAAAAAAATTCAATTCTGTCATTAATTACTCACCCTCATGCCGTTTTAAACCCATAGGACTTTCGTTCATCTTTGGAACACAAATGAAGATCCTTTTGGTGAAATCTGAGAGCTTTTGGTCCCTCCATAGACAGCTATGCAACTACCCCTTTGACGCTTCAAAAAAGTTCATAAAGAAAGCATAAAACGAATCCATATGAATTGAGTGGTTTAGTCCAAATTTTCCGAAGAGACTCGATCACTTTATACGAGGAACAGTTTGAATTTAGGATTTTATTCACAGATAAACAATGTCTGCTTATTCTACTATTAACCCTAACCTAACAGTCTACTAACACTCTGAGAGCTAGTTGACTTGACATGTTGCAAATTATCTTTGAAGTATGTTGTCTTCAAAGTTAGTTGTCATGTAGTTGCAAAGGTATTTATAGTTAGTAGGACTATCGAAATAAAGTGTACCCAAAAAGGATTCTGATTAAAGAAAATGTATTTGGAACATATCCATAGTTAAGGTGATAACTAGTTGGGACACCTGACTTGTGTGATCTTGAGTATCTGACATGTATCCACTACTTTGTCCATTTCATTAAATGTCATTGCAAAAATGGCTCATATGATTAAAGACGGTTCGGAGGAAGTCAAGCATAATATTTTTGTGATATCTAATACAATGCCATTCATACATTTATGTGTGGCTTAAATGTCCTTATACTTTATGAGGCCACTGTATTATCTTACAGAATTTACTTGATATTCTAGATTCTTAGATCAAATTTATAAAAAAAAAAAATGCATTTTCTCTTATATATTTATGTATATGTTTTTATTTATTTTATTGTATTGCAGTGATATCTCTTGTCTGGAGGAGGAGTTAAGAAAAGTGACCTCTGCTCTAGTTGAAGAGTTTCTTGAGCCTGACAAGAACAACCTGCTTCGCAGATCAGTATAGCTTTATTTCACTCGTGAGTCGTGGTAAGATTGTTGTCCTCATGGGCATCTCATGTAAACCAGTCCCAATAGGCCTGTCAGTGTACCGTCCTGTGAATGTCGTTTTATCACTGTGAAATGATTTGAAGCATTATCAACTCATGGCTCTCAAACAAAAAAGTAAATATGACTGCCTTTTCATTTCAGTGGTTTATATATGACAAAAAATATTGTCATGATCGTTTTCTTTCTTTTTTTTATCTCAATTGAATGTGTCTTGGTCTGAGAAGAAATTTACGAGGGTTTGATTTTATTTTTGTAACATTTTTCAAGAAACCGTCTTAACTTTATCTTTGAATGCCACATTATAACCATTACTTTTGTTGTATATCCCACCTGCTTTAAATTTGATGTCTGCTTGTGTCCAGATTTCATGAATATCACTCCACATTATATTACGTTATTTTAACCCATGATCTGCTCATTGTTCTCTGAGGTTTTGCTGAGAGTTGCTGCTGCTACCTTTTTAAAGCTCTGTGAGCATGTGTATTTGTTGTGCTCTCATAAACCTGTCCATATTATATAAATATATATGTTGATGTTCACATATGTGTTGCAAGGTGTGTTGACGCTCACACCCTTTATGTTGCGTTTTATGCGTTGATAATCAAGAAGCAAGCAGGACAGCATAGTGTTGCTCCCCTGAACTTCTGCTGGCTTCATGCTGGATACGCACAGAGTATAGGTAATTAATGGAAGAGTCTATTTTATTTTTTAAACTTCTGGTTTCTGCTGTACATAGTTTCATGGGCATATTTGTCTTTTGTGGGTTATATACACAATGTGCAAGTTGCAGTAAGTTATATAAGTGCTATTGGCTTGCAAGCAAGACAAGCACGGCATTACACTCTACTGATAGATAACGAGAAGGATTATAATTATTCACTCTTTAGCTGTTTGGTTACTAAGAACTTATAAAACAGGTCAGAAAAAAAAGTTGGTCACATTATTGTTTGACAGTTTTGTTTCCTAACAGTTCTCCATCACTTAAGAAATTTATTATTTGGGCAGTTCTTTGTCGGTTTAGGTTATTATTTATTCTAAACGCAATGATATCTACTCTATTTATTTATTTGGTTCTATCTATGACTATGCAGTCGTACAGCCATTTCTACCATACCTTTGTTTTTGTTTTTCTAGCAATGCTATTAAATGGCACAAAGTCAATATTAATTGAGACAGTGATATTGTATTGTTATACTGAGTGTATATTACAAATATCCTCAGTGTACTATTGTCTGATTGAAGACACTTCATAATCCTATTCAGATCCAAATCAAAGTTCATGAAATGTAAAGTATATTAGTGTTTTGAAAGAATAATACATATTTTTGTTGATTATTTGAGAGGGTCAAATAGAGTGTACCTGATTTTTGAGGTGGAAAAAAAAGATATTTTGTGATATTTTTGGAAAACCAAAGGAAGAACCGAAAGTACAGATGTTTTTTTCTGTCTGCATTATTGTTTCAAGTAAATTATTAATTTGCTGTGCAACCTTGACATTCCTTATGTACACCTCTACAAATAAATTGTTGTATTTGTAATGTGTTGTGTTTATGCCTTTCAATGAATATAGGAAATCATTTATTTTTGTAAATATTTCTGAATAGGAGCTTTATCCGTCTTTAAAATCTGGACAATCTTCTGGACCTAGTAATCTGCAATGCTTGCTAATAGCTATTACAGAGGAAACACATTTTAAAATGACATTTTCTATAGATTAAATGAATGTAACGCTGTTCAGTGACAGTTTCTTCTGCCGATATTGAGCTTAGTGTGTTCCCCCTGAGATCCTGAAGTATTATATGTAAATAACTGAAATGTAGACAAACAGTCATATGAGATGAGGCGGTCCCTTGCTGTGTTTTGCTTTTTACCAGGTAAATGGGATAATGCCCGTTTAATATGTTGGGAATGGCAAGACCACTTATCCACATCCAAACTGACGGAAATGGGTGGATTAAACCTCTGGTTCTCAACCAGGGAACAAGGAGGTTGATTGCCACTGCACTAATTATATAAACCTCTTCCACTTGGATATCATAAATTTCAGTGATGTCTGTTATTGTGAATATTTCTGTCAGGAACACACATGACAATAAATGATTAGGAAATTGTATTGAATAAATTGCAATTCAAGTTGATAATTAAAATTTGGCGGCCATACCTGGCAACCTCTTGTGAATAGACAAGAGATGGAATTGGACAAATTAAAATGCTTAGAAATCTTAAGAATAAATACAAATTAGTAGGCAATATGTTTCAGTTCTGATCAGTCTCCTGACCAGGGGCATCATGCAAGCCAAAATTCTGGGGGGGCACAATCTGAGATGTTGCAATTGGGGGGCCCTTAGAAGTCGCGGAGCTCAAGTCAAAAGTTAGTTTTTGCAGTAAAGTGTAGTCTAGCAACTCTCTGTTGGCATTCGAGCTGGAAAAACCATACTATGGTCAGGCCAATCACATCGTGTATTGAGTTGGTGGGCGGGCTTAACATAATGACGGCAGAGTTGTGACGGTTCCCCCGCGTGATTTCCATAGGTGATTTGAATTCCCTGCTACTTGAAAACAAAGAAGATGCTGCTGGCGAACAGCGGTCTTTCGAATCGGCTTTGGCCGCGACTCTGGAGGACTTGGAGTTAAGAGAACGGCACTTAAGTCATTCTTAAAAAAGGAAGATGTGTTTAGAGTTTTGACGACCGGATACGGCAAAAGTTTAATATATCAACTAGCTCCGCTGGTGGAAAAACGCTCAGGACTCACTCAGCCACAACCGTTTGTTGCTCTGGTTGGTTGTAGCGCTGTCCTATTGCATGCAGAGGGAATTTGAAAGACAACCGTTTATCCCGCCCCTCGGATTGAGGTATGCCAATTGGGAGTTCCCAGACCTAACATCTTGATGTAGGTCTGGCTTGCCAGGCTAGGCTAGCTATCGATAACGTTACACTGACACAACTTAAAGGTGACCTATAATTCAAAATTGAATTTACCTTGGTATAGTCAAATAACAAGAGTTCAGTGCATGGACATGACATAGAGTGAATCTCAAACTGGACGGTTTTCGCGTTCTCGTTTAATTCACGTTTATGAAAAACACCCCTGAAAAACGGTCGGTTCTCCACACAATACCGACTGTGACGCAATAGTCGGGATCATTAATTTTTCACTAATTAATATGTACGCCTCCAAATATTTGCATAATGCCAGCCCTCATGCCAGGTGGAACTGCGCAGCCGAAGCATGGCAGTTGCTCAGTGTGGATGTACACATGAACACAAAAGTATTTTTTAGTTCCTTCATCTGGGCCTCTGAAGAAACAATGGGTTAATTTTATTTTCTCTGGAAATTTCCAAACATTTCACCGACTGTTTCCTCAACTTGGGCCAATACAGAGCTGGCCTCGGATCGAGCTACCAAGCAACACTTTCTGATGTGTAATTGTTCAAGTTCAGACAGGTAATCTTTCTCTCAAAATCGTTCAATACTGTTTATGCATCAGTAAGTCAAGCCAGTGACTAAAATATCAGCTTCACATCGTTTCTTTTAGTAGGATGAAAATAATCGTATTTAAATTGTGAACAAATTATATACAGAAAGCGATCAAAGAACAATCTTTCCACACAGCGCGAGTTTATCTGGACACTTGCCAAACTCGTTATGAAATCAATGACGCAAGTTACTGTACAACGAAGCTCTTACTCTTACTGGTGAAAGCCTTAGAGAGAGTGCAGAAACTGCTTTGCAATGATAAGATCTTCATTCTCGCGATCAACACACTGTCATCTGCTGAATGCTCATCACGGCAACATTTTATGTGATGGGAATAGATCTAAATACTTTAAAAACATCTCATGATTCGTTAATCTCGATAGCTGTTATAGTAAAAACGTATAATAGCAGTAGTAAAAGTATTCGGGGGAGAGTTTCACATGTAATGCGTAGCTATTTCATATGCAAGCATGTCAGCCAATCACAGCAGTGGCCGCGGTTACACTGAATCCCACAGCAGACACACCCCTTCAAACAGAGTGTTCAAATCAGAGGCTAAAAGCAGGCTAGGAAAAATGCCATTTATTTCTAAATTATGATTATTTTTTATCTAAAAAACATACTAACATTATGAGGGTATGTGAAACTGTGAGATATTGAGCGTAAAAGTGTGTGATCGTTTTGACAGGTTTATGCAAATACTGGAAGTGTGATTTCTAATATTCATTGTACTGTATTTTGCTTGTGACAAAGTAGCTTTCCTGGTAATATGTGATGACAAATGCTATAACTGTTTGTGTATGTGTTTTCTAGAGAGAAAGGCTGCTACTGTTGTCTATGTTAGTCAGACTGAGTTTGTGAAGGGTTCATTTGAAGTTGTGACAGAACAAAAGAGACAGTGAGACTCATTTTGATGTGAAAAGCCAACTTTGTTTTAGTTCAATTTACACAATCCTGTCGAATTGAAGTTCCTGAAATTCTGCTTAATTAATGCTGCGCCGTTCAAAACGCAGTCTGGAATAAAAACCCCTTTATAATTCTAGCTCTGGGTCTGGTGTCATCACTATCTTCCACACCGGGCCACAGACTAATTTTGGTACCAGGAGTGGGGTTCCATTGCTAATTTCAGGGTGACAGACAGGTAGAGTAGGAGAAACATAGACAACAGTAGTGGTGAAGAGGTGTCGAGTAGCCGGTGCCCAGGAGGTCAACGACGTGAAGTGTGATGTGCCTGTGTGAGGGGAGCTAAGGACCAGCTTCCTGGAGCGCAGGAGGGTGTTCCCTTTAACACGGAGATCGTTGGCAAAGGCAGCCGCAGATGAGAGCCTCAGGGTTAACTGCAGTGACTGTGACTGTGTTTTATCTCTTTGTGCCATTCGAGATAGAGACATTGCGAGGCCATGGACCGGGACGACGATGTTCAAGCTGCTCAGGCTGGAGCCAGCCGTGATGTGGACGATGCTGGTGCGGCAGGTCAGGACGATGTGGGTAATCCTGTGGCCGAACTTCAGTCACAGATTATGGAGTTAGGTCGAAGTCACGACCAAGTAATGTCTGCTCTGTCTAATATGAACAATGCTTCTAGGTCATATGTCTACATTCCAAGGGAACGTCAAATTGTGCCCTTTAGTGGCGATCCGGTTAAAGATGGTCAATCTGTAGATGAATTCATTGATGAGGTTGAACGTGTAATTCGAGTAAGAGGGTTGAATACTGATGACCAATTAGATTTCATACTGTCCCATTTAAGAGGTTCAGCCTTAGATGAGGTCAAACTGTGTATGGGGGAGGAGAGCAAACAACCCAGGGATCTGTTTTCATACTTGAGGGGGGCGTTTAGGGAGAAACGTACTACTCCACAGTTGTTGCATGCTTTCTACGCACGTAGACAGTTAGAGGGGGAAGACCTCCGTGACTTTTCCCATGCTCTCTCCCAACTGCTTAACTTTGTTCTCCAGCAGTCCCATAGCGCTGTGTCTGACCCCCAGCTTGCACTAAGAGACCAGTTCATTGAAGGCATAAGAGATGCGACTCTGCGAAGAGAGCTGCGCAAGCTTGTCAGAGAAAAACCTCAGTCTACCCTGTTTGACGTCCGTGAAGAGGCCCGGATGTGGGTTATGGAGGACAGACCCCGTGGAGCTAATGTGGCCAGGAGTCGGCACATCGTGAGCACGTGCTCGAAGGGGACGTCAAAGCCTTCGGATTCGGTCAGTACCGCACAAAGTGACATGGTTGTGGCTCTACAAGAGATAGTGAAGGTAATCACGCAGCAGGGCAAAACCATCGGAGAACTCACTAATGCGGTTCGTGAACTTACCGCTCAAAAGGCTAGTTCGAGTAGTAACCAGATGGGTAGCCCCAAAGTCAAACCCAAGTACACAGCTGATGGCCAACCCATCTGTCTGAGGTGTGAAGGGGTGGGACATATAGCCAGACAGTGTCCTGTGCCTCGCAGTTTCAAAGGCCAGGCCACTCCCACCACAAGTTCTGCGGGTCAGGGAAACGGGGTCCCTCTGTTGCAGTGAGCCGAGCAATGAGAGGAAGACCAGAAGGCTCAGGATGCGGTACATTAACAAAAGAGCGGTTCTTGGAACGTGCTGTTGGAAAGTGTCCTGAAGTGGATATATGCATTGGTGGTGTTCCTGTGAGATGTCTGCTTAGACACAGGAAGTAACGTGAGTACCTTAACCGAAAGTTTCTTCAGAGAAAACCTACATGGAGAAGACGGGGACCTTCATTACACCTCCAAGTGGTTAAGAATAACTGCAGCAAACAAGTTACCCCTGCCTAACCTGGGATATGTTGAACTGGACATCCAAGCGATGGGGCTAACTATCCCGGAGTGTGGTTTCCTGATAGTCAGAGATGTGGATGCTGCAGAGCCGGACCCAACTCCACCCGGTATCCTAGGCATGAATATCACCCAGAGATGCAGAGAGTCAGCACTGAGTGGAGTTTGACACCACATTAGGAGGGAAATTGGACTCGGTGTGGCGAGAAGCTTTCACCCGTGTACAGGAAGAGGAACGGGGGAAGACAATGTTGACAGCCCGGGTTAGTTGTCGGGGCAAAGGCAAGGCCCATATCCCAGCATCCTCTGTGGCCGTTGTGTATGCCAGAATAAATAAGAGAGATTCGGATGCCAATGCTTGGCGATTGCTGGAACCAGGGAGCACCCCCTTACCAGGCGGATTGATCCCCATGCCCACCCTAGTGTCGTCCAGAAGTCAAGTTTTCCCAGTTCAAGTGGTCAACTTCTCCCAAGAAGATGTCTGGTTGTCCCCTAAAGTTCCGCTCGGGGTACTTACCCCCTGTCAGCGCGTTGAGAATGAAGTTAGCCAAGTGAGATTCCAGCGTATCTCTGCTGAGTGCGAGGAAGTGTGAGTTGAGGAAAAGGACAGACTGGAGTCTGGTGCTGACCTGAGTAATCTGTTAAGTAGACTGCACATAGGGGGTACGCCGGAACAGCAAGCGAAGCTTGGAGGGCTGCTCTTGAAGTATGCAGATGTGTTTGCAGTTCGTGATGAAGACCGGGGCTATACCGACTGAGTGAAGCATGAGATCCACTTGACTGATGAGGTTCCCGTAGCTCAGCCATATCGCAGGATACCGCCGACCCAGTTTGAAGAGGTCAAAGAGCATATCTCGGGTTTGCTACGGAAGGGAGATATCCAGGAAAGCTCGAGCTCCTATGCTTCACCCATCGTTCTGGTGCGCAAGACTGATGGAAGTCTGAGACTTGTGTGTGGATTATCGGAAACTAAACTCCAAGACCCGCCGTGATGCTTTTCCCTTGCCACGCATCGATGAGAGCTTAGATGCGTTGGGCGGAGCGCAAGTGTTCAAGACAATTGACCTTGCTAGCGGTTACCATCAAGTTGCAGTCCATGAGAAGGACAGACACAAGACGGCCTTCACGACGCCGATTGGCCTCTGTGAATACCATCGGATGCCGTTCGGGCTATGTAATGCACCCGCCACGTTCCAGCGACTCATGCAGGCCATAATGAGTGACTTCGTGTTCCAAATGGTGTTGATCT
Source organism: Rhinichthys osculus (assembly GCA_029959095.1). NCBI lineage: Eukaryota > Metazoa > Chordata > Actinopteri > Cypriniformes > Leuciscidae > Rhinichthys > Rhinichthys osculus. The sequence continues at coordinate 34,493,078 of JARWKJ010000009.1, forward strand.
ACTTGGATGACTTGTTGGTGTACTCCTCCACCTTTCAGGAACATCTTGTGCGACTGGAGGCTGTGTTCAGGAGGTTGAAGGAAACTGGGTTGAAGGTTAAGATAGAGAAGTGTCATTTCCTGCAGCCGGAAGTGAAATTCCTGGGCCATCAAGTGTCAGCCCAAGGTGTGAGTACAGACTCTGGAAAGATAAGTGTCGTACGGGAGTGGCCAGCCCCCGGCAATCTGAAAGAACTCAGATCCTTCCTGGGGTTTTGTAGCTATTACAGGAGATTCATTGAAGGTTTCTCCCAGATAGCCGGGCCGTTGCACGATGTAGTAAATGTGTGCCTTAAGGAGGCAAGCCACGTCAAGGCAGCTCAGTTGTATCAGGGTCTGTGGACCTCTCAGTGCCAAACGGCGTTTGAACACCTCAAAGACCAACTGACCAGGGCACCCACGCTGGGGTATGCTGATTTCGCCCTGCCCTTCGTAATTGAGACTGATGCGAGTAACCTTGGACTAGGAGCAGTCTTGTACCAGCATCAAAATGGCAAGAAGACTGTGATTGCTTATGCCAGTAGAAGGCTGAGAGGGGCTGAGAGAAATGATAAAAACTACAGCAGCATGAAGCTGGAACTGTTAGCGCTGAAGTGGGCGGTCACGGAGAAGTTCCGAAGTTATCTACTGGGGTCCAGATTCACTATAATAACGGATAACAATCCCCTCTGCCACCTCAGTACCGCCAGATTGCGAGCCATTGAACAGCGCTGGGTCGCTCAACTCGCTGCGTTTGACTTCGAAGTCAAGTATCGCCCCGGGAGGTGTAACACGGCTGCCGATGCTCTTTCGAGGAAGCCAGGAACGGATGAACCGGACTCTGCGAGCGAAGACGCCGAGTATGATGGCTGTATGGCGATCTGCAACTTGCTCAGGACAGGAACAGCTCTGGGACCGGACCTGTTGGCAGCAGGAGTTGAGCGCAGTAGAGTCAGGCAGTTACGGGCAACCTTGGCTGGAAAAAAGGTTAGCGAGTGTGAGAATACTCCCACGCTGCCCGGGTATACGAAGTCGGAGCTCTGTCAGTTCCAGGAGTCTGATCCCACACTCAGTGTGCTCAGGAAGTTTTGGAACAGGAAAAGGAAATCGACCAAGCAAGAGAGGATAGGCTTGTCCAGAGCTGTGCGATCCCTGCTGAAACAGTGGCCGAAGATGAAGGAAAAGGATGGTCTGTTGTACCGTGTGATGATCAATGATGTCCGCACTGGAGAGTGTCATCAGTTGTTGTTACCTACCTGTTTGACGGATCAAGTTTTGAAGAATGTCCATGATCAAATGGGTCACCAGGGTATCGAGAGAACCCTAGGTCTGTTGAGACAGAGATGTTTCTGGGGAGGAATGTACGAGGATGTGGAAAAGTGGATTAAGCGATGTCAGCGTTGCGTGTTGGCGAAGATGCCTCAGCCAAAAGTCAAAGCACCTTGGGCCTCCTTCTTGGCCACACGTCCGTTGGAGGTCGTAGCAGTAGACTTTACAGTTCTTGAACCAGCCAGTGACGGGCGAGAGAATGTTCTAGTAGTAACGGATGTGTTCACGAAGTTTGGTCAAGCCTTTCCCACTCATGATCAGAAGGCGGAGACTACTGCCAAGATCCTCCTCCGAGAATGGTTCCTGAAGTATGGAGTGCCTCAACGCTTGCACTCGGACCGGGGCCGGAATTTCGAAAGTGCTGTGATTGCAGAGCTTTGCAAGTTGTATGGAGTCAAGAAAACACGCATGACACCGCATCACCCACAGGGCAATCCTCAGTGTGAGAGGTTCAACAGAACCCTGCATGACATCTTGAAGTCCCTACCACCTGAAAGGAAACGGAAGTGGCCTGAACACTTATCCGAGCTCGTCTACGCCTATAATGTGACGCCACACTCATCCACAGGGTACTCACCGTATTATCTGTTGTTCGGGGTCCAGCCGCATCTGCCGGTTGATGCTCTGCTGGGCCAGGAGGCTGAAACTGATGACAAACCTGACTGGTTAAAAGTACACCAGGAACGTCTGCGAGATGCCCATATTCGAGCAAAGGAATATGCAGAAAGGAAGGCTGCGGAGCGGGTAGCGAGGCATGAGGAGAAGGTGTTTTGTCCGACGGTGGAGATTGGACAGCATGTGTACTTACGACACCGTCCGCAAGGAAGAAACAAGATTCAGGACTCTTGGTCTTCAACGATAGCCTGGCATGCCAGACCTACATCAAGATGTTAGGTCTGGGAACTCTCCATTGACATGCCTCAATCCGAGGGGCGGGATAAACGGTTACCTTTCAAAATCCCTCTGCACGCAATAGGATAACGCTACAACCAACCAGAGCAACGAACGTTTGTGGATGAGTGAATCCCATGCGTTTTTCCACCAGCGGAGCTAATTGATATATTAAACTTTTGCCGTATCAGGTCGGCAAAACTCCGAACACATCTTCCTTTATTAAGAATGACTTAAGTGACGTTCTCTTAACTCCAAGTCCTCCAGAGTCGCGGCCAAAGCCGATTTGAAAGACCGCTGCATCTTCATTGTTTTCAAGTAGCAGGGAAATCAACTATGGAAATCACGCCACGCGGAACGTCATGAACTGTGCCGTCATTGTGTTAAGCCCGCCCGCCGACTCTATACACGATGTGATTGGCCTGACCAGTTTTTGTTTTTTCCAGCTCAAAAGCCTATGGAGAGTTGCTAGACCACACTGGCTGCGAAATAATTTTCGCTGCTGCTAGGGTGCGTCTAGATTTCTAGGCTACTTCAACGATGTACCAGGTAGTAGAGATCCAAGGAACGACCTACACCGTGGAACCTGTTGAAGGAGGTACAGTGAAAAGGGTGCACAGATCCAACCTAAGACTTTGTAATAATCCAGTCCCAGAGACCATGTCAAGGCGTCGGAGAAAGTCTGTGGAAGAAGTACCTACCCCAGTGTCTGAATCAGAGATGACCTCATTGGAGGCGGAGTGTGTTCTTGTGGAGGAAGTTCTGCGTCCTAAGGAGAAACGGACAGTAGCACCAGCATATGAGCATCAAAGACAGCCAGTTCCGGGATGTGGAGACGTTTCCATGGATCAAATAGTGGAATCTGATAGGAGGAGTTATCGTACGAAACCAGAGTGCAGCGAGGACACTGATGACACCCGAGGAGTGATGCCAGTATCTCGGGAACTAGAAACAGGAAGTGTTCACTTACCTGTTGGGAGTCCTGAGAGGAGATCAGTGCCTGCACCTAGAGAGGAGAGGAGGAAGTGTGTTAGTCCAGAAGTGCCTTGTCCTGCCGTGCGTAGAACACAAAGGAAAACTGCAGGAGTGCATAGGAACCTGAACCGTTTGCCCAAGTCAGCGTGTAATGCAATGGCTGTTAATCTTGAGAGGCTCGCCCAGATGCCAGCGGGATGGTCCGTCACGCCACAGGAGAGTTGCCAAGAGGGCGAGAGGATTAAGATGTTCAGGGTTGGTAGTCAACGGGGACGTCGACTATCAGCAGGGGAGAGTGTAACCGGGTCAAAAGTCACTAAAGTTAGTTACTGAACTGTTTAACAGAGTCCTGTTTAAGTGAACTGCATATGTTAAGTGTTTTAGTGCTTTTCTCAGTTATGGACGTAAAGTTACGCTGGCCCTTTAAGAAACGTCACTTCTGAAAGTGTCGCGAGAACTGAGTGTGAGCAGCGCGCTTTCCCAACGTGGTCGTGGAAGCTGTTCATGCGGACGCTGTGCTGAGTTAAAGGTGACAAAGTCAGTGATATAGTGAAATAGTGAGAAATAAGGACTTTTAAGAGTGTGTAAATTGTTCTTAAGTGCTTTGCGAGACCGGATGGTCGTGTATTGCGTCAATTGATGGTGATTTCTGTCGAGAATCATCTCGGTGTGGGGAAATTCCAACAACACAATTCATGAGAAGCGTGAGTGATAAAAACATTATCATTACCGTGAAATGGGTACTATTGTGTGTATAATGCGATGTGTAACAGTATTTTTGATCTTTGATACTTCTGTCTAATAAATTAGAGGGGAGAAGGGTGATCTGTGTAGGCCCTCCGTGTGTTACTGGGCCGAGAGTGAGACATCAGAGGGAAAATCAAGTGCGTCTTCCACTGTGAAGCCGTTTATGGCTCATTAAGTGGTGACAAAGAGTAAGTTTGAACTTTGTTAATTTCATGTGAATTTACAAGTGTTTATGTGAAAATGTGAGATATTGAGTGTAAAAGAGTGTGATCGTTTTGACAGGTTTATGCAAATACTGGAAGTGTGATTTCTAATATTCATTGTACTGTATTTTGCTTGTGACAAAGTAGCTTTCCTGGTAATATGTGATGACAAATGCTATAACCGTTTGTGTATGTGTTTTCTAGAGAGAAAGGCTGCTACTGTTGTCTATGTTAGTCAGGCTGAGTTTGTGAAGGGTTCATTTGAAGTTGTGACAGAGAACAAAAGAGACAGTGAGACTCATTTTGATGTGAAAAGCCAACTTTATTGTTTTAGTTCAATTTACACAATCCTGTCGAATTGAAGTTCCTGAAATTCTGCTTAATTAATGCTGCGCCGTTCAAAACGGAGTCTGGAATAAAAACCCCTTTATAATTCTAGCTCTGGGTCTGGTGTCATCACTATCTTCCACACCGGGCCACACATAAAATATTAAACTTATTCACTAACTCAACTGGATTTGCTCCAAAACAGTTTGACTCGATTTCTTGAGTTTCTGGGGAACTAATATAAGCATCTAGGACTTTTTCAGATGTGAATGAGTTATAAGAACGAGCATACTGGGCTAATTTCTTGAATTTGCAAGTTTAGTCGGGGCGTGAAGAGATATAGAGCTGAGTATCATCGGCATAACAGTGAAAACTAATCATGCTTCCTAATGATATCTCTCAAAAACTTTTGTTAATATAGTGTAAAGCTTATAATTGGAACTGTTAATAGAAAGCACAACTACAGATAACACTTAAAAGTTGTGATCATAACAGACTGTTCCGGCAAAATAGGAATGGCTACGTCTTGCAGGAGAAGCTTTGTGCATATTGCCTGCATTGTACTCTTTTCTGGAAGCTGTTCTTTGTAAAATGTGCAATGCACAGACAAATGTTGAAGTTATAATGTTCAGGGACAGAGTTAAAAATATGTTTTACCTCTCTAAGTTTATCAGCCTTAAGATAAACTTTTCCCAGGGTGTAAAAAACACAGCAACAACTCTTCCTCTTCTCTGAAGTAGCCCAACATGGCCTCACCCCCTTTGTTGCATGTTCCCGGGGGCAGGGTGCATGAAAATTTTAGGGTTTGTGATGTCACCAACCTGGGAAGACAATCGTTGTAGTCCCTACCAGCCATTTGTTTTAATCCTTAAAAAGCGGTTTCTGTAAAATGAAATATCTCCCTTTGCATTGAGGTTTGGACGTAACTTTGCAGATGTTTTTTATGCTCAAACAGAAACATTACACACTAACTAAAGTTGAAAAAGTGAAATCATAATCAAGGACCCCTTTAAGAAAACTACACCATATTCATTACATTAGCAACTTACAAATCCTTTCTGCACACATTCACAAGAGCCATTACATACTGACGCTATTTAACCTACACAATTAAAATTCAATAAATTTAAACAACAGAGCTTAATTTTCTAAAGCTCACCTTCTGCCTCAAATAACTCAGTCACCTCCTCCCCCTGTCTCAGATCTTCTATAGTCAAGGCATGAGTGATTATCCCAGACAGTTTGGGATAGTTTATAGGTCAAGAAATAGCTTGTACAATAAAAAAGAAAAGTATTAATATTATTATTATTATTTATTAATCACTGTGTGAATAATAAGTTCAACACACCAGCAGCTCCAGAAAGAAATGTGTAAATTAGCAAAAACAGCGACATGATCATTGAATCAGTGAACTTGAACTCGAGAATCAAATCGGCTCTACTCGTGAATTAATCATTCTGACTGTTTTTTTATCAACGGGTTTCTCCTATTCATTAAAATGAATCGACTCCAATGATTCATTCACAAATCAGTCATCATTACTGTAACAAGGTTCAGTTGTTATGGGAAGAAGGAGGCGGGAACCAGCGGGACCGATCACGGTGGCCGCAGCACCTGGGGGTATGGACAGATGAAGCGAGAGAAAAGGAAACGGAAGCATGAGGAGTGACAGAGATGAGTGAGGGGAGAGAGGAAAAAAAAAATCTTGGTCCGGTTCCCACAACGCGCTGCGATCTGGTCCTCCACCAGCTGGGCGATCTTCTCCGCAGTGCCTGGCGGTGGCGCTGGATAGCCCTCGGTGGACGGCTCGACACTCCTCCGCCGCCTGGTGGACGGCGACGGCTCCTCCGGGTTCGGGCAGACGGCAGGAGACCCCCGTTCCCTGCTCCTGCCCTTCATGGCGGATGGCAGCAGGCTCCGGCGAACGGCGCCGACTCCTCCGCTCCCTAACGGACGGCAGCCGCCCCTCCAGCACCCAGGCGGCCGGCAGCGAGCCCGACCGTCCCTCCGCCAACTCAATCCAGCGCACCACCTGCCCGCCATGCTCGATGGCACCGCGGATTCCCAACAGCGGTGAGGGCTCTCTGACAGCGCGTTCCTCCTTCTTCCCGGGTTTCGGCACCAGTGTAACAAGGTTCAGTTGTTATGGGAAGAAGGAGGCGGGAACCGGCGAACATTCAACAAGTTTAATAAATAAAATTAAACAAATACACAATTAAAGTATAAGCCAGCTGCCCCTCGTAGACGACTGCTGGCCACACAAAACACAACATAAAATCCAGGCCTGACCTCTCTTGATCTCCACTGTTGTTCTTCAATCCTCTAGGACTTTTTGTTGGTTTGATTTCGGGGTGGATGTTCACTTACAATAAGTCAGGTGTCATTGCCTTTTTTAAAGGGGTTTCTTGTTTTTTTTTTTAAAAAAATTATTTTGAGCATATGTTGTGCACTTACAAATGTGTCTGAATCTGTGGTACCCTTCCAGTGATGGGGATGTACAGTAAATTGAACTGATGTGACTGGCTACAGATGTGCTCAACCAGGAAATAAACCTTTTTGACTCTCACTTCTTGCTTCCTTGTTGTGACATTACTTTTGATCATTTTGATCACTCGCTATTCTGATGCGGGGTCATCCACCCATTCTAACTGAATTCCACCCAAGCAGATATTTGTTCTGGTGTGTTTGATATGAATGACCTACCCATGCTTCATATCCTTGATTGCTACAGATACTTAATACTAATGATGGGGAAGAGAACAATATTGGTTTAACAATAATTTAATTTATGATTTAATTTATGAACTGTTTATTCATAAATAAGAGAGTACAGTATCAGCTACTACTATTTAGTCATTTCACAGTCTCCTTACTAAGGTTTTTTTCTTTTTTGGGCATTGATTACTTTTCGGCAGCTGGGACATACCCACTGTTTTGGGACCCTTTTCATGCAAAGGCAGGTTTGGTGAAACTTTTTAACTGAACAAAAACCTGATGCACAGACCAACAAGTTCCCTGCTTCTGGCCCACGGCAGTAGCACCACTGTTGTTGACTATGATTGGCAAATGCTGCTGGTTTTGGTGCAGAAAAATACTTGGCTAGCAGCTCTGGAATGATACATTTTTTAAAGAAGTCACAAGCACATTCCAATTCTTTGTCAAAGAATGCCACATCAGGAGTGACACGTTCAACAAAAGGTGAAGTACTTTCTCTTTCAGTCCACAGAATGAAATCACAATAGGGTTTGTCAGTAACAAATAGCTGCATCTGCACTTGATAATAGTATGCATGGTACCGCTTCCAGACTGATCTCATGAAATGGCGTATGTATGACACACCAATTCGTATTTCCCTTTTTGGCGTGCTATCAACACACATAATCGCTTTTCAGCGTGTTTATCAACGCAGTTGACTTAACGTTATATTACTGTATATAAAAATATATGACCTACCTCAACCCCGTCCCTAAACCTACCCGTCACTGGGCTTAATACCATTTATGAGTCTTCCCCTACCATCCTAGGAAAAAAAATATCGCTTCCCAGATGTAGATCTACATTTTGCTTCGTTTCGCTCGGACATTTAACGGCGTAGACATACACGCAAAAGATGACGGTTCGTTTCGGCGTGGACATACACGCGGATAGCTCAAAATACGCCACTTGACTTGAAAGTGGCGTGTATGTTTACGCAAAGTCATGATGTCATGTTGCCGCTTCAGTCTAATTTTTCCTTGCGCATCTTTTTCAAGGCAAAAGTGTGCAACAGAATTTGCTGCCTCATTAACAGAAAGGTCCTTTACAGAAAATGGGCACTTAATTTCTATGACACCTGAACCACAACAGCTGCAGGAAACATATCCATCAGGTGAGGCCCCAATAAATGGGTGCAGGGGTGAAATCCTGAATCCAGCTGTTCCTACCATGACATCCGTGTGTGAGAGGCGATGCTGCATTTCATAGTATTTTCTTGCCAATTCCTCGTGCTGACATCCCCATCTGAAGAAACAACAGTAACATTAGTTTTGGACAATAGTAATGCCACCCCACATTGGTACCTCCCTGCTCTTTCAAATTAATACTACTTGGTTTTACACTCCTGCTTTTTTAGAATTGTACTTCCTGGATTTACCCTCCCTGTTCTTTTACATTCCCATTCACTTGATTGTACACCATCTGGAAATTACAATTTTATACACAGGCAGGGGTGCGGCCAGGGATTTTGGGCCCCATGAAAAAATATGAGGTAAGGCCCCAACAACTGCACCCGTTCAATTAATAAAATCGATCTCTGGGGCCCCTAAAAGTGTGTGGGCCCTTAGAATCGTCCTAACTCCCCCCCCCCTTAGCGGCGCCCCTGTCAGGAGCAGTTACACACTGCATGTGTAACGCGATGCGGTTGAATTAAAGATGAGGCAGGATCCAACTGCAGCACACGCTTTAATTAACAAACTTTACAACAGGCAAGACTAGATACAGGACTCGGGAACAGGAACAACCTACATGACGTTAAACATTAGACACATTAGACAAGAACTCACAAGGACAAGGCTGAAACACAGGGCTTAAATAATCAGGGACACACGAGCTAGATAGGATAACAAGGGGGCGTGGTAAATGGGAAACACCTGGAACAACTAATGACAAGACAGGGAACCACTAAACATGACAGGACACAGAACCACATTGTAACATAGCCGCCCCCCCCCCCCCCCCCCCCCCCCCCCCCCCCTATGGGCGGCTCCTGACGCCCATAAAAACAGCAAAAAAAGGTTCAGGAGGGCGGTGAAGCGGAGGCGGTCTTGGGGGAGGGACGGAGGGCCAGGCCCGTGCAGGGGAACGGGACCAGGAGGTATCCAAGGCGGGCCTGGGCCGCAGAGCGTGGATGGACCAGACTGGGCCGGTGACCAGGGCGGAGCCGGACGAGGTGAAGGCCAGGGCGGAGCAGGACGAGGCGAAGGCCAGGGCGGAGCAGGACGAGGCGAAGGCCAGGGCGGAGCAGGACGAGGCGAAGGCCAGGGCGGAGCAGGACGAGGCGAAGGAGGACGAGATGGCGGCAAGGGCGGAGTAGGACGAGACGGCGGCCATGGAGGTGAAGCCTCCTCGGGTGGCCATGGTGGAGAAGCCCTCATGGTCTCCTCACCGGACCCTTGGCCCCCCCCCAAAAAATACTTGGAGAAATCCACGGGTTCAGGAAAGTGCTTGAAGGGCGCCGGCAGGGCGAGGCGCAGAGGCGGGGCCGGCAGGGCGAGGCGCAGAGGCGGGGCCGACAGGGCGAGGCGTCTGGAAACGCCCTCCGGAGCCTGGCGGGCCAAACGAGTCCTCCCTCTCTTCCTTCTGCGACGGCGCTTCACTGGGCTTGACTCACTTGACTCGGCGGGGCTTGACTCACTTGACTCGGCGGGGCTTGACTCACTTGACTCGGCGGGGCTTGACTCACTTGACTCGGCGGGACTTGACTCACTTGACTCGGCGGGACTTGACTCACTTGACTCGGCGGGACTTGACTCACTTGACTCGGCGGGACTTGACTCACTTGACTCGGCGGGACTTGACTCACTTGACTCGGCGGGACTTGACTCACTTGATTCGGCGGGACTTGACTCACTTGACTCGGCGGGACTTGACTCACTTGACTCGGCGGGACTTGACTCACTTGACTCGGCGGGACTTGACTCGGCGGGACTTGACTCACTTGACTCGGCGGGACTTGACTCACTTGACTCGGGTTCATCGAGGCTGAAGTGATGTGCGAGTTCGGCCGAGCGGACGAGAAGCGCGGGTTCGCGGAGCGCGGTCTCGGCAGGGCTGGGGCGAAGCGCGGTCTCGGCAGGGCTGGGGCGAAGCGCGGGCTCGACATGGCGGGACCCTGGAATGACGGTCTTCCTGGCAGCACGTGCAGACCTCATAGGAGGATCAGCCACGCTGGAGATCGGTCCCGTTCGGCCATAGACCGATCCGGTGGCTGGCTTGATTGCTGGCAAGACGTGGAGCGGGGTCTGAGGGAGCGCGGGTTCAGGGTGCTTCTCCTCCTCGCCCACAGTAAACGGGGAACCGCTCCACAACAGAGCCAGGTCAACGTACCTTTCCAAAGACCCGTGCGGACCAGGTTCGGGCATCCAGGACCGGAGTGGTTCAGACAAACCCCCGCGGAAGAAGATCTTCAAGCCGTGGGTGTTCATTTGCGCGAGATATGCCAGCTCGAGGAATTCTGCGACATAATCCTCGATGGCGCGATTCTCCTGGCGAAGACGGAAGATCTGGACATCAGGACTCCAGGTCGGCATGGCTGCTGGATCACGATGTGGTGAGTTCTTCTGTAACGTGATGCGGTTGAATTAAAGATGAGGCAGGATCCAACTGCAGCACACGCTTTAATTAACAAACTTTACAACAGGCAAGACTAGATACAGGACTCGGGAACAGGAACAACCTACATGACGTTAAACATTAAACACATTAGACAAGAACTCACAAGGACAAGGCTGAAACACAGGGCTTAAATAATCAGGGACACACGAGCCAGATAGGATAACAAGGGGGCGTGGTAAATGGGAAACACCTGGAACAACTAATGACAAGACAGGGAACCACTAAACATGACAGGACACAGAACCACATTGTAACAGCATGCCCTATTTTACCCTAATCCTTCTATGCTCATGAATACCTGGTAGCCTCACTGGTGAAACTATGTGACTTTGGGTAGCATATTTGTCTTATCAGAGACATATATGCAGGCTTTCTGACTTCTGTCTTTGTGGCTGCTCTGAAGGTAGATCCTGTTACCCTACCACTCCTTTGCTCAAACCAGATTTTGGACTTGGACTGGACTCGGGTCTCCTCCTCTACTATATCACTCTGAAAACATGACAATCCAAACTGTTAAACTGTTACTGTTAAACTGTTAAACACATAACATTTTAAGTACATGATAGATTTAAAATTTTGCTCAATTAGCCACATAAAAACATCTCACTCAAATGGAGAACAAATACTGCAGTATATAGTCCACTACAAAAGTTGATAATGAAAGACTGCCACCCTTCATTCAAAAGACCTTGAGATATGTTTGGTAATTGTAACTGAATGAATTAAAAATTATTTAGCTATGTTTTCAGATAAATATATTTGTTTCTTTAAAATTCTAATTAACTTGAACTTTATTCTCACCTGAATCATAAATAATTTATTTCTGTATAAAATAATACTACCATTAAAAACACTTTTGTTTTTCTTTTTTAAACAATGTAGAATGTGTAACATAAAAATAAAAAGAGTAGTGCTCTGTTTTATTACAAGAAATAAAAACCAATGCAATATGATGAATATCCAAAAGATGAGATAATATTAGCTTTTCAACAGTGTGTGTGTGTGTGTGTGTGTCTGTGTGTGTCTGTGTCTGTGTCTGTGTGATTTTGGTCGGGTGACAGAGGTTACAGTTTGACAAAACTCTTAACTTGACCCTGTTAAGAGGCTAAAAGAAGGTTTAGAACTTGCCCCATTGAAGTCAACAGGGTGCGAATTTTAAAAAGAGGATAACCCGGTGTAGGCAACACCGATTTTTGTCGTTTTTGTCTGTACTGACAGCACTCCAAATGTACAAAAAAATGAGCTCAATGTTAAAATTGACCGGAGTTCTCCTTTAATAATTTTTTTAATAATTGAGCCAAAACCAAAATGCGTTAGGTTGTGCCCCGCTCTCCCCTATTTATTTGATAAAGTATGTAGACAGCTATTGTTTGTACCTCTAAAAACTGATTTCTGAATCCTTAATAATAAAAAAGCCAGGTTCAGTCTGATAGTATAATACTTTACATGCAGAACAAAATATTGTAATTATACACCAGTTAAAAAAAATAGACAAATATTTTTTTGTAAATTGATAATAAAATTATAAAACACTAATAGCATTTTAAAAATTATTTTTTAGTATCTTATATTCTATATATAAATTTATTAATCTGAGAATACAAAATGGATTGACACCTTCATTCTTTCAGTTAAGAAAGTTATGCTCTGATTGTGTTTCTAACACCCTTATACAATTTTTCACAAACATTTATTAATTGAGGAGGTAATTTAAAGGAAATCTGTATAGAATTCAGAGAGGTGAAAATGATCACATTTAGTGCATTAAAAACTAAAAGGTGAGTGACTGCTTGATTGAAAAATTATCTTACATTTTTTTCTAACTTGGTTTGGTACAACAGAAACAAAGCAGTCTATTTTGAGGCTTTTATTACACGTCTAATTTTTTTGCGGATATCAGGAAAGTTTAGACCATAAACAATAGGGTTTACAAAGGGTGGTATTACAATAAAGTCAAGTGAAAGGATAACAGTCAGCGCTATAGGAAGTTCTCCATTCATAAATCGACTCAAAATGAGCTCACAAAAAAGAGCAATAGAGTAATTTAAAAGGATCACCATGTGTGGAATACAAGTTTTATATGCTTTGCTCCTGAACTCTCGTGTGCTTCTTTGACAAATTATAATAATTCTGACATAGGTATACAGAATAAAACAAAAAGGGATACAAATTGTTGTGATAGTTACAATCAGACCATAAATATTATTAATAGTAATGTTCACACATGAGAGTTTGACAATTTCATAGTTGTGGCAGTACACCTTTAGCAATTTGTTTCCACAGATTGTCAGCCTTGCAGTTAAAAGACCACCAATACCAACAAAAGTAATTGGATAAATCCATGCTATAAATATTAGAAAAGTTAGAAACCGTTTGGTAATTATGTTGTTGTAATGCAAAGGTTTACTGATTGCAACAAACCTATCAAATGCCATTAGCATCAATATTGTAAGCTCAAAAGCTGCATATGAGTAAATGACAAAACTCTGTATGAGACATGCTTCATAGGAGATTATATGCGCATCATAGAGCAGGTCTGTCAATAACCTTGGGAAAAAGCCAGCTGTACCATATACAGAATTGATGGACAAGCATAAAATCAGAATGTACATGGGCTTGTGCAATGTCTTTTCCAGAAATATTACAAGAATAATAAGAACATTAAAGAATATGACAGCACAGTAAAAAATAAACCCCAAGGTGAAGAAAGCATATCTCATGCACCCAAGATTTTCAAACAACATGAAGTAAAAATATGTTCCATTTTCCATTTTCCTTACACAAGGAAAACTTTAATTGACCTGAGGAAGAGAGCAATAATAAATACAAAATTACACCATAAATAAATACACAAACAAACATGCAGCTTAGAATGTTTAGCCAAAGTGTCTTATACTGTGTAATGTGACCTTAACTGTAAATAATGTTATACAAATAATACAACTTAATAATATAATAGTTATGCAATTAAATGAATGCACAATTCAACACCGTCTAAGAAAAACAGGGTTTTTTTTCACATTATTAGAAATACCTTCAAATACTCTGAAATGACCACCATTTCATCTTCATTTAAAATTGCAGGTAATGAACTCTATTTGTGTTCTGATTTAGTTTGACTGTGAAGTCACCAGTGCATGCTAGTGTTTTTAAAGTATCTAACACGTCTCAGGAGGCCTGGTGTGGCCTCTGAAGTCCTCTGAAGTTTGATTTCACTGGAAACAAATACATAGAGCATATAAATTTAGCATAATTCTGCCTCTAGTGCTTTCTAACCTTTCCACTGCAAATAATAATTATTAACTCTTTCCTCACCAGCATTTTTTATCATTTTCACAAAGCTTTCATGGCCCCCCAGAATATTTTGTTTTATGAATATCTGAACATGCAATATATCAAGTCAACTCAAGTCACCTTCATTTATATAGCACTTTTAACAATATAGGTTGTTTTAAAGCAGCTTTACAGTGATAATAGGAAATTAAAGTAACAGAGATTATTTTGGCTTTACAGCAGCTCTAGAATAAAGTTATTTTCCATCTAAAGTTAGTTTTGATTGATTCACTTCCGTTGCAAAGATAGTTATTAATTTAGGGGCCGCTAACACTACTCCTACACTACAACAGAAAACACGCAACGCGCTCAGCCTGCTCATTTGCACAACAACAGTGCCTGGTGGCTCGAGAAGGCAAACCTTGAAATAGGTTCCAAGGTGCAAGCCTTGAAAAAAAAAAAAAAACATCTCCCCCTGGTGGTCATATATATATATATATATATATATATATATACATATATATATATACCAATTATACATCAATTCTGTATATGGTAAATAAACAATAATAATTCTAGCTTCATGCATTATTTTTTTTTACCAACACTTGAAGTGCCGTATTCACAAAGAATTTTTTCTTACCACTAGGAGTACTCCTAAATCGCACTAAAATATTTTAGCTAGGAGTTTTCTCTTAAAAGTTATTGACAAAGCCTTTCAGACCTACTCTTAGTAAGGAAAAATTACAACTCCTAAACTAAGAGTGAGTCATCGTTGCTATAGATGACGTCAATTCTCATGCTCGAGCTTCCTCGCAATGATCACGGTGATTGGTTGTTAGATGACAGGGCCATCATGTGGAGCATAAAACAGACGCAACAAATCATGGAATTACGACATCTAAATATGTCTGTGTCCTACACTAAATAATAATAGTAATGTCATCGAAATGCATATACAATGACATGTTTGTGCAGGCCCCAGTGAAGTGTAATTCTAAAAAGGCAGAAAGAGAGAGAAAAGTCGTGAATTAAATTAAATCAAGGTAGCCTAATTCCCTAATGAAAACCGTCACTTGGCTGATAATGAAAAACGACACTTGCATTAACACTTGCTTGGTTAAAGGTGCAGTGTGTGATTTTTAGCGGCATCTAGTGGTGAGTCTTGCGAATTGCAAACAACAAGTCACTCGCGGCCTATCCCTCGGTTTTCAAACTCGAATGAGAAGCTATGGTGGCCGACGTAAGACAAAATATGTCGTCGTCTGAGTCTGAGTCAGCAGCAGAGAGTAGTAAGTCAAGCAATGAGGTTTCTTTAGTGCTGTTTGTTCGCTTTCGGCTACGGTAAAAACATGACGTCACAACATGTCGACCTTCATAGAAGGGGATTCCCGCGCCTATGTAGATATAAATGTCTCATTCTAAGGTAATAAAAACATAACGGTTCATTAAGTAAGGTCTTTATACACCACTGAAAACATAGTTATGGATTTTATATAGCATTTCTGTCAATAGATCCTCAGAAATATTACACAATGCACCTTTAATTGACATCATATTAGCCTAAATAGAAAAATAAACTTAAAACAAGGAAATGTTGCTCCTATTGAAGTAATGTAACTTTGAATGACGGTGGATTATGAACTCGCCAAAATGGAAAAGAAAGCCCAACTGGACGCAGGGTCAGTTACTGCTGCTGGCCCAGTTAGTGCAAAAAAAAAAAAAAAAAAAACATAATAAAAGTGAAATTTGGCACTGGGATATCAAGCAAAACTAAGCGTGAGACATGGGAGAGGATTTGTTTGCAGATCAATGCAGCATTCCCGCTTGTGTCGCGGACCCCGGACGACTGCAAGAGGCGGTGGTATGCGCTACAATCCTTTGTGAATAGGTCTTAGTGAGTTAGGAGTCCTCTCGATTTCTTTTAAGCTGTCCCAGACTTAGGTGCTACTTTTAGGGCTAAAATGCTTCGTGAATTACTCTTAGTGAAAAAAATTAGGAGTCCTAAAGTTAGGAGTGACCATTATTTTTAGGAGTTGCTCCTAAATTCGCCAGTTAGGAGCTACTTTTAGCCTTAAAATTCTTTGTGAATACGGCCCCTGGTCAACCAATCAGAGGTCAACCAGTCAGAAATTCTGGTCAACCCATCAACGTTCTGCAATGAGTCTAGCTCCACCCTTTAGTGCCGGACTGCTGTGCTAGGTACCCTAACGGAAGGATCCCAGAAAAATTGGTAAGGTACGGTTCGGAATTAGGGTACCATTCACAACTTCTGACAATGGAAACGGCTAAAATTTCACACCGTACTGAACTGTACTGTGCCGTACCACTTGGTGGAAATGAGGCATAAGAGTGTACTCTTGACACAATATTTTAATATGGAACTAGCCACAATCCCACCATTTTTGCAAGGAAGTATTAAACTGTTTTTGTTCCTTGAAATTTACCCAGAACAAATGAAAAATTTCAGTAAATTTCTTATCATTTTCGTTATCATTTAAAAGTCCGCTCTATGGACAGATCCCATAGCGTCTTTCAGACGCAGTGTCTCAAGACTCGGGAGAATTAATACTGAGACAATACACATTTATTTATGAGCTCAGCAAATAATTAAATTCATTGGCGTAGACCCCGTCCGTAACTCGCATTCCGAGGGTACGGAATCTGAATATCGTGCCTGAAGACGAAGGCAGGGGCGAAGCCCACCCCTGGCAGAACTTGCACTAAGCTTCATTTCCCTTTCAGTCGGTCACTCTCGACGTCACGTTGGTGACCGACAAATAGAAATCTTGCTAGAGAGGCCAATTTACTTCGAGTGTAACTAAAACAAGCCAATGCACATTGCCATGTGATAATTGCATCAGCTGCACTGCATCGCGGCACGCACATATAATGAGCAGCAGGTGCATCGCATCTTCAGCTTTTCGTTTCTGAACCGAGCGGTTCATTTGTTCCTGTCTTTAATCTGCAAGGAGTGTTCTCTAAAAGAGCCAGTTTTTCAAGGAAGAAGCTTTCTCTTCATTGGTGTTGGTGTGACGGTGCTACAGATGTGATCGAGTCCTCTCGTTTGTGTGTGTGCGCTTTCACTGAGCGGTAAAAGGCTGTTCTTACAGCTGGTGACGGTGCGATTTTTCAGAGCTAAAAAGCTGTTATTACAGCTGGTAAGAGCTGTGCCTTCAACGAGAGGCTGCACGTTCCCTGTCAGTGTTGCTGCAATCTTTTCCCCTGTGTGCTTCAGCACCAAGAGAGAGTGAGTCTCCTAAAAGAGCTTACATGGGTGGGAGTTGTGTCTTTCTAAAGATAGTATGTTGTCGTTTCCTGTCCTCACTGACAGGACCTTCTTTCTCAGAGACGGGGCAACCTATTGCACCCGCGCCCAGACCTCTGGCAACTCCATGTCTGTTCCCTGAAAGGGAAGCAGAGGTTCTAGGTGACTTACCCTCAGAGGTACTTTACACCACCGTCTACGAGACAAGCTTACACCTTGAAGTGGAACCTGTTAATCGAGTGGTGTTCCCCCGAAGATGAACCTTCTCTTCCTAAAGCAAAGGTTGGAGCGTAGGCTGTCTCCCTCCACCCCCAAAGTTTATGCTGCTGTTATTTCTGCATATCACGACCCCATTGGAGGTAAGTCAGTTGGGAAGTATGACGTGGTCATCAGGTTCCTTAGTGAGGTGAGACGGTTAAACCCTCCTCGACCTCCCTCCATACCTTCTTGGGACCTTATTCAGTCGAGCACTTCAGAACGCGTCCTTCGAGCCTTTGCAGTCAGCAGACTTAAAGTTTCGATCTATGAAAACTTTGTTGCTGGTTGCATTGGCCTCCATCAGGTAGGGGACCTGCAGGCATTTTCGGTCATCAAAAATTGTGCCTAGAGTTCGTAACGGACGACTCCTATGTGGTACCGAGACCCCGGCCTGGCTATGTTCCTAGGTTCCTACCACTCCCTGCAGGGACCAGGTGGTGAACCTGCAAGTGCTGCCCTCGTAATAGGCAGACCCAGCCCTGGCTTTGCTCTGTCCCGTCCGCGCTCTGCGATGGCACATGGATAACACTCAAAGCTTCTGGACCTCAGACCAGCTCTTTATCTGTTACGGAGGCCAGCGGAAGGAAAAGCTGTCTACAAGCAGAGGATGGCCCACTGGATAGTGGATGCCATCGCCTTGGCTCAGGCTGCGAGCTCACTCAACAAGAAGTGTTAAATCCTCCTAGGCGCTGCCACATGGTGCCTTGCTAACAGATATTTATAGAGCTGCGGGCTGGGCGACACCCAACACATGCGCTAGGTTCTATAGCCTACAGTACGTGTAGAGCCGGTGTCCTCCTGTGTTCTCACCTCAAACGGGTAGAAGCACAGAGAGGCTCGTCTCTTGTTGGCTTGCTGCGCTTATAGTTGCGCTCATGTCTCCAGACTGAAAAAAAAAAAAACAGTTTTAACCAATCCTCCATCACCCTCGGCAGCCGGACTTGGTGAAGTGTCTGGCGCAAGGCCTACATCCCGCTGAATCCTTGAGAACCAGGTCTAGGCAAGGTGCCATATGTGTGACCTTGCGGGGATCCCAGATGTTGCTTTTTTCCACAGTTGCTCCTAAACGGAAGCTCATGTCTTTCCCTTGGGAAAACCCATCTTAAGAGATTGGTGTAATTCCATATCCAAACAACCCTATAGGTTAGTCCATATGTTATCTCCACATTACTCCTTGGGGAAGGATGTGGCTTCCACAGCGTTCCTTTTTCCAATGGAAAGGGCACGCTTTCCCAGTGTTATCCAATAGTCTCACTGAGTCAGAACAGCAGTGATGGGCTTCTCTGTGTAAGCCCTGTCCCATCAGGTAAGAGGGAGTAGTAGGTTTACACAGGGCGCTGGATGGGGTTAGCAGCTGTGGCGCTTTGGTAGGGGATTCCTATTCGTTGGTCACCGAGACTTTTTCTTCTCTTTATTTGTTGTCTTAATATAAAATCTTAAAAAATATCTTAATAAATATTTTACAGTAAAAAAAAAATATATCCACGTTTTAGTATAATTCTTATACTCCGTCATGTATAGCACAGAGAGTGAGAACAAAAAATAATATTTGACTCATATATGACTGAATTATTTCATGTCACTTGCTTTTACAGAATTATGAAACAAATAACACAGAACTATATGTCAAGTCAAGTCCCATTTATTTATATAGCGCCTTTAAAACAATACAGATTGTTTCAAAGCAGCTTTACAGAGATAACAGGAAAGTTATGCAAAAAATTTAGTTTTTTTAAGAAAATAGCATCACACAGCTTAAAGGTATTGTAGATAGAAATTTTATAAAAAACTTTTTTCCAAATTTGTTTAAACTTTCTATATATATATCAATGCATGATTAAAATGTAAGGACTCTGATAAAAAGAGTATAAAAATCGAGTGACTCTAGGCCGTTTAATCTACACTAAACACAGCTTATTATTTCCATCCGGGACGAAACAAAGGATTTGCTTAAGCGACTGTCACTCTCTCGCAACCATGGCAACCACCCTTTTGCCACACAGGACCTGCCCACTTGCGCGTACCCGTTTGATTTGAGGAATTCAAGAAGCACGGAACCTGGGAATAGCAAAACAATGCTCGAAGGGGGTCTCGCCCAGGGTGTAATTCAATGTAGAACCGCCACTGACCCCAATAATACTAAATCTTTGTTTAAAAAAACAACAACTTGCTATGTGTACTGTGCTAGACTAATTGGGACTTGTCACTGCACTTGTTGCTTCTATGGTTTTCTTAATTGGTAAATCACTTTGGATTAAATGTAATTGTAAATGTTTAAAAAAACGTTATATTAGACTATAAAGGTATACAGCAATTGCCTTTTAATGTGGATAATTTTACATGTTCGATATACTAAGCTTCTATTTCCAATTAATCACTTATCGTGATGTTCAGTGTTTGTTCAGTTACTAATACTGTAAATGTGCAGGTATTCTGTACTCATACATTTAGTTAATTAGCAGAAAGTGACTGTACATTTGCTATTATTAAGTACTTAAATAGAGATTGGTCAAAGTTGTGAAATTGGATCTGTACAAATAAAAAATAAAAATAAATTTACAAACATTTGTATTTTAATTTATGCATTTTTATACATTTCATTGATATTTAACACAGAAAAACTATATATTAAAATATAATTACTGTAGAGAGACAGCATTATTACATAAAATTACTTTATAAAACCCTAAATTTACAGTTTAACCTGAAAGTTAAATGTCTTTTTAATGTAATTTGACATTATTTATCCGTTTTTCCACGGTTTAATAAGCCATTATCAACAGTAATATACTGTAATTTAATCAATTTTGACTGCACTGTAAAAAATAATCCTGTAAAAAAACGGTAAACTACTGGCAGCTGTGGTTGCCAGCATCATACCGTAACTAAACGGTGTGTTACTGTTTTTGTGTTAGAGCATATAGCTGTTAAATTAAAGTTTTATACTGTAGCTGACAATACGGTATTTAGCTGTTCATTTCAAAAACAGTAACACACCGTATTTTTACGGTATGATGCTGGCAACCACAGCTGCCAGTAGTTTACTGTTTTTTTACAGGTTTATTTTTTACAGTGTGTAAAGTAAATTCTGTATTTTTACGGTTAGAGCATATAGCTGTTAAATTAAAGTTTTATACTGTAGCTGACAATACGGTATTTAGCTGTTCATTTCAAAAACAGTAACACACCGTATTTTTACGGTATGATGCTGGCAACCACAGCTGCCAGTAGTTTACTGTTTTTTTACAGGTTTATTTTTTACAGTGTGTAAAGTAAATTCTGTATTTTTACGGTTTTTCCATGTAATTTTGTGAAACGGTTATTTGCTGTAATTTTACGGAAACCGTCTGGTAACTTTGCTGCCAGAGATTTGCCGTTTTTTTACGGGATTTTTTTTTACAGTGTAGGTTTAACTGTAACAATATCCTGTGTAACCAGGATCACCAGTTAATACTATTTTCCACTGTAGAATCTGCATTTGAAAGCATGGTCAGTCACTACTACTGCTAGTTATTTGTGTGGCTAGTTATTTTTGCCTACTTAAGTTACACTCTGCTTTATGAAAAGCAGAGTGCACACACGCACACACCACCCGCTCGCTGCCAGTGAGTGCAAGCACAAAAAGTAGTCCCGGCCCGCGCGTTTAGCCTGCCTGTCAGATACCCCGCCGCCAATCAAATTACGGCATACGACAAATTTGTCATCTCAAAATATTGATTGGGACTAGTACCTAGCGTCCCCCCCTAAACCTACGCCCTTGGGTACACCTACGTACACACAACCCGTTCAGGGTACTTCAAAACAGCCACGTCTGAGATCCAAACCTAAGTGGCACAAAGACAGAATGACCTTTCTCAAAGATTTTCCCTTTTTATATTGTTGAGAGTTGTTAAAAATTATGTCCTTGCCCTGCTACTTTCTTTAAAGAGTCCTCACTTGGGGTGGCCCACTTGCACTTTTTAGATGTTAAATCTCTTCTTTTCTTCCATTGTTATGCTGCCATATGTTGAACAACACAGCTGACACATGGAAGCAGCTCGCACCAAGTCCAGCTGTGCAATTGCAGTGGGCTCCCAAGACAACCCCATCATTCCTGACCACCATCCATGGCTTTAACTGAGGGTCATTAAGCCTTTGGGTATGATTAACCTACACATGAAATTAAAAATGTCAGCTAACTTGGTTGAGTACATTTAAAGATACAAACTAGCTACATATAGCCAGACGCACCGCGGTTGCTAGCCAAGCTAACATAAACAAACAACCCGGACCCCTACTAGCCATGCTAACGTAACACTACCTATTAAACTGGGACACTTACCCTTCCAGTGATGATGCAGCATTTTTTTGCTTGAAGATTCCACAGGTGGATGTTCGTTACAAAGCCAGACTGAGTCCATTTGTAACCCTCCAGGCTTTTGTAGGCTTTTAGTGAGTCACCCAAGTAGGAAGATGGGAAGTTTATCAGGTAGTTATATATATACGGATACTGCAGATCTGGGACATCTTCTTCAGCGGAGATACTTGTGAAAAGCACCCCGGGGGCATTGTATGGGTCGGTAATATTTAACCTATTTAATTTTTTTTTATAAAGCTCAATGTCATGCGAATTAAAGTGAGATGAGTACTCCGATGGCTTGAAAGCTTCGGCGCTGGCGCTGGTCATTTTACTGCCAAAATGGTGGCCCGAACCGGTAGTCACGTGGGGTCCGGAGCTCTATAGTGTTATTATTCTGTATAGTATGGAATGGAAACACTTTTTTTTTCTATTGACAATGGATATAACTTTTTTTAGCACGATTTGTAGGGGAGCGCGGGGCACAACCTAACGCGGGGTTAAATGTAATGACCTTTTACATAGTTGGTCAAGATCAAGCAGGTTGTGTTTCCGCTCTTTTTCTCTCGCTGCCAGAAGATGGTCTCCCGCGAATTTGTGGAAAGTTTTGATAATATTTCGTGAAGATACTGGACAAAGAGTGTTTTGACACCATGCAAGTAAATGCTTTCATTATAGGTTTTTTTTCGGTTTCTGATAGGGATGTCCCGATCCGATCACGCGATCGGAAATCGGGCCCGATCACGTGGTTTCAGACTCGATCGGAATCGGACGTTACCTCCCGATCAGGACTCTGATATATGTAAATTAGGGGTGTAACGGTACATGTTTTCGTAATTATTGAACCGTTTCGGTACGAGGCTTCCTGTTCGGTACGCATACAAACCGAACGATTCCTAGGACCATTTTTCTTGCAGACAAAATCCGCGCTGGTGCGATCACCACAACGTTGCGCAACATCAAATGGCAAACGTAATGAAAGCGGAAAGAAAATGCGCTACTCATTATATTGTGCTTAACGGACCATTATCAGTTCGGACCAGCAACATCTGTGCAGCGCGAGATCAAGCGACACAGCGCTAAGAGATCCAGTGAAGAAAACATTTGAATTCGCCACTGAAGTAATAACATAGCTGCGAGATCTAGCGAGAAGCCTTAAAATTTCTCCGTTTATTAACCATAGATCTCTATTAGATCAAACAGCGCTGACGTGGGAACCAGGAGAAACATTGTGCCGTGAATGAACATGGATTTAATGTTGCACTTCAAAAATCAAATATTATATAAATATATATTTAAATGTTATTTTTAATGTGATTACCAAAACATTATTTGTTCATCCTTCAAAGATTACCCCCATTTATAAACCTGAAAGTTTCAAGATGTAGGAAAACTCAAACTTATTTAAAAATAGTTTTTCTTTTAATAAATAAGACATTTCTCTGGCATTTCTTTCTTTTTGCTGTATCGCATCGAACCGCAAATTTTGTGAACTGTTACACCCCTAATGTATATATATATTCTCATTTTTTATACACTTTTAAAACATTTTTATTTTTTGTTTACATGCCTGCTGGGTATTTTAAGTTGAGGTGCTATTTGTTTTTATATTAGACTTTTTCTATATTTACTGTTGCACTAAAGTCCAAAAGTGAAGATTTTATGTTATTTATTACTTGATTGTTCAAGCAACCTCACAGACGTGCTCTGTTTGTTAACAGAGTTGTTGAATGTTAAAATAAGGTGAATTAAATAAAAAATAAGGAACATCCTGGATCTGTTTTTTCTCTCTACTTTATTCTTTTTTTATGTATTATATAAATATCGGATCGAGACTCGGTATCGGTAGATACTCAAAATCAAATGACTCGGACTCGGACTCGAGGGCAAAAAAACCTGATCAGGACATCCCTAGTTTCTGAGTTGGGTGTGTACGTTTTCAAATCTAACTTTATATTGCCTTAATCACTGTCTTGTTTGCTAAAACATAGCACCGTTTTGAAACATGTCAGCAACTCCTAGCAACTGTTAGCTAGGCTTAAAATATGCTTTACACAGTGGGGTTAGTTGTAGCACAGTGTTACAACTAAGCCGCCAAGTGTACAATGATAATCAAATGAAAACAGGGAGCCACACAACTTTTCAGGTTTGAGTTTTTATTTATATATTTAACTTTGTTGGACTTTCACAAACAATGTTGGAATTTAAAATGCTTAAAATGTAGTTTACTATGCATTGATCACTTGTTTATTTATTAAAATATGGCCTGTTTTTATGCAATAAACCCTTTAAATTTTGATTTTAAGCTCATTTGTATTATTATTACTGTTATTATTAATAATAATAATTTTACATGCAACTGCCACACACATCTAATTCAATTGCAATTACAATATTTGATTTTATTTATTTATTGCAATACTGTGCTGCCCTTTTCTATGTCTATCCATGATATTGATCCATAATAGAAGGATGATTGTATGAGGGATGGATGTATGGATATCTATCTATACAGATGCACAAACAATATCAAACTATACAAAATAAAATAGTACTGAATTATGTGTGTTACACACAAGTGTTACAACTAACCCCTCTGTCTGTAACAATTAATCCCGCATATGGGGTAAGTTGTAACATTTGCACTTCTGTCACTTTCAGTGCAACAGTACGAAAATGGTATAGGTCCTAGAAAAAAAACTTTAAACGTTCATCTGTAGCAGAGATGTGTACGTTGCTTGTGTAAAAAAAAGTTGAATCTAACTTAATGATTTTTTAAATAATTGAGCCAAAACCAAAATGCGTTAGGTTGTGCCTCGCTCTCCCCTATTTATTTGATATAAAGTATGTAGACAGCTATTGTTTGTACCTCTAAAAACTGATTTCTGAATAATCCTTAATAATAAAAATGGCAGGTTCAGTCTGATATAATACTTTTCATGCAGAACAAAATATTGAAATTATACACCAGTTTAAAAAAATAGACACATATTTTTGGTAAATTGATAATACAATTATAAAACACTAATAGCATTTTGTGTTTCTAACACCCTTATACAATTTTTCACAAACATTTATTAATTGAGGAGGTAATTTAAAGGAAATCTGTATAGAATTCAGAGAGGTGAAAATGATCACATTTAGTGCATTAAAAACTAAAAGGTGAGTGACTGCTTGATTAAAAAAAAAATCTTTTTTTCTAACTTGGTTTGGTACAACAGAAACAAAGCAGTCTATTTTGAGGCTTTTATTACACGTCTAATTTTTTTGCGGATATCAGGAAAGTTTAGACCATAAACAATAGGGTTTACAAAGGGTGGTATTACAATAAAGTCAAGTGAAAGGATAACAGTCAGCGCTATAGGAAGTTCTCCATTCATAAATCGACTCAAAATGACCTCACAAAAAATAGCAACTGAGTAATTTAAAAGGATCACCATGTGTGGAATACAAGTTTTATATGCTTTGCTCCTGAACTCTCGTGTGCTTCTTTGACAAATTATAATAATTCTGACATAGGTATACAGTATAAAACAAAAAGGGATAAAAATTGTTGTGATAGTTACAATCAGACCATAAATATTATTAATAGTAATGTTCACACATGAGAGTTTGACAATTTCATAGTTGTGGCAGTACACCTTTAGCAATTTGTTTCCACAGATTGTCAGCCTTGCAGTTAAAAGAACACCAGTACCAACAAAAGTAATTGGATAAAGCCATGCTATAAATATTAGAAAAGTTAGAAACCGTTTGGTAATTATGTTGTTGTAATGCAAAGGTTTACTGATTGCAACAAACCTATCAAATGCCATTAGCATCAATATTGTAAGCTCAAGAGCTGCATATGAGTAAATGACAAAACTCTGTATGAGACATGCTTCATAGGAGATTATATGTGTATCATAGAGCAGGTCTGTCAATAACCTTGGGAAAAAGCCAGCTATACCATATACAGAATTGATGGACAAGCATAAAATCAGAATGTACATGGGCTTGTGCAATGTCTTTTCCAGAAATATTACAAGAATAATAAGAACATTAAAGAATATGACAGCACAGTAAAAAATAAACCCCAAGGTGAAGAAAGCATATCTCATGCACCCAAGATTTTCAAACAACATGAAGTAAAAATATGTTCCATTTTCCATTTTCCTTACACAAGGAAAACTTTAATTGACCTGAGGAAGAGAGCAAACAAAATGTGTATGTTTTTACACCATAAATAAATACACAAACAAACATGCAGCTTAGAATGTTTAGCCAAAGTGTCTTATACTGTGTAATGTGACCTTAACTGTAAATAATGTTATACAAATAATACAACTTAATAATATAGTAGTTATTCAATTAAATGAATGCACAATTCAACACCGTCTAAGAAAAACAGGGTTTTTTTTCACATTATTAGAAATACCTTCAAATACTCTGAAATGACCACCATTGCATCTTCATTTAAAATTGCAGGTAATGAACTCTATTTGTGTTCTGATTTAGTTTGACTGTGAAGTCACCAGTGCATGCTAGTGTTTTTAAAGTATCTAACACGTCTCAGGAGGCCT
The DNA here is from genome assembly GCA_029959095.1 of Rhinichthys osculus. NCBI lineage: Eukaryota > Metazoa > Chordata > Actinopteri > Cypriniformes > Leuciscidae > Rhinichthys > Rhinichthys osculus. Next base: position 34,519,637 of record JARWKJ010000009.1, read on the forward strand.
GGTGTGGCCTCTGAAGTCCTCTGAAGTTTGATTTCACTGGAAACAAATACATAGAGCATATAAATTTAGCATAATTCTGCCTCTAGTGCTTTCTAACCTTTCCACTGCAAATTATAATTATTAACTCTTTCCTCACCAGCATTTTTTTTATCATTTTCACAAAGCTTTCATGGCCCCCAGAATATTTTGTTTTATGAATATCTGAACATGCAATATATCAAGTCAACTCAAGTCACCTTCATTTATATAGCACTTTTAACAATATAGATTGTTTCAAAGCAGCTTTACAGTGATAATAGGAAATTAAAGTAACAGAGATTGTTTTGGCTTTACAGCAGCTCTAGTATAAAGTTATTTTCCTTCTAAAGTTAGTTTTGATTGATTCACTTCGGTTGCAAAGATAGTTATTAACTTAGGGGCTGCTAACACTACACCGTTCTAACAGAAAACACTCAACGCGCTCAACCTGCTCATTTGCACACCAACAGTGCCTGGTGGCTCGAGAACGCAAACCTTGAAATAGGTTCCAAGGTGCAAGCCTTGAAAAAAAAAAAAAACATCTCCCCCTGGTGGTCATATATATATATATATATATATATATATATATATATATATATATATATATATATATATATTATCTCTGCCCAAGCTTAAAAAAATGTAAACCTGTGAAAACGCTGTCGGCTTGCACATGTGTTTTACGTGCTTAGTCTATAGGTATGCGCATTTGAATATGTGCACAGGCGTGTAATCTTTCTTTACAAATTGACCTCAACAAATTACTTGTCTGGCCTTAAAAATGTATAATACAGAATTATTTATCGCTTCCAAGTATCCATGTGAACCGGAACTGTTCTGACCACGTTTTATCTGTACAGATTTTAAAGGGAAGGAGAAGGGGGCCTTCACAGGCAAGAGACTTGACACTTCAGGACTGCGTTGTCATTGTGTCTAGGCACAGGTCCTTCATCAGATCTGGATACGGCCTGGATCCGGCGGACTGCGGTAAACCTCGGGATAAACAGAGAGACTAATACCGTAGAAGCCACTCTTCTTATGATGTAACGAGTACATCAGGATTTATGGGGAGTGTTCCCGGTTCCGGCTGACCTAATCTATGCAGCCTAACATTGAATTATAGAAGTTTACAATGTGTTATGTGTATGCTAGTTCAAAGAGATGTGTTTTTTAATCTAGATTTGAACTGAGTGTGTCTGCTTCCCGGACAATATTAGGTTGACTGTTCCAGAGTTTTGGTGCTAAATAGGAAAAGGATCTACCGCCAGCAGTCGATTTTGATATTCTAGGTATTATTAAATGTCCGGAATTTTGAGATCGCAATAGACGTGAAGGACTATAATGCATTAAGTTCCACTAATTCCACTAATGCCAACATGATTTTCTAGTCTATTTAAAAGAATGTTCTGGTCAATGGTACCAAATGCAGCACTAAGATCGAGTAACACTAATAAAGAGATACAACCAAGTGTAATGCCAAACCAGCAGAGGGAGCCCTCACCCGAGTACTGACTGTGTTCCACTCCCTCTGCTTCTTCTGCACTCATTTCCTGTTTGACTGCTATTTAACCAGAGACCATTCTTTTACTCATTGCGAAGTATTGCCAGTTTACCTGCCTTACCGAGCGTTATTTCCTGTTGATCCTGCTTGTCTATTGTGTATGATTCTGCCTGGTTACCTGTTTTTTGATTTTTTGGATTATCCCCTTTGTTTTGGTTGCCTGATCGGACTGATGTTTTTGCTTGGACCTTTTGCCTGCCTACTCACCCTTGCCTTTTGGAATTTCCCTTTGTATGTTGAAAGATCTGACTGCTATCTTGGTTTTGACCCTCTGCCTGCCTTATCGTATTTGTTTGTGGAAACCGTCTTTAATAAACTTCCGCACATGGATTCTCACTCAGCCTCAGCGTCCTCGTTACAGAATACTTCGCCTCCCATGAATCCAGCGGAAGTTTCGAATCTGCAAGCAGCATTAGCTTATCAAAGCGATATGTTAAAGGGATACCAGGAACAACTAACCAAGCTCCAATCAGTCAACGAACATCTAACGCACTACATCCGATCACTCCCACAGCCCACGCCAAAGACGGTAAGCTTTGCTCTTCCTGAAAAGTTTGATGGTACTGCTGAACAATGTAAAGGCTTCATTCGTCAAATCAGACTGTACTTTGATCATCAAGGGGATAAATTCGAATCAGAGGAGAAGAAATGTGCATTCTTAATGACGTTGTTAACGGGGAGAGCTATCGACTGGGCTGCAGCAGTTTGGGACTCTGATTCACGGTTTAGATATTCAGTGGATTGTTTCATCCAGCAACTCCGTGAAGTGTTTGAATACCCCGCCGGAGGCAAAGATGTGTCAACACAGATCATTAACATCACACAAGGTAACCGCACCGCTGCTGAATATGCTATTGAATTCAGAACACTTGCTGCACAGAGTGGTTGGAATGATATCGCTTTAAAAGCCATGTTTCACCGTAGTCTCAACACGGAACTGCAAACCGAACTAGCTTGTAAAGGAGAGAATTCCTCTTTTTCTGAATTTGTCACTCTTGCCATTAAAATTGATAACCTCATGAGACAAGCTCCGAAACGCAAGGGCAGCAGGGGAAATCAGGGCAGTTCACAGATTCCAGTCACTATCGAGGCACGCACTCACGATGAACCTATGCAACTCAACGTCTCCCGACTTTCTGAAGGGGAAAAGGGAGAGGCGTCGGCAACATCAGTTATGCTTTTACTGTGGTGAAGCAGGCCATCGCAGTCTAGGATGTCCACACAAATCCCAAGCTGTTCCCAGGGTAAATATCGAACATTTCTCGTTACTCAGTAACAAATCATTTACCTTACCCATTACTCTCAGGACTGACACATTGTTTCTTCAATTAACAGCGATGTTTGACTCTGGAGCTGCTCTGAATCTGATTAATAAGGACATTGTCACGAAGTATAACATCCCCATGCAACCATGTACCCCACCTATCAAAATCAAGGCCATCGATGACACAGTGATTGGAGAGGGGATCACTCATCAAACAAAAACTCTCACACTTAATGTTGGTTTGCTGCATCAAGAGTCTATCACATTGTACATCGTTGATTCTCCCAAATTCGAGATCATCCTGGGACATCCCTGGCTATCTATTCACGACCCTGACATTTCCTGGTATCATGGTGAGCTGACTCATTGGTCCACATTTTGTCTAAATCACTGCTTCCCCACTGAACCCCAACCATGTCTCACAACCAGCATTGAAAGTCCAGATACCCTCAAAACTGTGAACATCCCCGCCTATTACTATAATCTTTCTGAAGTCTTTAGCAAAACCAAGGCCGCACAGCTACCACCACACCGACTCTGAGACTGTGCTATTGATCTGCTTCCCAATGCCATGCCTCCCAAAAGCAAAGTTTACCCTCTCTCCCGTACTGAAAGTCAAGCCATGGAAGACTATATTGAAGAGGCTCTGAACTCAGGTTTTATTCGTCCATCTACATCTCCAGCAGCTGCAGGATTCTTCTTTGTTGAAAAGAAGGATGGAGGACTAAGACCCTGCATCGATTACAGAGGACTAAATAATGTGACTGTCAAATTTCGTTATCCACTTCCTTTAGTACCCTCTGCCCTAGAACAGCTGCGGGAAGCCACCATTTTCACTAAACTGGATTTAAGAAGTGCCTACAACTTAATTAGGATAAGAGAAGGTGATGAGTGGAAGACTGCTTTTCTCACCACCAGGGGGCACTATGAGTACCAAGTTATGCCGAATGGGATGGCCAACTCACCCGCCATCTTCCAGTCATTCATCAATGAAATCTTCAAGGACCTTCTCAACCAGTTTGTGGTAGCCTATATTGACGACATTCTCATCTACTCTAAGTCTGAGGCAGAGCATATCAACCATGTTAAAATTGTCCTTCCTCGATTACTCGAAAATCAGCTCTATGTTAAAGCAGAAAAATGTGAATTCCATGTTAATCAAACCTCGTTCCTAGGCTACCACATAAGTCACCATGGAGTAAAAATGGATGATTTAAAAGTTCAAGCAGTCACCGAATGGCCCCAACCCACAACAGTCAAGGAATTACAAAGATTCTTAGGCTTTGCAAACTTCTAAAGACGTTTCATCCGCAACTACAGCACCATAGCGTCCCCCCTAACATCACTTCTAAAAGGTAAACCCACAAAGCTAAGCTGGAATAAAGAAGCCACCAATGCCTTTATCACACTGAAAGAAAGATTAACCTCTGCCCCCATTCTGAAACACCCAGACCCCAGTTTACCTTTTATAGTAGAAGTGGATGCCTCCGACTGTGGAATCGGGGCAGTACTCTCACAGAGACACGGTCAACCAGGCAAACTGCATCCATGCGCATTCTTTTCAAGGAAACTAACAGCCGCTGAACGGAATTATGATGTGGGGAACAAGGAACTGCTATCCATGAAGGCAGCCATCGAGGAGTGGCGACATTGGTTGGAGGGGGCGGTCCACCCATTTCTAATCATCACAGATCACAAAAATTTGGAATATATCAAAAGTGCAAAACGTCTTAACCCACGTCAAGCTCGTTGGGCTTTATTCTTTACCCGCTTCCAGTTTACAGTAACCTATCGGCCCGGCAGTAAGAACTGTAAAGCAGATGCCCTCTCCAGACGATACGAGCTTCCCACAGAACATCTCACCCCAGAACCCATCCTTCCTCACTCTGTCATCCTCGCTCCAGTTTCCTGGGACATCATGGAGGAATTACAACAAGAACAACAACGTGAACCACAACCCACTCACTGCCCTCATGACAAACAGTACGTACCACTATGTCTACGTCAACGTATCATGCAATGGATCCACACTTCCATTAGTGCAGGCCACCCCGGTATTTCTCGTACTATTCGTCTGCTACAAAATTCATTTTGGTGGCCTGCAATGGCCAAAGAGGTCACCGCTTATGTAAAGTCTTGTCAAGTCTGTGCCCAGTCCAAAACCCCTAAAGAATTACCCTCCGGTCTCCTACAACCACTACCCATCCCACAACGCCCATGGTCCCACCTATCCATAGACTTTGTCACCGATCTACCTCCCTCCGACAATTGTACCACTATTCTAGTCATTATAGACCGTTTCTCAAAATCCTGTCGTCTTATCCCATTAAAAGGACTACCTACCGCCATGGAAACAGCCCAAGCCCTGTTCAACCATGTCTTTAGAGTATATGGTCTCCCAGAAGATATTGTCAGCGATCGAGGCACACAATTCACTTCCCAAGTCTGGAGAGCTTTCTGCAAACAACTGGATATTAACGTTAGTCTCACATCAGGATATCATCCTCAAGCCAACGGCCAAGTTGAACGCCTCAACCAAGAAATCGGCAGATACCTACGAACCTACTGCAGTCGAGAACAACATCGATAGGCTGAGTTTCTACCTTGGGCAGAATATGCTCAGAACTCTCTCAAACACACATCCACAGGCCTGACCCCCTTCCAATGCGTCCTGGGGTTCCAACCTCCCTTGTTCCCGTGGTCTGGCGAACCTTCCTCAGTCCCAGCGGTGGACGACTGGATCCAACGTAGCGAGAAGGTGTGGGACACTGCACACGTCCGTCTCCAGCGGGCCGTGAGAACACAGGAGTTCCAGGCCAACAGACGACGTCGCCCACATCCTCCCTACCAACAAGGACAACAGGTCTGGCTCTCGACAAAGAACATCAAGTTACGGCTGCCAAGCAGGAAGCTCAGTCCAAGGTATGTTGGCCCTTTTAAGATTCTCAAGAGAATTAATGAGGTAACTTACCAATTGGAGCTTCCTGATAATTACCGTATCTCTCCCTCCTTCCATGTCTCCCTCCTCAAACCGGTCCACCCGAATGCTGACCCTGGCCATGAGACCCCAGAACCACCACCTCCATTGGACATTGATGGAACTCCTGCTTATCAAGTGAATGAGTTACTGGGCTCAAGACGAAGAGAGGGTCGGCTCCAATATCTGGTGGACTGGGAGGGCTATGGACCTGAGGAGAGATCGTGGGTAGCCGCCCGGGACATTTTGGATCCATCTCTCATCGAGGAATTTCATCGAGCCAGACCTGACCGACCAGCGCCACGACCACGGGGACGCCCACGTCGAGCTCCAGTAGTCGCTCCTAGAGGAGGGGGTTCTGTAATGCCAAACCAGCAGAGGGAGCCCTCACCCGAGTACTGACTGTGTTCCACTCCCTCTGCTTCTTCTGCACTCATTTCCTGTTTGACTGCTATTTAACCAGAGACCATTCTTTTACTCATTGCGAAGTATTGCCAGTTTACCTGCCTTACCGAGCGTTATTTCCTGTTGATCCTGCTTGTCTACTGTGTATGATTCTGCCTGGTTACCTGTTTTTCGATTTTCTGGATTATCCCCTTTGTTTTGGTTGCCTGATCGGACTGATGTTTTTGCTTGGACCTTTTGCCTGCCTACTCACTCTTGCCTTTTGGAATTCCCCTTTGTATGTTGAAAGATCTGACTGCTATCTTGGTTTTGACCCTCTGCCTGCCTTATCGTATTTGTTTGTGGAAACCGTCTTTAATAAACTTCCGCACATTGATTCTCACTCAGCCTCAGCGTCCTCGTTACACCAAGATTGGATGATAAGAGCAAATCATTTGTTACTCTAATAATGAGAACTGTCTCAGTGCTATGGTACAGTCTAAATCCTGACGGGAAATCAGAATCAAAATCAAAAGAAAGAACAGAGCCTCTGCTAAAAATACATAAATAATAATAATTCTAGCTTCATGCATTCTTTTTTTTTTTTTTTTACCAACACTTGAATCTGGGCAAGTTTCATAAAACAAAAAAAAAAAAAAAAAAAAACATTTTGATCAAAAAGATCCAAACGCAGCTTTGAGTAATCCAGAATCGTAATCCAAAACACAGGCAAAGGGCCAAGCACAGGAAGGCAGTCCAAACAAACAGGCAGGGGACACAGGCGTAAGGGGAATCCAAGAAACAGGCAAAAATCCAAGAACCAAGTGACATGAAACCAGGGAGAATAATCAGAAATGCAGAGTTAGCCTATGCAAGACTTTGCAATGAATGACTGAGATAACCAGGCTATTATAGGGTGAGGTAATGAGCTAATGAGTCACAAAGGTGGATGTAATCATGGCTGATTAGTCTGGGCAAAGGATTATGGGCAATGGAGTCTGTGATAGTGTGGTGATTGTCCGGGGTGGAGTGCCCTTTGGTGTCCATTAAGGGCACTCCAGCTGGTGACCCTTACAAAGCCCCCACTCAAAGGCAGTGCAGGCGGCCTGGGGGCTGGAGCCATCACTGGACGCTGGTAAGGGGCAGGAGCCATCATTGGACGCTGGTAAGGGGCAGGAGCCCTCATTGGACGCTGGTCAGGGGCAGAAGCCATCACTGGATGCTGGCCATGGGGAGGAGCCATCACTAAATTCTGGTCAGGGGCAGGAGCTGATGTGTGTGCACTCCACACACACAAGACAGCCATAGCCGATATGGTCAACACTGCAACCTCCGAGAGCTCAGGTGTGGCCGCGGCCATCTTGGCCGAGGGCTCAGGAGCGTGGGCGGCCATCTTGGCAGAGGGCTCAGGTGTTTGGGCGGCCATCTTGTCCGAAGACACAGGCGTAGCGGCGGCCTTCTTGATGAAGATGAAAATTGAAGATTTTAATATTCGTCTGTTTCTTTAAAAAAAAAATCTTGGTTTTCCATATGTTTATGCAGATATCATGTTTTTTCTTTATTATTGTTAATTCTGCATGTTTAAATTTTTACTTGCACATTTGGTATCTTGTATTTTTCTTTTGCTTTTGTGTTCCATTACTTTTTTCTTTTTTAAATTTTAAATTTTTTTTTTTTTTTATATATATATTTTAAAACCGCGAACAAATTAGCTCCCGTTGAGCTTTCACACCAGCAGTCTGCAAGCAAATTTTTTTTCTGATTTACTGCTTTCAAAATAATCACTATCACCTGTAGAAGTTGTGTCCATTAAGAGGCACTGCAACCTCCGAGAGCTCAGGTGTGGCCGCGGCCATCTTGGCTGAGGGCTCAGGAGCGTGGGCGGCCATCTTGGCAACAACTTGTACTTTGGGTACAAGTTGTTGTACCCAAAAGATGTACTATTTAATGTGACGATTCTCTGGAAACCAATCAACGTTCTGCAATGAGTCTAGCTCCACCCTTTAGTGCCGGACTGCTGTGCTAGGGACCCTAACGGAAGTGTCCCAGAAAAACTGGTAAGGTACGGTTCGGAATTAGGGTACCATTCACAACTTCTGACAATGGAAACAGCAAAAATTGCACACTGTACTGAACTGTACTGTGCCGTACCACTTGGTGGAAATGAGGCATAAGAGTGTACTCTTGACACAATTTTTTTATATGGAACTAGCCACAATCCCACCATTTTTGCAAAGAAGTATTAAACTGTTTTTGTTCCTTGAAATTTACCCAGAACAAATGAAAAATTTCAGTAAACTTCTTATCATTTTCAAGTGACGTCATCATTTAAAAGTCCGCTCTATGGACAGATCCCATAGCGTCTTTCAGACGCAGTGTCTCATTCCCCTTCTCAGGGAACCATGGTTTTACCAGAAAGACTCGGGAGAATTAATACTGAGACAATACACATTTATTTATGAGCTCAGCAAATAATTAAATTCATTGGCGTAGACCCCGTCCGTAACTCGCATTCCGAGGGTACGGAATCTGAATATCGTGCCTGAAGACGAAGGCAGGGGCGAAGCCCACCCCTGGCAGAACTTGCGCTAAGCTTCATTTCCCTTTCAGTCGGTCACTCTTGACGTCAAGTCAGTGACCGACAAATAGGAATCTTGCTAGAGAGGCCAATTTACTTCGAGTGTAACTAAAACAAGCCAATGCACATTGGCATGCGATAATTGCATCAGCTGTGCTGCATCGCGGCACGCACATATAATGTGCATCGCATCTTCAGCTTTTCGTTTCTGAACTGAGCGGTTTATTTGTTCCTGTCTCTAATCTGCAAGCAGTGTTCTCTAAAAGAGCCAGTTCTTCAAGGAAGAAGCTTTCTCTTCATTGGTGTTGGTGTGACGGTGCTACAGCTGTGATCGAGTCCTCTCGTTGGTGTGTGTGCGCCTTCACTGAGCACTAAAAGGCTGTTCTTACAGCTGGTGACGGTGCGATTTTTCAGAGCTAAAAAGCTGTTATTACAGCTGGTAAGAGCTGTGCCTTCAACGAGAGGCTGCACATTCCCTGTCAGTGTTGCCGCAATCTTTTCCCCTGTGTGCTTCAGCACCAAGAGAGAGTGAGTATCCTAAAAGAGCTTACATGGGTGGGAGTTGTGTCTTTCTAAAGATAGGATGTGGTCGTTTCCTGTCCTCACCGACGTAGGTCGTGGTCCCGAGACCCCGGCCTGGCTATGTTCCTAGGTTCCTACCACTCCCTGCAGGGACCAGGTGGTGAACCTGCAAGTGCTGCCCTCGGAATAGGCAGACCCATCCCTGGCTTTGCTCTGTCCCGTCCGCGCTCTGCGATGGCACATGGATAAAACTCAAAGCTTCTGGACCTCAGACCAGCTCTTTATCTGTTACGGAGGCCAGCAGAAGGAAAAGCTGTCTCCAAGCAGAGGATGGCCCACTGGATAGTGGATGCCATCGCCTTGGCTCAGGCTGCGAGCTCACTCAACAAGAAGTGTTGCATCCTCCTAGGCGCTGCCACGTGGTGCCTTGCTAACATATATTTATAGAGCTGCGGGCTGGACGACACCCAAAACATGCGCTTGGTTCTATAGCCTACGTGTAGAGCCGGTGTCCTCCTTTGTTCTCACCTCAAACGGGTAGAAGCACAGAGAGGCCCGTCTCTTGTTGGCTTGCTGCGCTTATAGTTGTGCTCATGTCTCCAGACTGAAAAAAAAAAAACTGTTTTAACCCTCTGGGGACCAGAAACGCGCCCGCGCGTTTTGCTCGTTTTTTTTTTTTAGCAATGCAAAATAAACTCAAACTGCTCTGTTAATTTTGATCTTTCATGTTTGTGTTATACATCAATCGATCCTGTTCAGTTTCTATATTTTTTCTGTATACTCACAATAAAAATAAAGTGTTTTGCTTTTTGCCAAATAATGAAAAATGAACATGATGCGAGTTCTTCACTCTCTCTGTCAGTGAACTCCAATTTGAAACGCGTTCGGAAATTATCTGTAACTCCACGAAAATTCAGTCAAACAGGCAAACATACCCACGGGCATACAGCTAGAGATCGCATCTTTTAAATGAAGTCATTTATATTAAAAACAAATATTCTCAGCTTCTGTAATCTGTGTGAAAATAGAGCGATTCCAGTCGAGCTCATTACGAGCTCATTCACTTTAATTCGTTCACGCCTACTCCCGGAGCGCGCTATTCACAAGATAATGTATTAAGCCATCTATGGAAAACAGGTAAACGCCCCCAAGCAAATGCATTAAAGGCTTCAAGTTTCATCATTCAGTTCACCTGCGCGTTAGGAAGATGGCACGATACACCGGTGTAGAAGCTCTTCAGCTCGTCCTGGATACTAGCGACGAAGAATCCACATTTTCATCAGAAGAAGAGCGCGACTCTGATGACGACCGTTTGATCGAGCCGTGGATAGAATTTCGTATGAGTAAGTATTTAGTCTTACTTCCATTAGCTATTCAATATAAACATGTACTACATATTATACTGGGTGGACTATTTTCCACTTGCCATCCAGAGTATTGACATTTAATATATTCAACACGATATAATGAAAGTGCATATCTATACCATGAATTTAATATCTCGTGTTAAAGAGAAAAATGTTGTTTTTTTGTTTTGTTTTTTTGTTTTAGTGCATGCTACGCACTGTAAACCCCAGTTAGGAAATTTGTATGTGTAAATGATATGTTTAGATCATTGTGTATGAAAGCTAGAATGTAGAAGTTATTTTAGAAAATAGGCCTACTAGATGTTTAGATTATATTTTGACTAGTTTAAATGCTGCCTCATTATTATCATTGACGATGCATGCTCGCAAATGAATGCTCCCAGTTAATGACTTGCGCAAATGTGTTTTGTTTGTGGTGTGCCTCTCCGGCAATGGCCCGTTGACACGCATATTTATTGCACTCTCCTAAAACTATTTACATCAGTTATTCATTATAGACTAATGCTGCTATGGTTATATTTATGTAATAATATTCCTCAACTTAAAAAAAAGAAAGAAAAAGGAATGTAGTTTCATCACTACCTCCGCCTGCAACTCGGAGTGCGCTTAGCAACACAGTCAGAAATCAGAAAGAAAGTACATATTTACCTACAATTTTACAGATGTTAGTTCAATTTTGTTTATACTTGGTGTTAATACAATATGAGCCTGTATGACTTCACAATTGCTTTGTTTATAGCCGACTGATTATTTATTTATTTTACTCACATTTGATTTGCTTAGAGCAAATTTAGAACATTTAGTTTCTACATATAGAGGAATTACAATAAAACAGATTGAAAAACCTTTGAATCTTCTCTCATTCTTGGTTCAGGCTGCCTCACTTGATGGGCCATTAGCCATTGGGGGAGTGTCTGTCACACCCCTGGTCTGAATCTCATTAATATTGATAGGCCATTACCACCCCCTCGCATAAACCTCTTCTGACCAAAAAACTGTCATACAAAGTATGAATTCATGTTTTGCTTTATGTGAACAATTAGGCAGTCTGAAGTGCAGTGAGTTTGCGTCTTTCTTCTCTGAGAAAATTAAGAATATCAGAAAGGTGATCAGCACATCATTGAGCCGCACTGGGGTCAGACAGATCAGACCACAACCTGAGAAAGTAGTTACTATGTCTGTTTTAGTAGAAATTGATGGCAACATTTTGGAAGAAACCGTACAGCACCTTAAAACATCAACCTGCGCCCTTGACACACTTCCCACATCTTTCTTCAAAAGTGTGTTAAACAGTTTAGAAGCAGATCTCCTAAAAGTGGTAAATGCCTCACTTCTTTCTGGTAGTTTTCCAAACTCCCTGAAAACTGCCGTTGTCAAGCCCCTCCTGAAAAAGAGCAATCTGGATAAGACTATATTAAGCAACTATAGACCGATCTCAAATCTTCCTTTTATAGGCAAGATCATTGAAAAAGTTGTCTTCAATCAGCTGAACAAATTCTTAATCTCGAATGGATACTTCGACAATTTTCAATCTGGTTTCCGATCGCATCACAGCACAGAGACAGCTCTCATAAAGATAATAAACGATATTCGCTTAAATACTGATACAGGGAAATTATCAGTACTGGTACTACTCGACCTCAGTGCTGCATTTGACACTGTCGATCACAACATACTTCTTGACAGGCTGGAAAACTGGGTGGGGCTTTCTGGGATAGTCCTAAAATGGTTCAGGTCATACTTAGAAGGGAGAGGTTATTATGTGAGTATAGGAGACCATAAGTCTGAGTGGACGTCCATGACATGCGGAGTCCCTCAAGGCTCAATTCTTGCGCCACTCCTGTTCAACCTACATATGCTCCCAATGAGCCAAATAATGAGAAAGAACCGAATCTCTTACCACAGGTATGCAGACGGCACCCAGCTCTACTTAGCCCTATCGCCCCATCGACTCCCTGTGCCAATGCATTGATGAAGTAAACGGTTGGATGTGCCAAAACTTTCTTCAGTTAAACAAAGACAAAACTGAAGTCATTGCGTTTGGAAACAAAGATGAAGTTCTCAAGGTGAATGCATACCTTGACTCTAGGGGTCTAACAACTAAAAATCAAGTCAGGAATCTTGGTGTGTCTTTAGAGTCAGACCTTAGTTTCAGTAGTCATGTCAAAGCAATAACTAAATCAGCATACTATCATCTGAAAAATATTGCAAGAATTAGATGCTTTGTTTCCAATCAAGACTTAGAGAAACTTGTGCATGCTTTCATCACCAGCAGGGTGGATTATTGTAATGGACTCCTCACTGGCCTTCCTAAAAAGACCATAAGACAGTTGCAGCTCATACAGAACGCTACCGCCAGAATCCTGAGCAGAACCAGAAAATATGAACACATCACACCAGTCCTCAGGTCTTTACACTGGCTCCCAGTTACATTTAGGATTGACTTTAAAGTATTATTACTGGTATATAAATCTTTTAATGGGCTAGGACCTCAATATATTGCAGATATGCTCACTGAATATAAACCCAACAGATCACTCAGATCATTAGGATCACATCAGTTAGAAATACCAAGGGTATACTCTAAGCAAGGAGAGTCTGCTTTTAGCTATTATGCCAGCCGCAGCTGGAACCAGCTTCCAGAAGAGATCAGATGTGCTCCTACAGTAGTCACATTCAAATCCAGACTCAAAACACATCTGTTTAGCTATGCATTTACTGAATGAGCACTGTGCCACTGTTCGTCCGACTGTTTTTACTGTACTTTATTTTTTAATCTAAACTGTTCTGTTAAATCTGTTTTATTCTTATTTGTTTTGATTATTTTAATTTCTTCTATGTAAAGCACTTTGAATTACCATTGTGTATGAAATGTGCTATATAAATAAACTTGCCTTGCCTTGCCTACAAATTATACACTATGGTAAAAAGTGTTTTGAGGTCATAACATAATTGTGCAAGGAGCCGTGTGAAAAAGTTTTTATTAATCCATAATCTGCCCCTGTAATCATAATTGTGTGTGAAAACGTTTTAAAAGTGCCTGCTTGTTTTACTGCCTCTAGTGTTCATTTCTGTTGGAAACTGCAGTGATATGTACATATTGGTACGTATTTACGAGGGCCTCTTGGAAAATTCCGTCAATGGTGGAAAATCGCTGTGTCATAAATGATAGAAAATTCTGTCAGTGGCGGGGAAAGAGTTAAGGGGTGGATTTTAGTCAGTCTAGCATTTAAACCTGAAATACCAATACAAAGCATTGGATAAATCCAGCTTATAGCTATTTAAACAGATCCAATCCTGGGAGTCATTATGCTGCTGTATTGTAAAGGTTTACAGATTGCTACATATCTGTCAAATGTCATTAACATTAATATTGTATTTTCATTTGATGCATACGAATAAATGACAAAAGCCTGTAAGAGGCACGCTGCACGGGACACCAAGTATGTATCAGACACCGAGTCTGTCAGTAACGTTGGGAAAAAAGCAGCTGTTCCAAACACAGAGTTGATGGACAAACATGAAATCAGAATGTACATGGGCAGGTGTAAAGTCCTTTCCAGATAAATTGCAAGAATTATAAAGCCATTAAATAATATATTAGAATAATTCCCAAACTGAAGAATGCATCTAATGTACCCAATATTTTCAAACAACATCAAGTAAAAATATGTTCCATTTTCCATTTTTCGTAAAGCAAAGGATGGATTCATTGACCTGAGGATGAAAGCAGACACAGTTCATGAGATTTTTACCTTTAAAAAGATCGTTTGGTAACACTTTATTTTACAGTGTCCTTGTTACACATGCTACATGTAGTTAAAATAGTAATAATATAAATTATGCATAATTACATGCAACTGAACCAAACCTAATCCTAACTCTAACCCTATAGTAGTTAATTAATATTACTCTGCACCACTTCATGTGATTCAGTTCATTCTCACTTCACTTCATTGTAACAAGGACACATAAAATTTAACCTTAAAGTGTAACCACTTGTTTTCATGCGTATCTGCTTAGGCTAATTGGAGCCACATAATTGCATTACCAGATATAATTTCTGTGATACGATCTGACATTACCAACACTTTATCTTCAACAAATGTGTGAATGTGCAGAGAATTAGGTCCAGCCTGCGTGCTCTGATTAAAGGGACACTGTGTAGGTTTTTAGGTATTTTATTATCTGAAATCAATATTTTTATTCATAAATATGTCCTCAATGGTGTACAAATACCTCTGCAAATTATCTGACTTATCCTCGTAAATGAAGAATTTATTATCTTTATGTACATGGGACGGGTAGGTTCACGGAGGCTTCCATGTCGTTCCGCCATCTTGAAAAACTATAATAGCAGCGAGGGTCAAAAAGTACCAACCAAACGCGTTTCCACAACGCGTTTTCGTTCAGACTCAGAGCCAGCGTCACGTGACTGAAAGCAGCAGAAACGGAGGAGGAGAGCAGTGAGAGGCGCATTCCCGGCAAGTTTAAACGGCTGTATTGCACTCCTATAATTGCTCTATTATTTGTAATGGCGGACCATACATATGCCGAGCCACAGGAGAAGACATCCTCGTCCCAAAAAAAGGCCAGACTTGAACGAAAAAGGAAACGTGACCGGAGATTGCAAAAAAAAAAGAGTAAATGTCGGGATAGCGTTTTCAAGGTGGAAAGAGCTAATGCAGCAGAAAGATTTCAGAAGAGACGCTGAAGTTGCCTGCTTTCTCCTCGACAGCTAAGTCAATGTTACAGTCTTAATTATTTTTTTTTGTCATTGCTTGGTTGTGTACTTTATTATATAGACAGTATAACATTTATAGTCAAAAAAGTTAAACAGGCTCTTTGATGAATAGCAGCTATTGATTACTTTACTCAATAGCTGCTATTTAGAAGGTGCTAAAAACAAGGTTTGTAAGTTTACTCTTTATAACCTATAAATTCAGTAAGAATATAGAGATAGTGATTGTTTTTGCATGGTTTGCACACCTAAGGCTACTTCAAGTTTTTAATATTAGCTCAAGTTGTGAATTTGCTATGTGCATAAGATTGTACTGAGAATTACAATTAATTTATACTACTGCTAGACACATAAATTGTACAAACCTCGGTCGTTTCTCTTCGCTGCCTTTGGAAACTTTCAATTCTATTTTGATCGTCTCTTGTAGCTGCCGGGCATCTTTGTCGTCGTTGTGTTGACTCTCGCGCTCCTCGTCGTCCATCTCCTCGCCTAGATCCCACTGATCCACTGCCTCTCTGTCCTCTTCCTCTCCCTCTCCCTACTGCTGAATCATCCGATGATGATATCTAACAATCACGTAATTTAGAAAATATAACGAATAAAGGCGGCATTACTACTAATTACAACAGTTCATGTTTTTCAGTGTGGTCTTATGAGTTGCTTTATTCAGCAACTCATACTGTAACATTCGTTTGTTCGTTGTGTCATGTTTCTGTTCACCCGGAGAAAAACTCGATGAAGTCTTTACTACAAGACATCCTGTCATAGCATTTTTGGTACATAACGGCAACCGTAGATGCAATACGCACTTGAAAAAGCGAGGCGCTGGAGAGCAAAATTCGTTTGAATGCAAAATACTATTTCACCACTAGATGGGGGTAATTCTTACTTAGTGTCCCTTTAAGAAGACCTACGAGTCACCATACATGCTTTTTTTATAGCATAAAACACGTCTCTGAAGACCCCTCTGCTGTGGCTTGATTTGCATAAACAGCATTAACTAAACAAATTACAAATGTGACACAGTGGGTTAACTTCTTGTAACTCACTGATGACTGCAATTTATTGAACACTTTGCTTCAAATTACATACTTTGAAGTCTGAATATGTAAGAATGTAACACACCACAATGTGCAGTCTGGTGGGCAAATACAGATCCAACTAATGGGGTTGTGAGTCTTTGGAAAGGTATTTTAGTTGAAAATACATTTTTACATAAAATGTAAAGTGTCAATTGGAATATGGTACTATTAATTCATACACCATGTTCTCAGTTGTATTTGTCTTTAAGATGGCAAATATATGTCTTAACACAGCCTTCGACCAGCAGGTTGTGATATTGATCTGTGAATAATTTAGTAATGTGCGGCATTTGCACCTCTCTTAATATTTTGATTGTGTTAAATGGTTCATGCTTAAAATCATGTGGAAGTTCTCAGTTACTGAAATTGATTAATGCTAATCTTTTCTGTGGTAGTTTTCATTTCTCATGTATTTAAGGATGTTTTTGTCTAATTAGTTTATTTATTATTTGTGTCTATTTATTCCAGTCATATAAGCGAAAAGTGTTACAAGCATGAGCACGAGAGCAATCACCAGAAATGCACAAGAAATAGATGTGGAACATAAGAAAAAGGTCAGCAGCACTGACAACACTGTAGTCATTTCACGAGTTCACACTTACATATAAGCAGAGACAATTTATATAGAGACATGCCACTTCCTCAATCCTCAATACAACTATATAGGGAAAACCTGTAACGCCAAAGATGGCGGTTGTATGCACATGTCCCGCCCCTCCCGCTGGAAAGCCAATCGTCTGCTCTTAACAGTCAAGCCGGGAAACATTTAAGCCTATCGTCTGGTTCCACTGACGCATGCGCACAGTTGAGGTTTGCGATAGAGATGCGCGGATGGGCTATTATTTCATCCGCATCACAAAAATCATCCGTCCGCCATCCATCCGCACCAACGTTTTTGACCAATTTTCAAAACCGCACCCACCCGCCATTAGCGTGACTACGTCAGACTTCGTACTTCCGCTCAATTTCATTTCGCTTCTGTACTTAGTCTGAGACATCGACATGTCTCTCAGTTTTCCTAAGGCCTGAAAACATCCCGCCAATCAACGAACAGAGGGCGGGCTGAGAGCCGTGACGTAGAAGCTAAGCGCAGAGTTTAAGATTGTATTTTAGGTTAGGGAAAAAGAAAACGAACGCGGATATGGAGACACGGGATGCAATTCACTCTGTTGTGAGAATAATGCCGGCATTTGCAAACTGAAGCCTGAACAAGAAGAGTGTTTGTTAAACATTTTGAATGGAGGTGATGTTGTGGCCCTACTCCCGACAGGTTTTCCCGTCTCCCGTCTCTTTTATCTGTCGAGCTCGAACTGGCACCCTTTTGACAGGTCAGTGTCTCCTTTTTTTTCCAGTTCGTAAATATTGCCATGTCAAGCTGTAATCTTGCAATTAAGTTGCAGCATTTCCGACAGACTCGAAATGAACAAAGAGCTGTGTTTGACAGAACTAATCCTAACGTTGACAGTTGGCTTCAAATATTTTCCTGTTTCTCTTTACTGTCAAATAATAGTTTAGAGGCCCCGATTGTGCCGTGGATGCGTAGATTTACATCACATAATCTACAAAAGTAGTTGACAGCCATGTTCACTCCGGTATTTCTCTCGATGGTTTCGTTTTCGCATTATAATGTGTTTACAGTGGCAGTTCGATGCTGCTGAGCTGGCGCATAACACACGTCATAACCAAACGTTATGTGATTGGCTTACGGGTAACCAATGATTTTATACTTCAGACAAGCGCCAGACAGGTGTATGTCCAGACAGTTTAATAAGAATATTTTTTATACATACAGTCAACTTCGCGTATACAGGCAGAAGCCATCTTTGAAAAACAGTCTCTACCAGTTGATCTACGAACGCCGATCCAAGTGCGCTGGTGAGATGTGAACGAGTTATAAGTTGTGATAAGGTGAGCGCGAACAGCAGGCTTGGATCGGCGTTCGTAGATCGACTGGTAGAGACTATTTTTCAAAGATGGCTTCTGCCTGTATACGCGAAGTTGACTGTATGTATAAAATATCTTCTTATTAAACTGTCTGGACACTGACAAAGTTCTCAATGCTTCGGTTTGAAGGTAGGGACCCTCATTATGCTACCGTGCTAGTGTGGGGCGATTTTGAGCCTTGTTAGTGGTATTAACAAGCGATTTTTATTTGTCATTACTCAATGCCCAATATACTAGAGTTATACTAGCTTTATAGGCTAAACTGTTTTTAGAGATAACACTATTTACATTCGATAATCATGAAAACAAATCTCAGATAACGGTTGACTAGGTAACAATGTGTAATTAGACCAAAGGTTCATTTTGCGCCGGAGTTCTCCTTTAAGCACAGCAAGTAGGCTAAACAACATGATCATGTATAGTTAATGTATCTGAGCATGCGATGTATGGTGTGTGTTTGTTTAAATACATTTGTTTAGGTGGCTACTGTAGGTGTCTGTTTGTTTATTGTAAAACCAAATCATGTCTTCATAAACCACGAGTAGACACCATAGACATTTTAAGAAGTGGACAGAGCCATCTCATTGGAACTCAGTTGAGACAGTTGAAGCCCATTTTTAGCGATTTTTGAGCACTTCCGTTCCTGACGCGCAGACTCAAACCGACTCAAACTAAGCTTGATGACGTGAGCAACCTGTCTGACAGACGTTAATCTTCTAGTAGATGTGCGTGAAAATTGCCAACGTTAATCTTGCAGAGACGGGGAACTTGAGCAAAGAGTTCTTTGGCGTGAGTGAGCAGGAGTAAGTATTCCGTTGCTTTTATGGACTCATTATCTATGGGCTTCTCCCTTGACGGGACGTCCCCCTGATTACCTGCGAGCTTCTCCTCCTGTCTGTACGGTAATTTCTGTACAGCGCGACAGAGAGTCGAGTGGTTATGACGCAAACGTGAGCCTATTTTTACAAAATCTGTTTCTACGGGGCCATAATGTAACATAGAAGGTAATGGAGCCCTTTATACATTGTCGTGTTTCTTTAGAAATAAATAATGGACAAATGGAGTCTTTAAACGCCTCAGATGTAAAGTTATTCGCAGTCAAAGTGACGCTAAAATGAATGGGAGTCAATGTAAATGCTAACGCAAGTGAAGTTCTGCTACAACATGGCGGCACCCTGCCGGCTTCAACTTCCGGTCGATGGATTACCCCCTTGGTAGACACACACAAATGTTCTAAAACTTCGCGCGCTCGTGATTATTTAGGTCCGCCCACACGGCACGCCTCCACCCGCTCGGCTTTTTCCGGAAAGACTCGGTACAGCCTATCTTTCTTTTATAAATATAATAAAACTAAAGACTTTTTGGAGATATGATGGATGCAATATTACTCTATAGGTACTCAAGATTAACATGAGATTGACTGAAACTGAGTGTTTCACCCCCCCTTTAATATTAAAAGATAAGCAAATGTGCATTGTAAATGTCAGTAATTTATCTTTTTTGACTCATTCTTTTTATAAAAATGATTTAAAGGCTGAAATATGTGAGGTTTATCTTTGTATAAAACCTTTTTTGTCAAAACTTTATCTGAATTTAATTTGACTACAGCCTATGTGCCTATGTGGGCCGGGGATGGCAGGGGTTGGTGGCAATGTAAATATCTGCATATTTGCCGCGGGGTGAGGGCTTCTATTACCTCTCGCTTATTTGACCATACATGTGTTTGCATCCCTGAAATTGACACTACATACTCATACTCAAAACGACAAAAGGGACGACCGAGCAACAGGGCTAGCTGGCATTGACAGGCACTTTTCAAACTACAGGGGTGCAATAACAGACAGGCCATTTGAGATGCCGTATTTTCAGACTGGTCTGTCTGTTAAGAGTGCAAAACCCATCAAAACTTCCATTCCAGCTGGAGGAGAAGTGCCTTGCTGCAGTCTGCGGTGGACACCCAATCTGGCCCACATCCAAGTGTGATGTCAGAAGCCACGTCCATGCCCCCCTGCGGGAAGTTCGGGGATGAGTTATAGACCAGAATATCAGTATTTTAATAGATATATTTACAATTATATCAAACAGAAACAAAGTACAAACATTTGCTTAACCAGCCACAACAGCAGCACATTAACAGATTATTTATTTACCTCCAACTTTCTTTGCAGAACACACAATCATTGCTCTCCGCGTCTCCTCCATAATCTTTTTTTTTTTTTTGTCACACAGACAATTTGGATCGCAAAAAAAGAACTCCAGTCTCACACACGCAAGATCTTCCTTATCACTTCTCGCGTGTGTTTGGATATGAAATGTAGTTTGCGGACCAGACAGAGTTGTCAGTGATTCTTCCTATTGTAAAGTCATACAATGTGAAACCCCCTGTCGCCGATTCATTGTGCGATATGCAAACAGCAGGGACTGAATGCTACCCCAGATAGTCATGCAGTTTGAAAAGAACAGTGATCTGACGAGTTTGAAAAACGTGCAGTGTGAACTCGGCATAAATGTCAAACCGCACTTTGACGTTCATCACTGTTTAACCCTCTGGGGTCTGAGGTGTTTTCGGGGTCCTTGAGATGTTTTGGCATGCTCTGACATTTGTGTTTTTTTCAGTTGCTTATAAACATATTAATGGCACAGGTGAAATTACACTCTATATAGCACACACAGGGCTACCATAATATGTTATCAACATATATGTACATGTTTGTATTTTTGAGAGAATATTGTTTATGCGTGGTTATTGAAAAAACTAAAAAATAAAGTTTCTAATATAAGGCCACAAATAACATACTAAATATCTGTCCACAAGACTTTTGACTAGTGGATGTTGTCGCCTAGAGTTTTTGCTTCAAATTGATCTGAAAATCATTCTGCCTAATCATTCACATAAAACAATAGATTGTTTTAAATTGTGAAAAACATTTTCAGGATAGCTAATGTTTCGATGATGTTAGGGCGCTATGCTCATTATGCTCATTATTAATATACATTATTCTTATGAAAATACCTCTTATGAAAGTACATTGGGTGTACCGTATGTATTTCCTATGTATTTCCATAACTCAACGCACCCTGCAGACATCACACGTCATCAGTGCTGAGGCTATACAGAGTTGTAGAGGCACAGAGCACCGCAAACAGTTCCTCCTGAACCAAAACAATGAGCTTATGAGTTATGATTATAGTTTCACACAATGTCATAATTACTGTAATTAAGAGATGGCAACCTGTAATGTTCTACTTGCAACTGTTCACTGTAAACCCTAACGCTCAAAATACTTGATTGGTTTAAGTAGGACAAACTTAAAATAAACTAATTAGTTTAGTCAAATTAACTTTTATGAGTATTTAGCACTTTCTTTTTCTTTCAAGTTCACAGAACTGATATATTTTAAGTAAAATGAACTGTTTCATTGTTTTGAGTTGTGTGAAATTATTTCTTTTAATTTAGACAAACTTAAGTTTAACTGAAACGGCTGGGATGTCTATTTCCCAGCATGCTTTGCCGATGGCACTCGAAAGGGAGAGTAAATGCTAAAATAAGTGTAATATAATGTTGTTTTGTGCAAGATTAATGTTAAGTGGGAGATTTAGTAGTGATTAATGTTTTGTTATGCTATATTTAGAAGAATTTCTGTTAATGTTGGTTTTAGGATAGTTACCATCATGGTGACGAGTGGTGCATGAGCTTGATTTGAGAGCAAATAAAACCTCTATATTGGTGCACTCATACATCAAGTGTTACTGTTTAATATTCTATTGTTAACAATTTAGTGTGTTAGCAAACTAGCTTATTAAAGCTAGCTGAGTATACACTAATACAAGTGATTATATTGAGATTACATGAACGTTTTAAGTTAAATGTATGATTTAGTGTACTCAAACATTTTAAGTTAAGAACAATTAAAATGCATAAGTTCTGCTTACATAAACTTTGATTTTCTTAACTTAAAAAGTTGCTTAACTTTTTTGCCAACTTATTCGGGTTTACAGTGTTCACATCCTCAGACTCGGAATTATGAGTTCCCTTTCAGTCGCTCACGTTCGACGTAACGTCGACTTGATGACGTAATTGGGATCACTTCTATCAACTTCGAGTATCTACAGAACGAGCCAATGAACGTTGGTGTGCGTGAAACGAGCCACGCGCCCCTCAGCGCAGGTATAAACAGGAAGCGGGCGCACGCACACATTGTCTTTCACTTCGGAGCCGAGCTTTCGTTTTGACTCTGAGTTTGACTACTACTATTTGAGCATTACTGAAGACAGGAAGAAAAACTCTGTGTTCCAGTGCTGGTGTGACGGCGCGATCAGCGGTGGCCGCGAGCATTTACAGCTCACAACTGCTGGTTTCACAGCATTGCTTGTGTGTGTGTCGGTCTCGGTGGGCGATCCTCCTTTGAGTGTGTACCCCGATTACACTGCGGCTATCCCTGGGTGCTTCAGCACTGAAGAGTTTTTTATTTTCTGTTTTTTATTTTTCATTAAAAGAGCAACACAAGCGTGACCATGCATCCTTTTCAGGATGTCATTCTGCTTGTGCGTTTCTGGATGCGGTCGTTCCCTGGCGCCAGCAGACGGCCACAATAGTCAGGGCCGTAGCTAGAGGATTCGGGGTCCCCTGAAAAAATATTGATGTGGCCCCCCACCACCCACCACCCACCACCAATATCATATACTGTACAATAGATGAACATGGAGGCCCACATAACAGAAGATGGTGATGTTGTTGTAAAACCTTTATTTTAAAAGTTAAATGTTTATATAAAAATTACACCTAATAAAAACTAACAAAAAGCAAGAAATTGTTAAATAATAATAAAACCAATTTTTAAAAAGTAATATTTTTTTCCCCATCAATCTGTTATAATTCATAAATCAAAAAGTAAACATTTAGAAACTGACAAGAATGCAGTCTAATTAAAAAATAAAACCATTCATTGTCTTATTTTTTAATAAAGATAATATGGAACTGGTAATATCATTAAATAAAGCGAATACATTTATTCATCCAAGTGCAGTGTGTTGTATTCGTGTTTTCTCGATGTTTTAAATATCATCAGCCGGCAGGTCAGATGCATAATGCAATGCGTCGTGACTCGTGTAATTTTTTTAAAACTCTATTTACAATAGTGTAAAAAGACAGGAATTTAGACCACGTAAAGTTTTCTAATTCCCAGCGAAATAACAATATATAACCGGTCTTTAAGAACGTCTTGATCGACTGGGATACAACCACTCTCCTTGCCTCCCTCTCCGCCTTTTCCTGGCATTTCTGGTTCCCTGATTTATGTTTTCTTTTCCCCGACATTTTTCAGTCAGTCAGTCTCCTGCTCTTCCACCAAGTTCATTGTTAACTTCAGGCTGCCGCCTCAACTCTGATTGGTTCTGTTCACGAGCTGGGGTGGGACTTACAATTTTATTGGGTCCATCTGATGTTTGTCACTGACTCTGACTGAATAATTAATAAATACTTTAGGTCGGACTAACCCATTTTTATGGAGGTAAGAGAAGCAGATATTTGGAAAAATATTTACCCAAATTGCACGTGTTTGTGGTTTTCATTTAAATCTCAGGCATACAACTAATATAAATATTAGAATTATTCATACTACAGGGGCCTAAATAGTATAACTGCTGGATTTTGTGGGGCCCCCTGGGCAGCGGGGGCCCCTATAATTGTCACCACCTTTCACCCCACTAGCGACGGCCCTGACAATAGTTGCCTCTCGTGTTTGGGCATTCAGCATGCTGAGGCAGCTTTTGTGAATAGCTCATGTTCCCATTGCGGGAATATGACTATGACAGTGCTGAGATCGAGACTCGCTTACCTCAAGGGAGGTGCAGTCCCCTCGCCTATGCCCTGATCTAGCGTCTATTATGGACCTCAGAATAGACCTATTTCAGTGCATGACCAGGGTGATCTGAGGATTACCGTGAGGGTTTGAACCTCTAAAAACTGATTCCTAAATCGTTATTTACAAAGAAAAGCCAGGCTCAGCCTGACAATGTAATGCCTTGCATGCAGAAAAACAAAATGTAAACAATTTTACACCAGTTTAAAAAAGACCATTATTTTATTCTTATTATTTTTAAACAATACAATTATAAAGAATTACTGCACTAATAGTCTATCATTTTTAAAAGATTTCATGGAAGCTTATATTCTATAAATACAATTTTT
Source organism: Rhinichthys osculus (assembly GCA_029959095.1). Lineage (NCBI taxonomy): Eukaryota > Metazoa > Chordata > Actinopteri > Cypriniformes > Leuciscidae > Rhinichthys > Rhinichthys osculus. The sequence continues at coordinate 34,544,265 of JARWKJ010000009.1, forward strand.
AATCTGAGCTCATATGATATGGATGGCCCCTTTATTCAGTCAATTAAGAAAGTCACTCTCTGATTGTGTTTCTAAAACCCTTATACAATTTTTCACAAACACACTGAAAAAAATGAATCATGGGTCTTGTCATTTTCATTAAAAAAATTAAGTTGATAATTAAAAATATTGTGTATAGTTTATTAAGAAAATTGTGGTTCAGTGTTGTAAAGAAAATATTCAGAACATTTCACTAATAAAACCAAGAGATAAAAAAATTTTAAGGAAACCTGGAATTTAGGAACCGATTAAGCGGATCAAATTAAGGAAAAAGGGCTACCAATTTATTTTAAGATAATTAGCTCAATATGCAGTTTTATTTAGAGACACCATTGTTAGTTCCCAGCATGCTTTGCACACGGCTGGTAATGGAGAGGAAATATTGAAATTAAGTGTTATTTTATGTGTTTTTGAGTAAGGGGAAACATCTGTTAATGTTTAAAGTTCAGTTATGTTTGACATTTGAAAGAGTTTCTATTATGTTGAAGTTTTGATCTTTACCATTGTGCAGAAGAGTAGGGCTTATAGTAAAGCTGTGAATAACTGCATGCATTGATAGTCTGAAGCGTTGCTATGTTCTTTAAGCAAAAACTTTGTTAAATGCTAATGCAGTGACACGTTTGGTTATGTGCTGTGCTAGTAGCATATACAGTCTTTAATAATGCAACATAACTAAAAGTCAAATATATACAGACTATTTCCATTCACTCTAATTCACACAATTTGCGAGTATAAAAGCATATTTCACTAATACTATATTAAATTAATTGTATCAAAGACTAAATAATTAAGGGGATTTTAAATGATTTATTCAGGTAGATTCCATGAAAAAAAATCAAGCCTTAACTACTCAAAAATATTATGTGTAATATTGTTACCATAATTTTTTTTATTAAATAGCAGTGACATTTTTTACAGTGCATGTATTTTACTGAGGAGGTCATTTAAAGGAAATCTGTATAGAATTCAGAAAGGTGTAAACACATTTATTAGTCACTCACAACTAGAAGGTTGCAACTAGACAGCTTGATTGAACAATTATCTTTAAATGTCTTCAAATTTGGTTTTCTGTGTTACAGTATTACAACAGAAACAAAGCATACTATTTGGAGGCTTAGGCTTTTATACGATGCATAATTTTTTTGCGGATATCAGGAAAGTTTAGACCATAAACAATAGGGTTTACAAAGGGTGGTATAACAATAAATTCGAGTGAAATGACAAGACTCAGCGCTATAGGAAGTTCTCCATTCATAAATCGAGTCAAAGTGAGCTCACAAAAAATAGCAACTGAGAAATTCAAAAGGATCATCATGTGTGGAATACAAGTTTTATATGCTTTGCTCCTGAACTCTCGTGTGCTTCTTTGACAAATTATAATAATTCTGACATAGGTATACAGTATAAAACAAAAAGGGATAAAAATTGTTGTGATAGTTACAATCAGACCATAAATATTATTAATAGTAATGTTCACACATGAGAGTTTGACAATTTCATAGTTGTGGCAGTACACCTTTAGCAATTTGTTACCACAGATTGTCAGCCTTGCAGTTAAAAGAGCACTAATACCAACTAACGTAGTTGGATAAAGCCATGCTATAACTATTAGAAAAGTTAGAAACCGTTTGGTAATTATGTTGTTGTAATGCAAAGGTTTACTGATTGCAACAAACCTATCAAATGCCATTAGCATCAATATTGTAAACTCAAAAGCTGCATATGAGTAAATGACAAAACTCTGTATGAGACATGCTTCAAGGGAGATTATATGTGTATCATAGAGCAGGTCTGTCAATAACCTTGGGAAAAAGCCAGCTGTACCATATACAGAATTGATGGACAAGCATGACATCAAAATGTACATGGGCTTGTGCAATTTCTTATCCAGAATTATTACAAGAATAATAAGAATATTAAAGCATATGACAGCACAGTAAAAAATAAACCCCAAAGTGAAGAAAGAATATTTAACCCACCCAAGATTTTCAAACAACATCAAGTAAAAATATGTTCCATTTTCCATTTTCCTACAAGGAAAACTTTCATTGACCTGAGGAAGAGAGCAAACAAAGTTCATATGTTTTTACACCATAAATAAATAAATAAACATTCAGCTCAGAATGTTTAGCCACAGTGTCTTATTCATGTAATGTGACCCTAACTGTAACGTCTTAAGTGTGATCAGTTCTATAATAATCATTCAATTAAATGGTTAGCAGAGTAATAATTCAACTCAGTCTAAGAAAAACTGCTGTTGTTGTTGTTGTTGTTGTTGTTGTTTTTAACATTAAAAATATTATTAGAAATACCTTCTGTTATATACTCTGAAATGACCATCATTACATCTTCATTAAAATTGCAGGCAATGAACTCTATTTAGAATTAAATGAATGCTGATTTAGTTTGACTGTGAAGTCACCAGAGCATGCTAGTGTTTTTATAGTATCTAACACGTCTCAGGAGGCCTGTTGTTGCCTCTGAAGTCCTTTCATTTCACTGGAAACATAAATTAATAGCATATGTAAAACATAAATAAATAGAGCATATACATTTTGCATAATTCTGCCTCTAGTGCTTTTCAAACTTTCCACTGCAAATAATAATTATTAAATCTTTCCTCATCAGGCTTTTAAAAAAAAAAAAACAATATCACAAAACATTATTGGGCCCCAAATTATTTTGCTATGAATATCTGAACATGCAATATATCAAAAGAAAGCAAAATAATAATAAATAAAAAACGCTGGTTCCCTTTCGAGAACGGTCACTTCTTAATGCGTAGCTATACGCAGTTGGGAAACTCCTTTTCCTCGAAATATTGAAGCAATAATTTAAAACGCAGTGCAGCTGCACAGCAGAGCGTCTAGCTCGCTCATTGGCTGTGCTGCGGCAACTGCACATCCAATGGCCGAGCGCCTCAGACGCGCGACCCAATCAACTGACTTGGCACCGAGTATGTCAGAGCGCGCCTAAATGGGCATGGCCTAAGCCTATAAAGACCGCTCATTTCGGCTAATATATCAGATTAACTCAACTTCAGCGACACTTCGTGTCTCTGAGTCCTCACTGAAGCTTTTCGCCGTCGAATCAAGCCAGATCAGCTAGAGCAAGCCTTGAAAACAGCGGACAGCGCCTTTCAACTTACCCGGAAGCCGCTCCTCTTCTCTCGCTGCTCTCCTGTGGCCATCCGGCAAGACGATGCTATATCCTTTCACTGCTGCTGCTTTTTGTAAAAGAGAACATTTCGAGGCATTGTTGCAAATGCCTCGCGCTTCATGAGCCTTTGTCCACTGTGCCTTGTGCGGAGCCTCTCTGCACGAGGCGGATGGACACTTGAGCGCGCCTTATGCCTGGGCTTCACCACCCACAGGCTGCACTTCACAAGGGCGGCAGTGGCTCAGTGGTTCATATAAGTTGTCTACAAACCGGAAGGTGTCTGACCGAGTGTCGAGGTGTCCATGAGCAAGACACCTAACCCCAGCTGCTCCCCACGAGCTGGATGGCGCCTTGCATGGGTGACACCGCCGTCGGTGTATGAATGAGTGAGTGAATGTGAGGCAAAATGTAAAGCGCTTTGGTGGCCATTGGGTCTGTGAAAGCGCTATATAAAATGCAGTCCATTTTACAAGGGCGGCTGTTCCAGAAATGCGACAGCCTGCTTATTTACTTCCCGCGCTCGCGGCTAGTTCTCCTTTCAGATGGCAAACCGCTTCTCGCGCTCCCCCAAATTTCTTTCCCTCGTCGAGCCTCGACGGAAGAAGTGTGCGGTTAGATTTGCGCGCGGCTAGCCCTCTTAACGCGTGAGAGCTACCGCGTCCTCCCGTTCTGCACGTCACGCAGAGCCCTTGCCAAGACTCAGACACATCATGCTTGGGTCCACCCCCCCTTGGCTAAGTGGTGTAATCTGAGACTTCTGCGCTAGAGACCCGTGTTCGAATCCCGGCTCTGACAGCAGCCGAAGTTTATTGCTTGACAATTTTTACACACTGCTCTCGCAGCCAGCTTCCCTGCATACAGAAAGCGACCCCGCCCCTCGTGCCCTCCCATTTCACAACAGCGGGGTTAGAGTATCAATGAGCGTTCAAAAGCAAGTGAGCCTACGCCGGCCCCGCCCTGCGTGACTCACATTCCATATAAAGAGACTTTTTATACCAGGGCCCGTGCGCGCGCTGAAACTGCTCTCTCTCGCGCGTTCCCCAGCTTCCTTCCCTCATTGAGCCGCGACGGAAGAAGCGCGCGGTTGATGTCCACGCGGCTATCTCTCTTTACGTCACAAGAGAGCTATCGTGCCCTCCCGTTCTGCAAGTCACGCAGAGCCCTCTCCATGACTCAAATACAACACGTGCGTTTTCATGCCTGGATTCAAATCACTCTGAAACTGCTCTCACCATGGCTGTTCACTGCAAGAACAAGCCGCCATTCTCTCGGTGCCCGCGGCTAGCTTCCTGTTCCTTCCCGCCCTCGCGCCCGGTTGCGAGTGAGTCCACGCCGGCCCCGCCTCCCGCGTGTAGAGACTTTAAGGATGAACCAAACACGAATTAATCTTTCTAATCTCTCATGGGATTCATTCAAATGTGATTCAGCATTTCGGATCTGAATACCACATTCCAAAGTCACAAGACTGGCTCCAAATTGTCTAGAAAACCCCCCAGAGAAGTCTTTTATGGCCCCGCAGGCATTAGAGATAAGCCTAAACAGGAAGAACGTTGTCACTGTTTCATCCTTAAGAAAGACAAAGCTGCTCAGAAATGGTGAGACGAGGCCTGACCATTAAGGGGCCTGACCACCTTTGACCTCCCTCAGCATCACCACTGCTGAGCAGGACAGCGATGTAAGACAGACCCTGCTTCCATGGAACGTGAGAGACTTACACAGACTTTACATATCAAACCCATTAAAAATCACGCAGAACAATGCTCCGTGGACTTAATCAAACATCATAATTCTTGTTGTTCCTACAATTCATGTTTGTATTATGCGTAGATCACATATAAATCATGTAATTGTGATATAACTGTGTGTATGGATGAAAGGGTATTGTGCTTCCAATCAAAAGAATCGTATGCCCTTAATTCAAAAGGTGGCTTGTTTGAAATCTGTGTAAAATGTTTTGTATGATTATAATAATCTATAATGTTTAAACTGGGGTCTCTTGTTTCTCTACTAAGTGCTGGAACCCAAGCAGATCCCAGATAACGATAAGTAGGAACGATCCACCTCCTAAAATGATGCCATTGTCTCATTGGTCAGAATTCTCCAAAAGAGGTTGGACTAACGTTTAAGTTAAAGACCCGAACAAAGGAGTTAGAGTTGAAAAAGAAATTCGGTTCAGAGAGCAGTTCGGGGTTGCCGTTCGGTTTTGAGTTCGGTTCGGTGTTGAATTAAGTTTTGCGCCTCTCTCTAGCAACAGCAAGAGAGTGTTCCTGTTCGTGCTTCTCTCTGAAAACACCAACGAGCGTGTTCGCACGCTTCTACATCGACCAGACCAAATTAGACCAGCAGACAAATAACCCATCAAGATCGGGGTTGAAACAGCTCATTCAAGCCATCTAACTCGTCTTACTTTCATTTCTTCCTTTATTTTCTTTTTTCATAAAAGTCTCGGTTCAACGTTAAGTTGCTGCGAAGTTCGTTTAAACGTCTCTCCTGCAACGCGCTTCGAACTGTAAAGACTCTTATTCGCCTGCCAATTACACGTGACCGGCTGTTCAGAAACTTCCATCCAGGCACTTCAGAGACAACCAGCCACATGGACCCGGCCGGGAAACCCCTTTGACGAAGCACCGCAAAAAGGGAACTCCCTAAGCAACGCAAAGACAAGCAAGTAGCAGCTACTCCAGACTCTTAACTGAACTGGTGCAAATGTAAATTGAATAACCTGTCTAAGAAACGAAGGTTTAAATTAATGCTTGGTGGTTCGTTCAGGTCATGTCTTACAAAGTGCATCTCTGAAAACTCTCTCTCACTCTCTCTCTCTTCCTCTGCGCCTTGTATGAATGCGTGTGTGTGATTGTGTTTAGACCTTAGTTTGATTATGTGTTTAGAATAGTTAATAAAGTCGTCAATATATTTGAAAAGATATTTGCCTTGTGTTGTGCTTGCACATTTAATGTCTTGTACTGTCGATCTAAAGTTACCTTGCTAATACATAGTGTTTCACTATAGATTGGATATTCATATCTGTTGCCAAGGTTATAATTACGGCCCGTTCAAATGAACTCTAAACGAGTCATTTGCTCGGTTCCATAGTGATTCGGTCAAGATTCATTGCAAATCGATGAATCATTCCTTTTGAGCTAAATTGGCCTTCCGGCCCCCCTTAAATACATTGTATGTATATTATTATTGTGTGATTCGTTACACGCGTGACTCACTTTCTCCAGAGAAAGTATTTTCTCCGGTGTTATTCAACACTTTCAAAGAGAGCTCGCTCATCCCTCACCGTTCCTTCTTAGCTCAGGTATCTGTGATGCTTTAACTGCAGCAAGGGCCCATTATAAGAACGCACTATAGCTGCAGTCAATGGGCCTGCTATAAAGCGCGCACTGCTGCAGACAAATGGTGTTCTCACAGCAGCTCAAACAGAGCGAGAAATAAATGTTTCCCCTACAGCCCCCCGAGCGCTCATGGGTGGCTGGAAATGTTCTCAAACTAGTTACCAAGCCCGTTACAAAGCACACGCCACTGATACCGCACACTATCACTGCAGGCAACGCGCCCGCTGTGAAGCGTGCGCCACGACAGATAGTCACTGCTTCAACAGCAGCTCTGATAGAGCGAGACATGAGTGTTCACAAACCAGTCCAGGCCCATCATAAGACACGCTCCTCTGAAAATAAGCAGAAAAAGAGTGTTTCAAACACACAACACCAGGATAATCGGTCCTCATTCATTAGGAGACCCCTCCCCAGTTGTCACTCTATCTCTCTGTCAGGTTTGTCAAAACAACCCAAAAGAGAACATGTGCACAAAACACAACACAAGGGTATTAGGTCCCCCTATGCTAGGCGACCCAGCCCCAATATATGTTCAAACCCTAGATACAAGGGCCCAGGCCTGGCAGGCCATCCCCGATGTATCAAACTGGGTTATGGGTATAATTAAGGCTACTCGCTCCAATTCTCTCGCAGACCCCCACATTTTCAGGCGGTCGTCGAGACCTCGGTGAGAAGCAGCGTGGCTCACGTGCGTCACACCGAAGTGCAAAATCTGCTAGCAAAAGGGGCGATCGAACCAGTCCCCCCCTCACTGAGCCGGGCAGGGTTTTACAGCCGTTACTTTTTTGTACCATAGAAGGTCGGTGGCACCCGCCCCATTTTAGATCTGAGACATCTGAACAAGCCCCTAATGAGAAGGCCATTCAGAATGATAACTACCATACAAATCCTTGCGCGGGTTCGCCCAGGGGATTGTTTTTTTTTTTACGGTGGACCTGAAAGATGCTTACTTTCACATTCAGGTAACGCCCAGCCACAGGCCATTCTTGAGATTCGCATTCGAGGGGCGGGTTTATCAATACACAGTCCTACCATTCGGTCTGCCATTTACGAAGTGCATGGACACAGCGATATCTCCCCTGATGCAACGGGGAGTGCGCGTGCTGAATTATCTCGATGATTGGCTCGTTATGTCTCAGTTGAGGACCGAATTATTGACATACAGATCTATGTTACTCAGCCATTTGGAATGTCTGGGTCTCAGGATCAATTATTCCAAGAGCAAACTGTTATCCAGCCAGAATGGAATCTTTTTGGGCACAGCTCACACCAGAGTGCGCTCTCTCTCTATCCAACAGCTGATAGTCTCCTTCAGGGTAGGTGCGCGCACCACTCAGGAAGTTTCAGAGGCTTCTTGGTCTAATGGCCACCACATAGTCAGTACTCCGACTAGGGTTACTGCATATGCGCCGTGTGGCTAAAGAGCCGTGTGCCAGCCCATGCATGGCTGTTAGGCCGCCTGCACATTATGGTGAACCAGCGCTGTGTGAGAGCTAGTCCCTTGGAAAGCCCAGAACTGGTACCAGTCGGGTGTAATTATGGGTGTGGCCTCCAGTAGGAAAGTCATTTTCACAGATGCCTCCAACCAAGGTTGGGGAGCGCTGCACGAGTGCAAGCCTGTCTCCGGCTTCTGGCTGAGCCCGGAGAAGAGCTTACATATCAACTGCCTTGAAATGAGAGCAGTTTGGTTAGCCCTCAATGCATTTCTGCCAGACCTCAGAGGACACCACGTCTTGATCCGCATGGACAACATGTCGGTGTTAGGTAACACTTTATAATAACTGCACACTATTAATCATTAGTTAAGCATGAGTAAACAGTTAATTCATCATTTATAAAGCATTAATAGAAATTAATAAGCAGTTATAAATACAGCTATAAATGCTTTTTTCTTGATTTATAAGCATATCTATAATGTGTTTAATAATTGTATTTTCATACTTTGTTACTGATCAATTAATAATTTCTAAATGAATTATTGGATTATTTATAAACCAGTTATTTAAAGGCACATTGTGGAATTTCTGGCCACTAGGGTGCGCTCGACCTGTAATTTTCACGTCTAGTGCCCCTAGAGGCCACAAGCGCTGCAGCATTGTCGCAAAAGTCAACAAACAGTCAGCCGGTCAACCTCCCGTGTCTTTATGTGTGTGCAGATGGCATTTGATTTGTATGTTGGAGAAAGTTAATCGATTCACTACTGACCAAAATAATAATATAAATATAAGATTAATAATATAAATCCTATAAAGAAAACAAATTGAATAAAAGTAGAAAACAATGTCTGATCAGGTAAGTCGCATTGACAAGGGTTGCCTAATCATGCTCCTGCCGATCGTCTGTCCTGCACAGTTCATCTCCAACCCTAATCAAACACACCTGAAGCAAACAATTAACGTCTTCAGGATCTCTTTGCAATGCTGGTCAGTTAACTATTTTTGTGAGCTCATCTAAAGTGAGGACTATTCATGCCTTGTAAAGCATTTTTAAAGGAGATTTAAAGACTCATTTATCTTATAAACAGAAAAATGAAACAAACACAACACAGTGATACAAAACATTGAAATATTTAAAAGCCTTTAAATCTCCTTTGTAAATGCTTTACAAGGCATAACTAGTACTCACTTTAGATGAGCTCACAAAATAGTTAACTAACCACAACTAAATGCTTTATAACTACCTGAATTAACCCTGAATTACAGTACAAATACATGTTAATAAAGCACTTACTAACACACTAAGTAACTATTACTATATGTCTGAATAATAAGATGTATGAATGTACATTTAAAGTTTATTAATCATTTACTTACACTTTCTAAGTAATCTTATGAACTACTGACAACTCTTAAATAACTGGTTTATAAATAATGCAATACTTCATTTAGATATGATAAATTGATCATTAATAGAGTATGAAAATACAATTATTAAACACATTATAAATATGCATTTAAATTAAGAATAAAGCATTTATAGCTGTATTTATAAACTGCTTATTAATGTCTATTAATGCTTTATAAATGATGAATTAACTGTTGATTAATGCTTAACTAATGATTAATAGCGTGCAGTTATTTTAAAGTGTTACCCGGTGTTATCCTATATAAATCGCCAGGGTGGCCTCAGATCAGGCAGCCTGTATGGCAGCCTGTATGGCAGCTACGGTTGCCAAACAAAAACCGTAAATATAAAGTAAAATATCCTAATTTAAATTCAGTGCAAAAAACTTTTCCAAACTTTGTCCTTAAATGTTTTACAGAAAAACACTGTTATTTTACAGTTATTTCCTGAATTATTATGATCAAATACCTTCACTGTGAAAAAAAGGTAAAATGACTGTCAGCAATGGCTGCCATACAAAAACCATAAAATGAATGTAAAATATCCTAATTTAAATAATAAATACTATTGCAGAAATCTTCATTAAGCTTTTTAACAGAAACACAGTTCTTTCACATATATATATATATATTTACTGAATTTTTATTAAAAAAACATATTCACTTTAAAAAGTAAATATCTTGCTATAAACTACACGCATGATTTACTGATTATATGTCATCAGCAACTACACAGTTACTGTCTGTTAAATAATGCAACACACAGCATTTCATCAGTGTTTCTCTGCTCATCCTGGACTGAAGCTCAGGCTCTACTCTTCAACACAATGGTGACACACAAAACACACCATACAGAAACACTTTACATCCCAGCAGAACATTAAACACTAACAGATCTCTCAAGATCTCAGCATCTTCACTTATTACAATCCAGACTTCTTTCATACTAACATTCCTATTGAGAAATAAAAGAGGTTTAGAAGTTGATATTTTATTGAAAATAATAAAGTTTGATGTCACCATGATAGAGGTCAGCAGAGCCGGCCCTAGACCTTTGGGGGCCCTAAGCAAAATTTGGTTGGAGGCCCCTTTGACCGTTTTAAGGCCTAAAGAAAAGCAATGACTACCTTATAACTATACCATACTATATAACTATATTATACTGTATATACTATATTTGATGTCTAACAGGAAAATTATGATACCACTGAGCTGAATGGCAGTGCAAGACACACACACACACACACACACACACTGATTAACTTGCTGAATAAAAAGACCGATAAAGTGATTTTCACTGAACGAAGATACATTTTTATTGACACCAGAGTTTAAGAGTCACAAACTACAGCACACATATATATATATATATATATATATAATTTAAATAAAATAGAGCAAATAGAATAACATTTAAATAGGCCTATAATATTATATAAAATAATAGATTTGTCAAATAAACAAAATTAACAATAACATCTAAAACACCACAAAGAAGATCAATAGTAACAATATTAAGAATAAGGTAACATTTCAATATAACTATTAAAATCCAATCCAAATAAAGAAAATAATTATACATAAAGTTAGACTTAATTTTTAAAATGCAGAAGGTTATCATTTTACAGCCCCTTTATACTCACCAACAGCTGGAGCTTTGCTTACTGGCAGCATATAACGTTACTTTAATAGTGCTCCTAAGGGGACATAAGGAGTAAACTAATGTTAGCCCTTTAATCCAAACTGGGTTTATATTGTTCTTGTTCTGTAAAATGCTTTAACAGTAACACCACAGCAAATGGTATAGGCCTAATACTAAACCAATTGTATGCAGCATGTTATTAGCATGTAAGTTAAACAACTGTAGAAAATTAATACAAGCACGATTTAGGCTAATGTTAATATAAGACTTTTAGTGCAGATTATCCATATTACAGAAATCGGACAATTAAGCCTACAGATTTACGTACCTTTATCTTCTTGCTTCTTCTCTTCTTCCAGGCTCTTTTTTGTCGTTTTTCTTGGCCAGAAAGATATTTTCGTTTCTTGTCAGACATCGTCGATTTGTCGGAGTCGCTAACTGACTGACCAAGTGAGAACGAGTGACATCATAGGGGCAGTCGGGATCAAGACGCGCGCGCGCCTTCGCGGCCGGGAGCTCCCGGTTGATTTGCCATAATACAGAACTAAATAAATAACAACTCTGTGCTTATCATGATGCCTGATAAAGAGCGCTGTAGGTCCATTTCTTTTTATTTATTTATTTTATGTTACTTTCGTTGTGCGATTTTTTCCCCCCACTAGCTAGCAGTGACTCTAGGGGGCCCTCTGCTGGCCACGGGGCCCTTTGCAATTGCAACGGTCGCTTAGTGGCTCGGCCGGCTCTGGAGGTCAGTGTTAACTTTAGTTGGGCTCTTGACCCTTCATATATTAACATTAGTTTTTCTCTTAACTGTGCATGTCTTTGATGCATATTTGTTATTGTAGGAAATCAAGAGAAAATCAGATCAGATGATGTTGGTCACTTGATAGTGATAATATTCATCAAGCAGTTGTCTGCTGTATTGATACCACCTGACTGGTATGACTTTTTAATGTTTGAATAAGTTGTAAAATGTTTATTGTTAATTTAGAATGCCAGTATTGCTATAGAAGATCCTACAATGCTTTGATGTAAGATTTTATGAAGTCATTATGCAAAAAATGTTTTGACAGGATCATACAGACTCACTCAGGCATCAAGAATTAGCGTATGAATCTCAACAATGGTGACAATGAAAACAATTCTGAACTATTATAAAGTCACAAAAAGGCTTTGTTGATTGTCACCATTGTTGAGATTCATATGTTGATTCTTGATGTCTCCATACTCCTAACAAAATAAACCAACTCAAACATATTTATGTAGAATATATCATTTTTTAAATTTGAGATTGCATTAATACTGATCCCACAATATTTCAACAAATGATGTGAAAAAAAGTATGATAATAATTGCCTTTGTATAACACTAAAGTCCATCTATATATAATGTATTCACAGCCAATAGAGATTTGACTGTCATATCAATGAATCAGATCATCATATGATGACTATAAAATCATCAGTAAATGACCAAGATCATCTTATATTTTCTCTTGCAATTATTGCCATAATAAATGTGCATCAAAACACAGTTAAAGCAGCCAGAGAAAAAGTAATGTTGAAACTCAAGAGTCATGAGCCCAACTAAAGCAAACACTGATCTCAATCATGGTGACATCTATTAAAGTTTTTGCACTTTATTTAAATTAGGTTATTTTACTTTAAATATATGTTTTTTGTTTGGCAGCCGTAGCTGCCAGTCATTTGACCCTTTTTTTACGATTTTTTTTTACAATGAAGGTATATGATCATAATAATGCAGGAAATACCTGTGAAATAACAGTGTTTTTTTGTTTTATTTGAATTAGAAGATTTTACTTTAATTTTATGGTTTTTGTTTGGCAGCCGTAGCTGCCAGTCATTTGACCCTTTTTTTACGATTTTTTTTTTCCACTGAAGGTATATGATTGTTATTTTACAGGTATATCCTGAATTATCACAGTGTTTTTCAGTTTATTTAATTTAGGATTTTTTACTTTAATGTTACAGTTTTTTGGGGGCTGCCAGTCATTTGACCGTTTTATCATCTAACTGTTTTGTTACTGTTTAATTACAGATTATATTTGTAATTTTACATACGTTTTTATGTAATTTAAGAAAACAGAAAAAATACTGTATGAAAAATACAATCAATTTCCTGTATAAAAAATATGAATTACTGCAATTTGTCATTAATGTCACAATACCTAAAATAACAGCTGAATTTTTATTTGACAGATATTATTTGTAATTTTACAGTGTTTTGAGTACAATTTAAAATGAAAGAAAATGATCGTCAAAAAATCACAGTTATTTTCTGTAAAATTAGGATTTTTTTTTTACAGTGTAGAGAACCGTCTACAAGATGCCTCTATGCTCTGAAGTGGTCAGTATTCGCTGGCTGGTCTCAGCCAGACACTTCGATCCCCACTCATGCGAATTATCAGTGGTGCTCTCCTTCTTACAAGAGCTTTTAGATGTGGGCCGCTCCCCATCCACGCTCAAAGTGTATGTGGCAGCCATGGCAGCTCACCATGCTCCTGTGGCTGGCCAGTTGCTGGGGTGAAATGACCTTATCGTTCGTTTTCTCAAAGGAGCCAGGAGGTTGAACCCCCCCAGGCCTCACACTACACCGGCATGGGACCTTTCCAACGGTGACTTTCAGTTTTCTCCTTCAGTGATTCTGCTTTTTAACATCAGGTGTCTTCAATTATATTCAATCATCACTCAATTATTTACTTATTTATCTCATTAACTTGAACACTGCTTCAGTGTTCATTTAACACTCTGCTCAGAGTTGATATAATTCACACTTTTAAGTCTTATTTTAAAGCTGCAGTCCGTAGCTTTTCCTCTTTGTCGCCATCTCCGTTTGAAGTCTGCAACTGCAGTCATTCGCGGAATTATTAATTTTACGTGAGTTGTACATCGGCATGAAACAGCGCGGATGAACAAAATGTTGTGAGGAGAGTGCGCGTCGCGGCTGTCGGTCACAGCGCCGGTGTGGAAACTGGCATTCAGAATCACACATTCTACTTTTTGGAAGTACAGGATGACCAACATAAGAATTTTCACCGGAAAATGTCCTCTTGAACAAGTAAGTAACTTTCACTTTTGTTCAGATCAACTAAGGGGAAAAATGCATTGCACTGTCTGCAGTAAATCGCGCTGATTAAATCTAACGATCGCTTATCATGTCGAACCGTGCAAATTATAGGATTACTTTGTTCTCAAATTGTCAATGTTAACAACATCAGCATTACATGATTTAATGTGTTTTATGGTTACCTGTAGTTCAGAATTCATATTCTCCATAATAGCTAAACGAGAAAGGCACAACAAAGGAAACTCCATAACTGTGTGAATTAAGTAAACAATTGTGGTACTGTTACACGATTGAACTATTGAAATGTCTTACTTGTCCAGCAGAAAAAAGCGTCTCTTCTTCCGTTTTGAACCCCTTCACGCACTTTTCAAAAGCCCTGCCGATGTTTATCCTTGTGTTCACATGAGACGGTTGCTGTCTTTCTCTAGCCACTTTAAATCCGAAGTACGAAGTCTTTTGGGTTTTATAACTGGTGAATCTCCAGTTGACACTGATGATTGTCGTTTGGATCTTTCTGGATCCGCCATAAGTTAAATTATGTAAAGTGCTGTGAGAAAAGGCTATAAATCTCTACATCTCCACACCGTCAACGTCCTCACGCGCAGTATAGCCGGCTAGCCGAAACTCCTTTTTTATGTGTACAGATGTGACGTAATGACGCAAAGACATGCTCGAATTTCCCGCGGAAACCCACCAGTACCACTGGAATTAAAATCATTATTACAAGCTAACCGTTTTGAATCGTGCTACGGCAACCAGATAGGTTTGAACACTGGCTGAATATGTTTTTTTTAAATAATTATTTTGGATTATTTTTAACTTGACAAAAGTTACGGACTGCAGCTTTAACACTGAGGAATTTGCTGTGTGCATGTCCTCGTTTGCTGAGCTCGGAGTGAAGCTTCCCCCATAACTATATTATTAAGATAACATTCCTGTTATTGACCATTCAAATGCATCAGTTGTGTTCAGGGTATCGCATATGGTTGTTTGGGGGGTTTGACTTGCTGCTCTCCCCGATTTGTCCAGGAATTGCTGCATGGACAGGCGTGGGAGTTTTACCCAGAACAGAACCATACCACCAACACTAACTGTATGCTATAATTGTAATAAATTATATTTACTTGGCGAAGTGGTCCTGACTGAAATCAAGAATCACTTTAGTTCAGGCAGGCCACATCGGCCACATCAGCAAATTACAGAAAATTCTGTCAACAAAGAGTTAATATGAAGGGGTGGATTTTACAAATAGGGAACTAGAGAAACGTATTATTTTCTTAAATTAAGTGCATTTATTCTGGTATTATTGTTACAGGCAATGTCTGTATTTGTTATCTGAGAGGTGACTGAGGGTCTGTCTGTCCCATGTCAGGAATGCAGTAAAAGTGTTTGCTCATTTAACCAAACTAAATAATACATCATATGTTTAGGCCTGTAATAAATATATAGTTGTGGCAAAGATTTCCTGGCAGACTTAAATTTACAGGCTAAAACTCATAACATGTAATATCTATCATTATAAGCATGAGAAGAGATAAAACAATGTTTGATTAAACACTGATTTTTGGCTGTATATCATAAACATTCTGGGTTGTGTTTCCCAAAAGCATCATAAGCCTACACTGAAAACCCTACACTGTAAAACCTAACAGTTGTTTGCACTAAATTAAATTGAGTTTACTGCCCTCAAATATTACCGAAAGCTATGTGGACACAAAGACTGAAACAGAACTCAAACGTTATGAGTTATGGAACATTCTTGATCCCAGAATGATAATTGAATGATAATTGTATAGTTAAGTTACTAATTAAGAGATGATTGAGCATTAGTGATGAACACCTGCTGTTATTAAGCAGAATCACTGAAGGAAAGAGAAACAAGGTTTAAGGTCACCATGATGGAGATCAGCGTTTTGCTTTAGTTGGTCTCCTGACGCTTGACATTTGCACATATGCTTTTCTTTGGCTGCTGTAATTCATTTTTTTTTTAAAAACATGTGTTATGGCAGAGCGGTCAAGGAAAAGCATGATAAGGTGATATTGGTTAAGGAATGATGATGATTATCATCATTTAGTGACTTGACTGACTGATCTCAATCAGAGTCTAAGCTCTGATTAAAAGGGTACAATTCTTAGTTTAATTCTAAACTGTGATGCTATAGCATAAGAGAAAACCATGTTATAGATCATTTGGAAGATTTTACAGACGGTTTGTGCACAAAATATATTTATATATATATTGCATTGCAATGAATAACACAGACATCAAGAATCAGGATATGAATCTCAAGAATGGTGACCATTTGAAAAAACAATTCATGCTGCAATGCATGCTGGGTACTATAATACACAACGCATACATGGCTTCCAGCATGCATTGCAGCATGAATAGTTTTTGAAAGGTCACCACTGTTGGGATTCATATACTGATTCTTGATGTCTAAGTCAGCATGATACCATAGAGGTTTTTAAAATCTCATTGTCACAACATCTGGCCTTAAAGCAGAATCACTGTAACTTATTAATTAAGAGTATTACAGGTAATGCATCACCTTTTTAATCTGAGATTAGTACAGACATCAGAGAATCAAGACACTAAATGATGATTCATAATTTCATAAATCATTGTCAAAACACAACCACATGCTCACATTGGCTTTTGTGCCATAACAAATGCGTGTCATAAACACTCAGTTACAGCAGCCAGAGGAACAACTGGTGTTATAAAGACAAGGGTCAAGAGCCCAACTAAAGCAAATACTGACCACTATCATGGTGTCTTTAAATAAAACTCAATAAATCATCTTCATCTAGACCTCTGTACATTCACAATAAAAACTTCTGTAGATGCATGATAAAAGTCAAACTGGTTAGTAATAAGTGAAGCTGGTAATGCTGTTTGTGGAGCTTTTCAATTCTCCTGCTGAGATGTTTAGAGGTTTAAACATATTATCTTCAGTTGATTTCATCGAATATTGTGGTTGGAAGTCAGTTGTAGTTCTTGTGTTCATCTTTCCTTCAGTGATTCGGCTGATTAACAGCAGGTGTTCATCTCTAATACTCAACCATCACTTAATTAATCACTTAACTAATCACTTAACTAATCACCTAATTAATCACTCAACTGAAAAAAAACAGAGTACTCATAACTTTTGTTTTTTTATAAACTTAAATGAATTTATGTAATCGGTTACATCAAATGTAATGAGTTAGCTTAACTCATTGGATTTGACTTTGTGTGTGATGGTGTGAGCTAGCAGTAACTGCAGGTGCTCTAAGTTAATTTAAAGTTTGTCATTTCACTGTTTTTACTCAATAAAGTGAAGTTTAAGCTTTATTTAGTATTTAAATGCAGTGTAAAGTTTAATTGTGTATTCAGAATTATTATTGTTTTAGTGACTCAATGAAAATAAGTTCAGAGCACTCATAACTATTGTTTTTATAAAACTTAAATTGTTTTAGGTAATCAGTTTCCTCAAATGAAATGAGTCAGCTGAACTTGTTGGGTTTTACAGTGTAATAAGTTGATTGAACTCAATTGATTTGAGTAAACTCGTTCCCTCAATTTAATTAAGTAATGGGGTCTCCCAAAACGTGTATATTTAAGTGTACTTAACTTGGTGCTTATGTAGACTGTAACACTGAAGCAGTGTTAAAGTTAATGAGATAATTAAGTGATTAATTGAGTGATGATTGAGCATTATTGAAGACACCTGATGTTAACAAGCAGAATCACTGAAGGACAAAACCATAATTTTTAAGTCACCATTGTGGAGATCAGTGTTTGCTTTAGTTGGGCTCTTGACCCTTAACTCATTAACTTTATATTTTGTTTGATGGCTGTAACTCAGTTGTAACCAGATGAACAAATAGAAAAGGTCATCTGATGGTGGTGATTGTGTTTTAACATAATGATTATTTCATAATGAATGGAATTTAGTCTTTGAAGTCATATAAAGCTGAATCATGTTCACCTGCACTGTTTATATTTTATATAATATTTTTAACATTTAAATTTTAATCCAAATATTCTCTTTTAAGGTTGTTATAATAAAAAATATGTAGATCATATTATTTTAGACACATAGAGATCAAGAATCAGCCTCTGAATCTCAACAATGGTGACATAAAGCATATTGCAGTGCATTCTGGGTGCCACCAATCAAAACTCATTCATGGCTCCCATCATGCATTGCTGCATGAATAAATAATGAGCTTATGTTCAGAGGTTATCTGTTTATCACCATTGCTGAGATTCATACGCTAAATCTTGATGTCTGTGTGTCTAAAATAATATACAGTAATATGTATAAGAACAACTTCAAAGAAATTGTTTGCATTATGATGTAATCGTTGAAAATGTAATGCTGTACAAGGACAGTGTTGCTATAATTAATAACATAAATCTAATTCAGAAATTGGGCATTAAATGAGTTTAGTTTAGGATTCAGGTCAAAAGATTGTGAAATAATGATTATGTTAAAACACAATCACCACCATCAGATCACCTTTTTCATCTGTTCATCTGGCTGTTATAACTGAGTTACAGCAGTCAAACAAAATATAAAGTTAATGATCAAAGGGTCAAGAGCCCAACTAAACCAAACACTTATCACCATAACGGTGCCTTAAAAATGATGGTTTTCTCCTTCAGTGATTTTGCTTGTTAACATCAGGTAACTTCAATAATGCTCAATCATCACTCAATTATTCACTTAATTATCTCATTAACTTTAACACTGCTTCAGTGTTACTTATAACACTCTTGAGTGTGGACTGATATAAACACTGAGCAGTGTTAATTTAACACTGGGGATTTTGCTGTGCACTTAAATATACAAGTACACTTGAAATCAACACTAAGTTAAGTTAACTTTATTGTTTAAGTACATTAAATAATCGTCAAGTTTGGTGAACTAAACAATTTAAGTCAAGTCTACATAAGCACCAAGTTAAGTACACTTAAATATGCACGTTTTGGGAGACCCCATTACTCAATTAAATTGAGGGAACGAGTTTACTCAAATCAATTGAGTTCAATCAACTTATTAGTGTTTTCAGTTTTAACTTTCAGAACTTGTACAAATGACGCTCAATCATCACTCAATCACTTAATTATCTCATTAACTTTAACACTGGTTCAGTGTTACTTATAACACTCTTGAGTGTGGACTCATATAAACACTGAACAGTGTAAATTAAACACTGGAGGTGCACTTGTATATGGGTATTAAAGTTTATTTATCAAGTTCAAAGTATCAGATTTAAAAAATAAAAATCTGTTCATTTCCATTACGATCAATAATTGTAATATAATGAAAGCCATTTGTTTTCTGGTAAAATAAGAATGACACCTTGCACTTGAAGAAAGCATGTATGAATGTATTCATTTCACAGTCAAGAAAACAACATTTGTGAGAATGACCTTTAGTAAGGATTAATCAGGATTTTGAGCTCACAGCACTTGAAATCTTAAGTTTATGTATTTTGAAGGTAAATAAGTTATTTGAACTTATATTTTTGAGTGACAGGGCCAAAATGCTAAATTTAAAGTAATGTTTAGTCAAGTACACTTGATTGTTTAAGTAAAGACAACATTAGGGTTTACCGCAGAACCATTGCCACCAATGGTCTCCACGATAAACATATGATGCTTATGAGAAATCCAATCCTGTATAGTATATATTACATCAAAAACACATCTATTTGGATGCTTTTATAATACATATAATTTTTTTGCGAATTTCAGGAAAATTTAAACCATAAACAAGAGGGTTCAGGATGGGTGGTACAATAAGAAACTGCAGTGAAAGAATAATTGACAGGCCTAGAGGGAGATCCAAAGTCGTGACCCGACTCAAAGTGACCTCACAAAAAAGAGCAATAGAGAAATTTAAAAGGATGACTATGTGTGGAACACAAGTTTGATATGCTTTTCTCCTGAACTCTGCTGAACTTTTTGTACAAATGATAAGAATTCTAACATAGGAATATAATATAAAAGTGAAAGGCATGATAACAGTTGTGGTCACTATGAAAAAGCCAAAAACATTATTTATAATAGTGTTTTCACAAGAAAGCTTGACTATTTCCCAGTTGTGACAATACACTTTCCACAGTTTGTTACCACACATAGTCAGTCTGGCATTTAAAATACCAGCAATACCAACACAAAGCATTGGATAAATCCAGCTTATAGCTATTAAAACAGATACAATCCTGGGAGTCATTATGCTGCTGTATTGTAAAGGTTTACAGATTGCTACATATCTGTCAAATGCCATTATCATTAATATTGTATTTTCATTTGATGCATATGAATAAATGACAAAAGCCTGTAAGAGGCATGCTGCACGGGACAACAAGTGTGTATCAGACACCAAATCTGTCAGTAACCTTGGGAAAAAAGCAGCTGTTCCAAACACAGAGTTGATGGACAAACATGAAATCAGAATGTACATGGGCAGGTGTAAAGTCCTTTCCAGATAAATTGCAAGAATTATAAAGCCATTGAATAATATAATAGCACAGTATAGAATAATTCCCAAACTGAAGAATGCATATCTTATGTACCCAATATTTTCAAACAACATCAAGTAAAAGTTTGTTCCATTTTCCATTTTTTCTAAAAGCAAAGGATGGATTCATTGACCTGTGGATGAAAGCAGACACAGTTCATGTGATTTTTGCCTTTAAAAAGATTTGACAGATACTTTACAGTGTCCTTGTTACACATGCTACATGTAGTTAAAATAGTAATAATATAAATTATCCATAATTACGTGCAACTGAACCAAAGCTAATCCTAACTCTAACCCCATAGTAAGTACATGTAGTTAATTAATATTACTCATTAAAATGTATCCTCAAAGTGTAACTTGTTTTCATGCTTATCTGCTTAGGATAATTGTAGCCACAATGTTTAATACATCATGTGAATATGAATTACTGTGTGAATTATTCAGTCAGTTTAACAATCTACATGAATATGAAATTGCATTACCAGAAATACCTTCTGTGATACGATCTGACATTACCAACACTTTATCTTCAACTAATGTGTGAATGTGCAGAGAATTAGGTCCAGCCTATGCATGCTCTGTTTAAGAAGACCTACGAGTCACAATACATGCTTTTTTTATAGCATAAAACACGTCTCTGAAGATCCCTCTGCTGTGGCTTGATTTGCATAAACAGCATTAACTAAACAAATAAAAAATGTGACACAGTGGGTTAAATTATTGGAACTCACTGATGACTGCAATCTATTGAACACTTTGCTTCAAATTACATACTTTGAAGTCTGAATATGTAAGAATGTAACACCACACTTTGTGTTGGCTGAAAATGTGCAGTCTGGTGGGCAAATACAGATGCAACTAATGAGGTTGTGAGTCTTTTAGTTGAAAATACATTTTTACATAATATGTAAAGTGTCAATGGGAATATGGTACTATTAATTCATACACCATGTTCTCAGTTGTGTTCGTCTTTTAAATGGCAAAGGGTATGTCTTAACACAGCCTTCGCCAGCAGGTTGTGATATTGATCTGTGAATAATTTAGTAATGTGCACCTCTCTTAATATTTTGATTATAGTGTTGAATGGTACATGCTTGGAATCATGTGGAAGTTCTCAGTTACTGAAACTGATTTATGTTAATCTGTTCTGTGATAGTTTTCATTCTTCATGTATTATAACATATTTAAGTATGTTTTTGTCTAATTAGTTTATTTATTATTTGTGTCTATTTATTCCAGTCATATAAGCGAAAAGTGTTACAAGCATGAGCACGAGAGCAATCACCAGAAATGTACAAGAAAGAGATGTGGAACATAAGTAAAAGGTCAGCAGCACTGACAACACGGTGTAGTCATTTTTCCCCCTTCTTTTTCTTTCTTTTTTTAGCTTGTGAGGAAGAAGTATGGCCTCTTAGATATACTTCTTTATTGCCTCCCACTCAGGAGAAGACAGTCAGAGACATCTCTTGCTGCAGGTCAATGGCCCAGTTGTTTGGGCGGACATACTGAAGAGCCAATTGGATTGACTCTATTAATGCCACATTCAGGGACATCTTCATTGCTGCTTCAATGCAAATGACCTGAATTTGACACTACATGCACAGCAAAATCACCAGTGTTAAATTAACACTGCTCAGTGTTTATATGAGTCCACACTCAGAGAGTGTCAGAGCAGTGCCAAAGTTAATGAGATAATTAAGTGATTAATTGAGTGATAATTGAGCATTATCGAAGACTCCTGATGTTAACAAGCAGAATCACTGAAGGAGAAAATCGTAATTGGCATGTTACCATTATGGAGATCAGTGTTTGCTTTAGTTGGTCTCTTGACCCTTAAGTCTTTAACTTTAGTTCTTTGTTTGGCTGCTGTACCTGAGTTATAACAGCCAGATGATCAAAGAGAAAAGGTGATTTGATGTTGTTGGTTGTGTTTTAACATTATCATTATCTCACAATCATTTGACCTGAATAGAGGCCAATTTCTGAGTTACATTTACTTTATTGATTATAGTTGCACTGTCCTTGAAAATCATAATATTTGCAACTTTTACAATGTAATCCAAATCATTTCTTAAAACTTAATCACATACAAATCTTTTTTTTCTTTTTTAAACAGACATCAAGAACCAGCCTGTGACTCTCAACAATGGTGACAATTATAAAGCATTTTGCAGTGTATTCTGGATGCCACCAATCAAATCTCATTCATGGCTCCCATCATGCATTGCTGCATGAATAAATAATGAGCTTATGTTCAGAGGTCATCTGTTCGTCACCATTGTTGAGATTCATACGCTAATTCTTGATGTCTGTATGTGCCTACCTGAAATACTTTTTAAGGTTTTTTTTTTTTGTTTTTGTAATGATTTGATCATTTAGATTGAATTGAAAAGGCTAAAAAAATGCATACTCTACAATGACAGTGCTGCTATAATCCATAAGGTAAACTTAACTCTGAAATTATGCTCTCAATGAGTTCAGTGATTCAGGCCAACTATTGATTATGTTAAAACACAACCAACACCATCATATCACCTTTTCTCTTTGTTCATCTGGCAGGTATAGCAGCCAAACAAAGAGCTAAAGTTAATGATGTAAGGGTCAAGAGCCCAACTAAAGCAAACACTGATCTCCATAATGGTAACATACCAATTACGATTTTCTCCTTCAGTGATTCTGCTTGTTAACATCAGGTGTCGTCGATAATGCTCAATTATCACTCAATTAATTACTTAATTATCTCATTAACTTTAGCACTGCTTCAGTGTTAATTGAACACTATCTGAGTGTGGACTCATATAAACACTGAGCAGTTTTAATTTAACACTGGTGATTTTGCTGTGCATGTAGTGTCAAATTCAGGTCATTTGCATTGAAGCAGCAATGAAGATGTCCCTGAATGTGGCATTAATAGAGTCAATCCAATTGGCTCTTTCAGTATGTCCGCCCAAACAACTGGGCCATTGACCTGCAGCAAGAGATGTCTCTGACTGTCTTCTCCTGAGTGGGAGGCAATAAAGAAGTATATCTAAGAGGCCATACTTCTTCCTCACAAGCTAAAAAAAGAAAGAAAAAGAAGGGGGAAAAATGACTACACCGTGTTGTCAGTGCTGCTGACCTTTTACTTATGTTCCACATCTCTTTCTTGTACATTTCTGGTGATTGCTCTCGTGCTCATGCTTGTAACACTTTTCGCTTATATGACTGGAATAAATAGACACAAATAATAAATAAACTAATTAAACAACAAAAGGGACGACAGAGCAACAGGGCTAGCTGGCATTGACAGGCACTTTTCAAACTACAGGAGTGCAATAACAGACAGGCAGGGCCGTACTCACCATTGAGATGCCCGAGGTCCAGACCTCTAGCTGTATTTTCAGACTGGTCTGTCTGTTTAGAGTGCAAAACCAATCAAAACTTCCATTCCAGCTGGAGGAGAAGTGCCTTGCTGCAGTCTGCGGTGGACACCCGGCCCACATCCAAGTGTGATGTCAGAAGCCACGTCCATGCCCCCTGCGGGAAGTTCGGGGATGAATGAATGAATGAATGAATGAATGAATGAATGAATGAATGAATGAGGCATTTATATAGCGCTTTCAAATGTACTACTGTACACCCAAAGCACTTTTACAATCATATCAGGGGTTCTCTCCTCAACCAGCACCAGTGTGCAGCATCCACTTGGATGATGCGACGGCAGCCACAGTACAACGGCGCCAGTGCGCTCACCACACACCAGCTATAGTTGGAGAGGAGAGAGAGTGATAGAGCCAATTCAGTGGATGGGGATTATTAGGAGGCCATGATTGGCAGGGGCCAATGGGTGGAATGTGGCCAGGACACCGGGGTAACACCCCTACTCTTTACGAGAAGTGCCATGGGATTTTTAATGACCACAGAGAGTCAGGGCCTCGGTTTAACGTCTCATCCGAAGGACGGAACAAAGCACAACCATTTGCTTAATCAGCCGCAAGCAGCACATTAACAGATTATTTATTTACCTCCAACTTTCTTTGCAGAACACACAAGCATTGCTCTCCGCGTCTCCTCCATAATCTTTTTTTTTTGTCACACAGACAATTTGGATCGAAAGCTTCTTGTGGGCTATAATTTTAAATAACAATTCCAGTCTCGCACAAGAACTCTGGTCTCATGCATGCGTGATCTTGTGTTGTTTCCTTATCACTTCTCGCGTGTGTTTGGATGTGAAACAGTTTGCGACCAGACAGAGTTGTCTGCGATTCTTCTTATCGCAAAGTCGTGTAATGTGAAACCCCCTGTCGCTGATTCATTGTGCGATATGCAAACAGCAGTGACTGAATGCTACCCCAGATAGTCATGCAGTGTAAAAAGAACAGTGATCTGACAAGTTTGAAAATCATGCAGTGTGAACTCGGCATAAGTGTCAAACCGCACTTTGATGTTCATCACTGTTGAATCAGTATAGCTATATAATGTAAGTGTTGTACAAATGTTGATAATGTAAGTGCGCTATGCTCATTATGCTCATTCTTAATATACATTATTCTTATGAAAATACCCAATGTATTTTCATCGGGTGTATTTCCTATGTATTTCCATACCTCCGCGCACCCTGCTCACAAAGACATCACACATCAGCAGTGCATTCCATTCATAGACTGTAAAAAAATATGGACGTAGTGTCCGTGACGTCACCCGTAGGTTTCTGAAGAGCGTTTTTGAAGCCTAAAGTGGGCGGGTTTGGCCGTCGCCATCTTGGCAGTGCGTCACCTCTCGTCACTCCCGGATAAAATAAAATGTGCAAAGAGGCGTGTTAATGTTCATGTCTTCATTTGAGTTTTCATGCCACACCATGTTTTCGTTTCATGTTTGATCTTATTTGTAATAAACTGCACTTGGATTCTCAATAAGCTTGCCTCCAGTGGATCCGTTACACCTCGTCAGAGCTCATTTCCCAGTACTTTCAGCATCTGGCTCATATTTGCTGTCTCAAACATATTCTCAAAACTATAATTTTCAGCATCTTCAAAATCAATAATTTGATCGCTGACAGCTTCTTCACCAGATCCCCCATAAAGTGACAGCGACACTAATATTTGATTGCGTTCAGTACTTTCTCTGCTGTAAATCAGAGCCATTTCAAGTTTTTCTGATGATACTTCCTATTCTTTTGTTTTTCGCATGCGGTAACTATGAGTGAAACGTCACTTCATCATTGTGTATAAGACATTGCCACCTTGTGGAATAAAGGTGAATTGAACTTATCAATTAATGCAATTATTGTTGTGCAGAAAATAAATACTTACAGCTAAACACCTCAGGTAGTTAGTGACCCTATACATTCCCTATTTTGCAAAAAAATTAATTGGAAAACAGGCATTATTTTATTGTATACTATTATCTATTGTTTATAATTATTTGATTGAGGAATACTAAGAAGTTTGATGTTTAACTTTAAAAAGACGAGTGAGGAGGAGGGTAGTGAATGATGTCCAGGGTCACTAAAGACCCGAGGTATGCGTTTAAGGGTTAACCATGTGGTACCAATTAATCACTCTCAAACCTTACTCAGCAGTTTCCCTCATCACTTGTGGTCTCCATCTGCTGGTATAGTCTTAAAATACCTATATTTTTGTTTAGCGTCTACTCTCAACCAGATGCTTTTTTCTTTGGCCTATGGTTATCAGTTTATGGTAATGGATAAAGATGGTTCAGTGGTTAGCACTGTTGGGTTCCCAGCAAGGAGATCCCAATTTCGAGTTCTGGTTGAGTCAGGTTGTTTTATTTTGTTTAAAAATCTATTTTATATACCTGATACTCTGTAGTCTATACCAGCATATCAATGGGAGGGACACCCTGGGGCCATAGTTGGCTTTAAGAAACGCACCCCTGGACAATTACGCTGTCAATACAGGGCTGACAGACAAACACATTCACACTCATCTACAGACAATTTGGAATCTAGAGTTCATTTGATCTGCATGTCTTCAGACTGTGGAGGAAACCGGAGTGTGGTATAAAAATAAAGTGTTAATTGGTAATTATTTCCTGGGTTGTAGATTTGAAACTTTGATTAGCTGTATTCAATAGATAGGCTAATAGGAAAAAGTTGTCCATACAAAAATATTAGCTAATAATTTCCTTATGCTAGTTACCTTTGACAATATCCATGTACAAGAATACCGACAATATAAAAGCTTCTCATGGATTTGGTTTACTGGATGCCTGGCCAGACAATCATTTCTGCAGAAAAAATACTTATTGTAGGTCAACAAAGTTTATTACATACAGCTATATGCACATTGCTATATTATGCACATTGATATATTTTACTTACTGGTTATTTTACTACTAATAATAAACTGATTAATGGTTAATGTGTTGAAACTGACTGATTAATAAGGATTTGGAATATTGCATGACACGTAACATGTTCAATGCCAGAGTGTGTATTCCTTCAAGCAAGAAACATGTTCAGTTATTTTTTGACAAAGTCATGGTTTGTCTGGTAATAATAAAACATCTTGATAAACAAGTTTGTTGACGAGGTTGTAGTTGTTGTTGTTGTTGTTGTTTTTCTGTCAATCACACATTTTGTTATTATAAAACAATATTTCCAGCTCTAAAAAATATTGGATCTTGAGTGAGTGGTCAAAGAAAATGTAACAGAGAAAATATGTGGTCACACAAATTGGCCCATTGGTGTGCCAAATTACAAACTATTGGCAGAAGAATTGTTTATTGTGATTATTATTATAAAGGTATTTTTTTTTAAATCTTTGGCTTTTAAAATATTTATGCTCCCATTTTTAAAGAAGCAATAGGCCAGCAGAAGCTGCGCAGTACAGAAATGTTGCTGTGGTTAAGGGGAGTTTAGGCTCCTCGTTTCATCTCTTGTGGCATACTAACTTTTTATATTGCTTTTTTTATTACAAAACAATGATTTCCATAAAATAATTATTTAAAACAACCTCTATGAATTTTATTTTAAAACATTCAGATTGCAAGCATTCTAAAAGAAGAAAAGCATATGGTCTTTTGAATTCCAGAGATATTCCTTATTTCTTGAAAAACAGTCTCATAACTTGCTGGCGTACTGTTGTCAGATTTAGTCCATAAATAAAAGGGTTTAAAATGGGTGGTATAAGTAGGAATTCCAGGGCCATGAAATTACGCACACCTTGAGGCACATTCTTTGAGCCATAACGACTGTACAGCACATCAAACAGCAAAGCAACAGTCACATTGATCAATGAAAGCAGATGTGGAACACATGTTTGCATGAATTTGTGTCTGACCTCTATTGACTTCATGCACTTTCTAATCAACTGAAAATAGGAGCAATATATCAATACACCATGTCCTAAGTATAGAAGAATAACAGTGAACCCAAACACATTATTTACTGTTGTAGAAAAACAAGAAAGTTTTGCAACTGCCCAAATCTCACAATATACCTTTTCAATAGTAGCGCCACATAAAGTGAGTCTAGAAAGTAATACAATTAAAACAGACATGCAAAAAAATGGGGCCAGCCAGCAGAAAAGGATCCATTCAAGAACCCTCTGATTGGTCATTATTGAATGATACTCAAGTGGTCTACATATTGCCACATATCTGTCATATGCCATCACTGTTAATGTTGAAATGTCACACAAGGCAAATGAATAAATGACAAAAATCTGAATCAGACATCCAGCATAAGAAATCATGTGATCTTCAGCTAATAAATCATACAAGAATTTAGGGTAGAATCCAGCAGTGCCATAAAGTGCATTTATACACAAATTACATAAAAACACATACATCGGCTCATGAAGTTTCTTATACGAAATTATAGTAAAAATGATAGTTACATTACAAAACACCATTAGGGGATAAAACAGTGCAGTGAGGGTAAAAAACACAAATCTGTTTTCCATTGTTTCATTAAGTCCAGAGAGTGTAAATACTAAGACAATGGATTCATTTTCCAGTGGTGGCTGCATCTGGAATGATATGCAATTATTATGCAGTTGTTATTATTATTAATTTATTGAAAACAAAAAATGCATTCGATTTCACCATCATGGTCTTAATGACATGCAGATGAAAGAGCACTTAATTTACACAGTTATCAGAGTGTTATCATTTTTTAAAAGACATTTGTTTAGCTGTTTTGTATTTGTGGACATGAAATACCTAAATATTTAACAGTAGCATACATCGTTGTTGTTGTTGTTGTTTTTCAGTTACAAAGGCAGTTGAACTCTTACCATGTTATCGGGTAGCATGTTTCCAGTTGTGTTTTGTAAAGGTTTGATTTGGTTTGCTATATATGGACACTGGTCTCATGGTAATAGCCTTGACCACAAACATTGAAAACAGTTTTAACAAGCTCTCAAAAGACAATTTTTTTCTTAAGTTAAAATAACTGCCAATGTCAATCTATACCCACAGGTAGAATTCTACTTTTGTAAACTTCTACGTCCAACCATATTCTTAACAATATATCAGGTCCAACACTACATATGAAACCAGTTATATACAATGAAAACATTTTTCATGTAGAAGGTACTTTCTTACTAAATTGATTTAGAATAATGTGCACAAAGCAAATAATTGCTAATATCACTAGACAGCAGAGAACATGTAAGACTTGCTATGATAGGCCTTAATTGTAAGATGCATGTTCTGTTTTGGTTTAGTTCCATTGTGTTTTTGTTACTTTTTTCCCTCTTTTGGTTTGCCTGTGTTCCCTAGTTAGTCACCTTGGTTGTTTATTAGTTCTCTGCCTCTGAATTTGTTCAGTTGATTACTCTCCTGTGTATTTAAGCCATCCGTTTCCTTTTTCAGCGCTTGGTATTGTTTATGTTAAGCATGGTTATTTCCTGAGCTTTTTCACTGAGATGTGTTCCTAGTGGAATTTACTATTAAAGACTCCTTTTGTTATCCTTTGTGATTGTCCGCTTACCTAAACAGCGGCTGACAAAATACCTGACCAAGAGTGCGTTTCCCGAAAGCATCGTTATCCAACTATCGCAAATTCCCATTGAACTTAATTGGTAATGACGGAACTTGTGACCATAGTTGGCTAACGATGCTTTCGGGGTACAATTTTTGCAGCATTTTTCTTTCTTTGTCCCTCTGCCCCCTCACAATGGACCTACCCGACGTCCAAATCCTATGTCTTGAGCAGAAGGACGTTACACTAGACATTTTTTGGATTTGCCGTGCCTAGGCACACCTACCATGGAATGGTCTTTGAGAGGATTTCACAGAATTTGTGGAATGGGTGCTGGTGAACTGTGGATCACCATCTGTCCAGCCGAGGAGGACGTCACCAGCCCCACTCCAGACCCAGAACCAAGCCAGCACCTCCCCCACTCTGCAATTAGTGAACACCTGAGCCCACCCAGATGGAGAGCCTGAGCCTGCTGTGATGTACAAGCCAGATAGAAGAACTGAGCCAGCTACCACCCTAAAGGCTAGTACACACCGGGCGTTATTCGGCAGCGTTTTTCAATGCGTTTTTTGTGTTCACACCCAAGCGATTTTCGCTGACGATGAGCCGAGTGAACATGCAAATTCATTCCCTGACATTAGATGGCGCCCATTTGCTCTGCAATACCACTCCATAACATTCTCTTTTATCAAGATTTTTGTAGTCGCTGTCGCGTTTGTCATATAGTTCTTTATGTTCCGACAGCAACGAGACCAGCAGCTCTACATTCATCTTGCCTTGCATCTTCCTCGTCTTATTTCTTCCCGGCAGTGTAGACGCTACTTGGCGTATATCTTCTTCGCCGTTACGTATGTGTGCTCGGCAAGACCGTTTTGTGTTTGAGCGCCCCCAAGTTGTGTTTTACTGTAACTTCAGAAGCTCCAGACACGTGAGCAAAAGCGCCAATCTCATTGGTTGGATAGTTTTTGACGCGGCGCGTCAAACTAAAAAAACGAGCCCGAGGCGTTTTTAAAAAAATTACGCTTTTACGCGTGGCGTTTTTCGTGTCGGTATGCACACTCACATTGGCGCCCTTTGTTTAGTCACGAGGCGTTAAACTTCGGGGAATATCGCGCGCAAAATTCGTCCCGGTGTGAACAGGCCTTAAGCCTGAACCCCACAGTCAGTCTGACCAGGTGTGTGAGCCGGCAACATTGTTCATCCCCGTGGGGCTGCTAAATGATGTATGAGGGCATGGAGGAAAGCTGCCTAGGGTGGGCTGCAGCTGGCCTCTGCAAACGGTCTTTATGAACTGGAAAAGGTCTTCCATCCCCGCTCGTCCCATCCAGCTCCAAGTCTTCTGTGTCTCCGCTGGTCCCGCCCAGCTCCAAGTCTCCTGTGTCTTCAGAGATGCCACCCAGCCTCCCTCTCTGACCTCCTCTTTCAAATTCAGCCATGGACCTTAGGGCTTCACTGTGGGCTGTCAAATAAAAATTTGAATTTCGAATATTCGTTGAATTTAAAATAAAAATGTACATTTGAATACATAAAAGGTGGATTCGAATTTTAGGTATCCATAAGGCAGCCTTATCACTCAGTGGTGCACGAGATGTGAAGATAATGTAAGAGTTGTTGCATTTTAAAGTGCCCCTATTATGCTTTTTCGAAATATTACCTTTCATGCAATGTGTAATGTATCTGTGACTCAAACGCTGTAGCTGTAACGGGGCGAACAAGACGAGAGACGTGCGGATCCATATGCAAGGCTTTATTCCAAAACATGGTCTTAATACAGGCTAGGTCAATAAACAGCAAACGGGTATGGCAGAGGCATGACACAGAGTAATCCTTAGGGCAAGCGGGGGTAGACGATCGGCGAAAAATATCCAACAGGGGACAAGGCAAAGAGAGATAATCCAGGTAAACAGCAAAAATCCAAACGAGGTACAAACAGAGTCCAAAGGGCTAGGCTAAGGCTGAATCCAGGAAACAGGCAAGAATTAGGGATGGCTGACGCGAAACAGACGTTCCGAAGCTTTGCGAGATCCCGAAGCGCAGATGATTCGAAACACTGATCCGAAGCGTGATTCAAAACACCCACGTCACGTGACTACGGCTAAATAAAGCTTCTGAGTGTTTCAACAGGTGGAGTGCTCCGCCGAGTCAGGGTTTGATTGATAGGTCGGTCGGGAACAGATCACACAATCACACAGTATAAAAGTGAAGTCAACGCATTTTCACATCGTGGGTTTTTGTGAGCGGAATTTGGTTTTGAGATAGCAGATTTTTGGTGATATAGTGACATTTATAGTGCGATTTGTTTAGTTATATTTAGGCTTCCATTTAAATGTAGGCTACACATTGACTGAGAGACAGATAGAGTACAAGAACAAGACGAGAGACGTGCGGATCCATATACAAGGCTTTATTCCAAAACATGGTCTTAATACAGGCTAGGTCAATAAACAGCAAACGGGTATGGCAGAGGCATGACACAGAGTAATCCTTAGGGCAAGCGGGGGTAGACGATCGGCGAAAAATATCCAACAGGGGACAAGGCAAAGAGAGATAATCCAGGTAAACAGCAAAAATCCAAACGAGGTACAAACAGAGTCCAAAGGGCTAGGCTAAGGCTGAATCCAGGAAACAGGCAAGAATTAGGGATGGCTGACGCGAAACAGACGTTCCGAAGCTTTGCGAGATCCCGAAGCGCAGATGATTCGAAACACTGATCCGAAGCGTGATTCAAAACACCCACGTCACGTGACTACGGCTAAATAAAGCTTCTGAGTGTTTCAACAGGTGGAGTGCACCCACACATTAATAGATGCATAGATAGAAATATATATAGACAGATAGATTAATAGATAGATACATAGATGAATAGTTTAATAGATAGATAGATAGATAGATAGATAGATAGATAGATAGATAGATAGATAGATAGATAGATAGATAGATACAAATGGAGGCTCCACAGAAGAGATGCTGTACATATGTGGTGTGGGAACAATACATCATCCATGATGCGCTATTTGAGAAGCACTCATCCTGCCATTCTGCAGGGTGCAGAGGATAGCATCCCCCCTAGGCCTGCTACTG
The DNA here is from genome assembly GCA_029959095.1 of Rhinichthys osculus. Taxonomy (NCBI): domain Eukaryota; kingdom Metazoa; phylum Chordata; class Actinopteri; order Cypriniformes; family Leuciscidae; genus Rhinichthys; species Rhinichthys osculus. Next base: position 34,576,907 of record JARWKJ010000009.1, read on the forward strand.
ACACTGCTGGGCCATCTAAGCAAGGTATGCATTGTTTGAAATATAGGCTAATTATAATTGAAATATAATAACAAAATGTTGGGACACTGTTTAGAAAGTCCATAGGCCAAGCCCTACCTAACGTCCCAATCACAACTGCCAATCAAGTTAAAAACAGCTTTACTGTGAATATAATATATGTTGTCACTATAATATATTTTGTGAATATACATTTTATAGGTCTACATATGAGTACCCAATCTACAGCCAAGATATAATTTTGCTTTTTCTAATTGTAGTAGTTCTACAATCCACTTTATCTTTCTCTACACACTGAGCATACATATTCATAACATAACTTTGTTTAGGAAGGTTTTCCAAATAATGAACCGATAGGCTACTTTCACAGTGGGCTACTATTTTTCCAATATATTTGTGCCGTCAGTTTAGGATTTGTTACTAATTGCTGTTTTCATTTTCATTCAGAGCCACAAATGTCAACATCAGGCTCATCATCATCATCAACACCAGTTGAAACACATTACAGTTTATGGGAACATTTTCATAATCGTATCCGTGAAACCCAGATGATACACAATGCTACAGCTGATGCCACAGTAGAAGTGAAAAAATACCTCAATGATGCGTTTTTGCCCAGAACTCATGATCCACTAACTTACTGGAAAGAGAGAGCAGTAATCTTTCCTCATTTGTATGTCCTTGCTAAAAAATATATTTGCATGCCAGCAACAAGTGTCCCTTGTGAGAGCATTTTTTCAAAGGCTGGAGAAATTATCTGTAAAAAAAAAAGAAGTAGGCTGAGTCTTTCGACAGCAGATAAATTAATATTTTTGAATAAAAATCTATAAGAAAGTGAGACATTGTGGCTTGATTTCTTTTATTAATATTCATTTTTCATGAACAAAATAACATTATGCAATGTGAAGAGCCTACAGGTTACAAGCTTCACATATTAGATAAATACAATAATAAAAAAACAACACATTTTTTAATGGCTCATTGTAAAGGTTGTTTCAGATCAACACCTGCAAGTGACCACTAGGTGTCGCCGTGGAGACGGGTGTCGGATTGATTCAAAGCCTCGAAACAATATGGCACATTTGCTTCAACTGTTTTATTGCTTCACGAAGCCTCGATCTGCCCAACACTAGCAAGAATCAGAACAAAGGACAAGGCAAGACTAAAGTCAATGGATGGGCTCTGTAGAGAAGCTAACACTAGGGGAGTGCTAAACACAATACAATACTCGGCATCAGGGAGAGAAAGTCCAAGGCTTATAAAGAGTGTGAGATAGTATGTGATAGTTCTCAGGTGTGAGCGTGATTAGTGGTACTATCAGCTGTGTGAGTCGTCAATGCAATGAAGGATTCGGGATTGTAGTGAAGTGCAAGAGTCCATGCAGTGAGTGGGTGACCTCTGGTGGTGATTGACCGGAAGTGTATGGACCAGATTCGTGACAGTAGCTAGCTGCTGTTTTCTGTTGTGTACACGTTTGGGGTGGAACGGTACGCATAAGTCACGGTTCGGTTCGTACCTCGGTTCAGACGTCACGGTTCGGTACGATTTCGGTACAATGGAGGGAAAAGCAAAACAAAAATGCAGAAGGCAATTTTTTTTTATTGTACATGTCTCAGCTGTACCACCTAGTGGTCATACAGTCTCTCCCCTGAGCTATAGATGCAACAGCCTTAAGTGTGTAAGGCAAGATGTACACGGTAAACAATAACTACCTCACATCATCTCCAGACTCCATCAGTAACTTGGACAAAGTTAAAATAGGACATTCAGCTATAAAACAGAAAATACAGCATCTCTTATTTCTGAAAGTGTAAATTAGAATAATAACAAGAAAAAATATGCTAAGTGTGACAGGCATATCTGTGCCAAGTGCCAACTGGCAAATTTGGTAACTTCAGAATAAAGATTAAGGAGTCAAAAATATATATATATATATATATATATATATATATATATATATATATATGACCACATTATAGTTAAATGCATTTACACCATGGCTTGCTGTGGTAAACATAAACTGTCCCATAGTCCATATTTCTAATGGGTGAAGTAAAAATAAAAATGTGGTCCATCATCTCCTATAAAATATAAAAGAAAAGAACAATATGTGCTGTATCACAAAATGTACCTCTTAAAGGTATCTTCATTGTATTATTATTATTTTTTTCAGAAACACAAATATGTCCACACTTTCACTAGTGAGGGTATAGATCTTGTGGCAGTGACTATGTCACCTGCCGTTGAAAAACCCCTCTCACTTGGGACGGAGGTGGCAGGTACTGCCAGGTAGCATTTGGCCAACTTGGCTAGATTTGGAAATATTGTTTTATTGGACTTCCACCAGCCAAGTGGGTCAGATTCCAAAGAAGTGCTTTCCTTGGCTATGTAGGCATATACCTCCTCCTTCACCTTCTGCTTCAAATCAGGATGGTTCATCTGACTAGTTGCAAAGAGGGTGCCAAAGACTTCTGTCATGGCTGACTTCTTTGGAGGAGGTGGGGAGGATGATGTCTCAGACTCTGGCATCTCTGCTAAGGAAGTAGCCTGTGATGTTGATGGCCTGTCCTGTGTTGTCTCTGTGGTCTCAGTCTGAAGTATTATAAAACAAAGACAATGATTGTGTTTTATCAGTGAACACTGTAACAGCAATATATTCAGTTTAAGACATGAAAGAAGTGAGGGATTTTTTTTATAAAAAAACAAACAACCTTAGCATTAAAGTTTCAAGTTTAATTAATTTATATAGCACATTTAAAACCGCCAGAAGACTGACCAAAGTGCTGTACAACACAACTAAATGCAGATCCTAAATATGCACACTTTAATACACGCAAATATAATATACACATGTGTGTAACAAATTACTTTTTAAAAATCAATACGCCAAAGAAAACAAATACTTTTTTAAAAAAGACTTAGAAATATGCATTAAATACATACCTGCTCTGTTCTGCTCATAACTTCTGTGATGAAATCTTCAAAGACATTCTGGTGATGGGCAGGATCCAAATGAGGGAGCGATTTGAACCTGGGGTCCAATGCAGTACATTTATTAAAGAAATCCTGGAGATCTGGGTCAATGTATCGGATTTGCAAGTTCTCTCTGATAGCATTTTTCATTTCCCTGACGATGGGAGCATCGTCGTCATTTCTCTCTTCATTACCTTTGTTTTGAGTGGTAGGATCATTGAAACCGACAGAGTTGTTTCTGTGCTCAAAATTGTTGTGATGGTCTTTAAAGGTTTCATAATCCTAACCACACTCTCTGCGAAGCTCACCTCCTGATCTGACAGACGTGAGCCGTCCTGCTTGTTCTTTATGGAATTGTCTGTTAATGCAGAGTAAATGGCAACTTGTTGTTCCAGATAGCGCTCAACCATTTCGTAGCTGGAGTTCCAGCGTGTCGACCCATCATGTATGAGGCAGTGTTTTGGCAAGTCAAGGGCCAGCTGTTTACGCTCCAAAACATACGCAGCCGTTGTGCTACGATGAAAAAAAGTAACAATCTTTCTGATTTGATTCCTGGTTGACTGCCAGTGCTTTTTGTGCGGCTAAATTTAGGGTATGGGCAAAGCATGCTACTTGCGGACCCAGCCCTGCTTCTCTGACGGCATTAACAATGTTTTTTTGCATTGTCTGTGGTCACTGAAATAGTTTTTCCAGGCCTCTCTAGTTTCCACTCTGCCACGACCTCCTGTAGCTTCTCAGCTAGGTGAGTAGTTGTGTGCTGCTCATACAGGGGCCGCGTCTATAGAACTGATGCTTTCATTCTCCACTCAGAGTCAATAAAATGAGCAGTCACCGTTAATTAGCTTTCCATAGCACGAGAAGTCCAACCATCATTTGTTAGTGAAACGGAGGGTGCAGCTGACAACTCTTGCTCCATCAACGTACGTGTTTGGTTGTATATGGAAGGGACTACAGTTTGCCTCATATGTGTACGGGATGGCATGTTGTAACGAGGTTCGAGTACGTGCAGCAAATACTTGAAGCCAGTTTCCTCTACGAGTGAATATGGGCGCATTGAAGATGACATGTAAATTCCGATTGCTTCAGTGATTTTTTTTTGGCCCTATTTGTATGTGTATCTAAAGGCTGGTTAAGCACTGTAGGGAGGAGCAGTTGAACAGTTTTTATTGTCTTGTTCCAGTGATGTTCAAATCTGGGTGATGGCGTCGGATATGCGTTAATGTTAGATGTATTTCCACTCACATACCCAACAACCGCTGAACAACGCCGACACAGAGTCCTCGTCTTTTCCACCACTCTCTCGCCTGTACTACTGTAACTGACTGGAAAACGTCTCCGGTTACATACGTAACCTCGGTTCCCTGAAAGGCAAGGAACGAGACATTACGGATGTCGTATATGGGAACTCCTCTCCTCCTTCACTTCCGCTAAAATCTTATAGGCTAACGCCAGCAGAGCTGGCCAATTGACGCAAATATGCAAATACTGAATCATGCAGTATAAATACAAATGCAGCGTCAATTCCCTTTAGAATCGAACGAACGCTAAAATCAATAGCGAACACGGCGGTGAGCGTAATGTCTCGTTCCTTGCCTTTCAGGGAACCGAGGTTACGTAAGTAACCGGAGACGTTCCCTATCAAGGCTAGGGAACTTCGACATTACGGATGTCGTATATGGGAACTGTATAAAATCCCGCCGTGACAGCAAAACACGCCACACACAACAGACCCAACACAAAGACCGCCCCCAAGTACACAAGCCTCCGATAGGCTGAGATTTGCCAATAGCGAACCTCTAACCCCAGATAGGCCCAAAGGGACCAATCACAAGCTCGCAAACACTGCCAGAATTTGCATATCCTGAGCAGTATAACCGGGGAAAGTCTGCACTAACTAACAGTCAGGGCAACAACAACAGTAAGAAGGTCAACGCACAGCGGTGACACAGTAAAACACACAACACACAGAGCAACTCATGAGCGCAGCACAGAGAAGCCCTCATAATACTGTGCATATAATCAACTCACCGAAAGTACACGAGACGCTACAGAGGGCAAGTCCAACTTATAAAATCTGGCAAACGTGTTCTGAGAAGACCAGCCAGCCCCTCCGCGGGATGACGTGGCTCATAGCCTTGGCCTTTTTTTGAGTTTCGGAGTAGCGCTCCATAACCTTCTCCACGGCGTCTCCGAATAGGCCTACAGGGGAGACTGGAGCATTTAGCAGTGTCTTCCTGTCCGCCTCCTGCACGTCCGACAGGGTGAGCCACAGGTGTCTATGGAGGACCACCAGGTAACCCATCAAACGGCCGATCGCCTGGGCCGAATGCTTCGTGGCCAGGAGCGCGAGGTCCATGGCCGAACGGAGGTCATGAATGGCGTCAGCGTCGACTGAGGCGACACCATCCAGCGACTTCAGCTGCTTAGCCTGCAGCACTTAAAGAAGGGCCATCGAATGCATTGCAGAAACCGCCTCCCCCGCAGCACCGTAGGCCTTGTTGGCCTGGTGCGCCGTAAATCTGCAGGCTAGGGACGTCAGGCTGCGGTCCGAGCCCAGAGCGGGAACCGACGGGCAAAGATGTGCGGCGACGGTCTCCTCGACGGGAGGGATGCGGAGATAGCCGTGGTCCCCCGCCTCGTCCACGGGGGCAAACATGGCTTGGGTGGAAGAGAGGGTGCGCGCCGATTGCGGGGCCGCCCATGCCTTCACCACGTGTTCATGAACGTCGGGGAAGAACGGTGTCCCTCTTCTCGAAGCGGCCTGACGGCGGCTCGATTGGAGGAACCACGTATCTAACTTGCTCTTAGATGGTTCATCAGGAGCAATCCATGCTAGGTCCAGTTACTCAACGGCCTTCGAGAGAATGCGGAAAAGCTCATCCTGCAGGTCCGCCGGGGTTTCTTGTTTCACGGAAGCCCGCGGAGCGGCCTGCTCCGCACCCTAGTCGTTCTCAGAGGCCGACAGAGACATGGAGTCGTCCTCCTCGCTTGCCCCGAAGGACACGAAGTCCGCGACCTCACTAGGGGGTAGAAAAACGGGGTCGGGGAAACTCACCGGGGGACGAACCTCGATCCCGCGGTTGTGGGTTGTGGGTGGGGGGGGGGGGGGGGGCTGCCAGCGGCTCAGTGGCGGCAGCAGGCCCAATCCCCGCTGCCGCGCGAGCTTTCTCCCGCCTAGCTTTGAGGGCTCGGAGAGACATGTCTGCACAGAAGTCGCAGGACCCTCCATCCGTGAGGGCTGATTCAGCATGGGCCAGCCCCATGCACGCGACGCAGAACAGGTGCGTGTCTGGGGGCACGATGGGGCCTGAGCACAGGTTGCAGATGGTCGCCATCGGATGCTGGAGACAGTGTACATATCTCCGGCGCACCTTCAACGACAGCGAGAAATCCTTGTAGTTCAATATTGGAGTATCAGCTTTCTAGCACACGATTTGAGCGTGAAGAGAGAGATTCTGAATGGAATTGACGCTGCATTTGTATTTATACTGCATGATTCAGTATTTGCATATTTGCGTCAATTGGCCAGCTCTGCTGGCGTTAGCCTATAAGATTTCAGCGGAAGTGAAGGAGGAGAGGAGTTCCCATATACGACATCCGTAATGTCGAAGTTCCGTAGCCTTGATAGGGAACCGAAGTTTTCCCAAACTTGCGATCTTAAAGAAGCCGGCGGATCCTCTAGCTCTTGTGGAACACCGCCACTTGCCATACTCGCTGTCGCTGATATCTCTGACTCACTCACTCACTGGACCGTCGACCTAACAAAAAACGGCAGAGTGCCAGAGAATGTAGACAGGCTCTGATAGAGCGCATAGATAGGCGGAGCTCGTCTGCATCGGCACCAATCAGAGCTTCAGAGCTAAAGCGGCGTTACAGATTAGGTGTCCCTAAAGAACCGCGTATTTAACGGTAGTTCCGCATTACATAAATTATGCGGAGGTCCCGGCATGCACACCTCGTTATTTCTTTCTTATCAGTGTGAAAGAGACTCAAAATACTCGAATAATCGATTTTGACTAACAGATTAGTGTTATACATCATTCCAAACTGTTAAGTGTCTCCTTTTCTTTGTGTACACTCACAATAATAACAAAATGTTGTGCTTTTCACAAAATAAAGAAAACAAACACAATGTGCATTTTCTCTCTCTCTCTCTCTCTCTCTCTCTCTCTCTCTCTCTCTCTCTCTCAGTGAAATCCATTCTGAAATGCGTCTGTAAATGAACTGAAACTCAGCGAATACTTGCCGCACAAACATGAGAGATGTCTTTAGAAAGCTTTAAAGGAGAACTCCGGCGCAAAATGAACCTTTGGTCAAATAAAACATTGGTACCTAGTCAACCGTTCTCTGAGATTTGTTTTCATGATAATCGAATGTAAAGAGTTTTATCTCTAAAAACTGTTTAGCGTATAACGCTAGTAATGGGGGCATTTAATAAGTAAAAAGAAATCGCTAGTTAATACCACTAACAAGGCTCAAAATAGCCCCACACTAACACAGTAACATAATGAGGGTCCATACATGCAAAACGAAGCATTGGGAACTTTGTAAGTTTAACAGACCGTTTAATAAGAAGATAAAGATAAAGACAGTCCACTTCGTGTATACAGACAGGAGCCATCTTTGGAAAACAGTCTCGACTAGTCAAACCACGAACGCCATTCATACAGTTCAGAAGTTCACTGAACTTCATACAGTTCAGCTTCACTTAGCACGTCGTTCGTGGTTAGACTAGTCGAGACTATTTTTTTCTGATTGAGTTTTTTATATTATCGCGACAGGGATCCATCCGTGTTAGATATAGATGTGGGACACTAAAGACCCAGATCTGTAATAATGATTGGCAAAACATTCATGCATTTAAAGGGATAGTTCACCGAAATTTTTTAATTCTGTCATCATTTACTCATCCTCAAGTTATTCCAAACATATATAAAAATGTTTGTTCTGTTGAACACAAACGGAGATATTTTGAAGAAAGTTTGTAATCAAGCCATTTTTGTTGCACCATTGACTTCCATAGGAAAATAATTACTATAAAAACTCAATGGTGCCACAAAACTGTTCAGTGTCTCACATTCTATCAAATATTTTCCTTTGTGTTCAGCAGAACAAAGAAATGTATACAGTTTTGGCACAACTTGAAGGTGATTAAACGATGACAAAATTTTCATTTTTTTTAGTGAACTATCCCTTTAAGCGTTAACCTGTTAAGTGTCACCCCCCTTTTTTTGAATAGACATGAAAATGCACATTTTGAACTTAAATGGTTGTAATTCAAGAATGGAATTGGAATATAGACGTAAGATTGGTCTTATTTAAAGAAGAAATTTGGCAGATTTTTGTAGAAGTGAAATAAATTAAGAAAGTGAAACAGAAAAAAATTATAGAAGTTTGAGTTTATGGAAATGTACAATGTAAAAAAAATAATTATTCATATTTTAAATAAAATATATATTTTCAAAACCTGGGCTACTCTAAAACTACAGAAAAATCAAAGCCAAAAATCTGAACAAGTTGTGTTTCAAATTTTAGGTTGATATCTCAAAAAATGAGCTTTCAGTAAAATTTTGTTTGGGCGCAGTACCAAACTTTTTCACTAGGTCACAACCAGACTCCATTACTGCCCATATAAGGGCGCCTCCATTTCCATATGTGTTTTGAGTGATCTGAACCATTATTTCCACAATTTTCATACAATTTATGAAGTAGAGATTCTACTCAGAAGTATGGGAAGTTTGATAGATTTTGATACGAATTCAACCTCTAAGAAACCCATACAAAGAACACGCATGTGCATCATAGCTCACTGCCACATCACAAATGGTGAATTTATTATTTTTTTCTTTATATTTAAAACATTCAGACCATTTTTTCTAAAATAATTGAATGGATGCTATCTTTTGGACTCTTGGCATGAAAACAAACTGAGGTTTCTACCATTTTTTCATGATTTTTCATGTTCATTGCTATTTCAAAATAAAGGTCTGAACACGAGTATGAAAATATTATTGTTGCAAATTGATAAATTACGGCTCCTCTGTAATTTATTTTGAAAATCAGTCACCAAATATGGAAACTAGAGATTGTAAGCGTTCAAACGATATATAGTTTGTCAATATTACTTAAGGTTTTTACTAAGATATTATTGTTTTAAAAATATAATGACAAACGTCCCACCTGTGGGGCGGTGACTGTAACCCTAATACAGACTTTATGCATTTATAAAAATTGTGTAACCTGCACTCAAGTGGCCATTACTAATTTGAAAGCACAACTTTAGAACTTTTAATTCAGCTTGGGACATTACTATAGAAACATATACTTGCTGTAGGTCTTTGTCAGCCCTGTTTGCATCCCTTGAATCCCCAATTTGATGATATGGCAGTGAGTGGGAGAATGACCGTATGCAAGGCAAAGAAATGGAAAAGCATGTGATCTAGGCATCACACTTTTATGGTATTCAAAATATTTTATGGTCAAAACACATACACACACATAGACAGGTTTTGAACAGCACTTTATATGAATGTTTTATTTTACATGAACAAACATTGACTGAGTGCACCTGAATGCAAGAAAAATTCACCCCAAAATAAAAATTATAATTTTTTTTGTTCTTCCAAACAGTTGTGTTGTCAAGGCTGTGCAGTACAGAGATTTTATAGTGGCTAAGGGGGTTTAAATCCATCTTCTCCAATTCCAATTCAACACTTTAGAATAATGGTCCGTCATTAATAAGTAACTATGCAGAAAGTAATGCAAGACTAATGAGTATTATTAGATTAACACTTCAGCTACTAAGATTAACAAATATAGAAACAAGCTTAACTAATCAGTAAGTAATATCAAAATTAGGAGAGAGTTCCTTATTAGGTAACCAACAATTAGTTAATGAGATTAGTCTCATTAATAACTATTAACTAACTGACCAATTATAAAGAACATTATTGTTTGTCTGAGACATAATCAGTCATCATTTTTACTCTGAATATATAGTCATAAAATGTATCACTAATTACTCAAGTGTTACCTAGTCACTATGCAGGAACTACTAGTGATCTAGACCATTATTTTAAAGTGAAAAATATCTTTTTGACTTTAAAATAATGGTCCAGATCACTAGTAGTTCCTGCATAGTGACCAGGTAACACTTAATTAGTGATGCATTTTATAACCATGTTGAGAGTAAAAACAGACAATTGTTAATGTCTCAGACACTATCATGTTGTGATTAGTAATTAATTAGTAATTCTTTATAATTTGTCACAATTACATATTAGTTCTTAATGATCCCAATCTCATTAAGTAATCATTTATTACCTAATAAGGGACTATCCTTAGTCCTAAATTCGATATTACTTACTGATTAGTTAAGCTTGTTTCTATATTACTTAATAGTAGTACCTGAAGTGTTAATGTAGTACTACTCATTAGTCCTGCATTACTTCCTACATATAGTTACTTATTAATGACGGACCATTATTCTAAAGTGGTACCCATTTCATACCTAAAAATACCCCTTAATTATGGTGAAATCATTATAACGTGCAACCTCTTGTGACTTATTGTCTCATTATGTTATCAATAATAGAACAACAATGTCCATTAAATAAATCTTCTAAATATTTCAAATATTCTTAAAAAAATGTCACACTCATTCTAAAACAAATAAAGCATAATGTTATTTTTACTAATATTAAAATATTCACTATGATATTCCCACTTGTTTCTTGAAAAACATTCTCATAACTTGCTGGCGTACTGTTGTCAGATTTAGTCCATAAATGAGAGGATTTAAAATGGGTGGTACAAGTAAGAATTCAAGAGCCATGAAATTACGCACACCTTGAGGCACATTCTTTGAGCCATAACGACTGTACAGTACATCAAACAGCAAAGCAACAGTTACATTGATCAATGAAAGCAGATGTGGCACACATGTTTGCATGAATTTGTGCCTGCCCTCTATTGACTTTATACACTTTCTAATCAGGTGAATGTATGAGCAAAATATGAATACTGCATGTCCAAAATAGGTAAGAATAACAATGTACCCAAACACATTATTTACAGTTGTAGAAAAACAAGAAAGTTTTGCAACTGCCCAAATCTCACAGAATAACTTTTCAATGGTAGTGCCACATAAGGTGAGTCTAGATATTAAAATAATTAAAACAGACATGCAAACAAATGGAGCCAGCCAGCAGAAAATTATACATTTAAAAACCCTCTGATTGGTCATTATTGAATGATACTCAAGTGGTCTACATATTGCCACATATCTGTCATATGCCATCACTGTTAATGTTGAAAACTCACACAAAGCAGATGAATAAATGACAAATATTTGAATCAGACATCCAGCATAAGAAATCACATGATCGTGTGCTAATAAATCATACATGAATTTAGGATAGAATCCAGAAGTGCCAAAAAGTCCATTTATGCAGAGATTACATATAAACACATACATCGGCTCATGAAGCTTCTTATGTAGTATGATGGTGAAAATTACAGTTACATTACAAAACACCATAAGGGGATAAAACAGTGCAGTGAGAGAAAAAAATACAAATCTGTTTTCCATTGTTTCATTCAGACCAGAGAGTGTAAATACTAAGACACTGGACTCATTCTCCAGTGGTGGCTGCATCTGGAAGGATATGCAGTTATTATGTAGATTTTCTTTTTATTATATTTAAGTAATTGAAAAGCTAGTTATAGAAAGTTAATTTGAATTGTCTTTAGCTAGGCTGTCTGTAGATGGAAAAAAAAGGCAAATGTTAGATTCTCTAACAGTAGCACATTGCCATTTCAGTGACAAGACCTTACCATATCCTCTGTTGTCATGTTTCCCATTGTGCTCTCTAAAAGTTTGATTTGGTTTGCTATATATGGACACTGGTCTCATGCTAATTGCCTTGACCACAAACATTAAAAGCAGTGTTAACAAGCTCTCTAAAGGCTTTTTGACCCTTAATTTGAAATAACTGCAAATCTATGGCCACAAATAGATTTGCAAGCATTACCTGTCTTTTAAATTTGCCAACCATATTCCTGTCAATACATCAGTTCCAACAGTACATACAATATGAAACTTGTAATATATAATACAATTCTTTACAAAATGATTGAAAAATGTTCTATCATGTTGTTAGCCAGCACTTACTTCACAAATTGACTTACAATGCAGTGAACAAATATTTTTATTTGTAAAAAATTATGGGCCTTTATAGTGAAGTTCTATACAACTGGAATTAACTAACCCTAACTCAAACACAATACATATAACAATTTTTTTGGTAGCACTTTATAATAACTGCACGCTATTAATCACTAGTTAAAGGGTTAGTTCCCCCATAAATGAAAATTCTGTCAGTAATTACTCACCCTCATGTTGTTCCAACCCTGTAAGACTTTCATTCATCTTCGGAACACAAATTAAGATATTTTTTATTAAATCTGAGAGCTGTCTCACTCATTCATAGGCTTCTATGTAATTGAAACTTGCCAGCCCGGAAAGTTAGTAAAGACATCATTAAAATAGTCCAAGTGACAACAGTGTCTCAACCAGAAGTTTATCAAGCGACGAGAATACTTTTTGTGCGCAAAACCCCAAAAACGACGACTTTATTCAACTATTCATTTTCTTCTGTGTGGGCCTCTAAGTGAGTTCTCGTAGTGTAACAGTGCAGCGCTTCTGGGTTGTACGTCAGAACGTAGCCTCACTAGCATCACACGCATCACACACATGACCAGCGTTGGGCAATTGTGAGCCTACGTTCTGACATACAACCCAGAAGTGCTGGTGTGGATACTGTAATTCGGAATCACAGATTCTACTTTTTGGAAGTATGACCAACATAAGAATTTTCACCCTAAAATGTCATCTGAACAAGTAAGTAACATCCACGTTTGTTCTGACCAACTAAGGGAAAAAAGCATTGCAGTAAATCGCGCTGATTAAATCTAACGATCGCTTATCATATCACGCCAAACCGTGAAAATTATACTTTGTTCTCAAATTGTTAATGTTAACAACATCAGCATTGCTTGACTACATTGAATGCCCTTTCGAGATTTATCCCTGTTTTCGCGTGGGCAGGTTGCAGTCTCTTTTTCCAAACTCTCAGTCCAAAGTCTTTTGCTTTTTACAACGGGTGAATCTCCAGTTGTCACTGGTGATTGTCGTTTGAACCTTTCTGGATCCGCCATCAAATTAATAAGTTTAATTATAGCAAGTGCAGTGAGAAAAGGCTATAAATCTCCACCTCCAACATCCTCACTCGCAATATAGCCTACTAGCTGAGACTCCTTCTTTATGTGTACAGATGTGACGTAATGATGCAAAGAAAAGCTCCAATTTCCTGCGGAAATCCACCAGTACCACTGGAATTGAAAACATTATTACAAGCTTACCGTTTTGAATCGAGCTAAGGCAAGCAGATCGTTTTGAACACTGGCTGGTTATGTACTGCGACTCTACCTGCGCGACTCCACCGAGCAAGGACACCTGCAAGGCACTTAAAGTATCTTCTTCACCCTTTCCTTTCCTACCTCTATCTTATTTCCCATTATCATTATGTGCTTTCAATACATTCCTGTTGTCTCTCGACAGCGCTCTCTCACCACGCACAGAAGGCAGCGCAATACCGCTTATCTGCGACCTTTTCTCTCATCCTCACACTCACCTCTCACTCTTTCTATGGGTCTATGGAATTGTCAATCAGCAGTCAATAAAGCTGACTTCATTCCAGCCTTTGCATCTCATTCTACTCTTAATATATTGGGCTTGACTGAGACCTGGATCCGTCCAGAAGACTCAGCAACACCTGCTGCTCTCTCTAACAACTTCTCTTTCTCTCACACACCTCGCCAGTCCGGGAGGGGTGGGGGCACTGGTCTTCTCATTTCTAACAATTGGAAATATTCACCTCTCTCTTCTCTATGCAATAACAACTCATTTGAATATCATGCTATTACACTTACAACTCCCATGAAGATCCACATTGTAGTTATTTATCGTCCCCCAGGTCAACTAGGAAGCTTTGTAGAAGAGCTGGATGTGTTGCTGTCCTCTTTCCCTCAGGATGGCATCCCACTTGTAGTCTTTGGCGATTTCAACATTCACCTAGCCAAGCCGTATGCAACAGACTTCATCTCTCTCCTAGCCTCTTTCGATCTCAAACGGCTCATCACCACCGGTACTCACAAGTCAGGCAACCAACTGGACCTGGTTTACACACGCAACTGTATCACAGACAACATTTTGGTGAAAACTCTCCAAGTTTCAGATCATTTCCTCATTACTTTCAATCTACAACTCACTACCCATGCTCCACCAACCTCCCCACCATTTACTTTCAGACGAAACCTGCGCTCACTTTCTCCATCCCATCTTTCCTCTGCTGTGTCATCTTCTCTTCCCTCACCCTCACATTTCTCATCTCTGGATGTGAATACTGTAAGGCCTGCTAATTCGATCCAAGGGCGGCATTCAAATTAGCGGTGAAGGTCTCAACGCGCGTTCCGTCTCTTCCAATGGCAAAGGGATATTTAATTAAATGCAATACTTTTTGTCTTATGTATTAACTCGTTTCATCTGACTCCATAGAATGAAAGTGTTTTAATGATATCTGTGCATCATTAAGTATACGTTAATGTTTGACTATTCGTTTTAACTCCAATGAAAATAAAGTCAAAGTCTGTTAGAATAATCAAATATAACAATTTATTATGTCAGGTAAATGTATTTTAACAATTCCATAATCAATTGAAAGATAATCAATGCAAATCATCAAATGTTTTAGGATTAGAGAAATAGATGCGAACCCAACATGAACTACATGAGCTAAACCTCACGGGCTGATCTGAAATACAGAAAAAGCCACGACTCCTTGCTGCATTCCATTAAATAGCCAGAACTTCTTTTCAATGGTAATTTGCATTCAGGTTACACCTTATTTGGGGGGTAGGGGAGAAAGGCCATTTTCTACCTTTCTTGGTGCCAGTTTCTCTAAACTTCTAAAAAACCTTATTACCTTTTGTTTTACTTATTTGAAATGAGACATTTGTACCACTCATTCCTGAGACATTTCAAATGATACCAAACATAATACTCAATGATAATCATTCACATCAAACCATACATATATTCTCATGTGAGTTTCAGCTGTTACTGGGTGAAATGTAAATCAGGTGAGACTGCGTGAGGGGGAGGTCGAATGCTATTTCAGCAAGTTCCTTTGTTTCAATAGACCATGTGGTCAAGACAGTGTCTCCAACCAGTTCTTACAAGGCCAAATGTTCATTTCCAGCTCCAACCAGTTTCCCAGTCTTACAGTTCCCTCCTTGACCCCGTGGGTCAAATTCGAATGAAAACTTACGGGGTCACGCGGTAAGACGTTTGTTGTAATCCTTGAGATGTAACTCAAAATTGTCTTTGCAATGTCAGCATCTGTAGAAGCTCAGAGGGCTGTGTTCACCTGCAGAACACCTGTTCTCACCAGGTGTATGTAGCATGAGTCCAGCAGGTGGATGAGGCGTTCAGGCTTTCTGCCAGTGATCCTGTGATGTGAGCAAAGCTCATAGAGTCAATCTGGACCTTTTGACTTGTTCAGTTGATGTGTCATTCCTTCATGGAGAAACTTCCGCTTCCCTGGCACCTTCCCCATAACGATAATCTGTCCCTTCTTGACCAATCCTGTCACCTCCCAACGGTGCGGCTGTCTGGACGGACCTCAGTGGATGAAGGTGTTCTCCTGGGCTTCACACTGCTTTGTGTGAGACACCTGAAAAGCATCTTAAATGTCCGCTTCACGATTGAACACATATGAACCTGAACTCGCGAAGAAATCCTTAGAAACGCATAATGCAACAAAACAAAATCATGTCATGTTCAATGTCAAATACCATGTTCTTGTCAGCAGGTGTGAATGGTACATTTGTCTCATATTAAATATCCAATTCTTAAATATATATATATTTTTGGTCTGAATTATACAAAGGAAATGCAGCAAGAGGTCAGTGTAATCAAAACAATCAAATAAATGTTATGCATCAAGAAGTCATGTAATCACAATAATAATATTCAAAATTGAAAAAAAATATGAAGAATCAGTGTTTGTTCAGGAATCTTCCAATGCAAGCCACTTATGCAAATCTAAGAAGTGACTTGGAACATGAATGGAGATTGTTCATCCCTTGTAACAGGTGTGAGATTGTGTGTTTGTGTGAGGGTGTGTGTGTGTGTGTGCATCTGTGTGTGAGTGTGATAGTTTGTGTGAGAGAAAGAGAGAGAGAGAGTGTGTGTGTGTGTGTGTGTTGTTGGATAAGTCACAGTCAATGACAGGGTTGAATTGTAAATTCTGTAATTGTTTGAAGTGCTCACACTTCAGATCTATTTGTTATGATGTTTCTGTTATTAGTGGTTGTTGAGAAATCAGGGGCCCTCTGACCTTCCAACCACCCTAATAACAATCAGAAAGTTTAAACATTCTTAAATTTAATAGCAGGTCTGCCTCTGCTTTAAATTTGTTTTTGCATCATTGATTTGTGACTGCAGCCATTCATATGTCTTTCCCATCCTATGTGTGTGAAGCTATCTGGATCTGTTAGTGTGAAGATGGACAATAGATCTTTAGTGAAGTTACACTTTTGGACTCTATGTCATCTTTATCTTCTCATGATGTGTAGTGTTCAGTCTGAATAGACTTGATCTATTCCAGGTGATGATGCTGTGAGGGTGTAGTGATGGAGGAGTGTGTTCAGTGTTTATGTCTAGGAGATGGGTGGAATCGACTGGATAGCAATTGTGTTGCAAATTTTAGTTCCAGTTCTAAACTGGGAGGCCATGCTAATTTAGTGATGTGCTATTGTGAGATGTAAATGGCCTTTGAAGTGTCTTTTCACCCATCTCCCGAATCTCAGGTTATGTTCTAACAATCGTGAGGTCCGGCCGTCCTGGCATCCGTCCCCTGAGGAATTGCAGAAGTAACCTGACAGAAACAAGTGCAGAGAGAACCACAGTTAATTCTGATGTTTTCAACAGTTTCAAATTCAGACATGTGGGATTATTTTGCTTTCTCCATTATCATGGCCATTGTAATTTTAATTCCGGTTGTCATATGAAACCAAGTTTCATTGACCAGGTCTGAATTATTGCTGTTGTTTCAGTGCAGTGTGTGACACCTTAAAGCTGCGAGCCTTCACAGTCTGCTGTGTCATGAGCATTAGAGATCCCAGTTCTGCTGGGGACATTCTCTGGCTTTACCTCAAGTTGCTTTCATTACAGTCAGATCTGTGGGCATAAATTATTTCACCTGTTTCGCTGTTGCCTGCTGCTTAGCATTTGCTGTTTTCTGGTGTTGTTCACACATTTGGTTAGTGCAGATCTCTTGTGACCTGCAAAGGCTGTGGTACTTCTGTCTGATGTTTAGTTCACACCCTCCTTGTAAATGTGCTTCCTTTATCAGTTTGCTATTACCTGTGCCACACTTCTGGGAGTGTTTTTTAAAGGCAAAAAATAAAAGCACACCTCCGCCCTTTTGGCACTGGGTAGTAGGTCAATGAAATCGAATTGTAAGGATTAATGTCACACTTCTCCAATTGATGCCCTGCTTGGCGATTGTAATATAATGTATATTAGAATTTAAGAATATAAATGAAATTATATTGTTTCTGGTCTCTGACGAGTCTCTGTTTGTTCTCGTCTCAATACCTTTGAGGGAAAAATGTGACAGATTCAATGAATTTTGATGTTAAACTATTGAGCCATTTGCTATTGGGCTGCTACCCGACTAGCAAATGACGCTAATAGCTGAAGGCCTTGAGTGACCAAAGTTGTTAGCTCAGTGAGGGTTTTAGGTGCATTTGAGTTTTGGTCACTTGCAGAGCGCTGGTTTGTGTCATCAGAGTGTGGCTGTCTGCGTTTTTTGAAATAGGGTGGAGGTCTGCCTCTGCCCAATGACCAGCACTTCTCCTCTGTATGGCCTGTTTTGTGACAGGAATTACAGAGTCTGCTCAGTTTTTCACCGTGTGGCTTTCTGAATTCTCCTGCAAATGGAGGATTTTCATGACATTCTAACACAGCTACCTCACCATGCATCTGTTTTCGTGACTCAATTCTTGTTGCCCAGCTAACAATACCTTCGAATGTATTTTTTGCTGGAGAAGCACCATACATGAGCGATTGTTGTACACGCGGTCCTGCATTTGTAAGTAGTAAGTCAAGGAGAGTTACATTGTTGTGGTTAACACCTTCAATTCCAGAATACTCCTCAAACAGTTCAAACATTTTTTCTGCATATGTCTCGAACGATTCTTCAGTACTCTGTTTCCGATTGAAAATCAATTCCCATCCAACAGGACTACAACCGCGCAGATCGCGAAGACATCGTTTTAGTCTATTAAAGATTTCACCCTCAGGCTCATCTTGATACACTGACTGCACAATGTTGCCTGTCATCAACGCCTGTGGTATCTTATAGTTCAGAACATCTGGAATTGAGCTGATAACAATTTGCCAAATATCTTTTGGTTCAAGCTGAAATGCATGTTTTAGACTAACAATGCGTCTCCACCATGGTTCGAATGGCTCTTTCAAGGGCAATGGTCCGATCTCTGCTTTAAACAAGCTACATTCAGTTACCGTTAGAGGACGCCGAATGGTTGACTCTGTGCCATTTGGGTGCCGTATCACCTTAAAGGCTGAAACAGGCACTCTGTTCAAAACTCTATCACACGCTTCACCTGTCTGAAAAGATACAGGATTGTTAGGGCAGGCGGGCTCATTTAAGAAGTGCACATTTTTAGTCCCATCGCTGTTGAGGTTTTTGGGAGACATGGACTTTTTAGCATTTAGTTTAGTCTTAAGATCTGCGATGGTGTATTTGTGATTTTTACACTTTTCAGTCAGGGCTAACTGCTCAGCTAGTAATTTATCTAGCTGTGTTTGAAGATCTTGAATCTTTGCCTCAGACATTTTTGCCTCTGCATTTTTAGAATGCACTTCTTCACATTTAACATCCATAAGCGAAGATAGAAATGTTGTTGACTTATCTAGCCGTTTATAACTTATGAAGTTTAAAGCCTCAATTATTTCACCATGTTTTGATTTCTTCTGTTTACTACCCACGGTTTTCCACCAAGTGACAATTTCATTGTCAATAGCGTCCACGTTAAGACCTTTTTTACTGAGTTTGTACAGTGTAGGCTCGACCTTTTCGGCCCACAATGTAAACAGGGCAGGATCATTATACATGTTCCAATTTATATTTGGGGAAATTTCGTTCCCTGCAGCTTTGAATATGAAAAGGCTTTCTGGCTCCTGGCTGATAAGGTGTACATTCGCTGTTTATCTTTTCTGTTTGCTAGGTTTCAAATACCTTTTCTTCTCATTTAGTCTTTTTAAATGGCCATTTTAACGTTTGATTATTCTTTTGAACTCTTAATTTTAGTTTTATCCGATTAGATCAGGGAATCTATATCGCTCAGCGTTCCTTCTCCCAAGGCCGCACGGCACACTCCCGTCAGTTCCAATAACCAATTCAGAGGTAATTTTGGCTAAATATCTGGGATCTGCCGTAATTCACACGTACAAAATCGAAGACATATACACAGCCCCCTTGAATGCCACCTCAGGAACAATTCAATAATTTACTTTAGTAGCGTACACTTATCTAAAGTAACATTAAATTAGAACAGAGGTTTTTAGACGTACCCGAATCTAGATCAAACAGCATTAGCTGATTCTAGACGGAAACTACCCGTCTCCTCATTCAAGTACACTTAAAATGGTATCGGATATTAGCCGTCGCTAATCTGACGCGAAAGATGTGGAAATATACGAATCCAATAATCTATGGAAAAAACAGTCTTTCAGAGTCATTCAGAATTAATTCAAACGTAACCATTTACAAATTTGGTATGCGAAACAGCTCCCATAGAGTGGAGAGGTAAAATCTACGTTCTCTAAAGCTTTGAATATGAAAAGGTTATTTGTTTCAGGATTAATGAGATGCGCGTTCGTGGTTTCTGACTCTCAAATTCATTGTGAATCACATTATAACCACATTCAGCATAGAGACATACGCGTTTAATTCAGTTCACACAGGATACGCGGCCTAGAATACAACATCAACAGCCTTTACCTAAGTGTTCCAAATACACAAACAGTAAAGCAATCCTGTGTTTAAAGAATAAACTTACAATTAGCCTATGTGCACATATAGTAGCACAAAACAAAAAGTGTGTTCTATGAGTGCATTACAATGTTTAAAACACAACTCCAAATTTGAAAATACAAATTATTGCATTATTGCTTTTTAATCCCATCTGTGTTAAAGTGGAAGCTTTCAAATGCAATATAGAGTTTGTCAAAATTCGTTTAGGTTTAGTATAGAATATTATTCAATGTGGCTTTTGTGCCCACCGGTGGGCTGGTCACACAAAGAGTTAAGCGTTTTTTTAATGCAGCATGGCTTTAGCATTTAGCATTAGCTTAGTTTTTAAGTAGCATGGGCAATACTAGCATTTAGCCTAGCCTCGTTTTGGAGGCAGCATGGCTTTAGCATTTAGCATTAGCTTCGTTTTTTAAGTAGCATGGGCAATACTAGCATTTAGCTTAGCTTCGTTTTGGAAGCAGCATGGACAATAACATTTAGCTTAGCCTTGAGATCCGATTTTAGCCTGTAAATAATATCATCCTGTTTTTCCAAATTTAGCTTTTTATAAACAATGCATCGATCTGCCTTTTTATTTATAAAATCACGTGTTCTCCGATTTTCTCCATTTACAAACTTAGATTTTTCTTTCTGTTGTTTTCTGATTCTCTTCATGTGTTGCTAGTTCGTTTCAACAAAGCCAATATCACAATGGCGACAAACATGCGGCTGATTTGAAAACTTTTAGGCTGTTTTACAGCTCCTCATCAAGTAACGTTGCACGAAAAACATTTGGAAGATGTTATTCCGATTTTAGGTTTCGTTTTTTTTGTTGCTTAGGCAAACGAGGATATCTTTAATCTATTAACAAGGGTTTTCATTCTTCATCTGCGCTGCCGCTTATCACGTCCTCACGTATTTCAGTTCTGGACTAAACAAAGGGCTTTCCTATCTACCCATAACAATGCAAACAACATTTTTCTCAACACTTCACAAGAGGAAGAAGAAAATGACTTACCACAGCGGCAGAAGAAAGTGAAGATGTTCAAACCTCATGCTGATTTTAAAATCCCCATACTTTGCTGGAAAAGACGTTGCTCGCGAATTCATCTGTTGCGATCACGTCTCGGGGGTCACCAATTTGTAAGGCCTGCTAATTCGATCCAAGGGCGGCATTCAAATTAGCGGTGAAGGTCTCAACGCGCGTTCCGTCTCTTCCAATGGCAAAGGGATATTTAATTAAATGCAATACTTTTTGTCTTATGTATTAACTCGTTTCATCTGACTCCATAGAATGAAAGTGTTTTAATGATATCTGTGCATCATTAAGTATACGTTAATGTTTGACTATTCGTTTTAACTCCAATGAAAATAAAGTCAAAGTCTGTTAGAATAATAAAATATAACAATTTATTAAGTCAGGTAAATGTATTTTAACAATTCCATAATCAATTGAAAGATAATCAATGCAAATCATCAAATGTTTTAGGATTAGAGAAATAGATGCGAACCCAACATGAACTACATGAGCTAAACCTCACGGGCTGATCTGAAATACAGAAAAAGCCACGACTCCTTGCTGCATTCCATTAAATAGCCAGAACTTCTTTTCAATGGTAATTTGCATTCAGGTTACACCTTATTTGGGGGGTAGGGGAGAAAGGCCATTTTCTACCTTTCTTGGTGCCAGTTTCTCTAAACTTCTAAAAAACCTTATTACCTTTTGTTTTACTTATTTGAAATGAGACATTTGTACCACTCATTCCTGAGACATTTCAAATGATACCAAACATAATACTCAATGATAATCATTCACATCAAACCATACATATATTCTCATGTGAGTTTCAGCTGTTACTGGGTGAAATGTAAATCAGGTGAGACTGCGTGAGGGGGAGGTCGAATGCTATTTCAGCAAGTTCCTTTGTTTCAATAGACCATGTGGTCAAGACAGTGTCTCCAACCAGTTCTTACAAGGCCAAATGTTCATTTCCAGCTCCAACCAGTTTCCCAGTCTTACAGTTCCCTCCTTGACCCCGTGGGTCAAATTCGAATGAAAACTTACGGGGTCACGCGGTAAGACGTTTGTTGTAATCCTTGAGATGTAACTCAAAATTGTCTTTGCAATGTCAGCATCTGTAGAAGCTCAGAGGGCTGTGTTCACCTGCAGAACACCTGTTCTCACCAGGTGTATGTAGCATGAGTCCAGCAGGTGGATGAGGCGTTCAGGCTTTCTGCCAGTGATCCTGTGATGTGAGCAAAGCTCATAGAGTCAATCTGGACCTTTTGACTTGTTCAGTTGATGTGTCATTCCTTCATGGAGAAACTTCCGCTTCCCTGGCACCTTCCCCATAACGATAATCTGTCCCTTCTTGACCAATCCTGTCACATTTGTAAGCCTGACTAATTTGATCCAAGGGCGGCATTCAAATTAGCGGTGAAGGTCTCAACGCGCGTTCCGTCTCTTCCAATGGCAAAGGGATATTTAATTAAATGCAATACTTTTTGTCTTATGTATTAACTCGTTTCATCTGACTCCATAGAATGAAAGTGTTTTAATGATATCTGTGCATCATTAAGTATACATTAATGGTTGACTATTCGTTTTAACTCCAATGAAAATAGAGTCAAAGTCTGTTAGAATAATCAAATATAACAATTTATTATGTCAGGTAAATGTATTTTAACAATTCCATAATCAATTGAAAGATAATCAATGCAAATCATCAAATGTTTTAGGATTAGAGAAATAGATGCGAACCCAACATGAACTACATGAGCTAAACCTCACGGGCTGATCTGAAATACAGAAAAAAGCCACGACTCCTTGCTGCATTCCATTAAATAGCCAGAACTTCTTTTCAATGGTAATTTGCATTCAGGTTACACCTTATTTGGGGGGTAGGGGAGAAAGGCCATTTTCTACCTTTCTTGGTGCCAGTTTCTCTAAACTTCTAAAAAACCTTATTACCTTTTGTTTTACTTATTTGAAATGAGACATTTGTACCACTCATTCCTGAGACATTTCAAATGATACCAAACATAATACTCAATGATAATCATTCACATCAAACCATACATATATTCTCATGTGAGTTTCAGCTGTTACTGGGTGAAATGTAAATCAGGTGAGACTGCGTGAGGGGGAGGTCGAATGCTATTTCAGCAAGTTCCTTTGTTTCAATAGACCATGTGGTCAAGACAGTGTCTCCAACCAGTTCTTACAAGGCCAAATGTTCATTTCCAGCTCCAACCAGTTTCCCAGTCTTACAATACTGCAACGGATACTTTATGCTCCATCCTAACCTCTTCTTTAGACAATATCTGCCCTCTCTCCTCTAGGCCAGCACGCACCACTCCCTCTAACCCCTGGTTATCTGAGGTTCTTCGTGAACACCGGACCAAGCTCAGGGCAGCGGAGAGGAAATGGCGCAAATCAAAAGACACATCTGACCTCAGTAGGTATCAATCTCTGCTCTCTGCCTTCTCTGTTGACGTTCACGCCGCAAAATTTTCATATTTCCACAACAAGATCAACAGCGCCTCTAACACACGTTCACTGTTCAAGACATTCAATTCTCTCCTCTGTCCACCTCCACCACCACCCACCTCCTCTTTAACTGCTGATGACTTTGCTAACTTCTTCACTAACAAAACTACCACTATCAGCAGTCAGTTCTCAGCACAGGAACCCAGACTAACCTCTCCCACAGCCAATAACCTTCTCTCCTCCTTCACTCCACTAACCGAGGAAGAAGTATCTAAACTTCTCCTCTCCAGTCATCCTACCACCTGCCCTCTAGACCCCATCCCCTCACACCTTCTACAAGCCATCTCTCCCACACTTCTACCAGCTCTCACACACATTATCAACTCATCCCTCCACACTGGCATTTTCCCTACAGCATTTAAGCAGGCTCGGGTAACCCCTCTGCTTAAAAAATCAACATTAAACACATCACTTCTAGAGAACTACAGACCTGTCTCTCTCCTACCATTCATTGCAAAAACACTTGAACGAGTTGCTTTTAACCAAGTATCATCCTTCCTGTCTCTGAACAACCAGCTGGATGTCAACCAATCTGGCTTCAAGAAAGGACATTCAACTGAGACTGCATTGCTGTCAGTCACGGAAGCCTTGCGGATCGCAAAAGCTGCTTCCAAATCATCAGTTCTCCTTCTACTGGACCTGTCTGCTGCCTTCGACACTGTGAATCATCAGATCCTCTTGTCCGCCCTCTCATCACTGGGCATCACTGGAACCTCCCTCAACTGGTTTGAGTCCTATCTCACAGGTAGGTCTTTCAAGGTCACATGGAGAGGTGAGGTATCCAAAGCACATCAACTGACCACAGGCGTTCCTCAGGGTTCAGTTCTCGGACCGCTCCTCTTCTCCATTTACACCACATCACTGGGACCTATCATACAGGCACATGGTTTCTCTTACCATTGCTATGCTGATGACACCCAGCTCTACCTCTCATTTCAACCAGATGATCCCACAGTAGCTGTACGGATCTCAAGCTGTCTGGCGGACATCTCGGCATGGATGAAGGAACATCACCTGCAGCTCAACCTGGCAAAGACTGAGCTTCTCGTCCTCCCTGCCAATCCGTCTCTACAGCACGACCTCACTATCCAGGTAGATTCATCCTCAATCACCCCATCAAGGTCGGTCAGAAATCTTGGTGTAATCTTTGATGATCAGCTGACCTTCACAGACCACATTACAAAGACAGCTCGATCATGCAGGTTTGCTATGCACAACATCAGGAAGATCAGGCCTTTCCTAACTGAGCATGCAACACAACTTCTCGTCCAGGCCCTGGTCATTTCTAGGCTTGATTACTGCAATGCTCTTCTGGCTGGACTTCCATCATGTGCAACTAAACCTCTACAAATGATCCAGAATGCTGCAGCTCGTCTGGTCTTCAACGAGCCCAAAAGGGCCCACGTCACTCCTCTGCTCATCTCTCTGCACTGGCTACCACTCGCTGCTCGCATCAAGTTCAAGGCTTTGACGCTTGCTTACAGATTGACCACAGGTTCAGCTCCCTCCTACTTCCACTCACTACTACAAGTCTACATCCCTACCAGAAGCCTACGATCGGTCAATGAGCGACGGCTCGTGGTACCATCACAGCGGGGCACAAAATCACTCTCCAGAACATTCTCATTCACGGTTCCATGCTGGTGGAATGATCTCCCCACCCTCATCCGGAATGCAGAATCCCTGACAACATTCAAAAGACAACTGAAAACTCATCTCTTCCGGGAGCACTTAACTGCTAAATGACTAAATGTAAATGTAAATGTACTTGCTCAATTTTTTTAACCCAAAAAAGTTACGGGCTGGAGCTTTAATTAAATATGAAAATATAATTATTAAACATATTATAGATATGCTTATGAAATCAAGAATACAGCATTTATATCTGTATTTATAAACTGCTCATCAATGTCTATTAATGCTGTTTACTAATGCATAGCTAATGATTAATAGCGTGCAGTTATTAAAGTGTTACCATTTTTATTTTTATTTTTTTTCAATTTTTTTGGGGACAGACTTACCTCTGTCCCACGACAGTTTTACTCTCCCCAGCTCGAACTCTTACCGTCTTACGACGAGTTCCGCTTCTCTCCGGATCCTCCGTCACAATCTGCCAGCCCCATGACTACTACTTCTCCCCCTGATACTACCACCTAAGCTTCATTGCATGTTCGAACCGCCACGCGCACGTCAAGATTCTTTGGACTACCCTTGCCCCCACCAGCAAGACATCTCCCCGGCATCCTCCTATATTTCGGCCCAGCCAACGATACCTCCCATCGAAAAATGGAGAGTAGTTGGCTTGAAACATCATCTGGCGCAAAATTTCTTGTTCCCATGCATAAACAGCTTAATTCCTCTCAATGAATTTCCTCTCAAATACCATGATATAGATCATGCGATCGATATGATAAAAAAAACATGGGTCATGGTGCTTGGCTCGCCAAAGTCGACATCACTTCTGCCTTCAAGGTGATCCATCGACGAGAAATGGAAGATCAGGGTCGGGATGGACGAGGGTAGGAGCGGAGCTGAAGGCAAGCTTGAGTCTTTCATAGGCATGGGTGACTTTGGTGGTCCAGGACAGAGACTTGGCCCCTTTTTTCACGGGAGAGGTGATGGGTGCACTGATCTGACTGAAACCTTGAATGAACCTTGAATCCATCTTTCCATCCGGATTCATGGCACTTATTTGGGGTATGCTGGCGCTGGGTGCAACTTTCAGATGCAAAAATTGTGTGGCCCCCTACTTGACATTAAAGTTTAATGTTAGTGCGGCCCGTCGTTGCGTGTGCCGCGTTTTTTATTATTATTATTTTTTTTACCCTTATGGGCTACCATAGGTAGTCTCTTGACAGCTTACGGCGGGTTTATTGTCAATAGTTGTCATAGAAGACAACCGCGAAGTACAAACATACTGGGGAGGTATCAACATTAGTCACATTAGTCAGAAGTGGACAGAAAATATATGCCATCACCCAGTTCCAGTCATGTCTCTCTCAAAACGTGCCAGAGAAAAGAGAAAGGTTGGCGAAGAGCACAGGCAATTTACGTGTCTCATATGCACAGAGAAAGTTGCGGTGAACAAGGAATATAACATCAGACGTCATTACTCAACTAGACATGCTGAGGAGTATACAAAATACCATGGAGATGAGAGAAAGAACCGGGTAGCCACTCTTAAAAAAATGTCTATTGAGGCAACAAGATTTATTCAAGAAAGCAAAGAAAGAGAATGAAGCAGCCGTCAGAAGAAACGTTAGTAATAAAGATTGAGAAGATTGGATCAGTTGTTCTCCTTTTTTGGAGTACTTGAATCGTTTTTTTTGTGGAATACTTGATGCGGCCCAGCCTGACCCAGACTCTACGTCCAGCGGCCCCCAGGTAAGTTAAGTTTGAGACTTGCACTAGAGGATCAAATTTCCATAACTCCGTGTCACAGTGAACCACTGTGCCTAGAGACTCTTATTTTGTGAAATTACTTTTATTTTGACACTGGACTGAGAACACACTATGCATACATTCATTTTCATACTGACAAAACACATTATTTGTTTTGCGCAATTTAACAACAGTTAACACAGATATCTGTGTGTCAATGATTGTGTATTGTTTAAGTGTTGTTCCTGTCCTTACCATGACCCTTTTCTTTAGTTAACATGTATTTGGTCATTAATTTCACTATATTGATTTAAAGTACACAAACAAGACCGGTCACCATGTTAAATGTTTATTGTTTTCAATTGACCACGTGAAAAAAAAAATTTGTCATACTTACGGTCTGGAACATTTTACAATACTAAACAGATGAAACCCGGTCATAGTAACTGCCACCATTTTTAAATGTCTATTTCCCGCCAACAGAACGCAGAGTTAGTAGTTCCCTTTCAAGGGAACTCGCGATGCGTCATCGACGCTTTGGGAACGCCCCCAGCGTGAATGCGTCTGAGCGCCATGACGTCATGACCAGGAAGGGATAAAAGCACATCCGGTGCAAACCGGCATTAGCTTCTGTGTCTCAGCAGTTTCCTTCCCTCTATTTTTCCACCTCCATCACGGGGCCTTCCATTTTTCCCGATCTGCACAGCGAGGTGTCTAGATCATGGAAAAAGCCTTACTCATCTTTTAGCCCCACATTCATGTATATTCAGATATTTGGGGGTTAAGAGAGTATGGCTATGGGGCAATACCCCGGGTAGAACAGACACTTGCGAGCTATCTGTCTCCCGGTTCAGTATCGTCCCTGAAGGTGTCGGCTTCTCTCACTAAACCATTAAAGAAAACAATTTTTTAATCTAGTGGGAAAAGCATATATGGCAGTGGGTCTAGCATGAGCCTGCTTGCACACTATAGCAGTGCTGCAAGCATATCAGGCTGACCTGCTGTGGTATTTGGACAGAAGTGAGGGAGTTTGGCCCGATGGGGCGTGAGCAGCTCCAGCCGTCTAGTTTCTCATACACAACACAGCAGCCAAAGCTTTCAAAGCAGAAGCCGGATCCGAGGACCGTTCTTCATGCTGAGAAGGCTGCGGCTCAAAAGAAAAGGTCTGGCGCCACCGGCGTCAGACCGGTGAGGGCAGCCCCAACCGGGGTGGAATGGTGTACACCTCATTATACGGTGCCCTTTCCATCTCGGTGCCCTCAGGGGACCGTTCTGCCAACCCTGCCACCCTTGGTGCTTCGGGGCGCAGCGTTCTCCAGCGAGCTTCTGGCGCAGCGTCAACTCGTCATTGCGTCGAACTCGCGCCCTCTGAGGGGGGTTCGAAAACAGTCAGTTCGGGTGTTTTCTGCCAGTATGCTTCAGGTCCCCGAACTGGCTGTCTTTATTACACCAGAGGCCAGCCTCGAGGGGCTGGTTCCCTTGGTAGATTTTCTGGCAGCGCGGAAGCTACTGCCAAATATATCTCTATGGGTCCTGCAGTTAGTAGTAAGAGGCAGATTTGGTTCTCGTCCTCCAGGCTACAACGGGGTGTTGCTCACGTTAGTGCATTCCGAGCAGGCTCTGGTAATGGAGCAAGAGGTAAAGGCCCTGTTAACAAAGAAAGCTATAGAGCAGGTGTACTCACCCGACATTGCGTTGGGTCTTTACAGTCGTTATCTCATTGTTCCAAAAAAGGATGGAGAGCTGCGTCACATACTAGATCTTCGTCTGTTGGAGTGTTTGGTGCTGGAACTCAAGTCCAAGATGCTGACACTCAAACAGATCATGACTCAAATCAGATCCGAGGACTGGTTTGTCACGATAGATCTAAAAGACGCATACTTCCATATCTCCATCCTCCCTCAGCACAGGAGGTTCCTGAGGTTTTCTTTGGGGCAAAGAACACCAGTATCAGGCATTTCCTTTCGGTCTAGCTCTATCACCCCGCACATTCACGAAGTGTGTAGACGCAGCTCTGACCCCGCCAGGCTGCAGTGCATACACATTCTGAATTGCATAGATGACTGGCTGATTCTAGCGGAATCAGAACAGTTAGCGGTTCGGCACCGAGGTGTCGTTCTCGCTCATATGCAGATGTTGGGGTTGAGGCTCAATGCCAAGAAGAGTGTGCTTTCTCCAGTACAGGGAACCGCTTTCCTTGGTGTGGTATGGGATTCAGTGACGATGCGGGCCACTCTGTCGCCCGTTCGTGTAGCTACTATCCTAACAGCCACAAAAGAGCTGAGGCTAGGCCAGTCACGCACTGTAAAACAGTTCGAGAGACTGTTGGGTCTTGTGGCAGCAGCATCCAACGGGATACCTTTTGGCCTGCTGTACATGAGACCTTTACAGTGGTGGCTCAGGACCAGAGGGTTCTCCCCGAGGGGAAACCCACTTCGTATGATCAAGATCACGCGGCGGTGTCTCCGCGCCTTGGTTATATGGAGGAAACACTGGTTCTTAACCCAGGGTCCGGTGTTGGGAGCTCTTTGCCATCGAGTTGTGACCTCGACAGATGCTTCCCTCACCGGCTGGGGAGCGGTATTGGAAGGCCGCTCAGCTCAGGGCTTGGGAGGAGTCATTATCTCGCTTGGCACATGAATTGCCTAGAGATGATGGTCGTCTTCAATGCGTTGAGACATCTCCTCCCAGACCTGAGGGGCCATCATGTGTTGTTCTGAAACAGTGACTGTTAGGCCTCAGGGCAGCAGCGTCCAATGTGATACCCTTTGACCTGCTGTACGTGAGACCTTTACAGTGGTGGCTCAGGACCAGAGGGTTCTCCCTGAGGGGAAACCCACTCCGTACGATCAAGATCGCGCGGCAGTATCCCCGCGCCTTGGTTACATGGAGGAAACTCTGGTTCTTGACCCACAGACAACACGTTGGTGGCCTATTATTTTGGTCCCTCAGGAAATTACGCTGTCTGAGGGCAGTGTATATTCCAGGGGGGCCAGAATATTGGAGCAGACACCCTGTCGAGGCGGTGGAGCAAATATGGGAGTTTTACGGCCAGGCAGAAGTGGATTTGTTCTCGTCTCAGCATACGACGCACTGTCCACTCTGGTTATCCCTCACTCAACCAGTCCCCTCGGGGCTGGTTGCTATGGTGCAGACGTGGCCGAGGCTACATCTGTACGCATTTCCCCCTGTTGCTCTGCTCCCAGGAGTTCTGGAGTGATTCCACCAGGATGGAATAAGCCTATTTAGTAGCACCACCCTGGCCGAGCTGAATTTGGTTTGCGGACCTAATTTTTCTCCTCGACGGACCTCCCTTGGAGGTCCCGATCAGGAGAGACCTTCTGTCTCAGGCAGGGGATGCAATATTGCACCCCCGGCAGGGGATTTGGACTCTGAGGGGGCCCAACTCATAGAGAGTGGTCTCTCAACCGAGGTTGTTGAGACCATTCTAAGCTCCAGAGCTCCCGCTAACTATATTCACTATTTCGAGAGTTTTTCACTTCTTGGTGTTATCAGCGTCAGTGGGATCCGGTTAACTGTTCAGTAAACACAGTATTCGAGTTTCTGCAAGAACGCTTTGTATCAGGTCTATGTCCTTCCACGCTTAAGGTATACGTGGCGGCCATTGCGGCTTTCCACGCCCTGGTGGGTAGTACATTTTTGGGTCGAGACCCCCTGATCACTCGTTTCCTTCGTGGCACTTTGAGGCTGAGGCCTGCAACTTGCACTAGGGGCTGGATTGGGACCTTGCAATAGTTCTAGAAGGTCTATCTGGGGCTCCCTTCGAGCCCTTAGATTTGGTCTCAGAGAAGTTCCTTTCTTTTAAGACTATTTTCTGCTAGCTATTTCGTCCCTATAAGAGTCAGACCTTCAGGCCCTTTCGGTCCCCACCTGCCTTGAGTGCACCGGGGATGGCCAAGGCAATCTTACCCGAAACATGGATATGTTCCAAAGGTGCCTACCATTATTCCGAGGCCTATTGTGCTGCAGGTTTCTGTCCTCCTCCTTTTACATCTGCGGACCAGGAAAGGCTGAACCTCTTGTGTCCAGTGCGAGCACTGGATACTTATGTTCATCGGACATCTTCAATGAGGAAGTCCAACCAGTTATTTATTTGCTTTTGATCACTTAAGAAGGGTCTTCCTGCTTTTAAACAGACGGTTAGTAAGTGGATAGTTGAGGCTATTTCACTTGCATACGAGTACTCTGACCAGCCGTGTCCTTTGGCGGTCAGAGCTCACTCTACGAGGGGTATGGCGGCCTCTAAAGCCTTAATATTTGGAGTTTCTTTTCAAAACGTGTGTGATGCGGCAGGCTGGTCCTCACCGCTCACATTCCTTAGGTTTTACAGCTTGGACCTGGATGCTGCCCCAGGTTCTCAGGTGCTTAGTGCTTAGTTTCAACAGACTGACACTCAGGTACTTGGAATTCTGGCGTTTTGGGTATTCTCGTTCCCAAAGCGTCGATGACGCATCGCGAGTTCCCTCGAAAGGGAACGTCTCAGGATACGACTGTAACCATAGTTCCCTGAGAAAGGGAACGAGACGATGCGTCACCCTGCCATACTTCCTTCATCCCTGTGATCGGCTTGCTTCGACATTTTTGAAGCTAATGCCGGTTTGCACCGGATGTGCTTTTATCCCTTCCTGATTATGACGTCACCCGCCCGTGACGCTCATTCTTTCCATTGGACTAGTTGACATTGATGCTCAGACGCATTCACGCTGGGGGCGTTCCCAAAGCGTCGATGACGCATCGTCTTATTCCCTTTCTCAGGAAACTATGGTTACAGTCGTAACCTGAGACGTTCTCATGTTTGAGGAGGAGATTGGTCTTCTGTTGGATTGGTTGTTACACATTGTTAAACCTTAATAGTTAATTGAGTTTGTTTTGTTTCAAATGTTTATATATTTTTGTATTATTCTAACAGTTTGTCTATGTGTTACTGTTAAATATATATTTTTTTGTCTCTTAAATTCTTTATTTCCTTTAATTACTGAATGGTTTAGTCCAAGTGGGAGGGGCTTATCATTTTTAAGAGGGCCTCTCAGTGTCTTAACCCTCTGGGGACCAGAAACGCGCCGGCGCGTTTTGCCGTTTTTTTTTCACATAGCAGAAAAATAGACTTAAAATACTCTGTTGATTTTGATCGTACATATAAGTGTTATACATCAATCGATCCTGTTAATTGTCTATTATTTTACTGTATACTCACAATAAAAACAAAGTTTTGTGCTTTTTGTCAAATAAAGAAAAATAAACATGATGCGAGTTTTGCCTTCTCTCTGTCAGTGCAGTCCATTCTGAAACACGTCCGAAAAATTTACTCTAACTCTGCAAATACTTGTCATACAGGCACGAGAGATTTTTCTTTATGAAGCTTGAATTCTCTTCTTTTCAATGAAGAAATTTATATAAAAAACAAATATTCTCAGTTTATGTAATCTGTATGAAAAGAGAGTGCTGTCAGAATTTTTTTCCCCAGCTCATTACACTTCATTACGCGTTAATCTGACACGCCCACGGAGGACGTGCGCTATTCAAACGCAAATGTTGAGGCAAGCCATGACAATGCCCACATCAGCCGTTCCACGCGGCGGTAAAATGTGTGGTGTATTTGCTGCCTTTTACCGCTAAGAGGCGCTACAATCATAGACTCTGAAAAGTGTTCGTTTATTCTTTCTAATGCGTAATCTGCCGCCGCACCGCGGCTCATTCAGAGCGATTAAAAGCTGGTAGCAGATGAATTCAACAAGTGAAACGTAGTTAAAATAATTCATAATCACAATACTGAAATTAGGCTACTGAAATGAAATTGAATAAATAATGAAAACATAAAACATTGCAATAAAAACATTTACAGACGTACAGACGATAGCTCAGTGGTTAACGCAACAACACGAGCTTCGAGGAGCTTCAAACGACCCGAGATCGAATCTCAATGTAGCATACATGTTGTTAACCGATGTTGGCCAACAGCGTTTATATTTTACCTTCTTGATGCTTAAATAGCTAACTGTTTATAACGTTTTACTTATTTAAAGTCAAGAGTTTTGTTTAATTATCATTACATAATTTGCTACATTCCGGTAGAACCGCAGCCGCAGCACAAACGACAAAAACTGATGAAGGAAGATTGTCAGCCGATTGCATCAGAAAATGAAAATGAAGAAGCTCGTCTTTAGTCTGCTAAATTATTGTGTAATGTAAAAGAACACTAAAATTACTTCAGTTTGAAACCAAGTTCGAACATTTCAAGGTTTAAATAAAGTGTCGGGACAGTTTTATTTTATTATTTAAAACAGGGTTGCATCGGGTTTAGAGTTTATTTCTTTTGCGATGCAAAATAAGAAACACTATAGGCTAATCTTATTCTTGCGACATTTTAAATTTGTATTGCCAAAGAAATGACAGCTATATTAAACAATTAAAACAGTAGGCCTACAAAACGAAAATTGTCCAAAGCAACATAATTAAATTAAAACATGCGTTTTTCTTTGCCTCTCTCGCGCTGAATCTCTTTTTAACAAGTTTATTTAGTCTCCCTCGCTCTCCATATGAAAGAGGAACATTAACACCTAGGCCTATTGTCCTGCGCGCACGATACAGCACTGAACTGTCCCTCCAACCCCCCACCGGCTATCGGAGTCTGAGGCTGATTTAACACAAAGAGAAGTCGCAATTTACACTTAAATCGCTATTCTAGACAGTGTTGATAATGAAGGAATTAAATGATTTAAGTAACATGTAGCCTAGTGATATTTCTGTCATAAAAGTGTATTACTAAATATTTCATTATTTCAATAATTGATGAAATAAAACTGGTTTGGGCCAGCTTTTTCCAAGCAAAACTAAATATAATCTGAAAAAACACATGTTAATTTGTTGTCATGAACAAAAATGTTCAACTCAATATTAAAGTCTACAGCGATCTTTGGATCCTTTCAACCAGGCATGCAATTTGTGAATTAAGTTTTTATTTTTTGTATTATTCAAATAAATATCGAAACACGGTGCTTCGTGGTAATGCTGCTAAATTAAATAACATGTATAGTGTAACGAATCACACAATAATAATATACAGAAAATGTATTTAAGGGGGGCCGGAAGGCCAATTTAGCT
Source organism: Rhinichthys osculus (assembly GCA_029959095.1). NCBI lineage: Eukaryota > Metazoa > Chordata > Actinopteri > Cypriniformes > Leuciscidae > Rhinichthys > Rhinichthys osculus. The sequence continues at coordinate 34,611,116 of JARWKJ010000009.1, forward strand.
CAAAGGGAATGATTCATTGACTTGCAATGAATCTTGACCGAATCACTATGGAACCGAGCAAATGACTCGTTTAGAGTTCATTTGAACGGGCCGTAATTATAACCTCGGCAACAGATATGAATATCCAATCTATAGTGAAACACTATGTATTAGCAAGGTAACTTTAGATCGACAGTACAAGACATTAAATGTGCAAGCACAACACATGGCAAATATCTTTTCAAATATATTGACGACTTTATTAACTATTCTAAACACATAAAACTATGGTCTAAACACAATCACACACACGCATTCATACAAGGCGCAGAGGAAGAGAGAGAGAGAGTGAGTTTTCAGAGTGAGATGCACTTTGTAAGACATGACCTGAACGAACCACCAAGCATTAACTTAAACCTTCGTTTCTTAGACAGGTTATTCAATTTACATTTAAAGCACCAGTTAGTTAGAGTCTGGAGTAGCTGCTACTTGCTTGTCTTTGCGTTGCTTAGGGAGTTCCCTTTTTGCGGTGCTTCGTCGAAGGGGTTTCCCGACCGGGTCCGTGTGGCTGGTTGTCTTTGAAGTGCCTGGATGGAAGTTTCTGAACAGCCGGTCAAATTGGCAGGCGAATAAGAGTCTTTACAGTTTGAAGCGCGTTACAGGAGAGACGTTTAAACGAACTTCGCAGCAACTTAACTTTGAACCGAGACTTTTATGAAAAAAGAAAATAAAGGAAGAAATGAAAGTAAGATGAGTTAGATGGCTTGAATGAGCTGTTTCAACCCCGATCTTGATGGGTTATTTGTCTGCTGGTCTAATTTGGTCTGGTCGATGTAGAAGCGTGCGAACACGCTCGTTGGTGTTTTCAGAGAGAAGCACGAACAGGAACACTCTCTTGCTGTTGCTAGAGAGAGGCGCAAAACTTAATTCAACACCGGACCGAACTCAAAACCGAACGGCAACCCCGAACTGCTCTCTGAACCGAATTTCTTTTTTCTCTACTAACTCCTTTGTTCGGTTCTTTAACTTAAAAGTTAGTCCAACCTCTTTTGGAGAATTCTGACCAATGAGACAATGGCATCATTTTAGGAGGTGGAGCTAGTTCCTACTTATCGTTATCTGGGATCTGCTTGGGTTCCAGCACTTAGCAGAGAACAAGAGACCCCAGTTTAAACATTATAGATTATTATAATCATACAAAACATTTTACACAGATTTCAAACAAGCCACCTTTTGAATTAAGGGCATACGATTCTTTTGATTGGAAGCACGATACTCTTTCATCCATACACACAGTTAGATCACAATTACATGATTTATATGTGATCTAAGCATAATACAAACATGAATTGTAGGAACAACAAGAATTATGATGGTTGATTATGAGTCCACTGAGCATTGTTCTGCGTGAGTTTTAATGGGTTTGATATGTAAAGTCTGTGTAAGTCTCTCACGTTCCATGAAAGCGTGGTCTGTCTTACATCGCTGTCCTGCTCAGCAGTGGTGATGCTGAGGGAGGTCAAAGGTGGTCAGGCCCCTTGGTGGTCAGGCCTCGTTTCACCATTTCTGAGCAGCTTTGTCTTGCTTAAGGATGAAACAGTGACAACGTTCTTCCTGTTTAGGCTTATCTCTTGGGCCTGCGGGTCCATAAAAGTCTTCTCTGGGGGGTTTTCTAGACAATTTGGAGCCATCTTGTGACTTTGGAATGTGGTGTTCAGATCCGGAAGGCTGAATCACATTTGAATGAATCCCATGAGAGATTAGAAAGATTAATTTGTGTTTGGTTCATCCTTAAAGTCTCTACAATAGAAAAATTCTGAACTTAAATGAAACAATATCGCAACATTTCGACAAATACATTATTTGATCTGTTTTTACATTTTAATTCAGGGCGATTTAGCCTGCTACATTTAATTAGAGCGAGATTTTCACCCTTGTCATTTTCTCATTGGGAAGCGCTTACAGGCTACATGTTTGAGTACATCCTCTGTACCTCTCGTTTTCATATGGATTACATAATCAGATAACATTTATTAGCCTGAATATTTAGACATTTAAAGGCTTTAGACAGAGCCGATTTCTTATAGTGACTGAGCTGAAGTGGCTTTCGGTTCATTTTTGTGACGCGCAGTTCCTGGAGACAGAGACGACAGATAAACTTTTGTCGTTAGCAAAAGTTCGAATAAAACCCGACTTTAGAAAAATGCATAGGGCCACTCGGCGTGGTCTGCCAAAACACTTAAGTAGGCTATAAACTTCAATATTTCATTCAAAATAATCTCAAAACGCTTTGTGAAATTTTGAAAAGCCGTGCATGCATTAAGGCCACTTGAACTAATGAACAACTGAAACGCTGGTTTTGATTTTATTGTTTGTCGTTGTTTAAAAGTGCTTGTTGCATATCTCTATTTTATATTTGATATGGTCTATTGGTGAAGTAGCCTATAGCATTGATTACTGTGGAGGGAGGGGTGTGGGGATTCAAATAATTCAGCAGAAGCAGGGATGTTTAGACCAGAAGTAAATCCCCGTCCCTCCTGGCAAATCACACTTTACTTAAAACCATGTTTTTAAAAACTCTAGGTTGTAGGGAATCAAAATAATAATAATAATAGGCCTAATAAAAAAATAAAAAAATATATATATAGGCTATATATATATAAAATTACTTTTTTTACAGAACTGCTTTTGAAATTACGATTGGTAGCCTCGTACGATTGGTACAGATGCAACGTCGTTCTGTTGGATACTAGTGTTCCTTAGTGTAAAATGGAAATGCATGGTAATTTTATTTTATAAATATAAGCAAAAAACTGTATTGTGTAACAGAGTTTTAGAGCTAGACAAATCTCTCTGCATTAATAAATATAAAATGTACAGTAGACCATGTTTGATCGGGATTTGAACCCGTGTCATCTTGATGATCGAATCATAAGTTCTACCGCTCGGCTATGAATTTTCTCACTGAGAAATGCCCAAACGTTTGTTTCTCAAATGAGCGAGAAAACGTTTTGTCGTTAGCCTGTGATTGTAGGCCTACTTTAGCCTACATGAATAAAAGTAGACCTTTTACAGTTTTAAAAGATGATATCTTATCTGTATGACCAACAATTACGCAGTAAGTTCTTTTAGCTGTTATGAGAAAAATAAATCCAAATGAACGCGCCGCCGCGTTTGTCAAACTCTAATTCAACATGCCAGAATAAAGCCAGATTTTAGAATAATGCATAGCCACTCGGCGTGGTGTGCCAAAATACCTTAATTATAAACTTCAATATTTCATTCAAAACCATCTCAAAACGCTTTGTGACATTTTAAAAAGCCGTGAATGTATTAAGGCCACTGGAACCAGGATCGTAACTGAAACGCACTGCATGTCTTAATACAGGAAGCGCTGGTTCAGATTGTATTGTTTGTTGTTTAAACGTGCATGTTGCATATTTACAAATATTTGTTTAAAAATAAATGTTTGTTGTAGGCTTATTTGTAAATTACCATAACTTGTAGAATTTCATCCTTACTGTTAATTGACATTAGCCCCACTTACGTTTTGATAAATGTCCCTTTGCGCCACCTGGCGGTCATTTCGCGAGCGACTTTGAAATGCGACTGGTTTATTTTTATTGTATTAGTCTACTTTAAAAAATAATACTTTATAAGACATTTATGGGAAAAGACTATTTTCTTTTCAAGATGTTTCCAACTATAACTTTGAACCAATTCTGTAGACTGGCCCATATAGCATTTGACCAGGATTTGTTTCCAGGTATGACTAAAAATGTGCTTCTGGCTTTCATTTATATTTTGATTGTTTGTATATATATATATATATATATGTGTGTGTGTGTGTGTGTGTATATATATACAGTATATATATATATAAATATATATATATATACACATGTAGGCTATATATATATATACAAGAAAGAATGCAATGACAATATATATATATATATATATATATATATATTGTCCTTACATTCTTTCTTGTGTGACACCCCTGAATGAAAGGCTCATTATTTTGCAGGGTCACTGTCTGAGAACCACTTAATTATTCATGATAGGGGTTGGGCCGTTCCGCCCATCCGCATATTGCCTTGGCAAACAAAAAAATGTTTTTCACAATTTAAAACAATCTATTGTTTTATGTGAATGATTAGGAAGGATGATTTTCAGATCATTTTGAAGCAAAAACTCTAGGCGACAACGTACATTAGTCAAAAGTCTTGTGGACTCATATTTAGTATGTTTTTTGTGTCCTTATTTTGAAAACTTTATTTTTTAGTTTTTTCAATGACCACGCATAAACAATATTCTCTCAAAAATACAAACATGTACACAGTGTTGTGCTAGTTACTAAGAAATAGTAACTAGTTACAGTTACTAGTTACTTTATTCAAAAAGTAACTCAATTACTTTGTTGATTACTTACACCAAAAAGTAATGCGTTACTGTTAAAAGTAACTTTTTAGTTACTTTTTTAAAGAAAGTTCTTAAATGTTCCCATTAATGCCCTTTTATGCGTTATGGTCTATACAAATACAAAACTGACTTAAACAGAAAGTAATTTTTAAACACTATTTTATTTAAGTCAGACCAGCATAAACTGAATATATCAAGGATTTCTGAAATAAATAACAAAACAAGCATTTTTAAAGCTAGTGACTTGTTTGCTTTCTCAACATTGATATGTTCATGCAGCTGACAGTATACGTTTTTACCACTGTGGTTTTTACAGCATGAATTAATATTTGAGAAATACAATTGTACCTTGATCATTCCTGTTAGTTCATAGTATAGGCCTACATTAACTAAGGAGATACAAATACATCTAACAATGAATGATACTTCTACAACATTTATTAACCATATTTAATGCTAAAATATTTAAATATCTGCAAAGGCCAGAGCTTTAAAATTACATAAATGTAGACCTATATTACATGTACAGTCTTTCACTTTATTTGCTTAAATTTTAAACACTTGATTAGACTTGATGTCGGCTGCATGAACATATCAATGTAAGCAATCAATCACGTCACTAGTTTTAAAAATACTTCGCCGGCTAATGAATGCATAAAAGTGTCCAGCTGGATATAAACTAATGCAAATAGATGGTAACAATTGCAACATAAAACATGTGGGTCAGGTCTGCGTATGTTTTTGTCACATTGCTTTTATCGCTTGAGGTAAGTTAGCCGTTACTAGCCTAATGTTATTCCTCTCAGACTCGACGGCAAGCTTCTGTTCTTTCTCTGCTGATGCAGCATCTAGTCAAAAAATTAATTACTTTATAATGATATGGCAATGTGTACTTAAGTGTTCTGTATCCATACCGTTTCGCTGTCTATGTTTTAAATGATTTCATCGTGCTGGATGAGCAGAGCAGACATGCACAACAGTTTACAATTGAAGGCACTGTTATCCAACTGTATTAAATGGTTTTTATTTCTTTAAAAAAAATGTCTTAAAGAAGAAGAATGTATCTCAGTAACTTATTATATACTCTACGGTGCCGCAGTGGACACCGTAATGTAAACGTAGCAGTGGCATATTTTATGCTAATTTCACCCTCACGCTCCGTCATGGCGATATCGCGAGACAGCTTTTCACTTTACGAGAAATTTTTATATCGTGACTTTAATATCGAGAGATCTCATCACAACCCTAATTAACAGTTTTTACAAGAATCTGATGACTAAATCTAGACCATATTGATATGATATATATTGTGTTTTAAACAGTCAATCAAATGACCTTCAGCAATTTAAAAAGAAAACAGATGTCTAAAAACAAACTTTATATATATTGGCATAAGAACGTCATGCTGACAAAAAGCATGTGGTGTCACAGGCGGTGGTCTTCAGAGTGCACCTGAAAAGACGACAATAATGGACGACACTCGTCTCATCGTGGAGGTTGAGAAGCATAAAGTTATTTATGATCCACATAATGTGCTTTAAAAAGACTTGCAGGCAAAGGAAAACGCATGGGATGAAGTTGCAGTGGCTCTTGGTACCGATGGTAAGTCTAAAAAGTGTTTTTGACAACGTGGCCCACTAGCGAACAACTCACATCTATATATAAAGGTAAATAGAATAGACAGATACATATAGCACACATACAGTATAGACATGATTTTGTTGAATTTTTTACTTTTTTTTCCTGAGAATTTGCTCATTTACAATATGTCTCTATTAAGGACTTTGCTGTTTACAGACATTTATGAACTATGCTGTATATGATGGGTAATGTGTGTAAATTAGATGTGCATCAGATATTTCAACAATCTAAATGATTTCGAAATTTTTTTCTCTTTTGCAGAACGCTTTTCATGGAGATGAGTGCTAATATGTAATAAATATGCAGATATTATATAATAATAAATATTATTCAGGTATCAATAACCTATCAATATTTATTTATTCAAAAATATATACAAAATCTGTCAAAGTACTTGACCACAACCTTAAAAGCCTGTACACCAGCTGCGGTTCAGCTGCGTGTGACAAACAGTGTAAAAACAGTTTGCTTTCAGTGTGAAAGCAAAACGGGCATGTGCTGCTCCCGCTAACTATACGCACTGCTTCTGCGCTGCCTCCGCTCTGCTAACACGTGCAGTGTGAAACCGCTGGTAAGACTCAAATTACTACAGCACTATTGACATACATCAGCCAATTTTTATGGGATGATTATAGGGGTATAACAATACACCATAGCACAATATATCGCAATATAAAAATTCAACAATATGTATTGTGGATAGTGACAATCTGTATTGTGTATAGTTCACCCAAAATGAAAATTACTTTAAAAAAAAAAGTTTACAGAGTTTTACTGTCAGTAGATTAAACTACCACAGTATACACCATGTTGAATATAATGTATAATAATGCAATGTGGGAATATTTATGGGTCCTGATAATGCCAAATGTCTTATGTTACCAGTAAAAAGTGGCCTATATTATTTAAAATATATCTTGTCAGTGACAGATGCAAGCATATATTCGTCTAAAATAATTTCAGGATTCAGAATCATGAATATTTTTATTCTGGTGTCACTATTGGGTTACCAGCATCAAGTCCAAGCCTATTCATTTCCACCCCCAATGTAATACCAAATGTAGCATTTTAATCAACAGTAAAACAAAAAAATGTGTTAACCTTTTACTATATAAAGAAGTGTGAAGTCCGCACACTGAAAATTACTGCTCCAAAGGATTTATTAAAAGGCAACGTTTCGACCCTCAGGTCTTCATCAGGCACAATACCAATGTAGAGTGAAGTCAACTTTAAATAGACACAAGTGATCACCTTAATTGGGCACACACAAAAAAAAAAAATATATATATATATATATATGACAAATACAAGTCACGTGACAAGTCACACAAAAAAAAGCCCAATTTTTTTTTGTGACATGTCACATTACTTGTATTTTTCATATTATTATTTATTTATGTATTTTTTCTGTGTGTGACTTGTCACGTGACTTGTATTTGTCATATTTTTATTTATTTTATTTTTGTGTGTGTTGGGACTTGTCACGTGACTTGTATTTGTCATATTTATTTTTGTTTGTGTGTGTGTGTGTGCCCAATTAAGGTGATCACCTGTGTCTATTTAAAGTTGACTTCATTCTACATTGGTATTGTGCCTGATGAAGACCTGAGGTTCGAAATGTTGCCGTTTAATACATCCTTTGGAGCAGTAATTTTCAGTGTGTGGACTTCACACTTCTATATTTGTTTATATCACTTAGTTGTCCTGCACCTGAGCCCAATCTGGCTGTTTGGAATGTGCACACCATTTTTGTACTTTTTAACCTTTTACTATATGTCTTGGACTTGGGAGTATTGCAATAATATTGTATTGTGAGTTCAGTATCATGATATGTAACATTATCGAATCGTGACATGAGGGTTTTATTCCACTAACACAGTCTGATTATATAACAGATATTGTATTATTGCTTAGTTTCTCTACACCAAATAATCTTTACAATAAATAAGTAAACACCTACCAGGATATGGCATCTTGACCCCGAACTGTTGTTCAATTGATGTCTGCATCAAACGCCTTTTCAGGGCAGGTGGAGTTCCCCCCTCCTCATCCTCCTTTTTTTTTGCAGGGAATTGCGATTTAGAAAAAAAAAAACCTTCCTGAGTTAATGAGGCTAGGCTACCTAAGGCCATGTCCACACGGACACGGGTATTTTTATAACCGGAGTTTTTCCTACAGCGTTTAAAAAAAAAATCCCGTCCACACATGCTCGGTCTCTGTCAACATGAAAACGTAAAAACACGCAATCAAGCGCGGTCAAGAGCATGCCATGCCAGCAGGCCGCGATATAAACCTTAACCCTAAAGCCACGTTGGCCAATCAGACGCGCAAATCTGATGTCAAACACAGCGGATAACGGCGCACACTCTGACGTCGCAAGGCAAAAACCCCGGTTTCACTGTCTACACGACAACACTGTAACCGGCGTTTCTGTAAATCCTCACCCTGGCAGGGGTTTTCAAAAATGTTCGGTTTCAGTGTGTTTTCGTGTGGACGAACGGCCGAACCGCGTAAAAAAAGTCACGGTTATGAAAATACCCGTGTCCGTGTGGACAGGGCCTTAATGTCTGTCGCCTAGTCTTTGTCAGATCGTTGTGGATTTTTCCTGCGTGTTTGTTCCCTGCCTGTATCCGTTTTCCGTGTGTTATCCCGTGTTCAGCACTCCAGGGTTCTACACGCAGCGTCCCTGTGCTGCCAAGGGCTTCATACCGGACATTTACACACCTTAACTCTCCCAGCATCTGACCAGCTCTCAATAAACATATCTGTCATTTTGCAATTGAATCTTCGGATTATTTCCTAATAGACAAAGGTCAACCGCGAGAAATGTAACAAAAGAATACCGCGGAATTCAGTGCGGTCAAATATGAACGTCTATGGCCGAAAAAGGTAAATATGTTCATTTGTTTTTTTGCCTTATGTGTAATTTATATTAAAAACATTTTAAATGAAAATACAGACACTTTTAGGAAAAGTCAGGTACCAGCTGGATTTTATTTATTTTTTCAACAAAGTTATTGCAGATATAAAATTCAAAACGGTCAAAATGACCGCCATGGCCGTTCTAGTGTTAAGAGAATCCAAGTTATTGGCATTCTCGGACCCAGTAGCACTGAGTTGTGGGTCTTTTCCTGAGCCTCCTCTAGTGCATCTAGATTGGGAGTACTTTTTACCATTGTTTGTTCGCTCCCCTGAGCTCCATCTGTTATATTCATGTCAGGTTGCTAGGCCTTCTTTAGGCCTCCCTGACAAATGTTGGATGTAGCTCAGTCTGGGTCTAAGTTGTTAGGCTCTCTGTGAGCCTCCTTGTTAACTGCTCTTGAATTAGAGCGTTGTTAGGCCTCCTCTCCCTATAGAGAGTCGTTATATTAGAGCAGTGGCCCCCTACTTGACATTAAAGTTTAATGTTAGTGCGGCCTGTCGTTGCGTGTGCCGTGTTTTTTTTTCTTTCTTTTTTTTTCTTATGGGCTACCGTAGATAGTCTCGTGACAGCTTACGGTGGGTTTGTTGTCAATAGTTGTCATAGACAACCGCGAAGTACAAACATACTGCGCTTGGAAAAAATGAGCGCGTCGCTTCAAGTATGAGCGCACTTGCCCCGCACCTACATTTGAAATAACGAACTTGAGCGCGCAAAATATGTGAGCACGATATGTGAACAGGCCCCTTGGCGAGCTACCACCAATCAGGCCACAAGCTACTGGTAGCTCGCGAGCGACGTGTTGGAGCCCCTTACTCTATACCAATGTGAGAATAATCATTTTGAGCTTGTAATATGTGTCCAACAGGTTGATAAGAAGGTTTGCTTTGATTTGTGCAAAGTCAGTAATTTGCCTGAGACACTATACATGTGTAGAAAGAATTCAATAAGACGGGCAGACATAACTGCAAATATTTGTATTTCAAAAGCAATAATTGTTTTTCTAAGGAAATGTGCCTTCCAAAAAAACATTCATTATCATATTGAAAATAAAAAGGACATGAGCAAATATAAGTATCACAAAGATGTGTTATAAGGAAAAGACAAAGAAAGTTTGTAAAATGAACTTCAACTGTCAGAAGGACAGCTCATGAAGAACCAATCATGTACAGAAAGGAATGTTCAAATTCAGAGGAACAGTTCAGAAGAAACGTTACTGATAAAGATTGAGAAGATTGGATCAGTTGTGCTCCTTTTTTGGAATACTTGAATACTATTTCTTTTATGGAATATTTGATGCGGCCCAGCCTGACCCCGACTCTACCTCCAGCGGCCCCCAGTTAAGTTGAGTTTGAGACCCCTGTATTAGAGGCCTCCGCTCCTCTGATCCTATGAGCTCTGCCATAGGCTAAGTTGTCAGGCTCTCTGTGAGCCACCTTGGCAATTGCGAGTGTTGTTAGGCCTCATCTTGCTAGAGAGATTTACCATATTGAGGCCTCCGCTCCCCAGAGCTTGGATAGCAATTGCGAGTGCTCTCTGTGAGCCTCCTTGCAAGATATATTGAGGCCTCCACTCTGTGGAGCTTCGCGGACATGTTAGACTCAGTTTTTAGCTCTTTCCGAGCTTTCTCTGTACTGCCCTTGGGTTAAAGCGTTGCTAGGCCTCTTGTTTGAGGCCTCCACACTACAGAGCTGTCTGAACAGAAGTTTTGAGTGTTAGGCTCTCTGTGAGCCTCTTTGGCCTGAATATGAACGTAAACAAAAATTCTGTGATTAATTACTCACCTGTCATTCCAAACACGTGAGGCTTTCGTTTATCTTTGGAATACAATCCATATGAATTGAATGGTTTAGTCCAGATGTAAAGACTCATGGGCGGATCTAATCCGTGGGGAATTTGCATATCATAATTAATAATTGGTAATTAATAATTATTCATGCATGTTTGGATTAGATCAGTCTTACATGTTAATAAATCTCCCGATAAGGGAGGATCTGTCATTTTACCTGCATGCATGCATGTGAATCCTTGAAATTAACCACAAGTTGATTGCAATTAATTACACGGACCACGTTTCACAAAACAGGTAAAATGAATTGTCAGGATAATATTTGTGGGGATCCACCATATCATCTTACTTTATAGGATTTCAGGAAACGCAATTCTCTGGCCAGAAGAATTGGGTTTCCCGCCCTATAAACACAACACATACTCTTTAAGGTATTTTTAATTTTAGTAAGCTTGTAGTATAAGATCTTTTGCACTTAAGGGACTTGAAACTGAGCAAAGAGACAGCACATCAATCAAATGAATATATAATTAATTTAATAGAGTCATGACTACTTATGTATTTACTACGGTTACTGGGATATATGTATTTACAAACATAATAAACAAACAAACATGATAAGGCATCGATGAACGAGAAATGCATAGAGATAGAGAGAGAGAAGAAATGTAGAGAGTTGCAGTTATGCAAGAGGGAGTTTAGAAAGACCCGAGGATCTTTCTAAATAGCAAATTCACATAGACAACAGAACTTTGAGAGACAACAAGACTTCAACAAATCTTAAAAGCGTGATCAAACACGGATACTTGCACAGGTAACTCTTTGCATTGCTTGTGAAGAAGCGTGTGTGTCTCTCGGTCCGGCGCGTCACGTGGTCACGTGCGCGTGTTTCTCCTTCAAAGTGAGCGCGCGCTCGTTTAAAGGTCCCTTGTAGATGGATTTGCTGAAGAGATATGTCACGGGGTTTTCTTTTCAATCGTCGATTGGAATTAAACACAGAGACTTATCTACAACTGAAAAACACAAACTAAACTAGAAACAAATAAAAGAAAGGCGAAGAGCTCGCCCGGAGGCGAGACGTTACATTATGACACGAGGACAAGGAAGGAAGAGAGAGTCCAGAGGGAGGTTCAGTCCTCTTTAGAGGAACTGGAGTCCACACCTCTAAGGTGCGAACTGGCCAATGACATTCAACGAAACTTTTGGCGGCCAAATTCTCTTTGTCTTGTCAAAGTTAAACTATGGCCGTGTCCGCCTCTTTTATGACCAGTCAGAATTTGTCAGAATCATTCCACAAGATGGTAAAAACATAGAAAACATACATTTTACTGTAATCTTCTGTATCTGACCAAATCAGTTGGAACGAGATAATTAAAACGGTACCAAACAAAACATTTACACATAATTGGAATACGAAGATACATCTTAATACATAACTATAAACTCTCAAGAGTTTCACTGATACGCTAGGAGATCATATCTAGACTACCATGGACTGGGAAACACACAGACATACAGGAATATATCGTATACAATTGGTAATGGCTCGTTTTATGAGTGTAATGTAAAGGTCCATTATGTGTGTGTGTTGGTTTGTGTGTGTGTGTGTTAGAGTTCTGTTATCTCTCTTGCAGAGATGGGGGAGGGCATGGAATGTTCAAGCATTTTATGACTCTGGCCATTCCTCTGAAGCTTGCGGGCTACAGTCCGGGTGAATCTCGCAGGACATCTGAATATGTCAGTTAATTTGGTGTTTAAGAGAAAGAACCTTCAAGATTTCTTATAACACCCCTGCATCACAAAGTTAGCAAGATGTAATGTAAATCAACAAATGGGAACGAAGGTTGGAGTTTATCGAGACTAAACATGCTACACAGTGATTTCTGTTTCTCATAGTATGCAAGTCACGTCTCAACATTAACCCATTAGAGTTTACAAGGCCACACAGACCAAACAACATAAAGGAAAATCATGAGATGGAACATTAGATGCATGTATCACATGGTTATATGTATATACATAGAATATATAGGTTTAAACCCGGGTTCGTTACTTCTTCTCAGCAAGAATAAGGAGGAATCCCACTCTCTGGGACATTCCAAGGGTAAAGCTCAGTCTTGTAACAGAACACCCCCGTTCTTTGTGTGTGTGTGAGAGAGAGAGTGTGTGTGTGTGTTGTACACACGTTCTTGCTTGAGGAAAGGAGGAAGTCAACTGACAGTCCATACCTTACACAGATTTTCTTAAAGGAAACGATCGCTTTATACGCTGAACAGATTTTATTTGAGATTTTTACTCAAATAACCTCATATAATGAAAAAAACTGAACATAAAGTAATACATAAAATAATCATTTTCTCAAAACGTAATAGAATCTTGAGCTCATAACAAGTTTTACATTATGAAAAATGTATTTCATTATAAACTCACCAAAAATATTGTCATAATTGTAGCTTTTAAAACATAAAAGTATTGCCTTTAATAATATTCCCTTACAGAACATTTTTAAAAATCTAAATCCAGTCTTGAACTACCTGTGAAATGCAACAGATTAAAATTGTTTTGCAATTATTTATTATTATTTTTATATTTTCTATTAATCATAAATCATTGGTATTCCTTTACAGTACATTTTAAAAATCTAAATCCAACTACTTTATTATTAGTAGTATTATTATTATTAATAATGTGTATAAAAAAATCCTCACAGTATCAATAAAGCAATGAGGTGTGTGTGTGTGTGTGTGTGTGTGTGTGTGTGTGTGTGTGTGTGTGTGTGTGTGTGTGTGTGTGTGTGAGAGAGAGAGATATATATCGATCACGTTATCTGTTTCAGTCAACAGCAGCACAGATCACAAGTTAAGCAAACATTTCTTTACTTTAATACAAGCTACAGCAAAACAAAGCCTGAAGGTTCATTAGAGGGCATGTTTAAAAAACAGTACAACTTACCATCATGTACAGTGGTTATAAAAAGTCTGCACACCCCTGTTAAAACAGTTTGGTTTTGTGATGTAAAAAAAAGAAAGTTAAATAAAATCAGATTTTGCACCTTTAATGTAAAATTACAACCTATGCAATATCACTGAAAAAAAAAAAAACTATAGAATTAACTAATCAGCAAGCTCATCTGTAATGGTATCATCTGTAATGCCCTTTATTCAGCTGAAATGACTCCAAATTGACTCCGAAAAAATCTCAGCTGTTCTTGTAAGCTTTTTCTGACATCTTGGTGTATTTTTTAATTCTTCTTAAGTAAATCTCCTTCGTCGTGTTTACTGACAAGCAGTACGTGACAATATGTGACAATAGCTAAAATTATCAATACATTTAGCATTTTTGTAGAATATTATCTATGACAACCATTTAAATGACTATATCTCAAAAATGATTAAACACTTAAAATTACAATAATAGAAAGCAGAAACTTCACTTTTTTTAATTCACACTCTAAAAAATGCTGGGTTGTTTCAACCCAACTTTGGGTCAAATATGGACAAACTCAGCTGTTGGGTTAAATTTTTAAATTACATTTTTAACCCAACATTTGGGTTTGACCATATTTGACCCAAAATTGGGTTAAAACGACCGAGCATTTTTTAGAGTGCAGTGCATAAATCTTAGTGAAGTTATTAAAGTAATTTCGGCTTAAAAAAACAAAACAGCCTCTTACCATTTCTCTTCGTTAGTTCTTTCGGCATCCCTCCTCCTCCCCTTCTCCTCCTTTTGTACCATATTTTGCCTGTGTAATAGGGGTCAATCAGAGCTCGAGTAGAATATCCTATCTGAGCCCTTCTATAGCAGACAGCAAGCTAAATCCATTTACCACTTACACTAAGATTAAATGGGCACACAAACTCGTGAAATGTATTTCTGTGTTAAAGTGACTCAAAATAATGGAGCATGTCATAATGACTAATTTTTTTATTTAACTGTTGTGTTTCACAGACAAGGCTTAATACCTATACCATAATGTACAGCTTTGTTATTAGATTTTGAGTTGCTACAACATCTAAAAAATATATTCCTCCTTTAGGCTTTTTAGGGACACAATCTTACTGAAACAGAAATATTCACTCTGATATTCCCATTTGTTTCTTGAAAAACAATCTCATAACTTGCTGGCGCACTATTGTCAGATTTAGTCCATAAATGAGAGGATTTAAAATAGGTGGTACAAGTAAGAATTCAAGAGCCATGAAATTACGCAAACCTTGAGGCACTTTCTTTGAGCCATAACGACTGAAAAGCACATCAAACATAAACGCAGCTGTCACATTGATCAGTGCAAGCAGATGTGGCACACATGTTTGCATGAATTTTTGTCTGCCCTCAATTGACTTCCTGCACTTTCTAATCAAGTGAATGTATGAGCAAAATATCAATACTGCATGACCAAAGTATGTAAGAATAACAATGTACCCAAACACATTATTTGCTATTGTAGAAAAACAAGAAAGTTTTGCAATTGCCCAAATCTCACAATATAGCTTTTCAATAATAGAGCCACATAATGTTAGTCTTGATGCTAATACAATTACAACACAGATGCAAAAAAATGGAGGAAGCCAGCAGTAAAGGATACATTCAAGAACCCTCTGATTGGTCATTATTGAATGATACTCCAGTGGTCTACATATTGCTACATACCTGTCATATGCCATCACTGTTAATGTTGAAAAGTCACACAGAACAGATGAATAAATGACAAATATCTGAATCAGGCATCCAATATAAGAAATCACATGATCATGGGATAATAAATCATAAAAAAATTTAGGGTAGAATCCAGAAGTGCCAAAAAGTCCATTTACACACAGATTACATATAAACACATACATCGGCTCATGGAGCTTCTTATGTAAGAGTATAGTTGTAATTATAGCTACATTACAAAAGACCATCAAGGGATAGTACAGTGCGGTAAGAGAAAACAAGACATATCTATTTTCCATTGTTTCATTTAGAGCAGAGAGTGTAAATACCAAGACACTGGACTCATTCTTTGATTGTGACTGCATCTTGAATGATATGTAATTATGTGGATTTTGTTCAAGTTTTTTGAAAACGAATTACTTGTATCAAGTTGAATTGTCACTGTCAATAGGAAGTCTGTAGATGTAAAACACCAACAAGCAAACATCAAATCCTATATCAGTAGCATATATTGTTTTTTCATTTTTGTTTTTTCAGTTACAAAACAGTTGGAATCTTACCATGTTCTCTGTTCACATGCTTCCTGTAGTGTTTTGCAAAGGTTCGATTTGGTTTGCTATATATGGACACTGGTCTCATGCTAATTGCCTTGGTAACAAACACTGAAAACAGTTTGAACAAGCTCTCTGAAGACTACCTTCTTTTAAGTTTAAATGCTTGTCCATGCCCTTAAATATAGCAGGTATTATCTCTTTATCATATTCATCGACATCATCCAAATACACGTTACAGCGTTCCACATCTCTCAATCTCTCTTCCACATCTGCATTAGGCACTGAAAGGTTGCAGGTGCAAGATGTTGTGCCTTACGCAACCCGAAAGCCATCCATGTATATTGGGCAAAATAATCTGGCGTACCAAAAGCACCAATGTCAGAAGTGCGTTGAGTCAACGGGACTTGCCAGTGTCCTTTCCAAAGATCTTATTTTGTAATTTACTGTGCAGTTCCAATATTATCAATACAATCTTCAACTTGCGCCAGTGGGAAAGAGTCAGGCACATGTAGCGCTTTTAAAAGGATAGTTCACCCAAAAAGGAAAATTAGCCCATAATTTACTCTCTTAGCGTAGGTCTACTTGCGTATGGCCGTCTGCTGGAAGCTAGTTATTTTAGACGATAAAGTTTTATTTGATATATTTAAGCCTTTAAATTCCCATAGGAACATAGGCCATCGACCAAACTCTTCCATCCTCTCCGGTCTTGGGCCCTCCTCTCCAGATGTTGCCACGTCAGCTCTTCTTTCTTCATCTCCTGTTCTGTGGTTCTTCTCCAGGTGATTCTCGGTCTGCCTCTCTTCCTCCTGCCCTGTGGGTTCCACGTCAGTGCCTGTTTAATGATTGATTTCTTTCTCCTGAGTGTGTGCCCTATCCACTTCCATTTCCTCCTCCGTATTTGCATTTCTATTGGGTCTTGTTTGGTGAGTTCCCACATATTGGCGTTAGAGATGATGTTGGGCCAGTATATTCCTAGGAGGCGTCTGAGGCACCGGTTGGTGAAGGTCTGCAGCTTATTGAGTATGGTGGTGGTAATTTTCCAGGTTTCTGAGCCATAAAGTAGCGTGGTCTTTACGTTTGAATTGAATATTTGCAATTTGGTCTTGAGTGGCAAGTTTTTTGCCTTTCAAATATTGTTTAGCATGTTGAATGTTGTCCTTGCTTTTCCAATCCTGGCTTGGACATCGTCCTCCGTGCCACCTTCCCTTGAAATGATGCTACCGAGGTATGTGAAGCTACTTACATCCTCTAGTGCAGTTTGATCCATGTTTATGGGTGTGTTGTTCTTGCTGTTGATATGCAATACTTTAGTTTTTGATGAGTTTATTTTGAGACCAAGCAGAGCAGCTGTTTCCTCCAGTTTTCCAGATTTTTCCTGCATCTGTTGGTGTGTGTGAGCCAGTAGTGCCAGATCATCAGCGAAATCGAGATCTTCTAGCTGCTCGGTCAAGCTCCACTGTATGCCGGTTCGTGTGTTGTTGGTTGTTTCTTTCATCACCCAGTCTATGCAGAGGGGGAAAAGAAAGGGTGAGAGCAGGCACCCTTGCCTCACACCAGTAAGGACCTCAAATGCCTCCGATATACATCCTTCATGGAGGACTTGACATCTCGCCCCTTGGTAAGTGCTCCTTATGATGTTAATGATCTTTGTTGGGATCCCATAATGAGCCATCAGTTTCCACAGCCTTTCCCTATCCACACTGTCAAAGGCTTTTTCAAAATCTATGAAATTCACATAGACAGGCGAATTCCATTTGATGGATTGTTCAATAATGATCCTGAGGGTGGCAATTTGGTCTCCACAGGATCTGTTGTTCCTGAAGCCAGCCTGGTGTTCCCTCAGTTTCTCATCGACCCCCTTCTGGAGCCTCTTGAGCAGGATATGGTTGAGCACCTTCCCAGGTGTTGAGAGGAGCATTATACCTCTGTAGTTTTTGCACTGCCGGAGGTCTCCTTTCTTGGGGATTTTCACGATGTAGCCATCTTTCCAGTCAGCTGGGACATTTTCTTCCTCCCAGATGATTTTCATGAGCTGGTGAAGCATGTTGGTGGAGGTTTCAGTGTCGGCTTTAAGAGATAAAGTTTTAAATATGTATATTTTTCTTACACGAATGCATCACTTCGCTTCAGACGGCCTTTATTAATTTCAGTAAGTTCATTATAGCTGTGCGCAGGCTAAAGTTCAGTGATTTTCGTCACACTCACGTGTTGAGCAAAAATACTCCTGAAGCTCAGTGAATTTTATCACACTCAGGTGTTGAGCAGAAATGCTCCTGAAGCTCAGTGAATTATCACACTTAGGTGTTGAGCAGAGATGCTCCTGAAGCTAAGTGAACTTATCACACTCAAGTGTTGAGCAGAGATGCTCCTGAAGTGATCTTCACATGTAGTGATGAGCAGTGCTCCTGTCTTGTGCACGCATGTCGCTTGCACCTACTGTGCTAAAGTCAGGAGTGGAACAGGTCTTGATACCAACCAGACCTAGTTCCCCTCGACAGCCTTCCTGACTTCCCCTGAGTACATTTCAGGGACGGGGCATGATGGCACCCGCATTCAACCCCTGGAGAGATTCCAGGCCGGTGGCTACCGCAGGAATATGTGGTAGTTGCCATCACTTCGGCGAGCACTCCCTTAAAAGAGGAAGTTGTGCTTATGCCCAAATAGAAGTGGAACCTATTCATTGAGTGAGTCTTCTCTCCATTGAGAAGATCCTTAGAGCGTTCGGTCATTTCAGTGCTCTCTTTCCTGCAAGATGGGTTGGAGTAGGCTGTTTTCCTCCACCCTCAAAGTGATGTGCCTCTGTTATTACTTGACGCACATCATGATGCAGAAGAATGGGAAGCACGTCCTGATCGTCAGGTTCCTGACGGGACAAGGATATCTAAAAAAGCCTTGCACCCCTCTTTATCCTCTTGGGCCTTATCTCTGGTGCCATTGCACTGCAGAGACCGCCCCTGATCCACTGCAGGCAGTGAGTTAAAAATTCTGTTTTTACAGTTCTCCTGCTCACATGGTCTCTACTAGAGGTTAGGGACTTGCTCGCTTTCGGTCAACGAGTTGTGCCTGGAATTTGGGCCGGCTACTCTCCCAATTTGAGACCCCGGCCTGGATATGTGGAAGGTTCCTACCTCCCCCTTAAACTGGGACCAGCTGGTGAGCCTGCAAGCGCTGCCCTGGAGGAGGCAGACCCAGCCCTGGCTTTCTCTGTTTCTCTACCCTTCATTGCGGTTATACGTGTACAGAACGCAAGCCATAGGACCTCAGACCAGCTCTTATCTGTTAATGAAGTCAGAAGAGAGGGAAGGCTGTTTCCAAACGAGGTTGGCCCACTGAATGTGGTTGCCTTCATCTTGGTGATAATCCTGAGTTGCACATGTCCACTTAAGTGGTGAGCTCCTCTTAAATGAGTGTGTGCTCCCACCTAGGCGTTGACACAGAGTGCTTCTCTGACAGATATTCTAGAGTTGGGGGCTGAGCGACACCTTAGTCCAGTGGTCGGGAACCTATGGCTCGCGAACCATACCTGGCTCTTTGGCAAAAATCATGTGGCCCGCAAGGTCTCTCACCCTTTACCAACAAACGAGCGAAACAAAAAAAAAAGACACATGAATAGAGATCGGCTCTCTGCAGAAAAATCTGCCAGTTACAATTCCCTTGTAGCACAGTCTACCGAAGTTAGTTAAACGTTTATGATAATAAGTATATTCATGTTGTACCGGGCGGCAAAAGTGCGTAGCCTATTCAGTGCTGGTCGCGCTCACGAGTGTTACGAGTCATCAGAGCAATCAACTTGTCTCTGTGATAACCTACAGCTCCTGCATTGGGATTCAAGCAGCTGCAGCTTGTTTAAGGTAGGCATAATGGCGAAAATCAGCATAAACTTTAATACTTTCACTTTTGTCGCTGAGACCCTTTATGACAAATGGGTCGTATTTTTGATAATCCACGCAGATTGCAGTTGTCGATTCTGTTTTAAGTTATTACTAACTAAAATTGAAGGAATGAAAAAAAGAGAAAGATGTGCTTTATATTGAAAAAAAAATATTAAAAGCACGATAAGTCGCGAAAGAGAACGGAATTACTGGCAGGATGCTGTGTGCGCGCGCAACACGGAAAAGCATAGCCTTTGTCTTCGGTCGCGCACCTAAACGGCCAAATAAATACAGAAATATATAAAAATGGCAAGTCGAGTATTCACGTAAATACAGTAAATGTAAGTAACTCTCTCTCTCTCTCTCTCTCTCTCTCTCTCTCACGCAGACAGAGAGGATTTATGCTCATCAGTTGATAACTCAACCTCACAGTGAAAGCCCTTCACAATTAATGTTGAAACTTTGCTAAATATTTGTTTGTTTTTAGCCTAATGCTGTTGAAATTATTGATAAAAAGCACGTCTTTAATAATAATATTATATAATAATTTTACTGTGGCTTAGTAAAAACATACTTTTTACTTTTACTTCGTTACATTTTGCAGCAATTATTATACTTTCTACTCCACTACATTTCTACAACGTTCTGTTACATTTTCGTTAAATTTTCTGATCAGTTTTTCCCTGCCAAAACGTCATCCTGACTGTCCGTTCATGGCACGTTTCTGTCTCACCACCAGTGAAGTTTGGTTGCCATAGACATATCAACCCGGTCACACTAAATGCATCTCTATAGCACGCAGTGTGTTTATCGTGCAATTTATACGCGAAAATTAGTTTTTTCATGCATAGGAAACGCATTGGTAGGTTTAGTAGTGATGTGGGGTGCGTGTGTATTATACGTTTGGTTAGGATTAGTATGGCAAGCCAAGAGGTTCAGAATAACGCCATAAATGAATCGCGCTTACAGCCAAACGCCGTCATATACGGCGTTTTAACATAATATGTGTTTATATATATATATATACCGTATATAGTAAGGGTATATAGTAAGCTTGATGCGTATATTGCCTAACTGCAAGCTTGTTCAGAAATGGTGACAAAAACTTAAAATATAACAGTTTTTCCATCATATTGAACATCATTATATGAGTATTAGGTTGAATGAGTTAGAATTAACTGTTTTATTAATCATTAGAATATAGACATTAAGAGAATAAATTGTTATGCAAGTACTTTTACTTTTAATACTTAAAGTACATTTAAAATCAGGTACTTTTTACTTTTTACTTAAGTAGGGTTGTAATTGTGGTACTTCTACTTTTACTAAAGTAAATATGTCTCTGGTTATTTGTACTTTTACTTAAGTACTGAGATTCAGTACTTCCTCCACCACTGGAAGTGTCGGCTTGCTACGCCATTCCCCTCCTACGGACTGGATACGTGTGCCATTTTGCTCCAGTAGATTTCCCTTAACCGAACCCTGTTGAGTTCTCCGCACCCCTCCGACATCAGACGTGGTGGAACGCCCGGTGTTAGGCCTATAAGCAGTGTGGAACCTGTGTTAGGCTGGGTCCATATGTTGCGATCCCTACGGTGATCCCATATGTGTATTATTCCACGGTACAGCTCCCTACAGTGAGCCCGTGTCTTTATTGGCCGGTTGAGTCTCCCCCCTGTCATTGGCTGGAGCCACCCCAGTGACCGTCCATATGTTGTACTGCCCGGTCTCCGCCCAGTTCATATGTGTATTTTCCACGTTACCTCCCTTCGGGCAGAATGTGGCTTCCGCAGCATCCCTTCCTTCCATGTACAGGGAACGCTTTCCCAGTGAGCCTGTAGGAACAGCAGTGACTTCCCTGGCCTAAAGCCCTGTTCTGAACCCCATTCAGTCGACATCGACTACATCCTCCGTTCCCTCCATCAGGGAACGGGGGTTGCATACGCAACCAGGACATTCTCTTTTCACTCTTTTTAGGTGTATTTACCTCTAAATTTGAGTCCCCACACTCTTACTCACACTTAAAGGACTCTTCAACCAAATACAAACCTCACAAATAATAAGAGCTCACCCTTCAATTTACATAAATATGAAAGTCTTTCATGTTGCAGGCCTGTTTGATGCTGGGGTACGTTGTGGTAAAAAATAAATAAAATACTGTTTTACTCAACATGGCGCAAACATAAAAAAAAATCCTTAATGTATCCAGTAAGAAGAGCGTGTTTCACCTCCCAGCGTTAGATGTCCGTCAAACCCATGATTGCGTTGATTTCCTCAGGGCCAAAGGAATTCCGAGGACTCTCGTTAACTCAGAACTTTATCTGGAATCATCATCGTCGGAAACTACCATGAATCCTCACATTGGCGACTCGCCAACAGAACACACAATCCATCCGAGCAAGATAGACACTGTTCAGTTTCTGTAAACAGTCCATTCGCTGTATTAGTAAATGGTGGCTGGAATTAACACAACCAGGAATATTTTGTGGAGAAATAGTTCTTACCCTTCTCTGTAGTGAAAAGTTTACATTCTCGTTTTGACAACTCACTAACTACAGAAACTATTGTAACACATTACAGTATTATTTAAACTATATTTTTGTGTCTATAATCGCACGTTCTTCTCATGTGTGCTATCCTCCTCCTTCACCTTTGCTCTGTCTTCTTCCCGCCCCATTCACCTTAATCTAGTGCACTGATTGGACACCCAACATGGACAAGTGAACACGATTGGCTGAACAATAGAAATGTCAAAACACAAAAATAATAAATACCCCATCAAATTAATTCAATTCAATTCAAATTTATTTGTATAGCGCTTTTCACAATACATATTGTTTCAAAGCAGCTTTACAGAAAGTGCATTTCAGAAATGTACATAGAAAAATACAGTTAGTTAATCATGTATTAATTTAGGGCATAACATATCGCCGGCGTTGAGTCGTCTTTTCACAGGCGTCGAGTCGTCTCTTCACAGGTGTTGGGGCATCTGAAGTCTCGTGCGAGGTTGGATACAAACTGGAGCTGACGAACGCTATTTACCGCTATTTACCTCGGGACTGGCGTCCCGAGATAACAGCAGGAAAAAAAGATGGGAAATAATTAGCATAGCTGCTGTTCATAATATTAATGCATTCGATCTGATTCAACAGTGGTATAAAAGGTAAGCATTATGTGAATGCTTGGCTAAAGAGATGCGTCTTTAATCTAGTTTTAAACTGGGACAGCGAGTCTGAGCCTCGAACAATATCAGGAAGGCTATTCCAGAGTTTAGGAGCTAAATGTGAGAACACCCTCCCTCCTTTAGTGGACTAGGAATGACCAGAAGCCTTGAATTTAGTGATCTTAAAGAACGTGATGGATTGTAGGGCGATAGAAGGTCCATTAAATACACAGGAGCTAGACAATTTAGGGGCGTTATAGGTCAGTAGTAATACTTTGTAATTGATACGGAACTTAATAGGTAACCAGTGTAAAGATGATAATATTGGTGTTATATGATCATGTTTTCTTGACCTTGTAAGAACTCTAGCGGCTGCATTTTGCACTAACTGTAGATTGTTTATTGAGGATGCAGGACAAGCAGCTAATAAAGCATTACAGTAATCTAGTCTCGAGGTCATGAATGCATGAACTAACTTTTCTGCATCAGAAACAGATAGCATGTTAAGTAGCTTAGCAATGTTTCTAAGGTAGAAAAAGACTGTTCTTTTAACATATGAACTATGATTTTCGAAAGACAAGTTGCGGTCTAGTATAACACCCAGGTCTTTTACTGTAGTGGATAAAGTAACAGGACATCCTTCTAAATTAAAGTTGTATTGTAAGGTTTTGTGGGTAGTTTTTTGGACCAATAAGTAATACCTCCGTTTTATCT
This sequence comes from Rhinichthys osculus, assembly GCA_029959095.1. NCBI lineage: Eukaryota > Metazoa > Chordata > Actinopteri > Cypriniformes > Leuciscidae > Rhinichthys > Rhinichthys osculus. The sequence goes on from JARWKJ010000009.1 coordinate 34,634,829, forward strand.
GAATTTAATAGCAGGAAATTACATGTCATCCAGCATTTTATATTTTTAAGACACTCTGTCAATTTAGATGAGTTAGTGTATTCATCTGGTCGTGATGAAATATATAATTGAGTGTCATCAGCATAACAGTGGAAAATAATTCCATGTTTTTTTATAATATTACCAAGTGGCAGCATATATATTGAGAATAGCAGAGGGCCTAACACCGATCCTTGCGGCACTCCATAGTCTACTGACGTTATCTTCGATTTTTCCCCATTTAAACAGACAAAATGGTAACGGTCTGATAAGTACGATCTGAACCAGCTTAATGCCTGTCCCTAAACACCAGTGTAGTTTTGTAGTCGATCCAAGAGTATTTTATGATCTATAGTGTCGAACGCAGCACTAAGATCGAGTAGAACTAGTATTGAGATACAGCCTTGGTCAGAAGCTAGAAGTAAATCATTTGTAATTTTAACTAGCGCAGTTTCTGTGCTATGATACTGTCTGAATCCTGACTGAAATTTTTCATAGATATCATTTTCTTGCAAGAAAGAGCACAATTGAGTGGACACAACTTTTTCTAGTATTTTAGACATAAATGGAAGGTTTGAAATGGGTCTGTAATTTGCTAGGTTATTTGGATCTAATTGCGGTTTCTTAATGAGAGGTTTTATTACTGCCAGCTTGAATATTATTGGAACATGACCTAAAAATAAAGACGAGTTAATAATATTGAGAAGAGGCTCTTCCACTACAGGTAACACTTCTTTCAGTAGTTTAGTGGGTATTGGATCTAATAAACATGTTGTTGGTTTAGATGCAATGATAAGTTTATTTAGCTCTTCCTGTCCTATAGTTGTAAAGCGGTGTAGTTGTTCTTGAGGGGCGATAATTGAGGCTGAATCATAAGACACCATAAGATTGTACATTTACAATTGTGTTTCGGATGCTTTCTATTTTCTCAGTGAAGAAATTCATAAAATCATTACTACTACACTGTAACGGAATATTTTGCTCTGGTGATGTCTGTTTATTTGTTAGTCTAGCCATGGTGTTAAATAAAAACCTTGGATTATTTTGGTTATCTTCTATTAGTTTGCGGAGATGCTCAGCCCTGGCTGCTTTTAGAGCCTTTTTATAACGTGAAATACTGTCTTTCCACGCGATTCTAAAGACCTCTAAATTAGTTTGTTTCCATTTACGCTCTTAAGTTACGAGTTTCTCTCTTGATAACATGCGTTGCACTGTTCTACCATGGTGTTATTTAGTTTTCTCTCTAACCTTTTTTAATCTAATTGGTGCAACAAATTCTAATGTACTAGAGAAAATGGTGCTCAAACTGGTAGTCATTTCCTCAAGTTCATCTGTTTGGGTTCACTGAGCAGCTGAGATAGATTCTCAAATAGCTTACCTGATCTATCTATAGTGGCTGGAAGGATTGTTCTGCCTGGTCAATAACGTGGCGCAACATGACAAATTTCAGCAGTACGTAGTATGCATGTTACCATGTAATGATCAGTGACATCATCACTTTGCGGTATAATATCTATATCGGTTGGATTGGTTCCATATGATATAATTAAATCTAGTGTATGATTTAGACGATGAGTGGGACCACTGACGTATTGCTTGACCCCAAAGGAGTTTAATAAATCTGTAAATGCAGCCCCTAACGCATCATTTGTGTTATCTACGTGTATATTAAAATCTCCAACAATTATTGCTTTATCGACATTGACCAATAGATCTGTGTCAGGTTGAGTGCAGGTAGCTGAAGACGAGGATGCAGGAACTTCAAAGTAGTTGATTTATTTACAAAATTAACTTCAGGAACTTACAAGAACAAAATAAACTCCAGGACTTCAGGATAAACACAACCATACATTGACGAAGACCAACAAACACTGAGGGAAAACACAGGGCTTAAAAGAACTGGGACTAATGGGATAATTAACTGAACACAGGTGAAGAAACTGAACACAAACGAGGAGCGGGAAAAACTAACAGGACTGAGCCAAAATCAAAGACAGGGGGAAAACAAGATCACAGAACATAACTAAACACATAGAAAACGTGACAGAACCTCCCCCTCCCCGAAGGCGCGTCCTCGCGCCGTATAACATCCAAAGGAGTGGGAGGGTGGGCGCCCTGGAGGCTGACGAGGGCATGGTGATGCAGGGACGGGAAGCCTCCAGGGCGGAGCTGGTAGCTTGGGGAACCGGGGTGGAACCGGCTGTGGACGTGGCCATGGCGGAGCAGGCTGTGGGCGTGGCCAGGGCGGAGCAGGCTGTGGGCGTGGCCAGGGCGGTGCAGGCTGTGGGTGTGGCCAGGGCGGAGCTGTCGGACCCTCGGGCGTCCAGGGCGGAGCTGTCGGACCCTCGGCATACACAACATAACGATGTATCTATGACTGTGCTGTGAAATGGGCAATAGTTAGACGAGTTTGAAGTATAATAGTTTTATAGGTAACAGAAAAACAGCAATACTCATCTTTCATGTCGATGTTTCGTAGACATAGCTGAAAGATGTTCTAAAATAAAATAAATAAAATAAATAAAGATGTTCTAAAATAAATATCTCATGTAGAAATATCTGTTCATGTTTTTCATAAATTCCTATGTTTGACCACGTTCGTAGACTATAGTTTTTGCAAACTGTACAAAAACAAAAAGAAACATGATGTCAATTACAAACTTTCAAAACTGCTCACGAATGGCTTTTCGTATTTGTTGGGTCACGCTGAATTTACTTTTTAGCAAGTTGACCTCTAGCATTTACTTTTGTGCAATTTTAAACACCAAACTTTGTTTAAAAGGCCTCTCTCAGTGCAATAGTCATATGTGATTCTGTTGTAATAACAGTGTAACGTGTAAAACAGCATGCGCTTGCTTTTCGTGTTAATAGTTACTTATAAGTAAGTAACTTAAGTAATACTTGCTTATATTAACAGCATGTTAATACTTTTGTGTGATTTCACATCGTAGATAGAGGGAAAGTTGCAATTTAGTCAAACATTCTCAAACAGAAATACTTCAGAGTACAAACACTTAAATTATTAATGGTCATTTATTCCTATAAACAATGAATGTTGACGGCTCTCAAAGAAAAGTCTTCACCTAAAACAGACACACATTCAAAATGTGAACCAGTGTCGTCTGCTATCTGAATAGTAATAGTAATAGTAATAAAACCATCATTTGTGAACTTTTGTGTGTTTATTATTATAAACGGTGCTTTTCTTAGTGATTTGGTCTTTTGAATTCATGTATAAAGATTATGTTTTAAAGTTAGACCATAGTCTACAAGAGTGTGGAACTTTGCATCACTACGGTGTGAAAAATATGTTGACGTGTAAAAATACACCCAAACATTTAAGCACTACTATTTACACACATACTATGCAGGAGAATATATCTAACTGTAGCTTGTGAACATTCCATTATCTGTTTATTTGGGGGTCAGAGAACATCCTTAGATCATTCATCTCATTAATTTTGTGCTGGATGTAAAAAAAAAGAAAAAGGTATTAGTTAATAACAAAAAAAAAAACCTTTAAATCAGCACGAAACCCTAATATTAATAAATAAAATATGGTTTAATTCAAGTTTGATAATGACTTCCATAATATTTTCTTTTAGTAAAAAGCTATGTCTGGATCAGCGTGAGGGTGAGACTGAGCAAAGATTACACCAATATTAGCTTTCTCAAACATTGCATGGTTGAGCTATGCCTGAAACTTAATCAAAGTATGCCTGAAAGTATTCAACAGGCATTTCTGTAGGTCTGTCAAAAGAAAAATCATCTGGTTTTAAACACCGCTTTTTCTTAAGAACATTGTGTCAGACGTATTTGGTAGCATGATTGCCTTGTTTCATCGTGTATTAAGTACATATTTATCAGGCTGATATTTGTAGACAGTAAATTTATAAAAGAAAAAAGAAACGGTTAATGGTCTTGTGTCAGAACACAACAGGTATGAAGATATGTTTGGTTTTTTATTCTAACTTTTAAAAGCTAGATTAATCTTTGAAAAGATTAATACAGTATTTGATTTTTGGCGGAAAATCTGGAAAACCACCTTACGCACGCAGTGTTTTCACCAATTGACCTAAGCCGTTGGCCATCCTTAATGCCGTCATTGTGAGTTGAACTGTTTGGTGTTTTGCAGCACATATTTCTTTTGCAAAAAAACTTTGCATCAGACATATCATATATCATATTTTTTACTTTATACTTGCTAGGAAATGAATTGAAATTGAACCTTTGTATAAATAAGAAAAGTATATTTTAAAAGAAGATTAAAGGAAAAAAGTACCAATTAATGACATTGTGTCAGAACACAGCAAACATGAAGAAGTGCTTTTACATTTTTGTTCAAACTTTAAAGTAAGATTACGCTTTGAAAAGTGTAATACAAATCGTATAGAGTATTTGATTTTGGGGGGAACGTTGCAAACTAGTGTCATTAAACTTAATCTTTGGTTTTAAGGGGAATTACATACATTTTAAAAAGTATTTTAATAGCTCAATGGCTTTATTCATAAATATGACCTCATTGGTGTAAAATTAGCTCTGCCGATGTTCTGGCGGGTAAGTCCATGTCGTTCCGCCATCTTGAAAAACTATAATAGCGGAGAGGGACAAAAAAGCAGTAGGCTACCTCAACGCGTTTCTACAACACGTTTTCAGACACAAGGAGATCAGTAAGAGGCGCTTGTCACTCCCCCGGCAAATTTGAAAGATTGCACGTCACTTCATAATGCAATCCTCGTAGCTTAAAAATTTAATCTAAAAGGAAACGCGACCGGCAAATTCAAAACGAGGGTAAATATCGGGGTGGCTTTTCCCAGGTGGATAGAGCTAATGAAGGAGAAAGACTTTGAAAGGGACACTGAAGTCCTGCTTTCTCGTCAACAGTTAAGTCAGTGTTATGGTCTAAATTACAAGCTTTTTGATTCCGTGGTTGTGTAATTCATTATATAGGCAACATAACGGTAGAAGGTGTATAGTTAAACTCAATGAAGTGCAATTGGACGACATGTCATAGCTTCTTGGCACATAGCGGTTACCGTAGTTGCAACATGCATTTGAAAAAGCGAAGCGCTAGAGAGCACTATGCGTTTGAATGCAAAATACTATTTTACCGCTAGATGGGGAAATTCCTACACAGCGTACCTTTTAAGGACTAAGCTATAGGGTATTTAACAAAAAGCCTCCAAAAATGGAGGAGGTAAAAGGGGCATGTTTCCTGCTATAGTATCATCAGCTCTCCCCAAAGTCTGTTCATGTGGCCTGCCGCATCAACAAAGGCTAACATTTGAATTAAGACGACTAAAATTAAATATTCGCTCAAGACAAACTTTACTTATGCAGCGTCATGGACCACAGAGGCACATCGCGTCTCTGAAAATGTGTGGTGATTTTCTAAATGATACAACTTAATCTAAATTAGAGCAATGTAGAGTCCTGGGATTTCTTTTAAAACAAAAACTTTGTGACAAACTTTGACAACATGTTTCATGTCGCATGGACAAAAACTATTTGAAATAAGATCTAAGACGCCAAAGCACAGGTCTTGATTTATAACATTTTTTTATTTTTTGAACAAACGATGTTTAGTAAAAATAATACCTTTATGAAAATCATTTATATCATACAGAAGTCTTCTAAGAAGATAAATAGAAGATACGATTTTAATAAAACTTTAAAGATTTGATTTAAACAGTCTTTTAATTTTAAAAGATCTAATTTAAACTTTTAAGATTATGCTTTTAAACGAGTTTAATATGAATAAAACAGTGGAAAGCAGACTAACTTTGCATATGCTGGGGTATTTTGACCCCAGAGCCTCATCTGGCCTGTCACTCCTCTCGTCTCTGTGAGGGTGTGAAGCTTCATCTCACCCTGTACTTTATCCCTGAAGGATCTGGGAGGGTTTTTGTTTATGACATCTTAAACTATTTGTTAGTTTCTACTACTTCTTCAGTTCTATATGAAAATGTAAGGAGTTTTTTATATTTTATATTTATATATATAATTTTTATATATATTAATTTAGCTAAACTAAGGTTAAATTGTTTGAATACATTTGTCATTATACATTGAGTTATATACTTTATTTGATTTTATGGAACCAACTTAGTTTTTTACATACTGTTTTGCACTATGTAAAAATGCAATTTTCTGTGATGGTCGTGTTTAGGTGTACGGGGTAGAATATGCTGTTACAGTACAAAAATCATTATGGCTATATTAATAACAATTATACTTTAGGTCACCGTTAAACAAAATAATTACAGTAATCTTCTAAAAGACATGAATGTATTAAAACTGTAAAGATTTAATTTAAACAATCTTTTCATTTTTAAAAGCTCATATTTAAACGTTTACGATTACGCTTTGAAATAAATTTAGTACGAACAAAACTTTGGCTCTGGAAAGGCGTTAGCAGACTAACATTACATGATGCACAGAGGCTCATCTACTCTGTCATCCTATATCCTGAAGCTAACATTATTATAAAGTAACGTATTTCTCTGAAGATGTGCTGGTGATCGGAAGGAGCTTATAAGCAGGCTATCAATGGGGCTCTCTCACTACAGATAGGCCTATGTGGGGATTTTCTCACAGATACTACTTGAGGAATTATTAAACATTTTCACACAATGTGTGAGATAACTTGTGAGAGCCGCAAATTTCAAAGTTCTTTACATGCACCCTGATAAATAAAAAAATATAGTCAAGTTTTCCCCAGAGACCATCGATATAGCATATTTGTTTTTTATGAATTCATTGAATTTAATTAAAATCATATTTTTAAAAAGGTCTATTTCAAACTTTTAATGCTTATACACTATGAAATAAATTTAGCAAAACATTCACAGTCTCATTCTGATCACTGAACACACCCCTATGACTGTCAAACGCTGGTGTAAGAGTGAGAGAAAGAGAAAAATACTCTGCGGTTCTTTTAAACTTTAAATGGTCAATATGGACATCTATGTGATATGAGCTACTTCAACCCTGGTGAAAATGTAAGATGTTTTTTATTTTTATCTAAATCTAACATAATTGGTACAGTAAATTTGTAAAATATTTATTTTAAATGAACAGAATGCTTTTCAACTTCAGTAATTTAGTAAGATTTTAAATGAACCACATGCTTTTCAACTTTAGTTAAATTAGTAAACTATTTATTTTATATATGATATATTTTAATTTATAAATGAAAAAAAGAAGTGTGAAGTCCGCACACTGAAAAAGCTGCTCCAAAGAATTTATTAGTAAGGCAACGTTTCGACCATCAGGTCTTCATCAGACACAATAATCACTGTAGAGTAAGTTTAGCATTAAATAGACACAGGTGATCACCATTAATTATAATCACCTTGATTACGCACACATAAGGGATCATGTGACAGATACGTGACAAATACAAAGCACGTGACCATAACATTTCACGCGAAAAAAAAAAAAAAAAACCTACATACATACCCATACATATATATATACACTTACATACACATATAAACACATATACATAAACACATATACACAATAAAAATAATACTATAGTTAATAATACTATAGTTAATAATATTATAGTATTATTTTTATTGTGTATATGTGTTTATGTATATGTGTTTATATGTGTATGTAAGTGTATATATATATGTATGGGTATGTATGTAGGTTTTTTTTTTTTCGCGTGAAATGTTATGGTCACGTGCTTTGTATTTGTCACGTATCTGTCACATGATCCCTTATGTGTGCATAATCAAGGTGATTATAATTAATGGTGATCACCTGTGTCTATTTAATGCTAAACTTACTCTACAGTGATTATTGTGTCTGATGAAGACCTGATGGTCGAAACGTTGCCTTACTAATAAATTCTTTGGAGCAGCTTTTTCAGTGTGCGGACTTCACACTTCTTTTTTTCATTTGTATTACTCAGTTGTCCTGCACCTGCGCCCAACTCTGGGTGTTTGGGATGTGCACACCAGTTGTGTAATTTTTGATATTTTAATTTATACACTTTTAAAGGAATAGAATGCTTTTCAACTTCAGTAATTTAGTAAGATTTTAAATGAACAACATGCTTTTTCAACTTCTGTGTGAGATAAACTTTCAAGGTCCCCAGCAATGTGGAGGGAGGGGAGGAGATCCATGCTGCTTCAACATACTCGTGCACACGCATACACACACACACACACACACACACACACACACACACACACACACACACAAACACACACAAACGACTCCCTAGCTGGTTACGGTCCAAAAAAAATATATAATTGGAGATAGTTTTCAGAGAGATCCGGCGCTACCGTGGGGGATTTTTCTTCCAACTCTGTAAAACATGCAAGATTATTTTATTTTATCTAAACAGGCAGATAAGTGCACGCGGCGCATCCTTTACTACTCTGACAAAGACACACACACATATAGAGGCGCGCTCCCTATGTTTTGAGGCAGAGGGAGATCATTCATACATGTTTACAACTGTTAAACAACTGTTTCAATTTTTTGGGGTGAGGTTTTACATAAACTGTATGTTTTATATTATTCAACTCTAATACAATTTTAATGTCTCCGTTTTTTAATCGGAAATGCTTCACTGAATACATTTATTTTTTACGTTTGTGTCAGATAAGTTTTCATAGTTTTTCTTATCACTTTCACACACACCTGCTATGATAAGCTTAGGCATAGCGAGGGGATGCGCTAAAAAATAACAATCCACCGCTTTGTAACTGTAACAACAAAGTACAATACATCTCAAACAAAACTTCAAACAATTAGACAAACTGTCATCATTTTGACAGAAGCTGTAACAGGAAGGGGCGGAACTAGATCAAACAAACTTCAAACAGTTCATCATTTTGACAGAAACTTTTTAACTGCAAGGGGCGGAACTAGATCAAACAAACTTCAAACAGTTCATCATTTTGACAGAAGCTATAACCACAAGGGGCGGAACTAGATAAAGGTCATCATCCATCATTTTGACAGAAGCTGTATCAGGAAGGGGCGGAAACAAGGTCAAAGGTAACCGGAAGGGGAGGAACCGGAAGGGGTGGGACAAGGGGGTGGGACAGGAAGGGGAGGAACCGGAAGGGGCGGGACAGGGGGCGGGACAGGAAGGGGAGGAACCGGAAGGGGGGGGACAGGGGGCGGGACAGGAAGGGGAGGAACCGGAAGGGGCGGGGGAAGATCAAAGGATAGACACACCCACCTGTCAATAAATCAAATTGACAGTTGCCGTAGGGTATTTACTACTACTTTGTATGTAATCTACTCACCATAAGAGAACGTCTGCCAATTCCACCAACTGCGTTAAACGTAGCCGATAATTTGTATTATTTAAAATGACCTTTCAAATTCCAAAGCTTGTAGAAGGTTCCTATTGGCAATACTGACCTGGTAGCTGAGTAAATTAAATTTAAGACAATGATTCATAAACATATAAATATCAAGCCTATGTTTACTTTCTTCGCTGAAACGAATCAGTCAAAGTTCAGCTTTAGGAGGGGAAGAAATAGGCCAGGATAAGGAGACTGAGAGAAAAAGAAAGATGTAGATGAGGAGAGAGAAGGTATTGACAAAATAATCTAATGCCCACTCACTGACATGGTTTTAAAGCTATTTATTAACCATTTTTTGGGCCTTCAAAAGTCTTAAATTGCACATATATGTAGGTCAGAGAAATCAAAATTTTCTCGGAGAAGCATGCCCCCGAACCCCCCTAAATACCTCACATTTTAATGCACATGTCTGTGGGTGGGGCTGTGGATGATAATTATACCAAAAAGTATTGCTATACCACGATACTCAATATGTTGTCCCACGGTGAGACATTTTCCCCTGTTGCACCTACAAAAAATTTGAGGGTTCCCCCACCTGACAAATCCCACTTTAACCACTGTATATATACATATAAAATCAACGATGTACAACTAGAATCAATTGTGTTCTTTAACAATGAATGGTTTTCATTTAAAATGAATTATGCAAACAACTCTATAATTAATGCTTCTTGTTTATTCCTGAGATTTATATAACAAACTTAATAAAACCTTTCTTTACACATGTGGTGTTCAGCGGTGGCAGTCTAGAAGCAATAGTTTCAACTTGAGTACTACCATGGTGGTTGCTTTATTAGTTATACAACTAGAATTCCTGGTAGCAGGTCCTCGGTCCAAGCACAGGCTCAACACTTCACCACAATGGTAACCCCCCAAAATACTAACATAACATAAACGTTTAAATACCAACATAATAATAGAACATTAAACATTAACAAGTCTCTCCGTTTTCTCATCTTACTAAAATAATTGCATAAATACACTTTATGTCCTGTATGACAGGGTTACTAGATTGAAACATATTTCAAAATGAAAACATCAAGTCAAAGAGTGAAAATTTCAAGTGAGTTTAACATGAACTAATCACATTTGAACAAGAAACCCGATACAATGGTGTTAAAACAAAATGAAATGTTTAAATTATATATTAATGTACTGTATGTGTGTGTATGTTTGTCCGGTAACACTTTATTTTGATGGTCCCCCTATAGATAGTCTATTGATAGTCTGCTGACTATAAGTTACTTTACAAGTACATAATCTACTTACTCTCATTAGGTTAGTATCTCTAGATTGTCTATTAAATGTTTTGTAGCAATCATTACACTGTATGTAACATGTAAACTGCTATTAAACATTCTGTCAGTAAAGTGTTATCAATTTAGGTTGCAGATGTTCAACAGCGTATTTGTAGACATGCAACAAACCCTCAACAGGTTCTCAGTACTTTAAAAAGTCAGCATGTAGCAATTAACCAAAGTATCAACAGACTTTCAGTTAACATTCAGTTGTCTATAAGTAGCAACACAAGATAATTTCAAATGAACTTTAAGTATATATCTGGTTACTTACACTTCATCTTTTGCTTTCCCAAGGATTTTCAGAAGTGCTCTACTAACTGTTTGTTGCATATAAAGTTTAGTTTGCAGATGTTCAACAGCGTATTTGCAGACATGCAACAAATCCTCAACAGGTTCTCAGTACTTTAAAGTACAGCAAAGTAAGAGCTTTTAAGTAGTCAGCATGTAGCTATTAACCAATGTATCAACAGACTTTCAGCTAACATGCAGTTGTCTATAAGTAGCAACACAAGACATTTTCAAATGAACTTCTGGTTACTTACACTTTATCTTTTGCGTCTGCAAGGATTTTCAGAAGTGCTCTACTAACTGTTTGTTGCATATAAATTACCTTTCAGTTGACTGTCATTTAACTTTGAGGTTAATTCATATATTCATCTGTTGCCACATTTGGCCCATCAAAATGAAGTGAAAATCTAAGAAATGCTGTTGAATGACTCTTACAGGCCAGCATCACAGGTTAAAGTCAGTTGATTTTCAGCAGACAGTCAATAGATAGTAAGTACCGACACTGATAAGCATTTGGTTTAAGATTAAGAAAATAACAGTACCACAGTAAAAGTACATATCTGCCAAATGGGAAATAAATACCAGAGTCATTAGTTTGTCCAGCCAACTGCTTTTAATGAAATGCTGTAAATTTAAAAAAACAACAACAAAAAACTGCTGTGGACAACATGAAATAAATCCTAATTTTTTACATTGTTATATGTGTGTGCATCTGTGAGAAAGTCCAAAGGTATGAAAAAAAACATGAACATTTTGTATTACCAAGTTAACATAAAACCTTTTTTAGGGTTATAAGCATGAATTTAAGCAACAACAAAAAAAGAAAGATAAAAATGTAGTCAGTGATACAACTGACTGATATCATGCAAAAGCCTTCCGAGAATCCCTTGTCTGTGTCTCCTGCCTAACCAATAAGTCCATTCTATATATATTAGATGTTTTTTGAGAGCCTTCTCTGACCGGTTTGCACGCAACCTCCACACTTCCCTTTTGAAGTTTGCCCATGCCCTTTCAATGTTTTGTGTATGTACCCCTGTCAATGGATTGACAAAATTAATGCTATGGTTCACTGTGTGGTGTTGGTATCCTCTTTCTGAAAGCGTTGAGTATGCACGCCACTCATCACTATGAATAACGCTACCTCTTTTCACATGATTCTCTATGATTGGTAAAAGGGTCGTCTTGTCCCTTTTTTCCACCAACCGCAATACTGGTTTTCGGGAAGGCAAAATCTCAACCATTCCGAATACCCAGCTTTTCCTTCGCCATGCACCTCCATAACGCCCTCTGGCATACTGAAAAAAAAGAATGAAAGAAATTGATGTCAGACACTCCTGTTTTCTAAAAGTCAAAAGCCTAGCCTCAAAATAACTATTTTCAGGTCAGCTGATAGACCTACTACTAATCCAAAATATAATTTACAGTATCTTACATTTAACGCTTTAGATTACAGCCCAGAAAGTACTGCGTAATTAAGACGAATTTACAGTGTACCTTTCGGTAATTATAGTGTACCTATAAAGTACATACATGTAAGTACACTGTCATGTGACTGTGTAGATAGCATTTTGACACATGTTGTGTAGATTTTTAAGTAACCATCCATTTTCTCAAAAACTTGATCAGATCAGTACTTGCTGATTATGACATCACCAGGAACCATCTGATCATATTTTCTCTCACCATAACAGATGTATTTGATTAAAATACAGTTACAGCAGCCAGAGAAAAACTAAAAGAAGAGTAAAGGGTCAAGAGCCCAAATAAAGGAGCCATTAATCACGATTCTGGTGACTTCAAAAAAACCTCTGTTAATTCTCAATAAGAGCTTGTCTATGTAGATTCATGATGTCTAAAACATCCAAATGTTCAAACAAACTCTTTATTTAACATCACTGGACTACATAAACACAAGTTAACAATACGTGTCAGTGTTCATCCAAACACTCAGTTGTAAAAACACAGGAAGTAACTCTGGCAAATACACACCGACTACAGTCACATGTGACACATATCTGACACAAGTTGTGTTACTATAACACATTAGTGTGTAAAAAGTTTCAACACACTTCTGTTTAAGAGGAATAACACATTAGTTGTGTTAAAGGTAACACAAAACGTGTAGTCCTTATAAACAGAGATGTGTTAAGAAACGACAGGTTGTGTGTTAAATTTGACACAACATGTGTTGTCCCTGAGCACACACACTACATGTGTTAAAATCTACACATGTGTTAAAATCTACCCAACATGTGTTGTCCCTGAGCACACACACTACATGTGTTAAAATCTACACAACATGTGTTAAAATCTACACAACATGTGTCATCTTTAACATCTCTTTTTACAGGTTGTGTTGTTTTCAACTCATCATTTTATAAGAGCGCGTCGACACTCACCATCACTGTGAATGGTATGCAGTGTTTGCTATGTTTCTCAAACAAACAGGCCTGTGTTAATAAAAGTTATTTATTTACAATATTTTGTTAGTTGTTACATTTTAATCTAATTCAAAGTGCAAACTTGGTTAACTGTTATCTCTTCATGAGCTTTTGTCAAAAGCAGCGTTATTTATTAGGGGTTGAAGCGTGAATAATGTCCAGTACAGTGAGTCTGTCCAGTCATTGAGCTTGAAACATTGTCTTGTACTTTGTGTGCACATGCATTCTGTACTCGACTATTGATTAAATGATTAATATTTTTACATCTGCCCCTTTCGCTTTATTTTTTAAAACGACACAATTTGTGTGTTAAAATGACTTACACATTTATTGTGTTAAATTTGACACAACATCTGTTGTCCTTGAGCACACTCACTACATGTGTTAAAACTGACACAACATGTGTCATTTTTAACACATCTCTTTTTAGAGTGTATAAGGGAACAAATGTAACAATGTAAAGTTTGGGGAATAAAGGGGTAACAACCAGGAGAATTAAAAAAATATATTTATACTGTAAGTATTTTAGAACTAAGGGGTACTTATTCTACTATTATGATACAACAATCTTACATATGGGAGCAATTTAGCAAGAACATACACTGCATATACACTATTTTTAGTAATAATAGTGTACCGATACATAAAGGCTTTTTTTAAATTACAGGGTACATTTATACAGGGTTTATATATATATATATATATATATATATATATATATATATATATATATATATATATATATATATATATAGCAAAAGTGCAGATGTTTAGATTTGGCTTACATGTTTCAAGGGAAGTAAAACTAAAACTATTGCATTTCTTTTTATATATATATATATATATATATTGGGGAAATACTCTTGTTCCATGTAGTTACAGGGTAAGTGGTGCTTGTTACCCTCTTGTTCCGTGTACAATAGTTACAGGGTAAGTACAATAAAATACATACACAGTCTCATATCACTGACTCAGAAACCTTTGTTTGAAAAACAACTTATTTCAAAACAGACTTGCAACACTTCTTATTCATCTAAAACATTTTTATAAATATTTTTATTTTATTTCAAATACAGAGACAATCACGTTTTGTCCCTTTGTTTATTTTTCTTGCTTGGCTTCCTCTTGTTCCTCTTCCCCTTTTTCAATCTTTCCACTGATGAATCTTAAGAAGGAATTCCATGTCTTTTGCTATTCTGTATTAAGTATTAAAAGAAAATGCAGTACACCCAGAATGTTTTACATAATTTACTTTTCGCTTCCTACAAACTGTCAACAGTGCATGCATGAGAGTCTAGTTCACGTTTGACTTAAATGTAAGCACATTGTGAAGCACAATGTGAAGCTTGACGTAAGCACGCTGTAAAACTCACGCGAGAACTAGCGTTTCTTTCCTCCTGTCTTGTTTGTTTCACATTGTTATATGTTATTGTTTGTATTTTGTTGTGAGCAATATAAAATAAATAAATAAAGACTGACAGCATTGACTTCCAGCGTGCTCACGTCACGTCAAGCGTGAACTCAACTCTCATGCACGCGCATATTTATTGCATGTGCTGTTTGATGCTCCAACTTTTATGAACACATGAGCTTGCATTATATGTATTCCCAGAGATCATTTATTTTTTCTGAAAACCTTAATTTGTGTTAATCAGAAGAAGGAAAGTCATATACATCTCAGATGGCATGAGGGTAAAAGATGAGTAAATGGTGGGGACGTATTTCTGGGTGTACTGCATTTCCTTTTAATACAGAATAACAAAAGACATGATTTCTTCTTAAGATTCATCAGTGAAAAGAAAGAAGAAGAAGAAGAAGAAGAAGAAGAAGAAGAAGAAGAAGAAGAAGAAGAAGAGGAACAAGAGAAAGAAGTCAGGCAAGAGAAAAAAATGGGACAAAACGTGCTACTTTCTGTCAAGAATTTAAATGTTGATTAAAAAAAGTAGTTTTAAACAAATAAGAAGTGTTGTGAATCTGTTTTGAATTAAGTTGTTTTTCAAATAAAGGTTTCCGAGTCAGTGATATTAGATTGTGAGTATGTATTTTTATTGTACTTACCGTAACTTAATGGAACAAGAGGGTAACAAGCACCACTTTAATTTAAAGCCCACAATGTCACACTTACCCTGTAACTACATGGAACAAGAGTATTTCCCCAGTATTCAAAAATAAATTGTGAAAGTTTTACTTGCCTTGAAATGTGTAAGCCCAATCTAAAACATCTGCACTTTTGCTAGCAAAAAAATAAAACAACAACCTATAAATGCACAGATATGTACCCTGCAATCTTTAAAATGTATTGGTACACTATTATTACAAAAAGGTACGCAGTGTATGTTCTTGCTAAATCTCTCCCAAACGTAGGGTTGTTGTATCATAATAGTAGAATAAGTACCCCTTAGTTCTAAAATACTTACAGTATAAATAATTCATTAATTCTCGTGGTTGTTACCGCTTTATTACATATTGTTCCCTTATACTTACATGTAAGTACTTATAGGTACACTATAATTACCGAAATTTAAACTGTAAATTTGATTTAATTACACAGTACTTTGCCCGCTGTAATCTAAAGCATAACCGGACAATGTAACAATATTTGTCTAGTCTACACATCCACATGTGAAGAGAAGAAATGTTTTTTTTTAGGTCAAGGCTTACTTTCCGTCTGTGGCGAAACTTGCTTTCGTCAATGTGTACACATATATTGAGCCCACCAACTTTTTGTCCACTTTTTTTCCTGAGCCTCCGCATACTTCTCACACATACACTTCGCAATTTCATGGACATCTTGGACAGAGTCGCACTACTATTTGAGATGTTATCTAGCATCATATCCACCTGTCGCATATGGAGACCCTGTGAAAATCTAAACATAATGCCATGCAATATTATTGTAAAAGGACAGAATCAAAAATGTAATGTGCAGAATGTTATGGATGAAAATGTACTAGAGATCACAGACAATATAAACTTACCTGTGTATATACTTCATCCAACTAAAAAGGCTTGCATGGGAATGGGAAAAAAGGGACTTGTTCCTAATGCTTTTTCTGTTTCGTCCACATGACTTCTTGCACTGCCTGCAAATGAGAAATATTCATCATATAAAAACATTCTTAAGCACGTTAGTATTTTCACCACAATTATTTTTTTTGTTTAAGCCAGTTATTTTTTTATCTTTTGCTGTAGTGTGTCAGTAGGAAATATCAGTTTACATTTCCAAACATTAATTTTGCCAATCCAGGGAGATTTTTGTATGCACAAGGAGTCTGACAACAGCCGGTATGATCTGATCTCACCATCATCGAGTCTGTCTGTGATTATACATGAATCTTTTGTGATCATGGACTTTTAGTTTAAATTACCAATGAATGTGAATTCATTGTGTATAAATTAACCAGAAACATTATCCCACCTTTTCTATAATTGTCATCTTGTTAAATTCTGGAATGATGTCTGTCAATTTGTATGTAGAAAAATAAACGTATTTTAATCTTTCCCTTAGGGGTGAATGGAGGTAATGCACACTCACTTAAATTTTCTAGAAAGTAGATTATACATGTCAAATATAAAATAACCAGTGAATGTCAATTTATTTAATGAATTTGAGTATCATTACTGAAGGTTAAAAGTCACCCATTTTTCCTGAATTCCTGGTCCACTTTATCTAACACACTCAGCCAAAGTGGGCCAGCAATATTTCAACACCTACTGTAACAAGAAAACTAACTCAAAAAATATTTGCATTTTATTAGATTATTTCTGATAGTTACGGACTATAAGAGGGTGAAACTTTGTAAAAGTAGCAAAGAAAAACAATTTGCTAAAGTGTATTTCAGTTTATAATTTGTACAGTATAATCTTGTGCATTGTGCAAGTTTTTCCTTCTTTATTTTTTTCCGTTATAATCTTCTACACATATTTCTCAGCTTTACATGCCTGATATTTCCATAAATAAGTACATTAATAATCAGATACTTACCAGATGTAACCATCTTTACAAGAAGAGGTCACCATTTTCATGCGTTTCTTGCATCGCCTGCATTTCATTTTACCATGGAGTAGTCTTTTTCTTTGCATCCACTTTATTAATTTCAGACGTGACTTGTTCGTTTCACTAACATAAACTTTCCCAATGAGTGCTCTTAATAAAGTGCTCATCTATACAGTTGATTGTCCATCTATTCTTTTTACTTATTTTGCCTTCTAAGTTTGATTACCTCCCTCCTACCCAAACTTCATAACCTGAAGTGTAACAAATATAGATGTTTTAAAAAATATATATAGAGGGGTTTCACCGACGTCACGTTCTGGGCGGTAACCCGGATGCGCGGCCATTTTGGAGGTACTCGGTGTAAACAACTGAATGGAGTACAATGGAGTATTGTGCGCTTTGGATACTTTAAGTGAATTGTAGCCATGTCTAAACAACAGAAAAGCTCATCAAAACGCGTCCAAGATGCAAAGGCATATAGGGAAGGACTTGGGCCACAAGAAAAGGCGCGATATTTCGAGAAATTACGATTTATTGGCGGTGCAGATCCCTACGAGTTAGCTCCCTCTTCTTGGATCCATGACAACCCGGTGATTCTTCCTTCAGTTGCATATCCTGATATAGTCAACTACCTGGTTTTCTCGCCGAGCCCATACACAGCAGAAGACCTTAAATCCTACAAAGATTTGGAGGCCTATAACCAGATGGTGTGTGGATGGGTGAGGGAGTCGCAGTACCAAGTTATCAACGACCGTTGTGTTGTGAAGGCCAAAGTAAGTAATGCAATAACGTTTTTAATAAACCTAATCTTACCTTTATGATATCATTGCGATAGTCAAAGTGTAGCCAAGTGGCTCTCAATCTTTTCTTTTTTTTTCATTTAAAAGATCCCCAGTTTGCTATCTACACTGTAGTGTACACTATCTGAGTTAGTTTCATAGTATTTTATTCTTTCATCTATATGCACATGTACAATCTGACACCCCCAAAAAACACACTATTAGATCGAAAAAGAGTAGGCTAAAGCCATCAAGCTTATGCTTACCCTTCAGTTAAAGACGTCTGGGGGCTTCAATTGTGAATCAGTGATGCTGATAAGCCTACCTGTTATTATTCATTGACTTTTTTTTTTTTAAAAAGTGGTGAGTAACTATTTTGTTATTCTTAGAGTCTTATATTTGTTTTTCTTTTCTTTTATTAAGGTACTCCATTCTCAATCAATCCGAGAAACACCCCTCGAACCCTGGATAATCGCTGAGAAGTCTGGTCGTATACTTGGAGCCCACTGCACATGTATGGCTGGCCTCGGAGAGACATGCACACATGTTGCTGCATTATTGTTTCTCATTGAAGAATTAGTGAAGTTGAGGGACTCAAAAACAGTGACGCAAGAAAAGGCATATTGGCTGTTGCCTACTGCACTGTCAAAGGTGGAATACAGAGAATGCCAGAAGATTGACTTCACTGTAAAAAAGAGATCTCAAGTAAAAGAGTTGGCCAGATGAATTATGCTGCTCATGGACAGTCACTTGAGGAACAAAGTGCTAGTGATTTTTCTAATGATACAGTTAGAAAAACACAACCCCCAACCAGTGATGAACTGTCATCTTTATTCAGTGCTCTTAGCGCAACTGGATCAAAGTCTGCTATTTTGTCCCTGATTGAACCTTACTCTGACAGTTTTGTCCCCAAAGTGATAGGAGAAAACTTCCCTCCTGTGTTAACTGAATTGCGAAAGGATGAAGCAGTTCACATGGACTATAGTGATCTATTGTCCATGTGCAAAGATGTTGACATTTCAGTATCAGAGGAGCAAGCAAAGGCAGTTGAGGCTGCTACAAGGGATCAAGCTTCCTCTAAACTGTGGTTTCGATTTCGTGCTGGTCGAATTACAGCATCTAAAATGAAAACTGCATGTTGCACTGATCCAAAACAACCATCACAAAGCTTTATCAAAAGTGTGTGCTATCCTGAGTCATACAAATTCACATCAAAAGCCACTACCTGGGGATGTAATCATGAGAAATTTGCACGTGACATGTTTATAGATGCACATAAGGAATCTCATGAAAATGTAAAAGTACATGACACAGGTTTCTTCATAAATCCAAGTGTGCCATTCTTGGGTGCTTCTCCCGATGGCTTTGTTTCTTGTGATTGTTGTGGTGTCAGTGTAATTGAAGTGAAATGTCCATTTTGTGTGAAAAATGCCAAGTTAGAGAGTGTATCTTACTTGGAGAAGGACAGTGAAGGGAAACTGAAACTTAACCGAAACCACCAGTATTTCTACCAAGTGCAAACTCAACTTGGGGTGTGCAAACTTGAATCTGCCTGTTTTGTTGTTTGGACAGAAAAGGATTTGCATGTTGAGCAAATTTTATTTGATGAAGAGTTCTGGGGTATGATATGCCAGAAAAGCAAGAACATTTTTGACACAGCCATTATGCCAGAGTTAGTTGGCAAGTTTTACACAAGGCTTTCATCTACAATGGCCACTGTGTCCTCACAACCTGGAATATTTGCCCCAGCTGAATCACATGGCTCTGATTGTGCTGCAAGTGCCAGTGACCAAGAAAAAAGCTGGTGTTTGTGTGGCCAGGTTGAGTTTGGAAAGATGATTCTATGTGATAATGCAAAATGTAATATTAAGTGGTTTCACTACTCGTGCATTAATGTTAAGATTGCACCAAAGGGAAAATGGTATTGCCCACAGTGCCAAAAGCAACCTCAGTCTCTGCCAAAAAAAGGAAAGAAACCTCCAAAGTAATAAAACTTTTTTAGTTGGCTGCTGTGAAGTTTTGCACTTCAGGCACTTTGTTTTAATGTAGGTTAAATTATATTTAATTTATTTAGAATTGTGCACCTTTTTTGAAAATGTGATATGTTCTTTAAATATTTTTGGCATTTGATTTCAAGTTGGTGAGATTTTTGTAAAGGTATTCTGACAAAAAAAAGTTATACTCAAGTTGCATACAAAATTGTTTACAGTTTGTATATTGCACTATTACAATGTATAATTTATAGTAGTGTAAAGTTTATAAGTGTGCTGATAAAAGTGTTTTTTCTTTAATAAATCTGTGTTCTGATGATCGTGATATGCTGTGTGTAGTCATCCACAACAAAACAATAACTTAATGACTGTAAATTAACAATCATTTATAGATCATTTTAGGCTTAATAGACAAGTCCAGACATGGATTCATTTATATTTTTATTGGCAAAGTGCATATAAAAATATACTTTAGTCAAAATCAACTACTGATGGGCAAAAGTTCACCAGAGCACAACAGACAAGTCCAATCTTATCTATGGTACAATACCCATCACTATCTTTGTACATCAATAAATCAATTGGCAATATTCCCCCCAAAATAGTATATTTCTGGCGCACACAACCAATCACACGCTCAACATGAATCCTAACGTGGGCAATTTTCCTTGTGGTTTCTAAGTCAACAGGAGCTAACTGTGACTTTCCACGAGTGAAGGCTGGAATTTGTACATGAGCCATTCTACAACCTAAAGTGGCCTGAATATTAAAGCCACGGTCAGCAAGAACTAGATCACCAGGAAGTATGTTGTCCAAAAAGCCACAGTTTTCAGTTATGTATTTGTCACTTACTCTTCCTCCCCATGCATTTGAAATGTAGGAGACTGTGCCCTGGGGTGTAATACCAATCAAGAATTTAACTGTGTTATGGTGCTTGTAGGTAGACCATGTTTCTGCTCTGGCTATAAGGTTAGATGGACGTTCTATAAAAACCTCAAATCAGTCAATAATAACAGCACATTTTTTCCCAAAATGTTTCCTGAATTGCATTGGCATGGTTTTTTGCAATTGATCTCTTTCTGGCCATATGATAAGTGGCTTCATGCGAATAAACATGACATCAATGGCATCAGTGACAATCCTTGAAGCAGTGGCTTTTGACACGTTGAATGCATATGCTAGGAAGGTTGTGGAAACATTAAGCCTAAGACGCATCAATGTCAGCATCAACTGCTTAAACTTATCAAGTGACTTCCTCACAGGGAGGTGGGGACTAAGGAATGTGAAGAGTACTAACAGTATCTGGTATGTAGGTAGGCCAGTGAAAAATAAAACCTTTTCATCCTTGTCAACAAAGGCACTTTGGTCATAGGAAGTGGACACATGTGCAACATCAGAGCTCAACTGAATGTTTTCAGTTCTAAGATTTTGAAGTTCAGTGGTCATAGCCTCAATGACATCACCAGTCCATTCAGTTTGAGTCCCTGTGCAGCAAAAATTGTCGCTGACATAATCACTTGTGGTGGGGTCATCATCAGTCTCAGCAGCAGCAGCACTAGAAGCAGAAGCAGTAGCAGCATCAGCCTTCAGCCTCTGCTGGGTTCGATTCATGCGACGCTTGTAGCGTGAGTTCCCCGTTTCTTTGGTTGACTGAGGTGAACCTCCTTGCTGACCTGTCAGTCCAACAGATGGCACCCAATCTGGGTCATCCTTTTGGTAAAGGTCAGACTTTTTACCTGGAATATAATGAGAAATACAGCACATTTTAGCTCTACATTTTAAGAACGATAACAAAAACATATTAAGTCATTAATGCCACATCGGGTAGCTTGATATGAATTATATTATGTCAATGTCAGCTTTGTATATATCGAAAATTTTAAATAGCCAGTGTCCTAACGTGACCAAAGTGCTTTACAGTAAAATAAGCACACAGAATTACTATTTACTATTCAAAAAATGAATATCATTACTCTAGAAAATGTGTTATGAGCCGCTGCAATCAACATTTCACAATACCTGACAAGAAATGTGCCGAACAAATCCGGATATTGTCCAGATTTTTCCCTCGTAGATCTTGGTTGAGCTTTGCCAACCACAATCGCCTCCTTTCCTCTGATAACTTCTGGCATTCCTCTCCTTGGTTTTTAATAACTTTTGGAAGTCGATAATATTCCAAATGTTTTTCTCGGTTTTTCCTATTGGTACAACCTGAAACACGGCAATAATTAACCATTTTCCTTGACGACGTTCGGGATATACCTCAGTGCCTGTGCTTTGTTGTGATGCGGAGTGCCTCCAAAATGGCCGACTTCCGGATTGATGACGCGTCGTGAAACCCCTCTATATTTTGAGCTCTGATGGCGCGATTTCGAACAGGCAAATCCGGAAATGGGCGGGACTTGACGGCGCAGTTGTTTTGGGGAATACATATTATTTTCAAATAAAATAATAAACTCTATGGTCTTTGTTCTTATAATATTTAATTATTATTAAATTGTAATAAGGTTTATTTGTGTTATTATTTAGTATTGTTTTCTGTCCCGAGTGCACCGACGGCGATGTCACAAGGTAACTGATACATTTCTCAGCGCTGTCGTCACACAGTCATTTCCGATTACTCAAACACAAATGATTTAATCATGTTTTCATTATTACTGGGGCAGATTTTCATTTGTATGTCAAAATAAATGAAAATAAAATTGTGTGTTTGTAAAAGATTATAAATGTTAGTGTTATAAGACTATCTTAGCAGCCAAGCGCCCTCTTGAGGAAGACTAGTTAGGTGCTTTTAACGTTTTACCGCCTAATGGATCTTCCTTAACGCGGCAGAAAAGCCATTTTTGAACTGAACTCCCGTATGGTGTGATCGAACGCTCCAGACGTCTCTTAACAACTGTGGAAAAGGTATTCTATTTAGTTTTTGACTTACAATGTCATTTGACTTAAAGTCCTGTTTCAAGTAGTGAAAGTGATCGGCTTTATTTGTTTCTATAAAACAGAACATATTAGTGCTGTATGTTTATATGTTGTAATCACTTGTAGTAAACTAGTTTATGCCTAAAATCATATTTTTTTGCATAGAAGTATATCAGAAATATAGCTAACAATGACAAAGTGTTAAAAATAAACGTTGTCACTTAGTCATTAGTCAGGAAGACTGGGGCCTGTTGCATAAACTGCATTGAATAGTATTACAAGTTAGTCATCTATTTTTTTAAAGACTTGTTATAACTATTTTAAGTCAATGCATAAAAATGTTGGTCAAATCTAAGACCAAAGTAAGATTGATTACCCCTTGGGTAACTGCTAGTTGGTCAGACTAGTTCTTACTATAAAAACTGTTTATGCAATTGGCCTGGTCTTACCCTTAACATTGGTACATTGATTGGATGCATGCTACTGTATGTGACATGATTTATTAATGTATTTATTTTTTGATTATTAGATGTCACATTACAACACCCGGAAAAAACGCAACGTAGAAAGTCTAGAGGATGAATGTGAAGGTAAGCCATTTGTCAAACTGTAATCATTTAGCAAATAGCAGTTCTTACACTTACGACACTGGTTTCTTTAGTTTTATTTGTGCCCTTCAATGTATAGGAAATCTCTTTTCTCTTAATATATTTATATACTCTGTTACTTTTGTATAGTGGTATTAACTCTGTAAGCTACATAAATGTCTTATCACTGTACAACAGTGAAACTGTCACTGTGTTTTTGTTGTTGTTTTAGCTCCAGTGAATACAATGAAGCCAATAAAGCAAGAAATACTGATGTGGCAGAACAAGGCTGGAGTATTACAAAATAAAGTGAATGAGTTGGAAGCCCTGAACAGTGAGCTTCGGCAGCAAGTAGTGGAGCTTTCAGCACAGCAAAGTAACAGCTCAACATTCATTGTATAATCTATATATTATATACATTGGATTGTATAGATTATACATTTTAGATGTGTGGATTCCATATTTTTATTCTTAAAATGTATTTTGAGCACTGTTTCAGATAGTACACCTGCATTTCCTTGTATGTATCATGCAATGGCAATAAAAGGAACTTGAAAATGTATATTGCATTTATATTGATTTTGATGCAATATTTGTTATATTTCTTCATTCAGATGATCTGATTCCTAGAACACCAGTGGCACATGAAGAAACTGGCGCGGTTGACCTATCTAGTGATGGGAACACATCAACTGATGCAGAATCATCAGTCACAGAAGAATCATGTGATGACTCCTCTTCAAGTTCAAGTTCAGAAGGGACTCGTCAAAGAAGAAAAACAAAGAAAAGCAAAAACAAGAAAAACAAAAGCAAGAAACATAAGAAGAACAAGAGGAAGGACAAGAATGAATATGACAAGATAAAACGCGGTAAACACAGCTCACACAAAGTTTTTATAGAGCTAGTTGTTACGAACTGCTCCGAGACACGAAGGTTGAGATCCAAATGCAGCCCTTCATTAAGGGGCAATCCAGACACGTAATCCAATATACAGGCAATAGGTCAAAACACAGGTAGGCAGTCCAAACAAACAAACAAACAAAACAGGCAGGGGTCAAAGGCAAAAGAGTAATCCACGCAAGGGTGTAACTTTGGTTTGAGAAGTGGGGTGGACAAAAATTGGGAATTTTTTTTTTTTCGATTTGAATCCCATTTCCTGCATTTACATACATTTAGGGACTATGGTGATACAAAACCCAGGAAATAATTAAGTTGATTATAATGATAAATTCTGCCAAAAATAAAAGTAGGCTACTAAACTATGTATAACTAAAAGATGTCTTACTTTTTTATTAGGGGTGGAACGGTACATGTATTCGTATTGAACCGAATCGGTACGGGCGTCACGGTTCGGTGCACGAATTTACACGGAGAATACACGGTATAAAAACAAATAAAACTCGAAATAGTGATAAATTTCGCTCAATTCGCGTTTGGTCTGAACGCAGCATAATGAACTGACTGCCATGTCAATATTGCAATGCTGAAGTGTGTGTGTGCGCGCGAGAGAGGGAGAGGCGCGGACGCGATCGAACTGTGTGTGTGTGAGAGAGAGAGAGAGAGAGAGAGAGAGAGAGAGGCGCGATCGAACTGTGTGTGTGTGTGTGTGAGAGAGAGAGAGGCGCGATCGAACTGTGTGTGTGTGTGAGAGAGAGAGAGAGAGGCGCGATCGAACTGTGTGTGTGTGTGTGTGAGTGAGAGAGAGAGAGAGAGAGGCGCGATCGAACTGTGTGTGTGTGAGAGAGAGAGAGGCGCGGACGCGATCGAACCGTGTGTGTGTGTGTGAGTGAGTGAGAGAGAGAGAGAGGCGCGGGCGCGATCGAACAGTGGAAACATAAAAACATACTCTGTCATTTTGTTCATACAGGACATCATTCAAACTGCAAAGTGTTTACATATATTTGTGTACACTCGCAATAAAGCACAACATTGTGCTTTTGTCTCACTCTAAACTCTTGTCAAACTGTAACCTACAACTGTCACCCAACCAAAATCGCACACACACACACACAGTTTTATTTTTAAGTTACACATTCTACATTGATTAAAAAAAGAAAATCAAACGTGGTTTTTAATGGTAGTATTATTTTTTACGGAAAACAATTATTTATAATTCAGATGAGAATAAAGTTAGGGTTAATTAAAATTAAGGAAAACAAATATATTGATCTGAAATATAGCAAATTCATTCAGGTACAATTACCAAACATATCGCAAGGTCTTTTTGTCTTTTTATTAATTTAATTAATAAACTAACTGAATTATATACAACTATTGTCAGTGCACTACAAATAAACTGGTTATATGCCTTTATTAATTAAACTTATTAAAAAATACAAGGCTTAAGACATTTATAAAAATACCTTCTGCATTTTTGTTTTGCTTTTCACTCCATTGGACCGAACCGTGATGTCTGAACCGAGGTATGAACCGAACCGTGACTTCTGTGTACCGTTCCACCCCTATTTTTTATTGATTGCCAAGACTTGAGAGAATCATTTTATAAAGTCAAAAATGTTCACCATTAATGTTTTGTGTGTAAATAAAATTGAAATAATGTGAGACCCAATTTCCACTGTAATGTAAAAACAACCCAGATAGCAACATTGTTTCGGCCCAGATCCGGCCCACATCTGGCACTTGTGGGATGCGGATCTGGCCCACATGCAGCGTGGAATGACGGCCCTTGGGTGGCCCACTCCTGTTTGCCAGATCTGGGCCACAAGCAGGCCATAGCAATGCCACATGTCAGCCAAGAGCAAAGAAATAAACCAGAACTGGACTTTATCTGAGCCACAAAATCTGTGTATATTAAATATGGAGTCATCTCAACCTTAATAAGCCTGTTAACAAGCAGAATCACTGAAGGAAAGAAGAGAATAGAAAAAGAGACGAGCAGAAACACAATAACTACAACTGACTTCAGACACAGTCTTAGATGAAATCAACTGAAGAGAAAAGAAGACATTAAATCTGTGAAGATCTCAGCAGAGGAGGATTTAACAACTCCACAAACAGCATTACCAGCCTCACTTATTACTAACCAGACTGACTTTATTTCTGTCAGACTTCTACAGAAGTTTTTATTGAGACAGATGTTGGACAGATCAGTTATTTTAACCATTCATAAAAGTAAATCGGTTCAAATGAGTCATTAGTTCGCGAACGGGACGTGCCATTAGCTGACACACACGGCACGCGTTGTGTGATTATCCCAGCAGATAAGGACATCGCACAAGATTTGTCTCACCTCTCAACACAGAAAACATTTAATCACTGGATAGGTTTTTTGTTTATTGAAAATGTGGTTTATGTCAGCTGAATGTGCGGAAAGCTTTTCAGAGAGGATAGGGCAATTTTAGTAGGCTGCAATTCAAACCCAGCGGTAATTCAGGAAAAAAAAATCTCCACGTGAAACTTTGGTCTTTTGATCTTTTACTATCGTGTCACTTCTCAATAGATTTTGATT
Source organism: Rhinichthys osculus (assembly GCA_029959095.1). NCBI lineage: Eukaryota > Metazoa > Chordata > Actinopteri > Cypriniformes > Leuciscidae > Rhinichthys > Rhinichthys osculus. The sequence continues at coordinate 34,661,957 of JARWKJ010000009.1, forward strand.
AATATGCGCGATAGAGGGAGAGCAAGGCAGTTTGAATACAGTGAGAGTGCGCGCGCGCGACCGGCTCTCTCTCTCTCTCTCTCTCTCTCTCTCTCTCTATATATATATATATATATATATATATATATGCTCGACTTCTTTCAGCGCCCTGTCACGAGCGCAGCATAACAAAGCGGTAGCTAACCTTAATTGAATCAAGCAAACAACTAGATGTTGTTTTTGCTCCAAAAAAGCTTGATTTACCTCGAATTTCACATAAGATTCCTTCACGTTCTGAGTTTCCATCAGACTCGCGTGGTAGCCAGGTGTCTCATCCAATGGCGATTCTGACGCAAGTGCTAAGATTCCGATTGGCCAAGAGAAAAAGTACTAAGATTCCGATTGGCCCAGAGAAATGTCAATTATAAGAATTATCCAATAATGTTTCGCAATTCTAGCCTGCGTGCAGATTAAGGGCAGCCTACCCCCCCCCCCCCAAAAAAAAACTCTCCGGTTCTACGCGATTCACGTGAATGACCCAAATGACCTAGAAAACGAAAAGCGACAAGTGTGCAGGTCTGAAATACACTTAATATATTTGTGAAATTTCAATCAAAATATTTGAGAATGGATAATTAAACTGGTCTGTTTCAAGAATATTACTTAATTCAAATCAATATTATTCATATTTAACACACACATACGAAATTGAGTAAGTTTACTCAATTAAAGGGGTGGTTGATTATGATTTAACTTTTATTACTTTAGTTAGTGTGTAATGTTGCTGTTTGAGCATATAGAACATCTGCAAAGTTACAATGCTCAAACCAAAGGGAGATATTTGCTTTTAAAGAAATTGCTTTTAAGGAGTACAACAAACGGCTGGTAGGGACTACACAACATTCCTCCCAGGTTAGTGACATCACCAACCCTAGAATTTACATAAACCCAGCCCCCTGAACACGGTTTATAGATTATAAAGACAGAATATGCTAATCAATGACTAGAAAATAACTACACATCAGCTACATAAATTCATCAACTAACCATTCATAAATGTCCTGTTGCATAGATATTATCACTCATTCTTGAGTCTCTCCATCATCATAGTTGAAATCATCTGACTCCGGTTTGAATATAAAAGGCTAAAAGTTTTTGAAATTTTCAGTGAATGTCTGTGTGAGGTAAAATGACACAAGCTTTTATAGCTCCACCCTCTGTCTCATTTGCATTTAAAGGAACAGACACAAAACGGTGTGTTTTTGCTCACCCTCAAAAAGTGACAACTTTAACATGCTATATAAAAATATCTGTTGGGTATTTTGAGCTAAAACTTCACATACACACTCTGGGGAGATCAAAGACATATTTTACATCTTGTGAAAAGGGCATTATACCCCCCCTTTAAAACAATGCACCCCTCCCCCACCCTCTGACGTGACGACAACTCAACGATTGAGTGAGCGTGGGCTGTTTGAATTTTCTTCAGTCTCCAGAACAGTTCTCTCTTCTCCATCTCCGGGCACATGGATATTGGATAACAGACCGGTTGATTAAACTTGAATTACTTGAATTAGGCCATGAGACAGAGGGTTGATTGGTACCATTTTGAGGGATTAAACCGCATGGTGATTTTTGTGTAGGTATATGACCCTGTATTTGAAAAATGTGTGATAGCATTAAATTCAAGGTAGTTTTTGGTTACGGAGGACGATTTTCAAACATATGTCAAGAAAAAGGATAAATGAATTTATCTTTAAATAAATTTTACATTTTATAAAAAAATTATAAAATTTTATACATTTTTATAATAAAAAGATTACAATTTTTTTTAAATAAATTTTTAAAATTATAAAAGGATACATTTTTCTCTCTTGTAGTCACTGAACAACTTACCTTGAGGTAGGATGATATAAGTGTTGATTTCTAATGAAAGCTATGGATCGGATGCTATCACACATTTTCCAACACTAGAGATGTGTACCTTCATGAAAATCAAAAAGAAATTTAATCCCTCAAAATGGTAGCGGTAGCCCAAATTTGGGGTCCCGTCTCATGGCCTAAATGTTTAATTTTTACTTCTAAAATGTTTGTTATATGAGTTTAAATGTAGGCAATATTGTATACATGTTAAAACAGTATAAAATATGCTGTATTGCTGTACTCATCGTCAATAAAGGCCAATGTCATGTTTAACCAGGGGTTAAAGTGGGCTAGATTCATTAATATCAATAATAACGCAATGGTAGGCTAATGTAAAAAAAAAAATGTCGCATGCACCGTCAGATTGCTGCCAGCCTATAGTTCCTTCTGAAGTAGTCCTTCCGCGTCAAATCAAAACGTAAAATCACCCCCTGGTCCCGCCTTCACAAACACGCTTGCCGACATTATGTTCGGTTCTCCTGTCTGATTAGAGGACATCTAAGCCGGTTCACGCATGCAGACAAAGTCCTTCCTCTCCTCCCCGCTGAACGACAGCGATTACAAATGCATGAAACGGATTCACGGTGGTTGAGCGCAGTAAAGTTAGTTTTAGGTTCAATATTCGCCGGACATTTGTTTTCCCTTGCCACTGTTCTATAAGGGTCGGCAGTCTTACAAAGATATAAATTTTAACATCATTTAACCATTGTATATCGACATGAAATATTAATTCAAAATCACCTCTGTGCGATAATGCTGCATATTTGTACCTGCAAATGCTTTGACGCGTTTCCACAGCGTTTCTAAATAAGGATTGTGGTACTTGGTGCAACAGTGACACTCTTGTCCCAAAAAGTATTGCTATACCTCGATACTCAATATATTGTCTTACTACGGTGAGTCATTTTTTCCCTGTTGCACCTACACAAAGTTTAAGGGTTCCCACACCTGCCAAATCTCACTATAACCACTGTGTACTGTATACCGTTGGTTGTATGGAATATTTTTACAAATGTTTAGACGAAATAAAAAAGTTAATATTACTCATAAATTAAAACAGTTAATATTACTCATAAACATTGTTTTTTAAATGTTTTCCTCCAATTATTTCTACTCAATTTTATTTGTTAATGTACCAAATGCAGTTACTCAGATCAACTTTTTTTTTTTACTTACATTTACTCAGTTCATACAGTGTATGCAATTACTGCTTTAAAATTGAATCAATATTTTTAAGTGTAAAAATGTTTCACCAAAAAAAATGAGTAAATCACAGTAAAAGTTTTTAGAGTGTGGCCTAATTTGAGTTTAATAAACATGGTTATTAAAGGTCATTATGTATATTTCCACTCTCATATTGCCTCAGTCCTTATACCCAGAAGGCCTCTCTGTCCAGAGCTGCTCTCAGTGGGATAACAGAACAGATAATTATCATGTAATGATAACACTTTAATTAAACCCCACTGACCATGCAATTACACTTACGTCCCTTCGGGCTGATCATAGCTTTTAGTGACCTCTAAATTTGCAAATTTCCAATGTCAAATAGCGTTCAGTGGTATAGTAGCCAATACAAATCTTTTTAGTTCACCACCAAATGATGTAACTCAAAACATGTAATTAACAACTCGTTTTCACTCCTAATATGGTCCCTCGACCATTCCAGGACAGCATCTTGACCACCACATCTCCCAGTGGGCTGAGATGAATGGGCCTTCGGGTTTAATTAGAGATTACAACAACAATTAAATCCCTTTGGTCAAAAGGTCAAAATACCTGTCCAAGTGAGGCTTATGACTGATGTTTTAGATGAAGAATATTGCGTCATTATAATGGATGATGACACAGAGATAATGTATACTTTTCAGATTTCCTTTTTAAGTTGTTTTCTCTGACAACAATTAAATATATTTATAGATTAAAATTAAATAAGATAAAAACTATGCCTTCCAAACAATACCACCAAGGGACCAGGAAGGGGGTTAAATTTAAATTTGATTCGGACCAAGCAATATGTTTATATTTTAATATATAAATATTGCATTTTTATGTCCAAAACACACACATAGCACATGTAAATATTTGTTAACACTTTTTTAAATGTGTCCTAACTGTTATTATACAATTAAGTACAGAGTCACAAAATGTACTTACTACGTGTTTTTTTTGGAATTAGTGTTTGGTTTAGGGTTAGTTGCATAAAATAAAGCATATGTTATTGGTAGAATAAATACATGTAACATGTAACAAATCCATTGTAAAATAGTGTTACCAAATATTTCAGTTAAATACGTGTTTCAGTGGGTGTAAATTTACAGGATTGAAATGACAGTGAATGTCAGTCAAGTGCTAGTTTCAGAAGTCCCTGGGAAAGAAATAAGGTGTGAAAGGGCATTGTTCTGAAGTCAGGGGGTAATATGTGTAGATAGAATAAAGAGAAAAGTTGATGGCCATAACATTGACAGACATCAGAGTTTTAAATGGTTTTACATGTTCCCTTGTCCATTTTAACTCCTCTTAAGAAAGATAAAAATGTTGTCTTTAATGAATATGGGACTCTACCTGTCATGGACACAATTAAGACTTAATTCAAGCACAATCAGTGTCACAAGCATTCAGTGTCACAAGCACAATTAGTGTATGACAGTTAAATTACATCAAAGGAACATACAAATCTTGAACATTTGTAATTCACACTCAAGAGTAAGCCTGCATCATTTAATGTTTTCATACAAACACACACACACACACACACACACACACATATATATATATATATATATATATATATATATATATATATAGTGTAATATGGCTGAAAAGAAAAACCTAGCTATCACAATTTTTATGTTGTCCATTTCAATAAAACAATTTCCATAGTGTTAGAATGTCTAGGATAATAAAATCTTTGTTTGTGACCAAGTAATATTCAATCAGATATTTCCACTTCTTTTTTGAAAAGCAGTCTCATGACTTCCTTCCGTAGTCTTGTCAGATTTAGTCCATAAATGAGGGGGTTTAAAATGGGTGGTATGAGTAAGAATTCCAGGGCCATGAAATTACGCAAATCTTGTGGCAAACTCTTTGAACCATAACGAGTGTACAGTACATCAAACAGCAAAGCAACAGTCACATTGAGCAATGCAAGAAGATGTGGTACACATGTTTGAATGAATTTGTGCCTGCCTTCTATTGACTTCCTGCATTTTTTAACCAAGTAAATGTATGAGCAAAATATCAATATTGCATGTCCAAAATATATAAAAATGATTACATACCCAATCACATTATTTACTGTTGTAGAAAAACAGGAAAGTTTAACAACTGACCAATTTTCACAATATAGCTTTTCAATAGTAGAGCCACATAACGTTAGTCTTGATGTTAATACAATTGCAACACACATGAAAAAAAATGGAGAAAGCCAGCAGAAAAGGATACATTCAAGAACCCTCTGATTGGTCATTACTGAATGATACTCCAGTGGTCTACATATTGCCACATATCTGTCATATGCCATCACTGTTAATGTTGAAATGTCACACAGAACAGATGAATAAATGACAAATATCTGAATCAAACATCCAACATAAGAAATCACATGATACTTGGATAATAAATCATACATGAATTTAGGGTAGAATCCAGCGGTGCCAAAAAGTCCATTTACACACAGATTACAAATAAAGACATACATCGGCTCATGAAGATTCTTATGCGAGGTTACAGTGTAAATTATGGTTACATTACACAACACAATTAATGGATAATACAATGCAGTCAATGAAAAAAACACAAATCTTTTCCCCATCATTTCATTTAGTCCAGAGAGTGTAAACACTAAGACAATGGATTCATTCTCTAGTGGTGGCTGCATCTGGAATGATATACAGAGTGTTATGACAGTGATATCATTATGCACATCATAATAAAAAAATAGTTGATTAAAAGTTAAAACTTATATAATCATTCGGATAGTCAGCTCTTCAGTTCTGTGATATAAACGGAAATATTCAATACTCTAAAGGTAGCATATGCTGGTTCTTTAAAGACGCAAGCAAAGAAATAATTAAAATCTTACCACAATCTCTTTTTGTTAGTTTGACAGTGTTGTGAAAGGTTGATCTGGTGATATGTATATATATGGAGACTATTCTCATGCTAATTGTCTTGTTTGTGAACACTTGCAAGACTTTTTAAAAGCTCTCTTGAGAATGGTTTTTTTTTTTTAAATATGTCAGTCTATACTAAACATGTCATTAAAGTAATATGCAAATGAGCACTTCATTATATAAAATTGTATCACATTGTATTTTTAATTATTGTAAATAAATCTTAAAACCCTGGGCCCGGTTCCCCAAAAAGGTTCTTATCGCTAAGTAGTTCTTAACCTATTCCTTAACCTCTCTCTTAACTTTATGGCACGATTCCCGACACGTTCGTACGCTAAGTATATCTTCTGTAAGTCACACTTTCGTAAGGTTGGTCTTCGTAAACCATTCGTAAACTCTCTCTTAGCGTTGTTTGAGCTCAAGACGCTAGTCGCCGCCACTGTGCAGCAGTCTTTAGAAATCAGCACAGCACAGTACAAGTCAAACTATGGTATGTTGACAATGTTGTGGCTCAACAATGATTTTATGTTATGGACATTTTAAGACTACACAGCAAAATCCACAGTGTTAAATTAACACTCCTGGTGTACATATAGGTCCAACTACAGGGTGTTAAAAATGAACACTGAAGCAGTGTTGAAATTAATGAGATACTTCAGTGATTAATTAAGTAATGATTTGCAATTAGTGGTGATACCTGATATTCATAAGAAGAATCATTGAAGGAAAGAGAAAAAGCAAGAACAGAAAAAAAGAGAAACACAAGTACTACTGACTTCAAACCATTACACATTATTGCACTTATAGATGGAAATGTTTTATGGAATTTTTTCGTTTCAAGTCACCATTATGATGGTCAGCGTTTGTGTCACTGGGTGAACAAACCGGGAACCAAAAAAAAAATTGTAGACTCGTTTACAGGGGGAAGAAATGCCGGTGTAACACCGGGCCGGCTCCGGGTTTACACATCATGGCCACCGACCATGATGAGCGCCAGCTGAAGCCCATGAGAAATGCTTCATTGAACCACCTGCCCGGGAAAAAGGAGTATAAAAGAGAGAGGAAAAAGCTGGTTGGGGGTGTTCAAAGCTGGTTGTCTCACAGAGAAGTGGTTGTCTCAGTACAGGCGCTGGTTGCCTCGGAGCAGTTTTGGGCACAAGCTTCCTCGGGAAAAGTGGCTGGGTGTGGAAAATTGAAGTTTGCTGGATCAGAGTGATCGTCTGTGGGAAATCTACTGGACTGAGTTATCGATTGGACCTGCACTGTGAAGAGAGAGAGAAAGATAAGTGAATTAATTTCACCTTACGAACATTCAAACATTTTGAAGAGGATGCAGTGAGTGTGGACCTGACTGTTGGAGAAGCTATGTGTTTCAGAGTGTGTTGAGCAATAACGGAAGATTTAATGTCCCCCACGTGAGAGTAACAAACGGATTGACGCCTCTGAACAGCCTTATCGTGTGAGTGAATTATTGATACACATTGATTCATGGCTGTGGAATTGTAGTGAACACGAGTGTGGTGTGCTTTTGCTGAGAAGTGGCCCCAACCCATGCGTACACGTTTGTGGAAAGTTGTTATTATCTACTCTCCCTCAGAAGCCAGAGTGATACAGTTGAGCTGGAAAGTACTTTGTACTGTGAAGAATCCTTACCTTTCTACTCACTGTCTGAGTTTGGAAGTATGCAGCATCGCTGATGAAGTAAGCTTGTCAACCACTGTCTCACTACTGTGAACCGAAGAGTACTTTGTACTGTGAAGAATCCTTACCTTTCTACTCACTGTCTGAGTTTGGAAGTATGCAGCATCGCTGATGAAGTAAGCTTGTCAACCACTGTCTCACTACTGTGAACCGAAGAGTACTTTGTACTGTGAAGAATCCTTACCTTTCTACTCACTGTCTGAGTTTGGAAGTATGCAGCATTGCTGGTGAAGTAAGCTTTTAAACCACTATCTCCTTATTGTGCACCGACGAAGAGTACTTTGTACTGTGAAGAATCCTTACCTGTTCTACTTACCGTCCGAGTCTGGAAGTATGCAGCAACGCTGGTGAAGTAAGCTTTTAAACCATTGTCTCATTGTTCACCGACGAAGAGTACTTTGTACGGTGAAGAATCCTTACCTGTTCTACCTACCGTCCGAGTCTGGAAGTATGCAGCAATGCTGGTGAAGTGAGCTTTTAAGTCACTGTCTGTCCCACGAGCCTATTCGACGAGCCTGACGACGAGAGGAGTCACTGTCTGTCCTACGAGCCTATTCGACGAGTCTGACGACACAAAGAGCCACGAACGTCCCTGTCTCTGCTTTTACCCTGTTTGAACTGAATAAAAACTTACCTTTTAAAGTCACTGTGGTTGTCTGCCTCTTGGTGTCCTCTGGTGTCTGCTCCTCCGGAGTGTGGTGAAATAAACCCTTGGCCTTAACCCCGGTGACATTTGCTTTAGGTGAGCTCTTGACCCTTTTATTTTGTATTGTTAGGTTTTCTCTGTCTATTCAAACATTGTGTTTATTAAGCACATTTGTTACTGCAAGAGAAAACCTGTCATGTGATGACATTATCATCATGTAGTGACCTGATTCATGTTCAGAGTCTAAATATTTGACTATATGCATGATGTATAAATTTAACATTGGTGATTATAGCCCTGAGATTCTACAGTTTGAGATCCAACAGCAATATGACCATTTTTTAAAATACTTTGAGCATAGAAGTTACTGTGTTTGGACACAAAGATATCAAGAATCAGCATATTAATCTTAACATTGGTGACAATAAACAAACTAGTGACAAACAGATCAACTCTGAACATCACAAAACAAGCTACTAAAGTCCTAACAAAACAACAGCAAAATAAAAGCAAACAGGAAAAACCAATGAAAATTACAGGACAATTCAGCTGCATAATTTATTCGTGCTGTACTGCATGATGTGAGCCATGGATGCGTTTTGATTGGTGGCTCCCATCATGCACTGCAACATAAAGCATTTATGTGATTGTCACTTGTCACCATTTTGTGTATTATGTTCCCTGTGATTTAACATGTTTTTATTGCTAATGTTATTGTGTAATTGCTATTATGTAAAGCACATTGGGTTACCGTTCTGTGTATGAAATGGGCTATATCAATAAACCTGAACCTGAACCTGAACCATTGTTGAGATTCATATGTAGATTCCTGATGTGTGTGTGTGATTAAAAACCTCTAAACTCTAATGAATATGAATAAAACATTTATATAATCAGGTTATAATGCTGGTTCAATGTATCAGGCCACTAGAGGATTGTAGGATTTGATTTGATCTAAACATTACCATCATGACCTGGGCTTCATTTCCAAAAAGCATCTTAAACCTAACTTGATCGTAGAACAATTGCAACAAATGGTCTGTACAATTAACTTAGGTTTACGCTGCTTTTGGAAAAAGCAGCAAATGTGCTTTATGAACACAGAGTTGGAGTGGCCAGAAAAAAAACTAATAGTGAAAAGTTATAGGGTCAAGAATAAGAATGAAGGGTCAAGAGCCCAACTAAAGCAAACACTGATCACCATAATGGTGACATGAAATGAAACATTCCATAAAACATCACCATCTAAACTTCTGTAAATCTGTGTGTAAAAAGACTGTGTGTAGATGTATGACAGAAATAAAGTCAAACTGGTAATAATAAGTGCAATAATGTGTAATGGCTCAGAGTTCTTGTGTTTCTCTTTTTTTCTGTTCTTGTTTCTCTTTCCTTTAATGATTCTTCTTATTAACATTAGGTGTCACCACTAATGGCCAATCATCACTTAATTATCTCATTAACCTAGTTGCACCTATATGTACACCAGGGGCCTCATGTATCAACACTGCGTACGCACAAAAACACGGCGTACGTCAGCTTTCACGTTCACGGCCAGGGGCCGTATTCACAAAGAATTTTATCTTACCACTAGGAGTACTCCTAAATCGCACTAAAATATTTTAGCTAGGAGTTTTCTCTTAAAAGTTATTCACAACGCCTTTCAGACCTACTCTTAGTAAGGAAAAATGACAACTCCTAAACTAAGAGTGAGTCTTCGTTGCTATGGATGACGTCACTTCTCATGCACGAGCCTCCTCGCAATGATCACGGTGATTGGTTGTTAGATGACAGGGCCATCATGCGGAACATAACACAGACGCAACAAATCATGGATTTAGGACATCTAAATATGTCTGTGTCCTACACAAAATAATAATAGTAATGTAATCGAAATGTTTGTGCAGGCCCCAGTGAAGTGTAATTCTAACAAGGCAGAGAGAGAGAGAAGTCGTGAATTAAATTAAATCAAGGTAGCCTAATACCCTAATGAAAACCGCCACTTGCCTAATAATGAAAAAACGACACTTGCATTAACACTTGCTTGGTTAATTGACATCCTATTAGCCTAAATAGACTACTTAAAGCAAGGAAATGTTACTCCTATTGAAGTAATGTAATGGTGTGTTCACACCGAACGGGAATAAAGCGTCAAATACGCGTCTATCGCTTGAACAAGTTCAAATTTTTCAAATTGCGCAGAAGACATTCGCGGCAAACGCGTCGCCCAATTCGCGTCATTTGCAACGCCCGGCGCGAATGATGCGCCTATTCGCGTCTTTGCATTGACTTTGTATGTAATCTACTCGCGCAAATAATTAAATTCGCGTTCGGTGTGAACACACCATAATAGTTGAATGACGGTGGATTATGAACTCGCCAAAACGGAAAAGAAAGCCCAACTGGACGCGGCAGGATCAGTTACTGCTGCTGGCCCAAAAACATAATAAAAGTTAAATTCGGCACTGGGATATCAAGCAAAACTAAGCGTGAGAATGGGAGAGGATTTGTTTGCAGATCAATGCAGCATTCCCGCTTGTGTCGCGGACCCCGGACGACTGCGAGAGGCGGTGGTATGCGCTACAATCCTTTGTGAATAGGTCTTAGTGAGTTAGGAGTCCTCTCGACTTCTTTTAAGCTGTCCCAGACTTAGGTGCTACTTTGAGGGCTAAAATGCTTCGTGAATTACTATTAGTGAAAAAAATTAGGAGTCCTAAAGTTAGGAGTGAGACGCCCATTATTTTTAGGAGTTGCTCCTAAATTTGCCAGTTAGGAGCTACTTTTAGCCTTAAAATTCTTTGTGAATACGGCCCCTGATGTACTAACAGTGAAATTAACTTAAGAATGTGCGTTCCTCCAAGTAAACCTCTTCTCTGGCGTACATATATTTGTCGTGATTTTTGTCCGTTGGCGACTCATAGAGGCAATAAAGTGAAGTGGCAAACATTACACTACGAATTGTTCTATCGCACCACCAGCTGTCAGATATTGCTTATAATTTGTAATTGATCAATTATTTGACATATTATTGTCACACGAGTCTTATTAAAATATTCTATTATGCAATTAAGTAAGAACATATATAAAGCATGTCCAAATTGATACAACCCGTCTAGCAATGGCAGTGTTGGCTTAACTAGGAATAAAAAAATAAACTTCATTAATTCGGTCAGTAAAGATAAAAAAGAAAGTAATATTTTTAGTCAGCAAGGACACATTGAATTTGTTTAAAAGTGAGAGTAAATGCATTTATAATGTTACAAAAGATTGTAAGTTTTCTATATCTGTTTGATTTAAGTTTTTATTCATTAAAGTATCCTGAAAATACCACAGTTTCCACGAAAATATGAAGCAGAAGCACACCCGTTTTCAACACTGATAATACTCAAAAATGTTTCTTGATCATCAAATCATCATATTAGAATGATTTCTGAAGGATCATGTGACACTGAAGACTGGAGAAATGATGCTGAAAATACAGCTTTGATCACAGGAATAAATTACACTTTCACACAGAATACATTTTCAGTGAAATTTCGTTTCTTGCTTGCTTTAGCCGTGTTCTTGCAGGTTTCTTTTGCCAAATTGGACTAATTACCATATTTAAATTAATGTAATTGGGGCGTTGTGCTCGTGCATGTGCGCTCAATTTTACGTTAATTGGGATGTACAAAGAGAATATGCGTGGGATCCTTCGTACTTAGAGATTCATACATCTGCTTTTTTTTGTGCGTACGCACATTTACAGCTTTGTCCGTACGCAATGTTTTAGTATGAATTCAGCGCAAGTCTTTATACATGAGGCCCCAGGAGTGTTAATTTTAACACTGGGGATTTTGCTGTGTAACATGATTGTTACAATGTGGTTGAGACAAGAAAGAAGCAGGATCCACTTGCAGCACAATTTATTAAACAAACTCCAAACTGGACAAGGACTCAGACAGGGAACAGGACAACCAGCATCAACATTACAACAACAAGAACTCACAAGGACTGGACTGAAACACAGGGCTTAAATACAAGGGCAAACGATCTAAACAGGATAACGTGGTTAACGGGAAACACCTGGGAAGACTAATAGACAGACAGGGAACCACCAAACATGACAAGACAAACCCACACCGTGACATAGCCCCCTCCCTATGGGCGGCTCCTGACGCCCATAAAACACCCAAAAGTTCAGGAGGGCGGAGATGCGTAGGCGGACTTGGGGGAGGGATGGAGGGCCAGGTCCGCGCAGGGAACGGGACCAGGGCCTTGCAATGACGGGCATGGGCCATGGAATGTGGGCGGACCTGGGCCATGGAACGTGGGCGGAGCTGGACGTGCAGGCGGCCAAGGCGGAGCAGGCTGTGGGCGTGTCCATGACAGAGCAGGCCGTGGGCGTCTCCACGACGGAGCAGGCCGAGGGCGTGACCAGGGTGGAGCAGGCTGTGGACCCTCAGGCATCCAGGGCGGAGCTGTCGGACCCTCGGCCGGCCATGGCAGAGAAGACCCTTCGGGCAGCCACGGCGGTGAAGACCCCTCGGGCGGCCATGGCGGAGAAGACCCCTCGGGCGGCCACGGCGGTGAAGACCCTTTGGGTGGCCACGGTGGAGAGGACCCTTCGACCGACCACGGCGGAGAAGACCCTTCGGGCGGCCACGGCGGTGAAGACCCTTCGGGCGGCCACCTCGGTGAAGACCCTTCGGGCGGCCACGGCGGTGAAGACCCTTCAGGCGGCCACGGCAGAGAAGACCCTTCGGGCGGCCATGGTGGAGAGGACCCTTCGGCCGGCCATGGCGGAGAAGACCCTTCGGGCGCCCATGGCGGTGCGGCCTTCACAGTCCCATCCAGGGTCTTACTGCCCCCCCCCCCCCCAAATTTTCTTAGGGGCAGCCATGGGGTCATCAGCAGGAACAGACACCGGCGCAGGATCAGCGGGCTCTGGCGCAGGATCAGCGGGCTCTGGCGCAGGAATCGGCGGACACCGGCTCAAGTGTGTGCGTAGCCCACACACACCACATGGCTGTGGCCATAATGGTCAGTGTTGCAGTCACTGAGGGCTCAGGCGGCGCATGCGTGGCGTGATCAGTCTCTAGCTGGGCAGACATGACGTGAACGGTCTCTGGCTGGGCAGACGTGACGTGAACGGTCTCTGGCTGGGCAGACGTGACGTGAACGGTCTCTGGCTGGGCAGACGTGACGCGAACGGTCTCTGGCTGGGCAGACGTGACGCGAACGGTCTCTGGCTGGGCAGACGTGACGCGAACGGTCTCTGGCTGGGCAGACGTGACGCGAACAGTCTCTGGCTGGGCAGACGTGACGCGAACAGTCTCTGGCTGGACGTGGCTGACGTGAAGCTCTGGCTGGACGTGGCTGACGTGAAGCTCTGGCTGGACGTGGCTGACGTGAAGCTCTGGCTGGACGTGGCTGACGTGAAGCTCTGGCTGGACGTGAAGGAACTCAGGCTGGACGGGGCTGACGTGAACTGACTCAGGGGGTACTGTGAGCTTGCGGGGTGTTTCATCGGCCAAGCCCACAGTAAAAGCTGAACCGCTCAAGTAAAGGGCCAGGTCAATATAGCTCTCTAGGGTCCAGCCGGTATAGTCATCTGGCATCAGCCTAGCGATATCCACATCCAGCCCGCTCCAGAACAGGTCCATGAGCTCAGCATCTTCAAAAGATCCCAGATGGCAGCAGTTCAAAAAGTCCCTCACGTACCTCTCGATCGGCTGGCCATCTTGAAACATTGAGGCAAGAAATCTTCTTAGCGCCTGGTTGCTGACTGCTGCTGGATCCATTGTTTGGTGAGTTCTTCTGTTACGATGTGGTTGAGACAAGAAAGAAGCAGGATCCACTTGCAGCACAATTTATTAAACAAACTCCAAACTGGACAAGGACTCAGACAGGGAACAGGACTCAGGAACAGAACAACCAGCATCAACGTTACAACAACAAGAACTCACAAGGACTGGACTGAAACACAGGGCTTAAATACAAGGGCAAACGATCTAAACAGGATAACAAGGGGGCGTGGTTAACGGGAAACACCTGGAAAGACTAATAGACAGACAGGGAACCACTAAACATGACTAGACAAACCCACACCGTGACAATGATAACGTTACATTGACTGCATTTAGCCGACATGTGGTGTTATCTAGCATAAGGCATTTCACTAACTATTCGTGTATCTAAAACAAAGCGGAGGTCTCTCCATAATTAAAACTCTACTGATGTTGATCCAAGTTTTTCGTCCTGAGTCGATCCGATTGACGTTTGGCCTGACGAGCTTCAGCAGATAAAACTTTTTTTTTTTTTTTTTTTTTTTTTTTTTTTTTTGGAGTTTGTGTTGGAGTCTGTGTTGTGCTGGAGGTAGGTCGTTTTGGGGTGTTATCAGACTCCATGTAGTTAGCTGCAGTGCCGTCGCATAGACTGTATATAAAAAGGAGAGAGGCTCGGGAGCGCGCATGCACGTCACATCCGATGGATTTCGCAGAAAATCCGAACCGGAGACTTCACATAGAAATAGGAATACTGGCCTTCAGAGGTAATAGCAAAACCCGACAAGTGGATCATTGTAATGTGTGATTACAACCCCTTCACACACAGGCAATAAAAAAAGGATTAATTTTAGAATAAAAGTTACATATAGCTAGACTTGTAGTCAAGACCGCCTAAACCGAGACCAAGACACTACCAAGACCAGAGGGTATCGAGACCAAGACAAGACCAAGACCAAGACCAAGACCGAGACCAAGTCGAGACCAAGACTGAGACCAAAAAACAGACTAGTGTTGTTGAAGCTATTCAAAAACTTGTAAGATTTTGTTTTGCATTGCCTGCCTATCTCTGCCGATTTCGAAGTCTCCAAATGAATGCATTCTGCAACTTTTAAATACATAATTATATTTTAAAAACGAAATTATTAGCTTAAGTGCAGGATCCGAAAGTTGGTTGTTTTGTCGCTATGGTTACACACACACACATAAGAAGATATTTTTTACATACAGTCAACAGGAGCCATCTTTGAAAAAGAGTCTCTACCAGTTGATCTACGAACGGCGATCCAAGTGCGCTGGTGAGATGTGAACGAGCTATAAGTTGTGATAAGGTGAGTGCGAACAGCAGGCTTGGATCAGCGTTCGTAGATCGACTGGTAGAGACTCTTTTTCAAAGATGGCTCCTGTCTGTATACGCGAAGTTGACTGTATGTAAAAAATATATTCTTATTAAACTGTCTGGACACTGACAAAGTTCTCAATGCTTCGGTTTGAAGGTGGGACCCTCATTATGCTACCGTGTTAGTGTGGGGCTATTTTGAGCCTTGTTAGTGGTATAAAAAAGCGATTTTTATTTGTCATTGATCTATGCCCAATATACTACCGTTATACTAGCTTTAAAGGCTAAACTGTTTTTAGAGATAAAACTATTTACATTCGATAATCATGAAAACAAATCTCAGATAACGGTTGACTAGTGTGTAATTAGACCAAAGGTTCATTTTGCGCTGGAGTTCTCCTTTAACAATATTTTACTGGAAAATTACATGAAATGTCCCGTGAGAGCTACTACAGTTTTTCACTGTACATAGTAAGGGTACATACTGTTAAGCAAATGTAACACGTTGTATCACTCTATTGTAAAGTTATAAATAAACTGATCAGGTTGAATGGGCACAGTATAGTTAACGTCTAAGTTCGGAAAGGAGGATTGAGACAGCAATTTCAACACAACTTGAGAAATTAAAGAAAATGTACTGTATTGGTACCAGTTTGTGAACATACAGTTAACAAAACAAAAAACAAAAATACAATCAGGCCTGTAGAGTATAACAAATAAAATAAATGGCTCCCCAAACACAGTTCAGAAAGTCTTTTCCTTGTGTTGTTATTTGTTTTTTTTCCTTTAAAGTCTGATCCTTCCAGGAAAAGAATATTGAAATAGAAAAAAATAAAATAGAAGCAGAAGTGGTCAAGTGACAGGAAAAAGAAAGACAAAAAGAATTTACTACCGGGTAGTTTTAAACTCAGTTTCACTCAAAGTATCCAAAGTCTATGGTGTGTTGTATTCTCTTATCTGTTTGATGACAGATTAAGGATACTGAGCTTGCTCCAGTGAAGGATGCATTGTCCATCAACTAGGCACTGTGTTGGCTCGCAGTTCGCCCGTCCACGGTCAACTCAAGAAGTACACATCAACTGAAAAAAAAAAAAAAAAAACGGAGTTCTTCGAAATAAAAGTATGAAAAGATGTTTCTTCCCCCGGATTTCAGTGGAAAAGAACTTAAACTTTTTTTCCTTCACACTCTATTTCTTTCTTTTTAGAATCGTCTTATTCTTTCTCCGCTCTCTCTCACGTTTTTGTAATATGACTTTTTTTTTCAATTATTTCACTCGTCACGGAGAAACGCCCTCTAGTGGCAAAATAGTAGTTACTACTTTTTTTTTCAAGTTAAGAGTCTGTTAACTACCTAAATTTAAAGGGGTTACTCAAATAACATGTCTTTTCCGTTGCTTTTTTAAAAAAATGTACCGTTAAAATTACAAGCATTTTAGCTTGTTTCTAGAAGTCTTTGAGTTTTTTTGTCATAACTCGTGTTTCACAGGATTGTTTCAAGTACAATTCTGTACCAGCTGAGCTACAGAGCAAGCTTAGTATGTCATAAAAGTCAAAGATATAGAGCGGGTTTTGTGATGCAACCTCCTAAATGTATTCATTGACAAATCATGCACTATGGTAAAAAGTGTTTAGTGGTCATAATTTAATGTTTTGCAAAGGAGCCACGTGAAAAGTCTTTATCAATCCATAATCTGCATCTGCATGTAATCATAATTTTCTATGAAAAGGATTAAAAGTGCTTGCTGGCTTTTTTTTCTGCCTCTAGTATTCATTTCTGTTGGAAACTGCAGTGATATGTATGTATTGGTACGTATTTTGCATTTTGCATAAAAGTTGCCACAGTTACGGTTTTCCAATGAGCCTGTGTTGTTGTTTTTCCGTCAAGTCAAGTCAAGTCATCATTTATATAGCGCTTTTAACAATGTAGATTGTTCCAAAGCGGCTTTACAGTGATAAAAGGGAAATTAAAGTAAGTAGTATTAACATAAACCATGTGTCAAAAAAGGTGTTTTATGACTTTGATTTATGGCTCTGAGGTTCCCCTGTCTCTGATTTATGATGGGTCGCTGACAGGCTCCGGTATGTCTAGGCTGCGCGACGCCATGTGACATCATCCGTGCCGATGTCCGGGGACTTTTAAAAACAAACAAACAGATCAAACAGATGTTAAATTTTTGACTGGTTTTTACGACTGGGTTAATGAACTCACACCTCGCAACTTGCCATTGTAGTTTTTATGGTATGAGGTGTGCCTTTTTCACAACTACGTCACTACCTACGTCTTTTGTTGCAGTTTTAAATAAGGTTAGGGGTTACACTGTTGAACACAGAAGACATTCTACGACTTTCCTGATACAATGGCTACTCCGAGAACTCCTAAAACCCCTAGAAAGGTTATGTGTATTTCGCCGACAAGAGGACCTGTTGAAATGAGAGAAGATCTAACTTTTGCTCCAAGGAAAAAGCTAAATGTTAGCTTGACAAGATTTCTTCATGAAGACAGTGCTCTTGTGAAACAGGATTTCTCAATGTCTGGTGGTCGTGTGGTGAGGTATGTGTTTGACAAGGTGATGCGTACTGTGAAACTCTACACAGGAGATGTTGAAGACGATTTTACATCACAGACCCCATGTGTGATTTTCCACAAGAAGGACTGGTTTCTGTTTTTCAACTACGTTTGGAGAGATTTGAACGACTGTGGTGATGATCCGTTGTACGTAGCCGAGTGGGATGGCTCAATTCCTGACACAAGATTTCGTGTGGTCGGGGACCATAGTAAAAAGTTACCAGACGATTGTGTTTATATTTTCTGCTGCAACGACAAGACAAAGCTCTGCGAACGTGCGTGGCCTGTTCGTGAATCTGAGCATCACTTGTGCTACGACATGAAATTTTTGTTTCAGTGGAAAGATGTTCGTACGCTTGACAACGTATTTACATGCATCGACAAGATGTTTAGATGGTGCGACATGTATGACCGTTACAGTTCTGTAAAGATTAAATTGTTTCACCCTGAGCAGGGCGTTACCAACGCTGAAGACCGCCTCTTAACCCCACCCACGTATTACAGCCATTAAAAACGCCTGCAGATCGGTACAATTGCTACATTCATTCACCATGTCTCAAGAATCTACAACAGTCTACTGCTACACCAACAACCCTGAGGCTCCCCCAGCGATGCCTGATGACAATGCTACGCCGCTGGAGCCCCACCCACAAACTTGCGACAACAGTTGGTTGGATAAATTTTGCATGGATCTTGGATATCACAACATGACCTTCCTTACAACACCATACGGCAACACTGGTGCAATAGCTGGAGCTGCGGCCCTTGCTGGAATTGACAACACAGACAGTTGTATCCGCTCGGACGGATTCAAAATCATAAAAGCGACTGTTGTGGTCCTTCTGGAACACGTCATCAACAAAAAGCTGAAAGAAATCTGTTTGGGTTGTGAAGTGGATCACCCCAGTCAGATTAGACATTCCTGCCTGTTTGAACCGGGTCCCTATTTCTTTGATGCCTACTTTGAGGAACTGACACGTAATCTGGTGAAACCGGACCTTAAGCACATCGTTGCTCAAGCATTGAGCCGTTGTGGTTTAAGGGTTCACCCCCAGAGGATTCAAGGTTCAGTGGAGGCTATTTTACACGAACTGCGTGACGAAGTTTTCATTGTGGAAAAGCTTCGTGAAGTCAGAGAGAAAGTTGTGGACGTCAGCAGCGAACAAATTGTCTATGACGCTGTGGACAGCTGGAAAGGTATTGTCCAAGTTGAGTGACTGTAACACCGACATGGGGAATACGTGTTTTGCAACAGGTCTGGCAAAGTGTCTACTTAAACAACGTATTAGATGTGAGATGACCGGCTTGTTGTATAAGATTATTAATGAATGTGCCAATGTATCTGTTACTGTAAACAGATGTGCTGTAGATACCAATCGTTTTACAAACCTCATGAAACAAATGTCTGTTGTAAGAACTGTGTCAAATGAATGGACAGATTTGATGCGTTTATGCGTTAATGCTGGTGAACCAATTTGTGTGACTATCAGAAAGATTTTAGACCTGATGACTGAATGCGGCAGCTGTATTAGAATAGCTGATATATTGTGCTTGTGTACATATGTGACTGATCTATGTGTAGACATATTGACAAGAAACAATCAGGCTGATATTTGTGAAATTATTGAAACCTTGGTTGATTACATTCTTGAAAAAAACATTGTGATGTGTATACATTTTTTACACTACATTGATGCTGTATGATACCTTTGTTTCCTTTTACTGTTTAAGAAATAAAAACCCAAATTACTTAAACCATCTGTGTTATTCTTTTTGTGGAGCCTGAAGTGGAAACATGTCAGAAGAAATGAAAAAGACTTATTACACACCTTCTAACCCTGGTTCTTTAGGGGGGAAAAAACGCTTAAAAGAAGCTGTTTTAAAAGAAATGGGTGTTCGTTTAACCGATAAAGAGGTTTCAGACTGGCTCGCTGGCGAGGATGCATATACACTACACAGAACGGCCCCTCTAAAATACAAAAGGAATCGGGTTTTTGTCTACGGTATCGACATGGAGTTCCAGGCCGATCTAGTTGATATGTCTGCATATGCCCCGGTAAATGACAACAACCATTTTTTGCTGACATGCATCGATCTCTTTAGTAAATATGCATGGACAAGGGCTTTAAAAAACAAGAGTGGTGTAGAGGTCTCTAAAGCTTTTGAATCCATACTGAAAGAGGGACGCGTACCACAGAAATTACAGACAGATAAAGGAAAGGAGTTTTTTAACAAACATTTTCAAAATGTAACAAAAAAGTACAATATAGCCCATTTCGCAACTGCCACAGAATTAAAGGCATGTGTTGTCGAGCGGTTTAATAGAACCTTAAAAGGTAGAATGTGGAGATATTTAACTGCTACAAACTCCAAACGTTACATCGACATACTTCAAGACATTACACAAGGATATAATGCGAGCCATCACAGAAGCATCAAGATGAGGCCGATTGATGTGGGGAAAGAAAACGAGTCTGTGGTGCTGCATAACCTATATGGTGATACCAGACCTCATAGTGTTAACCCCGTATTTAAATACAAGATTGGTGACGTGGTTCGAATTTCTAAAGTCAGAGGACCGTTTGCAAAGGGGTATGAGGAAAACTACACACAAGAGTATTTTACTATATCAGCGTGTATCCCACGAGAACCCCCTGTTTACAGATTGAGTGATTACGACGGGGATGTTATCGACGGCGTTTTTTATGCGGAAGAATTGCAAAAAATATTTGTCAGTAAAAACAAGACATTTAAAGTTGAAAAAATTTTAGATAAGAAGACGAAGGGTCGCAAAACATTAGTGCTGGTACAGTGGCTCGGATGGCCAGCGAAGTTTGCGTCATGGATCGACCAGAAAGAATTAGTTGATGTACAGAAGCCATAAATACAAACCACACACACACAGGATGCATACAGTTGTATAAAAACCAGACATGGCTGAGGGTGGATTTTATGTCACACTACCCTGCAACGCTTCGCAGTCTGTATACCCTAATAATAAAATCTCTAATTATAGAACAAGACTGGCTACCACTATAAATATAAAAGGAGAATGGGAGGTGGGGCTTGTTCAAATTGAATATCCTAGAAGCTGGTACACCTTTAACAGCAACGACGCCGTTTTCGAGATAAACATTGGACCCACCACGACCGATGGTGAAAAGTACACTAACAGCTTACGCCATGGTGTAGATGTGAAGAAGACCAGCTTATCGAAACTACGCATACCAATAAAAACAGGGTATTACGACAATGTCCCATCTCTAGTTAGTGTAATAAATGATTTAGTAGCGCCTCAGGGGGAATTCGGTTATGACCGCGTAAAAAACAAAGTATTTCTGAAAGCAAAACCTAACATTTCAATGACCTTCCATGGAAAACTAGCCATTATTTTAGGATTGAAACCAGGCGTCCCTATAGGAGATTCTATTCTGCAAAAAACAAACCCTGAAAAAACTAATTATGAAAAGGATATTGTAACATATGCAATGCATCAGTCGGACATACACGGTGGTTTCTATACTCTTTATATCTACACGGACATTATCCGTTACCAATCAGTGGGTGATGCTTTTGTACCGCTCCTGGAGTGTGTACAAATAACAGGGGACAACAATAGCACAGTCAGTGTTCGATACGACAAACCCCACTACGCGTCTATCAACAAATCAGTCATCACAGATATTGTTATAGAAGTGAAGGACGATCAGAACCAGCACGTCCCATTTTCTTACGGGAAAGTGTGCATCAAACTTCACTTCAGGCCTGTAAAACACTTTGTTTAAAATGGCATATTTCAACAATCACAATGTTGACCCTATGCGTTACGTTGCCTATTACCAGAATCAGGCAGGCAGCGGGCTCCCCGGGTATGCAGGAGGTGGAGTCATGTATGGGGCTGGTTTGGGGGGGATTTTTCGGGGGCTCTTTAGAATGGCTATACCCCTACTAAGACGAGGATTTAGCATAGCCAAGCCGCATCTTAAATCAGCTGCAAAAAACATACTAAGTGACGTTGTTAGTAATACGTTATCAAGATCTTTTAACAACAACTATGATGCTCAAGACGGATCCGGACTAATGGTAATGGCTCGCAAAAGAGCATCTAGGCCGCCAGGGGTGCGGAGGAGTGGCCAGAAGCAGAAGAAAACAAAACAACCTCCCAAGAAAACATCAGTTGTAAAACGCAAGCGCAAGGAGACAGCTAAGCGTACTGCTTCAAAAAGATCAAGGAGCTCTGTTAAAACAATATTTTAAATCATGGCGTTACTACACAACATGTCAGAAGAGTGTTTAAAGACTGAACTGGATCTGTTTACTGTACCACTAACTCAAACAGCAATTGAAAAAAACACTTATATAGAAGTTCCACCACTATCAGCGATATCCGACACATCTCCGCTGGAATTTTTTATTGCGGGGAATGGGGAGGATTACATAGATCTAAACAGCACACTACTTTTTTTGCGCCTCAAAATCACTAATCCTGATGGGACGGATATTGCAGACGGAGATCCCGTAGGTCCTGTGAACTACCCTGGATCTACAATTTTTTCACAAGTGGATGTGTCGCTTGGAGATCGGCTTATATCACAGAGTTCTAGCACATACTCATACCGCTGTGTGATAGAATGTCTTACCAATTATGGTAAAGACGCCCTTGAAACGCTTTTCTCAGCAGGGCTCTTTTACCTGGACTCTGCGGGCCATATGGATGTGGCTGACCCGGCTGGGGGAAATCGCGGGCTGACAAAGAGAGCAGCCTTCACCAACGCTAGTAATGTGGTCGAACTACTTGCACCTGTTCACAGTGACATCTTCTTTCAGGAAAAACTATTACTTAATGGATTAGATCTTAAAATTAGAATGACTAGAGGTAAGGATGAATTCTGCCTGATGAGGAGCAACGCTACAGCCTATAAACTAAACATCCTGTCTGCGTCGCTATTTGTGAAAAAAGTGTCTGTGTCGCCAGCTGTGAGACTGGGGCATGCACAAGCTCTACTCTCAACCACAGCCAAATACCCCATCGACAGAGTGTGTCTGAAAAACTTCTCAATACCTGCAGGCTCACGTGTCTGCAATCAAGAAAACTTGTTCTTAGGAACTCTGCCAAAATCTCTGGTTCTAGCTATGGTTGATAATGATGCATTTGTGGGTGCCTATAATAAAAACCCATTTGCGTTTAAAAACTATGATTTAGAATTTCTGGCCATTTATCTGGATGGGCAACAGTACCCAGCGAAGCCCCTGCAACCTGAATATGAAAATGGTTCTGCAGTGCGGGAGTTTTACCAGCTAGCGCTGGCTTCTGGAAGGCATCTTAAAAACCAACCTCTATGTATCGATAGAGAGGATTTTCTGCACGGCTATACACTCTATGCGTTCAATTTCACACCGGATCAGGAGTGTAGCCAGCACGTATCGCTTATCAAAAGTGGCAATATTAGACTAGAAGCCCGTTTTAGACAGCCGCTACCACGTACGATTAACTTAATTGTTTATGCATTGTTTGATAGTTTGATTGAAGTGTCAAATCGCCGACAGGTCCTGGTTGATTACTACTAATACATTCAAATGAACACTATACAGCTTACGGCCGTCATGGATAAGGTTTCATGCGATACTTATTTTCTCGGAGTTCTACCATGTGACTACCTACCAAAAACCCCTTTAAGAAAACTACCAGCAATGGTTTTGATCAATACACATCCTTCAGGACTCCCAGGGGAACACTGGTTGGCTATCTACATAAATGAGGATGGTGTAGGATGTTTTTTCGACAGCTTCGGTAATAAACCAGATTATCATGGTTTTCCGCCGATTATCAAAAACTTTTTAAAGCTCAACTCTAGTCAAGTACTACATTCAACTGTGCAAGTCCAAGATTTTTCATCAGATACATGTGGACAACATTGTGTGTTCTTTCTCTACCACATGGCAAAGGGATTTGATTATGATTATGTGATGAAATTGTATACCAACGATTTTATTAAAAATGACAAAAAGGTGTCAGCATTTGTGAGAAAACTAAAACAAGCACCATGTAGTGAAAATGTTTTCAAATGTGTTCAGTGTGTACAAATGGGTGAAATGTTCATGTCTCATGCTTAATATTTTAATAAAACAACTAAAGAACGGAATTTTGTTTCTTTATCCCCACTTTTATTACACATACATCACATCATAAGTTCTCAAAAAAAAAAAAGAGAGAAATTGAGAACACAATACATACAAACTGTTAGTTTAAAAACTTAACCACCGACTCGGGTCTTTCTGTTTCTTACTCCTCTTAGATGATCCTGTTATAGACGTGGTCGATTTGGTTTTGAAAGAGTTAATTGCATGTCTGACATTGTGGTTTGGTACCACAGAGTATGGCAAATTTAAACTAGCAAAAGCCTCCAGAAATTCACGCCACCCGCCAGGTCTCCGCTCGTCAACAATCTTTTGTGGAGCCGTGACGCTTTTAACTAAGTCAAGCATGTGTGAACCAGGGATTGTTCTGCCTTTAAACACAAACTCTCCCGACTCAGTCCATGAAGTAACATCTTTAGTTTTAGACATTTTATCTAAAATGTAACGAACATTTTTCACACTCCTCTGTGGAATATTTTTTAAAATCTCATCTGCAAAATCACCTAAATCGTCATGGGCACGCACATGGCCTGGTGCGGGTGGGTCTTCTTTTTCAACATTACTAGGCTGTGGTAGCCTTAATGTTAATGTACCGGAATCTCTATCCCCTTGTCTAGTGAGTGTTAAAAACCGCTGCAAAACACCTGTGTACATCTTAGCTTTTTCATGGTGATCCAGATCAGACCTGTGCAAAATATTTCTTATAGTCATGTCCAGATCATTCTCCACAACCTGTTGTATAGACTCACGGGTGTTAGAGGATTTCAGCTTATCCAACTGGTGTTGCGGTACTAAAAACATCTTCTCGGCATACTCCATCACCAAACTTATTTAGATGTAACCAAACTGGTTATAAACGGGATTGCCGCACTTAGCAAAGGTAGTAGAAATCCTCCTTGTTGGTTGATTAACCGTCTTTTACGTCTAACTCCAACCTTTTTATCTGCAACAGTTTTGATCTCACTTCTTCTTCTCTTCAGTTTCTGATATTGCTGTGGTGTTAGCGGAATATTACCGTGGACTACGTTAAGAGCTACTTCACACAATGTCACAATGAGTTCGTCTGCAGCCGCCTCTAAAATAACGCGTCTTTGTTTAGGCGTGGCTTTTAATAACAATTTTAAAAGAGGTAGGTTTCTTAAAAGTCTTGCAGACATTTTCAAATCTCTCTGTCAATGTTTTCTTTTCTGAATGTACACGACTGGATGTTGTGACAGAATATCTGTTCTGAGACGGTACTGTTCTGGTGTTTTCGCTTTAAAGTCAATCAATAGATACCCGAAAGGGGTGCTGGTAGCATTTTCATAACACTCCATAAAGTATTTTGTGTTCCTGGGGTACATCTGCCGCGCTAAGACATTAATTTGGGTATTGTCTCTAGGGTTTTTAAACAATACCAAATAATTAGTGTTCAAACTGATAGTCCTACTGGATTTACCTTGAAAAAATAAGTTTTGTACGATATATATTGCACTCAAGCTTCTATGGTGCACATAGTTGGTAAACAAACGTTCAACTTCTGAATTGCTGCTAGCATCTTTCATAACATCATCCAATATCACAAAATTGGTCTTGTTGGTGGGAAACAAGCGATCATCATTCAGAGTCTGCGGTATACCTTCAATAAATTTAATATCATACAGTTTCAACAATTCATCATACATAGGTTGCCAGCAGTCATAAATGTACACAATGTTTTCAATTTTTTTAGAAATTACACTTTTAGCATTTTCCAACAACTTTTTTACAAAAAATGTTTTTCCTGAGCTAGAAGGACCGCTTAACACACATGAAAAAGGATGTTGTAATCTAAAATCAAAACCATCCGGGTCTACCACACCCCGGTGCCCAAAAACGTTGTCAGTAGCCATATGGTAGCGTAGTTAGGTCGGGTAGCAGTACACGCTTGTTGTATACGACTTTAAATTTTTTCACAACTGACTTGTTGTGCAATGTGAACTGCTTTTTGTTCCTCACTATACTGTCGGTGTACGCGAGAATGTGATTACTGTCACCCCGCCCCCTCACATATTGATCGACAAGCCCAATTAATGTGTCTAACCTAATGGTCTCGGAGTTTACAGCATTCAGTGTGATGCCTTTGGCCTTCATACAGACCTTACCCTTAGCAGTTCTGTACCCGTAACTTTTCGGACCACTTGCCGAAAATTCCACAATATGGTCTCCATCCCCAACTTCATCAGTAAGGTCACCAAGATATGGCCCCAGTGGGGGCTCATATTCACCCTCTTTAGACGTGAACACAACACTATCTGTGTCGCAATAAAGCAGTCTATCACCCAACCTGTCCATAAGATCATAAAGTTCTAACCGCGCGTGGGCCGTTGTAAAAGCCCCGAGAAAGACGTTAATGTCACGAGTCTGGGTCCCTTTCCCATTTGCGTAAGCCCACTGAACGATCGCAACAGTGTCTGACACAAATGAGAAATGCTTGAGGTCATACTCAGTGCCAAAAATGTATCGGGCAAACTGTTCAGGGTCTGTTAGTATTTCGGTTGTCGGTAACTCCTCGCGCATACTGAACCTCCCCCACAAAGAGTTAAGCAGTAGCTTCATGATGGATCTACGTGCAGCATTAAACTCAATCTTGTCCAGATTCAGCTTAATCCCTTCTTTCTCAAAGTAATCTCTAACATACGATTCTTTGTCAGCGTCGGTCACAACGTCTTTTGGAAAACCTGAACTTTCCTGTTTGAACTGTAAAAATGTTTTAACATAATCACAAAACAATGTTTCAGAGCGTTGGGGAAAATGCCAGACCTCATCGATTTTTGTCACTACATAACCCTTCTCAACGGCTTTTAACAGTTCAATGCTAACCCAACACCCGTGAATTGATCTTTCCTCATCAGTATGCACACACGGGTGTGTCTGGTTCTGCTGTTCAGCACATGCCCTGCAAAGAGGGAACATTAACTTACCCCCGGTCCTATAAGGCAGTACGGGGTGAAGCAACCCCCGTGGCGGAAGGACTGTTGCCTTGACGAGTCCGTAATAATCTTCAAGGTTTTGAAAATCCTTGTGTATTATTTCCGGATGCCCAATTGGGTAACATTTTCGAGCCTGACAGTAGGGATATAGTGATGTAAAGTCAACATACCTAATCCGCTCGCCCTCCGCAACTTTGTGATACAGTTTTAATGCGTTCGTTCGGCCGCCGAATAGAGCTTCACGGGGTTTCAATCTTTCAGTGTGTTTGTAAGTGGACATGAAATCCATAACTGCAACATCACTCTGTTTAGCGCGCATCCATGCACATTCCCAAATCACCTCGACCTGAAGACCGTACGCACGCTCCAAAATTTCAATCTTGTCGTCGCATTGTCTTCTCAAAACGCCATAAGGCACTTTTGATAAGGGGTTTAGATCGTTGGGGTTATAACATCGTTCACAACCATGAAAGAAACACCCGAGAAATTCGAATGCTTTTTTCACGTTGCCATCGTCGTAGAAACCATCCACATAGTATTTCCCAAATGACGCCTCACCGGTGTTTAAAGCATGTTGAATTTCTATGCCCCGTGATTTTCGGATGAATTCGAGCCATTCAATTGAAATGGTCGAATAAGTTTTGTTCTGATTGGTGTACGCATTGTTACGTGTCAGAGCTATTGTGTCTTTTGGGATGTAGTGTGTTTTATATGTGGCCATACATGTTGCTGCCAAAGTGGTGTAATTAAATGGATCAAGGCCTGTACACAAAATGAATTCGTCGCGGTACTTCATGCATGCCTCCCTCAGCAAAACGACATCGTTTTTACCATAAAGCGCGAGTTCTTTTTTAAAATCGAACACTTTGTCAGATGTGGTATTGTACCAATCATCAAACGCAGCCCTGTCTTGGTTCGACATTGTTGCATACCCGTAAAATTTCTTGTCAGGGTACGGGCCTATGTAGTTGTCATTTTCAACGCGGTTAAAGTGGTGCGGAAAATACCCCTTCTCTGCATTAGTCAGATTAAATGCAACGGGTGTCTTCGCCAGACGCATGGGTATGAATGAATATGTATCAATAAAACGTTGCTTGAAAGCTGCGTCATACATTAAGATTAGCCTGCAACCTTGCATTGTGATTTTAGGAGCAATCCCCATCTTAGTAAAGAATTCCAAAATTATGAAATTGTCAAACCCCGCTGCATTGTGGGCTAGCCATGTGTAATTAAGGTAACGTGGTTGTCTGAATTTTTTAACGAGACGATCCACACAATCGGTCCCTTCAGCCACGAATTCCTCGCCATCAAACGTGATAGCACATACAAAATTGGCAACGTGTTTACCATTTTCATAACGGGTCTCAAAATCGTAGAAAATGTAACGATCGTTCGGCATCTCCGGCTTAACTGGTTGGATAAAACACTGATGTACACCATCGGTGACCAAACTCTCACCACAGTGCATACAACGATCTGCAGGGCATTTATGGGGTTTGGGTTTAGTACCGCTGACATGGTAACGTCTATTACATTTACCGCAATATTTAGTCACGTCGCACTGCGCGTATTGCATACCCCGAGGTGGTTTTTTATGCATCTCGAAACAATAGTCAGACTTACAGTAGCGCAGGCAGTCGCCGCAATGTTTTGGCTTTTTGGGGTGTTTATGACATTCCGGGTCATTACAGACATCGCAGATGTACCGACATCTGTGATCTCTCCTACAGGTGAATCCTCGGTGGCAGAACTCACACACGTATGGGGTGCCAATAAATGCACGTAGATTTTTAATCATAAAATAATGATTGTCATGCAGGTACAAAAATACTGTTTTAGGATGCGGATCGTCTGTGTTTGTATACTTCTCCAAAACACCCGTATCAGTCCGATAGAAGACAACTATTTTAACGCTCAGCATCTGCTCAAACCGTCCGATGTCATTAAACGCTATCTTGTATTGATCACCATAGCCAGCTGACTTCTGTATTGAAGATGCTGCAGACTCAAGCTCTACGTGTGGTTTCTGTGGATTTAGGAAATGTGCCAGACAGATTGCAAAACAAAGATTGTTTGAAATGTTCGTGGGACAGAACAGATTAAGTCTGTTTTTGGTAATCACTTCATTGTGGGCAAGATCACGGATCTTTCGATAAACACCGCCGTGTTTACTTCTCGCTATCGACAGTCTTAAATTCAATCTCTCATCAAACTGTACGTCAGAGTTGCTCTGCATTATTTTTTCAAGGTCGTTTATAAATAGATCTACACTATAACCATTGCTACCCGTCAAAAGTGTACTAACATCTGATGTCAAACTCGAGCCCCTCAACGTGATGCTGATTAAACATCCGTCTCCACCTAACAGTTTGGAAAACTCCACAATTTCAGAAAGTGTGTCATGTAAAAACACTGTGTAGGCTGCTAAATCTGTCGAAGATATCTCTCGCAAATTTATAAGCCTGTGGACTTCCAGACCATTGAACCGTGCTCGTGGCAGTACCGTGTACCCACTAACATCACCACCTACTGTTACAAGTGATTCTATATCTCTATCTGTGAGACCCATATTGGGCGCTTCAGGGTTGAGTGTGCGATGTGTCTGTGTACCTGGGCCCTCGCCTGACTGGTGAAAAGACACAAGATGATCGAATGCAGAATTTGGTTCTGGACGAGGTTCTAACACCTCTCCTGCTTGTTGGGTATTTACAACATGTTCAAAATCATTATTTGGGTCAGGATCCTCATCGGACATTGATCTCACGATGTTTAATAATTCTACCAACGTATCAGTTGAAGACTCAGACCTATTCATATCCTCCACAGTCTGTATTAAATAGAGCAATGTTTCTGTGTTACTGCACTGTTCGAGGGGCACCACGCTACCATCGTTTCGTCTAAACCTAGCTACCGGACCCTGATCAAAACCATCTGGCTCCCGACAACGTTTAGACATTTTTAAATCAGATCTTTTTTTTATTTTATTTATTTAAATCACATGAAGCAACACCTTAAAAACTATGGATAATAAACCCTGTGTCCATACAGTAAAAAAAGATAGAATGAAAAACTGACAAATGTTGAAGAAAAAAAAACAAAACAAAAAAACATAGTATGCAAAATATATATATAAAATGTTGTCAACTCACCCAAGTTTCTTTTTAAGCATGAGAACCAGTTGCTTTAGCAATTCTGTAGTCAGGCATTGTTCTCTGGCTACTTTTTGAACAGTACCACTATGCAACCGTTGCGCTGCTATGCATTGTTTAAGCCAAATTCCCTGTTGTTGTTGTGTTGACTCATAAGCATCTAAACGTCTCTCAATGGCATTAAGGCGTTTGTCAAAACGTACCTCGAAGGCATTCAATGCGGTCTTGACAGAGTCCTGTATCAGTCTGGCTATGTGCTGATTGTCTATAAAGGGTTGTGATTCCTGTTTGTAAGCCTCCTGATTTGAAGGCAGCTGTTCAGGGTCGGATTCCTCCACGACCACGACCCGTTCGCTGGTTGGAACAGACTGCGGTGTTTCTTTAGGTTCGTTTGTAAATACACAGCCGTCCCACGATTGTATCAGACCCTCACTCCAGCTCTGAACATCATTTATATCGGGAACTACGACCACCTCTGTTAAGAAGTAGAAAAGGGTGCAAAAAAAAAAAAAAAAGTTAGTACAAATGTGTTAATATTATAATGATAACAGTAATATTAATATTAACTATATTTTCTAAGACTAAAAATAAAATAAAAATCAGTCTGGTACTAATGTAACATTAAAAAACAATACTTATTGTCAAATTCTCTCTCTCTCTCTCTCTCTCTCTCTCTCTCTCTCTCTTTATATATATATATATATAAACAAACAATCAAACAAGACCATGCTAATATGGAATGGCACACCAGCCTAAAATCATCATGTCTACACTTTTTTACACACAGTTCTCCAATGGTGTAATGTATGATAACAACAGTTCTAAACTAGCGTATTGGCACATTATACATCCACAAATACATTCGACCCTCTCACTATCACATTCAAATAAACAATATTTATCTTTCTGATTTAGTGTGTACAGAAAACAATCCATCAGCTTTTGTTCATTACTTACTTTTACCAGCTGATCGTCTTGGCTTTTTTGCGGCAGATGTCTGTGATACGTCTCTCGAAGACTCGTCAGCAGAAGCTTTTGCGTCCGCATGGGACACCACGGCTGCTTTACGTTTCAACTTATTTTTCGCTTTCTTATCCGGTTTATTCACACATTCAGACACACCGACATTGCTCACAACGTTTGATAAGCCATCTGTAAATACATGTGTTAAAGTTTTAAAACAAAATCAACAAATCATAGCAGCATAACATTGTTTGATAAAGCCAAATGACAATGCACTTACCCAGGGGAATAACTCCAACGTTGGCTGACTCGCTGCTTCGCGGTGGTCCGTGTACTAACGCCTTGATAGTCACGCGTTTCGGCCCTGGTAAAAACAAAAAAAAACACTGAGAAGATAAGATATTTTTCACAAAGCCACGACACTGTTTAAACACTGGTGTAACAACATTTAACAATACCTGGCACAAGTGCTTCCGTGATCGCTCGTGAAGAGGCCACAGCTTTGTGCGCACCAGCAGCTGTGCTAGGTCTAGCCACGCCTCCTGGCGAAAACAAAACAAAACATCGTCCGTCACACACACGCGCACAAACACACACACACACACGCAACGTATGCAACATTTAAGCATAATTATACGTACCACTCGCTTGATTCAGGAAGTTAAGCTCATCTACTAGATCGAAGAGAGTCAAGCTGTCACGATCTGAAGCGGGCAGATAAAGCCTTAAGTAAGCAATAGAACAGCGACGCTCGTAAACAAAAATAATGTTTCTTAACAATGTTGCTAAATAATAAAAAACACTCACTGTTAGAACAGGATTCCATCTTCTTGCACTCACGATTCCAACAACACAATATGGCTTGGAAAATAGTTTGAGAATAAACAGCGGTGATGCTTGTCACGAGACACGACACACTAGTACGCTTCAGTGACTGTGCTCGCGTTCAACACACATTTATACACGCAGGTTTTGGCGAAGTGTGAAAACGGGCCGCCCCAGCAGACAGAATACACAACGACACAACATCTCGCGCAGGTAGACGGCCAATAAACCCGGAAGGCCAAGGGACAGACACCTTTCTTTTACACCTACGGCCAGGATGTCACCGCAGGAGGATGTCACATGGCGTCGCGCAGCCTAGACATACCGGAGCCTGTCAGCGACCCATCATAAATCAGAGACAGGGGAACCTCAGAGCCATAAATCAAAGTCATAAAACACCTTTTTTGACACATGGTTTATGTTAATACTACTAAAGTAACATTGTTTTGGCTTTATGGGAGCTCTAGAATAAAGTTATTTTCCAGTTAAAGTTAGTTTTGATTGATTAACTTAGGGGCCGTTAGTTATTAACTTAGGGGCCGCTAACACAACACCGTTTTAACAGAAAACTCTTAAGTTCTCTATACGCAAACTTTAAAAACGCGAACCTGTGAGAACGTTGATAGCGTGCACATGCGTATTAAGAGTTAATTCTATAGGTATACGCATTTGAATATATGTGTGCATGCATGTAGTACTTCCCTACATTTACATTTACATTTATTCATTTAGCTGACGCTTTTATCCAAAGCGACTTACAATTGCTATATATATGTCAGAGGTCGCACGACTCTGGAGAAACTAGGGGTTAAGTGTCTTGCTCAGGGACACATTGGTGTCTCACAGTGGATTCGAACCCGGGTCTCTCACACCAAAGGCATGTGTCTTATCCACTGCGCCATCACCACCCTAAAAAAAAACAACCCTCAACAAACACTTGTCTGGCCTTAAAATGTATAATCCAGAATTGTATCCCTTCGGCGTAGCCACGTGAACCAGAATTATCCCCACAACGATTATCTGTACAGAGGTAAAAGGAGGGAGGCCTTCACAGGGGAGGGACTAGTGACACTTCAGGACTGCGTTGTCGTCGCCTCCGGACGCAGGTCCTTCAGATCAGGATTCGGCGGACTGCGGTAAACCTCGGGATAAGCAAAGGGACTAATATTAGCGTAGATGCCATTCTTATGATGTAACGGGTACTTCAGGATTTATGGGAAATGTTACGGCTAACCTAATCTATGCAGCCTAACATTGAATTATAGAAGTCTATAATGTGTTATGTGAATGCTAGGTCAAAGAGATCTGTTTTTAGTCTAGCTTTGAACTGACAGACTGTGTCTGTGTAACCGTTTTCCAAAGCCAAGGGTTAATAACCACACTCCGGAGGGGCGGACACCAAGGGCACCAATCAGGCAAGACAGCAAGTAATGTAAAAACTCTTCTTTTTATTTATTAATTAATAACACTTAAAACAGCAACGGAATGACTTTGGGTTCCTTTTCTTCACTCCCGGATGTCCCAGCTCGTAGAATAACTGCAGATCGAGCGCAACAGTCAGTAGCTTCTCCTTCAGAAGGATGATTCACAGGATCTCTCAGTTCACAGAACGACAACAGATTGAACACAGCAGTCAACAGACTCACTTCAGAAAGGTGATTCACAGGATCTCTCCGTTCACAGAACGACAGCAGATAGGACACGGCAGTCAGCAGACTCACTTCAGAAGGATGATTCCCAGGAACTCTCAGTTCACAGAACGACAGCAGATTGAACACAGCAGTCAGCAGACTCACTTCAGAAGGATGATTCACCGGATCTCTCAGTTCACAGAATGACAGCAGATTGAACACAGTAGTCAGCAGACTCACTTCAGAAGGATGATTCACCGGATCTCTCAGTTCACAGAACGACAGTAGATTGAACACAGCAGTCAGCAGACTCACTTCAGAAGGATGATTCACAGGATCTCTCCGTTTACAGAATGACAGCAGATTGAACACAGCAGTCGGCAGACTCACTTCAGAATGGTGGTTTGGAACCTGGACACAACTTCACAATCGACAGATCAGGTTTAACTCTTGATGTCCCACTGGTTAGGCTTCCCCGAACAAAGATGATAGAGTGAGGGTAATGATTTGGTCTCCCACACTCGTGCATGCATTAATACTATAACTCTTTACACGTGCTCACTTCACACTTTCAGACACTGCAATGCCACATCACCTCTCGTGAACAACAGGCCTTCACTCCATCTTTGCAGGGTCAGACAATCCACAGATGGCTTTTCGCATGGGGGTAGCAGGTTTCAAGAACGATCTTCTAAAGCCCAGTTCCTTCTTTGGATCTCTGAGACTCACAATGAGAGAAACACCACACACTGCCAGCGCAAGTCAGTATTAAAAAAAAAATGTTCTTGGTAGGTATTCATAACATCACTCTTTCGTACGTTGATGAAAAGTGCGCTTAACTTCTCTCCTTGATAACAGCATAGATCCTCAGCACGGCCCTTAATCACTCTGTCCTCTCCGTCCCATGTGTCAATCACTCGCCCGTCTTCAATGCACAAACATCCCCACAATTTATATTCGCTGCGGTTGCTGCTTTCTGTTGTCTGCTGACAAGAACGCCAAGGGGAACCCAAAGTGAAAACCAAGAACCAACGCACCATGTCTTCAAACTTCTCCTTAAATATCCCTCTTCTTCTTCTTCTTCTTCTTTTTTGTTTTATTGGCAACCGCACTTTACAGTGCATTAATGCCATCATCAGGTAGCTTGGATCAGAAACACCTCCTATTTTCTTAACATTTCTACCCCTCCCCACCCCTAAAGAGAGGAGGAGAAAAAAAAAAAAAAAAAAAAAACACATATATTTAACCCACTGACGCTGCGTGTTCAGCTCCTCCAGTTTCCACCCCACCTCCCTTTAACTCCCACTACTCACCAAACCTTACTTAACCTTCGGATTAACTTTTCCTTGCCCCACACTTTACTTCATACACATCTCTCTACAAGCCTATACTTATTAATCCTACACTCTTTTCATTAAACCTGTATTGTTCAGAAACTGAAATAACACATTGACTGTACTATTTCCTACATTTGAGTCTAATATATTCTTTAATGCTAACTCTTTCCCTTCATTTTTCCATACTTCTTCTCTTAGCACTTCTCTTTCTTCTTCATAACCCTTACAATTAATAATCACATGTTCCACAGATTCACTCTGTCCGCATTTATCACATAATCCTGTTGGATGCTTAGATATTAAATGTAATGTTTTATTCAAACCTGTATGTCCCACTCTTAGTCTTGTAATTATACTTTCCTCCCTTCTATTTCTCCCTTTTTTCCTCCCTTCTCCCACTTTCTTTTGTATTGCATATAAATGTCTCCCTTTACTCTCATTATCCCAATATTGTTGCCACTTTTTAATCACTTTCTCTTTTATTACTGATTTTATTTCTTTTATACTATGTGGTATCTCAATTTCTACCATTTCCTCATCTACTGCTTGTTTAGCCAATTTATCTGCTTCTTCATTTCCTTTAAGTCCCACATGGGCTGGCACCCACATAAATTGTACTTGTATTTTACTTTGCTTCAACTCAAAGAGATTTTGCAGGATTTCCATCATTAAATCTGGTCTTGATTCTGATTTTTGATTATCAATACTGACTATTGCTGAATATGAATCTGAACATATGATCGCATTATTAATTCTCCTTTCTTTAACTAATTGCACTGCTAACAAAATAGCCATCAGCTCACCAGTATATACTGATAACTGATCACTAATTCTAGCTTTTTTCCTCACAAGTAACTTTTGTACATATACTGCCACTCCTATTCTCTCTCCTTTTTTGGAAGCATCCGTGTATATCTGTATATGATCTCCATACCTAATTCTTAAATACTCATTTGCTCTCACTACTTCCATCTCCTTATTTCCTTCACTCTGTCTTATCTTCAGTAATGTTAAATCTACTCCTGGTTGAGGAAGAATCCATAGAGGGGTATGCGGATACATTACTCTTGGCACACTTCTATAATTGTCTATCCCCATCTCTTTAATATCTTCTTCTACCACCCATCCAAAACTCTTGTGTCTATTCATCCCTTGTTCCCAACATATTCCTAATATTTTCCTTGTTGGATGCCTCTCATCCTGACTATTTAGATTTGTCCAATAAACAGCCATTAACTGTTGCCTTCTGATATTAAGCGGCATTTCATTTACCTCCACTTGCATTGCTGCTATAGGTGTAGTTGGACATGCTCCACAGCAAATTCTCAATGCCTTTGCTTGAATTCTGTCTAACTTCACTAACTGTGACTTTGCCGCCAACCCATATGCCACACTTCCATAATCTAGCACAGATCGTATCATTGCTACATATACTGTTTGAAGCGCCCCTCTATCTGCTCCCCACTCTTGTCCTGCCATACATTTCATTACATTTATAACTCTTTTGCACTTATTTACTATCTTATGAATATGCTCTTTCCACGTAAGTCTAGTATCCAGCCATAATCCCAAGAATCTAACTGATGCCACTCGTGCCATTTCATTGTTGTATATCTTTAAGCTACACTCATTTTCTACTTTCTTGTTGGAAAATATAATACTTTGTGACTTCTCCACAGATAACTTAAATCCCCACTTATATGACTATTTTACCACCTCATCCACCGCCTTCTGCATTTTCCCCATAATAAACTTTTTATTTCTTCCTCTGAACCACAAAGCCCCATCATCTGCAAACAATGATCTACCAACACTCCTATCCACCTTACTAAATATATCATCTATCATTATTATAAAAAGGACTGGACTTATTACACTTCCCTGAGGAGTGCCATTTTCTACAATTCCTTGAGATGATATAGAATCTCCCACCCTCACTCTTATTACTCTTTCCTTAAGGAAGTCATTAATCCAATTGAACATTTTTCCCCCTACCCCCATCTCCTCCAACTTAATCATAAGACCCTCCCTCCACAACATATCGTAAGCTTTTTCAATATCGAGAAACACAGCAATTACTGATTCTCTATTTGACAGAGCTTTCTTTATTTCTGCCTCCAAACACATTACCGGATCCATAGTTCCTCTTCCTACCCTAAACCCACTTTGATAAGGTGTTAATTTGCCTTCTTTTTCCAAAAAATATACTAATCTATCCGTTATCATTCTCTCCATCACTTTCCCTAAATGAGAAGTAAGAGCTATTGGTCTATAGTTACCTGGCTTACTAAGATCCTTCCCTTGTTTCCTTATTGGCAGTATCAGTGCTTCTTTCCAACTTTGTGGTAACACCCCCATTTCCCATACTTTATTATAAAACTCTAACATTACTCTCAATGATTCATCACTTAACTGTCTAAGCATATTATAACTGATTGCATCTTGACCCAGAGTAGTTTCTCTCATTCTCCTCAGTGCTCGTTTTAGTTCAGTTAATCCAAACGGGACATCCATTACATTATCTCTTTCCTCTCTCATTTCCAATAAATGAGGATGTTCTCTTAAAGTTTCCTCCCTTTCCCTCTTAAATTCTTCAGACAGATTTTCTGTACTATTTACTTTTATAAATGTTTTACAAAACATTTCTGCTTTATCACAATTTTCTATTGCTATTACTTCCCCTTCATTTAAAACAGGATATTCCATCTCCTTCCTTATACCATTCATCCTTCTAATCATATTCCATACTTCTCCTATTGGTGTACTTCTCCCTATTTTATCACAAAAGTCTCACCAATATTGTCTTTTTGCCCTTCTTACAACCTTTTTTACTTGTGCTTGTTCTCTCTTATATTCCATTAAACCTGGGTAACTATGCATTCTTCTTACATTCTTATATGCTCTCCTTTTCCTTCTAATAGCATCATCACACTCCTTATTCCACCATGGTACCATTTTTATCTTTCTTCTTCCTTTACTCTTGGGAATACTACTTTCTGCCGCCTTCTTAATGACACCTATAATTTTCTCACTTATAGCATCTATGTCATCTGCATTTCTTACTTCATTTATATCTAAACCCTCCTCCACCATTTCCACATACTCAGTCCAGTTAGCCTTCTCATAATTCCATCTCCCTTCTCTTCTTACATTTCTTTCTACACTCTTATTCATATTCATTTCAATCAAAATGGGAAAGTGATCACTACCTATACTACATTTCCTTAATACCTTCCAGCTAATTATGCCCCCTAACCTACTTTTAGCAAGAGTTAAATCCAACATCGATTCTTTACCTGTTCTCATGTCTACACGTGTACCTCCTCTATCATTTAGACAGATCAAATTCATCTCATCCATTAATTCTTCAATCACCTGCCCATTTCTGTCAGTTACACTTCCTCCCCATATACTACTATGAGCATTAAAATCCCCACACCAAATCACCCTCTCTCTGTTTTGCCCCTCTATCTTCACCATCTCTTCCAATATCATTTGTCTACATGGATTATAATAATTAATTATTACAACACTCTTATCATCCTTCCATACCTCTACCACCACATATTCAATTTCTCTTCCTTTCCCCACCATTCTACACTGAATTTCAGACTTAATGAAAGTAACACACCCACCACCATTTCCCTCTTCCCGATCTCTTCTCACAGAAACATATCCTTTAATTACAAAATCCAGTTTAGGTTTCAACCAAGATTCTTGTACACATATCACATCAGGCTTAACCTCCATCTTATTTACATAACCCTTAAATTCCAATCCATTAGCCACCAGACTTCTAGCATTCCATTGTAAGATTACTAACATCAATACTATTGTCCATCCCATGACTCTTGACTAGGCTGAATTTCTGAGGTTAGACCTTCTCTAACCATTTCCCATGTTAGCCCTTTGATATCCAGGAACCTCTCTGCTGCTCTCACTATTATCTGTATCTTTTCTGTTCTTCTCTCCGTCTGTGCTGTACAGTTTATGACCTCTGCCATGAATAACACAAAACTCTTTTTACTTACTATCATTGTGTCATCCGATTTATTGCTTTCCTTTCCTTCATTTCTGTTTCGATCTCTCCACTCCTCATTCTCCTCACTCTCTTTCTTTTTCCTTGAATCCACTTTTTTAACTGCTTCTGCATATGACAACTTATTTCCATCTCTTTCCTTCTGAATTTCTACTGCTCTCTTTCTAACTTCACACCCTCCATATGCCACATTATGGGCCCCCCCACAATTACAACATTTTGCTTCACTTCTTCCACATTTTCCATTCTCATGCTCTTCCCCACAATGTGCACATCTCTTTTTAGCTCTACATACACTTGCAACATGACCATATCTTTGACAATTATAGCATCTCAGCGGAGCTCGCACATATTCTCTCACCCGAAAGCTTACATATCCAATCATCACTTTACTTGGTAACATTCCACCACTTTCAAAACGTAACATTACAGAAAGACTTTCTTCCTTATTACCTTCCCTATTCCTCTGCAATCGTTTTGCTTCAATTACATTTCCTCCTTTAACATTCCTCATCAACTCTGTCATATTGACCTCCAATGGAACCCCTGTAATTACTCCACATAACCATGGTTTTCCACCTATTTGATTACAACTTGATATCACTTGTTTACACACAACCTTCATTTTCTTTACCTTATCTCTCTGCTCCTCATTTTCACATATCACCACCAATGCTCCATCCTGAAGCACTCTTGCACATTTAATCTCCCCTGATTTTCTCCTCAATTCATTTGTTAATTCAATTGGGTTTACCCCTTTTATTCCTTGTCCCTCTTTAAATCTTACAATCATTTTTATCTCCTCTATCCTTTCATCTACTACTTCCCTTTCGCTATCCTCGTCTGTACTTACTGAATCCTCTTCATTATCTTTCTTCCTCTTTTTATTTGCTTTTTCAACACTTTTTATTCTCCCACCTTCCACCTGTACCCAATCCATCTCCTTTTCACCTTCATTCTCTGATTCATGTATTCTAGTTTTTGTTTCTGATCCAACTTCCTCTTTTTTTTTCCTCGATTTGCCCATCTTCACTTAACACCGACGCTCAGAAGAATCTTAATCCTCAACCGATCAAAGTCAGACCCACACAGTCCAACGCCAAAACAATCTTCCTCCGAAACTCGTCCACCACGTCCCATTATCAAATATCCCTCTTCCCGCATGTGCTCACTGATAACGGCCTGATTAGTGTCCGCAGCTGGCGCTCGTCAATGCCGGCGGCCATGTCAGGTCACCGGAACCGGCCCGGTGTTACACCGGAAGTCGCTCCCCCGTGCAACAAATCCCGGTTCTAAAGTTCCTATTTCTCACCCGGTGACACCTGCTTCCCGAACAATGTTAGGAAGACTGTTCCAAAGTTTTGGTGCTTAATAGGAAAAGGATCTACCGCCAGTCGATTTTGATATTCTAGGTATTATCAACTGGCCGGAATTTTGAAATCGCAATAGACGTGAAGGACTATAATGCGTTAAGAGCTCAAGTACTGGGGAGCTAAACCATTTAGTGCTTTGTAAGTAATCAGCAATATTTTTAAAAAACGTTACCGATGTTTAATAGGGAGAAAATGCATTGTTGACAGAACCGGGCTAATATAGGCATACTTCCTGGTTCTGATAAGAACACGAGCTGCTACGTTTTGGACCAGCTGTCATTTTTTTTAAAGCGTTCAGGGCAACCACCCAGTAGAGCATTACAACAATCTAGCCTTGATGTCATGAACGCATGAACTAACTGTTCCGCATTTGTCAACGTTATTTAGATATATTTTTAAGATGGAAAAATGCGGTTTTACATTGATGCGGATACTATTCACTTGACTTTCAAATGAAAGATTGCTATCAAAGAGCACACCCAGGTTCCTAACCGACGACAAAGACTTGACAGAGCAGCCATGTTAGACAGTATTCTAGGTTACTACGTGAGGACGTTTTTTGTCCAATAATTAGAATCTCTGTTTTTTCAGAATTAAGTAGTAGGAAGTTACTAGTCATCCAATTTTTTATATCAGTTACGCATTCCGATAATTTTTTGAATTGGTGCGTTTCGTCAGAGCGTGAAGAAATATAGAGCTGCGCATCATCAGCATAACAGTGAAAACTAATTCCATGCTTCCTAATGATATCTCCCAAGGGTAGCATGTACAGAGTGAACAGTAACGGTCCTAGTACTGAGCCTTGTGGTACGCCATACTGAACTTGTGATCGATAAGACATCTCTTCATGTAATGCTACAAACTGATAACGGTCAGATAAGTATGATTTAAACCATGATAATGCATTTCCACTAATGCCAACATCATTTTTGAGTCTATTTAAAATAATGTTGTGGTCGATGGTATCAAATGCAGCACTAAGATCGAGTAACACTAATAGAGAGATACAACCATGATCGGATAATAAGAGCAAATCATTTGTGATAATTTTTTCTAAAAAGGAACTCAGTTGTGAAGGTACTGCCTTTTCTAATATCTTTGACAGAAGGGTAGATTTGCGATCTGCCTGTAATTGACTAATTCTGTAGG
Organism: Rhinichthys osculus; assembly: GCA_029959095.1. NCBI lineage: Eukaryota > Metazoa > Chordata > Actinopteri > Cypriniformes > Leuciscidae > Rhinichthys > Rhinichthys osculus. Next base: position 34,703,540 of record JARWKJ010000009.1, read on the forward strand.
ATCAAGTTGTGTTCTTTTTAACAAGTGGTTAAATCATAGCCAGCTTAAAACTTTTTGGTACGTATCCTAATGACAAAGATGAATTAATGATATTAAGAAGAGGATCTTTGACCTCTGGAAGCATTTCTTTCTTTATCTTAGTTGGTATAGGTCTAATATACATGTTGTCGATTTAGATGATTTAACGAGTTAAAAAAATGAATCCTCTCCTATAGTAATGAATGAATCAAATTTTCCCTTAGGGAGACTACAATGCACTCCCTGATGCGATGCTGTAGTAGACGGTTGCATAGTTATAATTTTCTCCCTGACATTATCAATCTTATAAGTGAAGAAGTTCATAAAGTCATTACTGCTGTGCTGCTTGGAAACTTCTGGGCTTGAGGCTTTATTTTTCGTTAGTTTAGCCACTGTTTCAAATAAACATCTCGGGTTTTGTTTATTTTCTTCTAATAGGGTTGAAAAATAAGCAGATCTAGCAGCTTTTAAGGCATCTCTTTATGCAATCGAGCTCTCCTTCCATGAAACGTGAAATACTTCTACTTTTGTTTTCTGCCAGTTTCGCTCCATTTTTCTGGCTGCTCTCTTAAGGGCCTGAGTGTGCTTGTTGTACCATGGCGTTGGACTATTATCTTCTTTAAGCGCAATGGAGAAACTGTGTCTAAAGTGCTGGAAAAGAGAGAGTTAAAAGTTTCTGTTGCAATATCTAGTTCTTCTAAGCTATCTGGGATGCTGAGATGATGAAACTGATCAGGAAGATTATTAATAAAGAAATCTTTAGTGGCAAAATTGATAGGTCTAACATATTTGTAACACGGAGTCGGCTTTGCAGCCTTGGCTAAATTAAGTTTACACAAGACTAGATAATGATCTGAGATGTCATCGCTCTGCTGCAGAATATCAACGGCATTAACATTGATTCCGTGCGATAATATTAGATCTAGAGTATGATTTACGACAATGAGTAGGTCCTGGCACGTGTTGTCTAACTCCAATAGAGTTAAGAATATCTTTAAATGCCAATCCCAATGCATCTTTTTCGTTATCTATATGTACATTAAAATCACCAACAATTAGGATTTTATCTCCAGCGAGTACTAATTCTGATAGAAAGTCAGCAACTTCTTTAATAAAGTCTGTATGGTGTTCTGGTGGCCTGTATACAGTAGCCAGCACAAATCTCAAACGTGATTTATCACTTGCACTATATTTTGTTACATTAAGCACCGACACTTCAAAAGAATTATATTTGAAACTAGATTTCTTAGTAATTCTGAAAATATTACTATAAATTCCGTGGCAGTGTTTTCTCCGTATTTACGATTCGTTGCTGTTTTTAGACACTGCCTACAATGTGCTGGATCCTTCACTGGAAACAGAAATTACCTCACTCCTGCTAAACGTTTTCTCTCTGAATTCTTGCACCCGGAAACAATCCAAGTCGACACCATTGTGAAGTAAAAGTTTGCTAAGAAATATTTCTTACTCAAGCAATATTATTTAAATAGTATTTGACTATTTTATGGGTGTTTTAGTTTTCCAACCTGTTTGGCAAAAGGGAAGACAACAGCCCTTGTTTTCAGTTTTTTTTTAGTCCAGGGGTGCCCAACCCTGCTCCTGCCGATCGACTGTCCTGCACAGTTTATTTCCAACCCTAATTAAACACACCTGCCTTTAATTTTCAAGTGAGCCTGAAGACCTTAATTGGTTGCTTCAGATCCTGAAGACCTTAATTGGTTGCTTCAGGTGTGTTTGATTAGGGTTGGAGATGAACTGTGCAGGACAGGCGATCGGCAGGAGCAGGGTTGGGCACACCTGCTCTAGTCGGTAGTTTTGGTGAAAGCCCACTATGCTGGTTATCTAGTAGTTATCTATGAGTATTATCATCATGGAATAATCTGAATTACTGATGTCATTTGAATCTAACCAAATCTAACAATTTTATTGAAGCCGTACTGCAGCAATCCAATTTTAACAACCATTAAAATAAATGGTTTGCACAACAAATTAGTCTACAGTTTCATGGTGACACAGAGACATCAATAATCGGTGTATGAATCTCAACAATGGTGACAATCAAAAGCGCCATGCTGCAATGCATGCTGGGTACCAGCATAGTACAAAACTCCCAGCATGCACTACAGCATGAATAAATTATGCAGCTGAATTGTCCTATTATTTTTTTTATTTAACCCTAAATATTAGCTTTTTTTGCTGTTGTGTTTGTAGTGACATTTAGTAGCTTTTTTTGTGATGTTGAGAATTTATCCGATTATCTGAATATTTTGTTGACTGAGATTGATACACTAATTTTTTATGTCTGTGTGTGACCGTCAAAATAAAGCTCTGCTGTGGCGTCAAAATAAAAGTCACAATAACAAGTGCAGTTTCAGAGTTTTATTGGCAGTGCGAATGCAACCAGGAAAATATTCTTAAGGGAATGTTCTTATCAGTTGTCTGGGAAACACCCTGGTGGCTAGTTTCTAGAACCAAGTTCCAAGAACTACCCGGTGAAAGCACCTATTAAGACCGGCAGGGGGTACTCACTCTGTGGTCTGTGTGGGTCCTAATGCCACAGTAAAGTGACAGGGACACTATACTGTAACAAGCACTATCCTTCGGATGAGGCGTTAAACTGAAGTCCTGACTCTCTGTGGTCATTAAAAATCCCATGGCACTTCTCGTAAAGAGTAGAAGTGTAACCTCGGTGTCCTGGCCACATTTCTTTCATTGGCCCATATCCATCATGGCCTCCTAATAATCCCCATCAACTGATTTGGCTCGATCACTCTCTCTCCTCTCCACCTATAGCTGGTGTGTGGTGAGTGCCGTTGTACTATGGCTGCTGTCGCATACGCATGGCATGTACCCATGCACACTAGTGGTGGTTAAGGAGAAACCCCTAACATGATTGTATAGCACTTTAGGTGTACAGTAGTACATAGGAAATGTGCCATATAAATACTTAGTTTAAAGGAGTGTGAAGGTATAATTTTAAGTAAGTGGACAAAGTTGAGTGCAAAATGACCCTTTTTAATACACTGTAAAAAAAAATCCTAATTCTACAGAAAATAACTGTGATTTTTTGAAGATCATTTTCTTTCATTTTAAATTGTACACTGTAAAAAAAAATCCTAATTTTACAGAAAATAACTGTGATTTTTTGACGATCATTTTCTTTAATTTTAAATTGTACTCAAAACACTGTAAAATTACAAATAATATCTGTCAAATAAAAATGCAGCTGTTATTTTAGGTATTGTGACATTAATGACAAATTGCAGTAATTCACATTTTTTATACAGGAAATTGATTGTATTTTTCATACAGTATTTTTTCTGTTTTCTTAAATTACATAAAAATGTATGTAAAATTACAAATATAATCTGTAATTAAACAGTAACAAAACAGTTAAATGATAAAACGGTCAAATGACTGGTAGCCCCCAAAAAACTCTAACATTAAAGTAAAAAATCCTAAATTAAATAAATTAAAAAACACTGTGATAATTCAGGATATACCTGTAAAATAACAATCATATACCTTCAGTGGAAAAAAAAATCGTAAAAAAAGGGTCAAATGACTGGCAGCTATGGCTGCCAAACAAAAACTATAAAATTAAAGTAAAATCTTCTAATTCGAATAAAAAAAATAAAAAAAAACACTGTTATTTCACAGGTATTTCCTGCATTATTATGATCATATACCTTCATTGTAAAATAATCGTAAAAATAGGGTCAAATGACTGGCAGCTACGGCTGCCAAACAAAAACCATATAATTACACTGTAAAACCTAACAGTTGTTTGCACTAAATTAAATTGAGTTTACTGCCCTCAAATATTACCGAAAGCTATGTGGACACAAAGACTGAAACAGAACTCAAACGTTATGAGTTATGGAACATTCTTGATCCCAGAATGATAATTGAATGATAATTGTATAGTTAAGTTACTAATTAAGAGATGATTGAGCATTAGTGATGAACACCTGCTGTTATTAAGCAGAATCACTGAAGGAAAGAGAAACAAGGTTTAAGGTCACCATGATGGAGATCAGCGTTTTGCTTTAGTTGGTCTCCTGACGCTTGACATTTGCACATATGCTTTTCTTTGGCTGCTGTAATTCATTTTTTTTTAAAAACATGTGTTATGGCAGAGCGGTCAAGGAAAAGCATGATAAGGTGATATTGGTTAAGGAATGATGATGATTATCATCATTTAGTGACTTGACTGACTGATCTCAATCAGAGTCTAAGCTCTGATTAAAAGGGTACAATTCTTAGTTTAATTCTAAACTGTGATGCTATAGCATAAGAGAAAACCATGTTATAGATCATTTGGAAGATTTTACAGACGGTTTGTGCACAAAATATATTTATATATATATTGCATTGCAATGAATAACACAGACATCAAGAATCAGGATATGAATCTCAAGAATGGTGACCATTTGAAAAAACAATTCATGCTGCAATGCATGCTGGGTACTATAATACACAACGCATACATGGCTTCCAGCATGCATTGCAGCATGAATAGTTTTTGAAAGGTCACCACTGTTGGGATTCATATACTGATTCTTGATGTCTAAGTCAGCATGATACCATAGAGGTTTTTAAAATCTCATTGTCACAACATCTGGCCTTAAAGCAGAATCACTGTAACTTATTAATTAAGAGTATTACAGGTAATGCATCACCTTTTTAATCTGAGATTAGTACAGACATCAGAGAATCAAGACACTAAATGATGATTCATAATTTCATAAATCATTGTCAAAACACAACCACATGCTCACATTGGCTTTTGTGCCATAACAAATGCGTGTCATAAACACTCAGTTACAGCAGCCAGAGGAACAACTGGTGTTATAAAGACAAGGGTCAAGAGCCCAACTAAAGCAAATACTGACCACTATCATGGTGTCTTTAAATAAAACTCAATAAATCATCTTCATCTAGACCTCTGTACATTCACAATAAAAACTTCTGTAGATGCATGATAAAAGTCAAACTGGTTAGTAATAAGTGAAGCTGGTAATGCTGTTTGTGGAGCTTTTCAATTCTCCTGCTGAGATGTTTAGAGGTTTAAACATATTATCTTCAGTTGATTTCATCGAATATTGTGGTTGGAAGTCAGTTGTAGTTCTTGTGTTCATCTTTCCTTCAGTGATTCGGCTGATTAACAGCAGGTGTTCATCTCTAATACTCAACCATCACTTAATTAATCACTTAACTAATCACTTAACTAATCACCTAATTAATCACTCAACTGAAAAAAAACAGAGTACTCATAACTTTTGTTTTTTTATAAACTTAAATGAATTTATGTAATCGGTTACATCAAATGTAATGAGTTAGCTTAACTCATTGGATTTGACTTTGTGTGTGATGGTGTGAGCTAGCAGTAACTGCAGGTGCTCTAAGTTAATTTAAAGTTTGTCATTTCACTGTTTTTACTCAATAAAGTGAAGTTTAAGCTTTATTTAGTATTTAAATGCAGTGTAAAGTTTAATTGTGTATTCAGAATTATTATTGTTTTAGTGACTCAATGAAAATAAGTTCAGAGCACTCATAACTATTGTTTTTATAAAACTTAAATTGTTTTAGGTAATCAGTTTCCTCAAATGAAATGAGTCAGCTGAACTTGTTGGGTTTTACAGTGTAAAGTAAAATATCCTAATTTAAATAAAGTGTCAAAAACTTTAATAGAAATGTGATGTCACCATGATTGAGATCAGTGTTTGCTTTAGTTGGGCTCATGACTCTTGAGTTTCAACATTACTTTTTCTCTGGTTGCTTTAACTGTGTTTTGATGCACATTTATTATGGCAATAATTGCAAGAGAAAATATAAGATGATCTTGGTCATTTATTGATGATTTTATAGTCATCATATGATGATCTGATTTATTGATATGACAGTCAAATCTCTATTGGCTGTGAATACATTATATATAGATGGACTTTAATGTTATACAAAGTTATACTTTTTTTCACATGATTTGTTGAAATATTGTGGGATCAGTATTAATGGAATCTCAAATTTAAAAAAAATTATATATTCTACATAATTTTTTTTGAGTTGGCTTATTTTGTTAGGAGTATGGAGACATCAAGAATCAACATATGAATCTCAACAATGGTGACTATCAACAAAGCCTTTTTGTGACTTTATAATAGGTCCGAATTTTTTTTCATTGTCACCATTGTTGAGATTCATATGCTAATTCTGTATGATCTTGTCAAAACATTTTTTGCATAATGACTTCATAAAATCTTATATCAAAGCATTGTAGGATCTTCTATGGCAATACTGGCATTCTAAATTAACAATTTACAACTTATTCAGTCATTAAAAAGTCATACCAACCAGGTGGTATCAATACAGCAGACAACTGCTTGATGAATATTATCACTATTAAGTGACCAACATCATCTGATCTGAGTTTCTCTCGATTTCCTACAATAAGACATATGCATCAAAGACATGCACAGTTAAGAGAAAAACTAATGTTACTATATGAAGGGTCAAGAGCCCAACTAAAGCAAACACTGACCTCTATCATGGTGACATCAAACTTTATTATTTTTAATAAAATATCAACTTCTAAAACTCTGTTATTTCTCAATAGGAATGTTAGTATGAAAGAAGTCTGGATTGTAATAAGTGAAGATGCTGAGATCTTGAGAGATCTGTTAGTGTTTAATGTTCTACTGGGATGTAAAGTGTTTCTGTATGGTGTGTTTTGTGTGTCACCATTGTGTTGAAGAGTAGAGCCTGAGCTTCAGTCCAGGATGAGCAGAGAAACACTGATGAAATGTTGTGTGTTGCTTTATTAAACAGACAGTAACTGTGTAGTTGCTGATGACATATCATCAGTAAATCATGCGTGTAGTTTATAGCAAGATATTTACTTTTTACAGTGAATATGTTTTTTAGTACAAATTCAGTAAATATATATATATGTGAAAGAACAGTGTTTCTGTTAAAAAGCTTAATGAAGATTTCTGCAATAGTATTTATTATTTAAATTAGGATATTTTACATTCATTTTATGGTTTTTGTATGGCAGCCATTGCTGACAGTCATTTTACCTTTTTTTCACAGTGAAGGTGTTTGATCATAATAATTCAGGAAATAACTGTAAAATAACAGTGTTTTTCTGTAAAAAATTTAAGGACAAAGTTTGGAAAAGTTTTATGCACTCAATTTAAATTAGGATATTTTACTTTATTTTTATGGTTTTTGTTTGGCAGCCGTAGCTGCCAGTCATTGACCGTTTTTTTACGATTTTATTTTTTACAGTGTACTCAAAACACTGCAAAATTACAAATAATATCTGTCAAATAAAAATGCAGCTGTTATTTTAGGTATTGTGACATTAATGACAAATTGCAGTAATTCACATTTTTTATACAGGAAATTGATTGTATTTTTCATACAGTATTTTTTCTGTGTTCTTAAATTACATAAAAATGTATGTAAAATTACAAATATAATCTGTAATTAAACAGTAAAAAAACAGTTAGATGATAAAACGGTCAAATGACTGGCAGCCCCCAAAAAACTGTAACATTAAAGTAAAAAATCCTAAATTAAATAAACTGAAAAACACTGTGATAATTCTGGATATACCTGTAAAATAACAATCATATACCTTCAGTGGAAAAAAAAAATCGTAAAAAAAAGGGTCAAATGACTGGCAGCTACGGCTGCCAAACAAAAACCATAAAATTAAAGTAAAATCTTCTAATTCAAATAAAACAAAAAAACACTGTTATTTCACAGGTATTTCCTGCATTATTATGATCATATACCTCGTTGTAAAAAAAATCGTAAAAAAAGGGTCAAATGACTGGCAGCTACGGCTGCCAAACAAAAAACATATATTTAAAGTAAAATAACCTAATTTAAATAAAGTGTAAAAAACTTTAATAGAAATGTGATGTCACCATGATTGAGATCAGTGTTTGCTTTAGTTGGGCTCATGACTCTTGAGTTTCAACATTACTTTTTCTCTGGCTGTTTTAACTGTGTTTTGATGCACATTTATTATGGCAATAATTGCAAGAGAAAATATAAGATGATCTTGGTCATTTACTGATGATTTTATAGTCATCATATGATGATCTGATTTGTTGATATGACAGTCAAATCTCTATTGGCTGTGAAAACATTATATATAGATGGACTTTAGTGTTATACAAAGGCAATTATTATCATACTTTTTTTCACATGATTTGTTGAAATATTGTGGGATCAGTATTAATGCCATCTCAAATTTAAAAAATGATATATTCTACATAAATTTTTTGAGTTGGTTTATTTTGTTAGGAGTATGGAGACATCAAGAATCAACATATGAATCTCAACAATGGTGACAATCAACAAAGCCTTTTTGTGACTTTATAATAGGTCAGAAATGTTTTTCATTGTCACCATTGTTGATATTCATACGCTAATTATTGATGCCTGAGTGAGTCTGTATGATCCTGTCAAAACATTTTTTGCATAATGACTTCATAAAATCTTATATCAAAGCATTGTAGGATCTTCTATAGCAATACTGGCATTCTAAATTAACAATAAACATTTTAGAACTTATTCAAACATTAAAAAGTCATACCAATCAGGTGGTATCAATACAGCAGACAACTGCTTGATGGATATTATCACTATTAAGTGACCAACATCATCTGATCTGAATTTCTCTTGATTTCCTACAATAACAAATATGCATCAAAGACATGCACAGTTAAGAGAAAAACTAATGTTAATATATGAAGGGTCAAGAGCCCAACTAAAGCTAACACTGACCTCTATCATGGTGACATCAAACTTTATTATTTTCAATAAAATATCAACTTCTAAACCTCTTTTATTTCTCAATAGGAATGTTAGTATGAAAGAAGTCTGGATTGTAATAAGTGAAGATGCTGAGATCTTGAGAGATCTGGTAGTGTTTAATGTTCTGCTGGGATGTAAAGTGTTTCTGTATGGTGTGTTTTGTGTGTCACCATTGTGTTGAAGAGTAGAGCCTGAGCTTCAGTCCAGGATGAGCAGAGAAACACTGATGAAATGCTGTGTGTTGCTTTATTAAACAGACAGTAACTGTGTAGTTGCTGATGACATATAATCAGTAAATCATGCGTGTAGTTTATAGCAAGATATTTACTTTTTAAAGTGAATATGTTTTTTTAATAAAAATTCAGTAAATATATATATATATATATGTGAAAGAACTGTGTTTCTGTTAAAAAGCTTAATGAAGATTTCTGCAATAGTATTTATTATTTAAATTAGGATATTTTACATTCATTTTATGGTTTTTGTATGGCAGCCATTGCTGACAGTCATTTTACATTTTTTTCACAGTGAAGGTATTTGATCATAATAATTCAGGAAATAACTGTAAAATAACAGTGTTTTTCTGTAAAACATTTAAGGACAAAGTTTGGAAAATTTTTTTGCACTGAATTTAAATTAGGATATTTTACTTTATTTTTACGGTTTTTGTTTGGCAGCCGTAGCTGCCAGTCATTGACCGTTTTATTACGATTTTATTTTTTACAGTGTAGAATAGTTTTAGTCAATGTAATACCTCCATGATACATTCATTCATAATCACTCAAGTGAAAACAATATAAAGATAGTTCAGGTACATTGATATTCATTGGAATTTCTAAGGGTGCTATTAACTGTGGCACATGTTTTGGAGAAAAAGATTCCTGTAATTTTTATTTAGCAATTTAACATGTGATATTGGATGTTAGATCAATTAAGATTAAGGTTTAAATTAAAGGTTACATTTATTAGAGATAGATTCAGGCCAAAGAGCACACAACATTAATAGGCCATAGTTTATCAGCAAATGATGTAACAAAGAATAACATGTTATTAACAGGTCATTACTTTTTCAACTCTCAATATTGTCCCTTGGCCATCACAGGAAAACACCCACCACATATTCCAGAGGGCCAAGATAAATTGACCTTCAGGTTTAATTGGACACTGCAACACTTTAATTAAGTCCCTTTGGTCAAAAGGCCAGTCCCAGCGAGGCTTATGACTGATGTTGTAAATAAAGAAGATTGCATCATTTCAATGGAAGGTCAAACATGACACAGGGATGACAATGACAACAGTGGTGACAACAGTGCACATGACAACAGTGGCGGAAAATGAAGAAAATTAATTTCTATTTGAAGAATGTACAAACCAAGGTGACTTAAAAAGTTAAAATTAAACGTTTATTTTGAATCATGTAAATATGCAGATGTTGGTGTGTCGTATTATCTTTTATATTTACATTTGGCAGACGATTTTATCCAAAGCAACTTATATTGCATTTCAAAGTACACATTTACATTCTTATCAGTGCTTGCTTTCCCTGGGAATCAAACCCATGACATTGGCGTTGCAAGTGCCAATGCTCTTCTGTTTGAGCTACAGAAAAGCCTATGGGCCCTATCTTGCACCCGGCGCAAATGACTTTGTACACTGACGCATGTATCATTCCTATTTTGCAGCCGAGCAAAGCGGGCTTTTCCTTCCACAGACGCACGTCGGTAAACTAGGAAATGAACTTGCGCTCCCTGGGCGGGTCGGCGCAAAAAGGAGGCGTGTTTCGGCGCAAAGATTCCCTAGTGCTATTTTGCAGTTCCAGAAAACAATTCCGCCACTGACCAGAAAAAAACCCAGTCTAAAGTCAGTGGCGCGTTGCGCGTTGTTCATAATGCTATTTTAAGTGTGCATGCTTAGCCATAATGTAGCGGGTGCACAACGCGAATACACTTTGATTCTCTCATCAACACAGATGCAGCAGTTTTTATTTTTGCAAATCATACATTATAACAAGGAAATACAATATTAACACATGAGGGAAATCATTGTGGTGTCCATGAAGATATAAAAAAATGTCGTTTTTTTTCCCTCCCACGCCTGTTTAACCGACACTGGTTTGGGTGGGTTTATCCCATCCCCATACAACGTCACTTCTCTGTCTTTCACTGCCCTGACAAGAACGTCGGTGTCCTCGGCTGTGAAGCGCTCCTGGCGCGCGCCTGGTAAATCCGCCGTTATAATAGCAATACGCCATGCAACATGCGCACCTGCATTTAAAGGTTATGTTGGATGACACTCTGATTGGTTTATTTCACGTAACGCCCAAACCACACCTATGAATAATGAAGCTACTTCAGACCAACCCCTTTTAGATTTGCGCCAGGCGCAAGAGGCATTTATCCCGCCGGGAAAATAGCAACAGCGCCGGGATCCGCCCACAAAGTTACTTGCGCTTTGCGCTTTGACACTTGCGTTTCAGATCGTTAAAATAGGGCCCTATATCTCATGTTTCGCAATCTAACATTTTTGAACATTATTGCAATCTAAGTGAAGCTTCACATGCTCTCATGTCATTTTGAGTTTCTATTACTTCTATTCCACACTCCAAATAAAATGCTATTGTTTTGTGAGGCTCATAGTCTGCTTTGTAACATTTTTATTCAAATGTATGTTTTTTCTTCATCTTTGAAAGGATGCTGTCTAAAGGGATATACAGGGAGGAGAAACACAGTTGTGCTGTAGAGGAAGAGGAAACACTGCTGGAGTGTTTCCTCTTACTATCACACTCACACTATCACTATCGCTCACACTATCGGCTCCGGCGAATTACTTCATTAATCCTTGTTTTTCTGCTTTACCACGCATTTATAAGCAAGCACTTTCTATTTTTATATCATGTGAACTTATCCACGAAACTATTCCTTATAAAAAACAATTAGATTGCTTTGATATCGCTACTTATATCCAACCTTTCGATTCTCGGCTACTAGCCTTTAGCCCGCTAACATTTCACGCGTGGGCTCGGCCGTCTAATATTACACCCTTTCACTGAAAGGACACGGGTTATATTTGACATTGCAGTCCTAAATTAGTACTGATAGTTGTAGTATCACTGCTAATTTACAGCTCATTTGTTATAATGGCGAACATATCGGATGCGTGTCTAACTTTACCTCTGAGTGCAGGTGAGGACACTTTCGAGCTATTCTCGGTGAATCTGGAGCTGGAATCCGTGGAGAAACAGATCCGTGGTCTGCTGGAAAAGCAAGCCGAGCTGTTGGATCGGCGATCAGCACTTGAAGCAGCACGCGCCGATACTCACAAGTCAGTGGTTAGTAACTCTTTAACTCCGAGTTCGTCTACTCCGTGTGTTTCTCTGTCCAGAAGGACGCGATCATCTCGGGCTTCATTTACTCCGGCACCGACACAACACAATGGACCATGGATCACGCAGCGGAAGACGCGAGCCAGGACCAGAGCTACTCCTCCGCCCCTCCCGGTCTTCGAGATCTCCACTCGGAACCGCTTCTCCCCTCTTCGCGAGTCGAAACGCGACGACACCGTGATCATCGGCACGTCCATGGTCCGCCATGTCCGTGCTACCTCAGGTAAAGGTAAGGTGCGCTCTCACTGCTTTCCTGGTGCTCGTGTTCTTGATATCGCTGCACAGGTTCCCGAAATCCTGACCGGGGACGAGCGCGTCGGAGCTGTGGTGCTGCATGCGGGAGGGAGCGACGTCAGGCTGCGGCAGACGGAGGTTCTGAAGAGGGACTACAGGAGCCTGATCGAGGCGGTACGCAGCACAGCGCCTGAGGCAACGATCATCGTGTCTGGACCGCTTCCCACGTACCGACAAGGACAGGAAAGGTTCAGTAGACTATTTGCACTAAATGAATGGTTAATGTCACTGTGTAATGAACAGAAACTGCTCTTTGTAAATAATTGGAATCTGTTTTGGGAGAGACCCAGGCTGTACCGTGCTGATGGCCTGCACCCCAGCAAAATCGGAGCTGCTGTTCTGTCGGATAATATCTCCAAGACGTTACGCACCAGATGACTAATAAGTCAAAATCCAAATCACAGTCTTTGCTGTCCAAACTTAATTGATATACGTAGTGAAGAACATTATATAGAAACTGTGTCTATTCCTCGTTTAGTGAAGCCAAACAATAAATCTAGTGCAGGATCTAGCAAAAATCTTATTGTAATTAAACCAGAAAATCTAAATATCAGTGAACAAAAAGAATTTCTAAAGCTAGGTCTTCTAAACATTAGATCGCTCACACCTAAAGCGGTTATTGTAAATGAAATGGTCACAGATAATAGCTTCGATGTACTTTGCCTTACTGAAACCTGGCTTAAACCAAATGAGTATTTCGGTCTAAATGAGTCTACTCCGTCAGGATACTGTTATAAGCATGAGCCCCGTCTGACTGGTCGTGGCGGCGGTGTTGCAACAATCTATAAAGATATTCTTAATGTTTCTCAGAAAACAGGTCACAGATTTAATTCGTTTGAAGTACTTACGCTAAATGTTACGCTCTTAGATGTAAGAAAGAAATCCATATTATCTCTAGCCTTGGCTACTGTATATAGACCTCCAGGGCCATATGCTGAATTTCTAAAAGAGTTTGCAGACTTTCTCTCGGATCTATTGGTCAATGTCGATAAAGCAATAATTGTTGGAGATTTTAACATACACGTAGACAATAAAAATGATGCGTTAGGGGCTGCGTTTACAGATTTATTAAACTCCTTTGGGGTCAAGCAAAACGTCCGTGGTCCCACTCATCGTCTAAATCATACACTAGATTTAATTATATCATATGGAACCAATCCAACTGATATAGATATTATACCGCAAAGTGATGATGTCACTGATCATTACATGGTAACTTGTATAATACGCACTGCTGAAATATGTCATGTTGCGCCACGTTATAAACCAGGCAGAACAATCCTTCCAACCACTATAGATAGATTCTCAAATAGCTTACCTGATCTATCTCAGCTGCTCAGTGAACCCAAACAAACAGATGAACTAGAGGAAATGACCAGCAGTTTGAGCAATATTTTCTCTAGTACATTAGATATTGTTGCACCAATTAGATTAAAAAAGGTTAGAGAGAAAACTAAAGCACCATGGTACAATAGTACTACACATGCTATCAAGAGAGAAACTCGTAACCTAGAGCGTAAATGGAAACAAACTAATTTAGAGGTCTTTAGAATCGCGTGGAAAGACAGTATGTCACGTTATAAAAAGGCTCTAAAAACAGCCAGGGCTGAGCACCTCCGCAAACTAATAGAAAATAACCAAAATAATCCAAGGTTCTTATTTAACACCGTGGCTAGACTAACAAATAAACAGACATCACCAGAGCAAAATATACCGTTACAGTTTAGTAGTAATGATTTTATGAATTATTTCAATGAGAAAATAGAAAGCATTCGAAACACAATTATAAATGTACAATCCTCTATGGTCTCTTATGCTTCAACCTCAATTATGGCCCCTCTAAAACAACTACACCGCTTTGCAACGATAGGACAGGAAGAGCTAAATAAACTTATTATTGCATCTAAACCAACAACATGCTCATTAGATCCAATACCCACTAAACTACTGAAAGAAGTGTTACCTGTAGTGGAAGAGCCTCTTCTCAATATTATTAACTCGTCTTTATTCTTAGGTCATGTTCCAAGAATATTCAAGTTGGCAGTAATAAAACCTCTCATTAAGAAACCGCAACTAGATCCAAATAACCTAGCAAATTACAGACCCATTTCAAATCTTCCATTTATGTCCAAAATACTAGAAAAAGTTGTATCCGCTCAACTGTGCTCTTTTTTGCAAGAAAATGATATCTATGAAAAATTTCAGTCAGGATTCAGACCGCATCATAGTACAGAAACTGCACTAGTTAAAATTTCAAATGATCTACTCTTAGCTTCGGATCAAGGCTGTATCTCAATACTAGTCCTACTTGATCTTAGCGCCGCGTTCGACACTATAGATCATAAAATACTCTTGGATCGACTACAAAACTACACTGGTGTTCAGGGACAGGCATTAAGCTGGTTTAGATCGTACTTATCTGACCGTTATCATTTTGTCTCTTTACACGGGGGAAAATCAAAGTTAACGTCAGTAGACTACGGAGTACCGCAAGGATCGGTGTTAGGCCCTCTGCTATTCTCAATATATATGCTGCCACTTGGTAATATTATAAGAAAACATGGAATTAATTTCAACTGTTATGCTGACGACACTCAATTATATATTTCATCACGACCAGATGAAAACACTACCTCATCTAAATTGACAGAATGTCTCAAAGATATAAAATGCTGGATGACGCGTAATTTCCTGCTATTAAATTCAGATAAAACGGAGGTATTACTTATTGGTCCAAAAAACTACACACAAAACCTCTTACAATACGACTTTAATATAGAAGGATGTCCTTTTACTTTTTCCACTACAGTAAAAGACCTGGGTGTTATACTAGACAGCAACTTGTCTTTCGAAAATCATATTTCATCTGTTACAAGAACAGCCTTTTTCCACCTTAGAAACATTGCTAAATTACGTAACATGCTATCTGTTTCTGATGCAGAAAAGTTAGTTCATGCATTCATGACCTCGAGACTAGATTACTTTAATGCTTTATTAGCTGGTTGTCCTGCATCCTCAATAAACAAGCTACAGTTAGTGCAAAATGCAGCCGCTAGAGTTCTTACTAGATCAAGAAAATATGATCATATAACACCGATTTTATCATCTCTACACTGGTTACCTATTAAGTTCCGTATCAATTACAAAGTACTACTACTGACCTATAAAGCCCTTAATGGTTTAGCTCCTATGTACTTAACGGACCTTCTATCGCCCTACAATCCACCGCGTTCTCTAAGATCACTAAATTCAAGGCTTCTGGTCATTCCTAGGATATCGAAGTCCACGAAAGGAGGGAGGGCATTCTCGCATTTAGCTCCAAAACTCTGGAATAGCCTTCCCGATACGGTCCGATGCTCTGACTCGCTGACACAGTTTAAAACTAGACTAAAGACGTGTCTCTTTAGTCAAGCATTCACATAATGCTTACCTTTTAGTCCTCTGCTATGCCATACGGAACCGTTTGCCACTGAAACTGCTTAACGCACCAGTGGGGCTCGACAGCCTTATAGACAAACGGGTCGGTCCGTATGGTTGCGGTTGGGTTGCGGAGAGTTTGGGTTGCGGAGAGTTGTGAGATTATGGTTTTCTAACACCTACTCCCGTGTAATGGAAATCATTATGAACATCAGCTATGCTAATTATTTCCCATCTGCCTTTCTGCTGTTATCTCGGGACGCTTGTCCCGAGAAAAATGGCGTTCGTAGGCTCCAGTTTTGTATCCTGCCTCTCACGGGGATTTCGGATGCCCCAACGCCTGTGATGAGAAGACCAACGCCTGTGAAGAGACGACTCAACGCCTGCGAAGAGACGACTCAACGCCGGCGATATGTTATCCCCTTAATATTACATGATTAACTAAATGTATTTTTTCCAGGTACTTTCTGATATGCACTTACTGTAAAGCTTCTTTGAAACCCTATGATTGTTAGCCAGAGGAGAACTGGCCCCTGACTAGCCTGGGTTCTCCCAAGGTTTTTTTCTCCATCCAATCTGATGGAGTTTTGGTTCCTTGCCACTGTCGCCTTGCTTTTGGCTTGCTTAGTTGGGGATATTTAATATTCAACAATATTATTGAACTGTGTTGTACTACTTTCATGTTATCACTGTGAAGCTGCTTTGATGCAATCTGTATTGTGAAAAGCGCTATATAAATAAATGTGACTTGACTTGACTTGACAGGGGAAGCTTGCATAAAATGGAAGATTATTACAGAATAATGGCTTACTGTAAACAAATTTAAATGAATGCTTAACCTACTTAGATGTTTTCACTTAAGCCCTTATTAACCTGCTATTTTGTTACGTCACTTATTACCTTCTCATCTATCCAATCGTGTTTTAATACTTGGTATAAAAAGAGGTATAAAAGAGGTTCTTACACATGTCTGAGTTCGCAGATGCTGATGCTTCCAATCACCTACATCCTCCCCAGCACCACACTCAAAAAAATGATATGTTGGCTTTACTTAACTTTTTTATGTAAACAGGTTCCACCGGTTCCACATAACTATGTTTCGTTAAACAAACATACTATGTTCATGTAACTTCAACATCATGGAATTTGGTAATTTTAAGCGACCCAATTAAACTCTGAGCTAATGAGTTAATTAAGTGAATAATTGAGCGATGATTGAGCATTATTGAAGACACCTGATGTTATCAAGCAGAATCTCTGAAGGAGAAAACCGGAAGGTTTAAGTCACCATTATGGAGATAAGTATTTGTTTTAGTTAGGCTCTTGACCATTAACTTATTAACTTTAGATTTTGTTTGGTTGCATGAGTTATAACAGCCAGATGAACAATGAACTGAGGAGATCTGATGGTGTTGGTTGTGATTTAACATAATCATTATTTCACAATCATTTGACCTCAATCACTGAACTTATATTGAACCCAATTTCTGAGTTGCGCTGAACGCATCAACAGAGCTGTTTGAAAACATGAGGTGCCAGGATCAGACTGGAAAGTGTATGACGTTCTAGTCCTCTCAAGAACTGGTAAGGATGCACTAAAATGTACCTATTCCACAACTTTTCAACCTATTAAGTATTAAATTGTCAAATACTTGCTAACTGGGTTTGTATGTGTGTAACTGTAAACTGAAGTTAGAGCCTGTCATAGTGATGGGTATTGTTAGGATTTTATTGATACTGATACTGCTTAATTAAATTCGGGCGGGTGGCGGGCGGTTGAACCAATCAAATGAAAAATATACATTCTTAAATATTGTTATCTGACTATACCTACATCCAAAAAAAAATAAAAAATAATCGAGCACTTTGAAATAGTCAAATTTTCATCAGCTCGAGTCTATGCAGAGACTGCTTGTTGTTATCAGAGATGGCAACGCCGGCGAAGGAGGTAGGCTACGTGACAAACTCAAAAAAGGAGAATTAAAAACAAAGGAAATAGAAGGTCAGAAAAGTGTTGCCTGGAATAAGTTGTGCGCTCTCTTGATATGCGCCCGTTCGATATTGTTTCTGGTAAAGGATTCCACCAAGTGGCCCAGACGTTGATTGACATCGGAGCTAAGTTCGGTGCTGTTGACGCTGGACGAGCCTGTTCTGAAGACTCCCGTTAATTTTGAATGCACGGGAAGAGAGTGGAGAGCGCGTCTTTTTCAGGCACAGTGCAATTCATTTTATACCATCAACAGGCCTAACAATCATATAATAAACTATAGAGCCTCGATATTAAAGAAACGCCGAAGTCACTCCTAGGCTTTTTCGTTGGTGCGCCATCAGCTATGCCTACAAAAGACAGATGAAATCTAATATTAATAATTGATCCATGTCGGTATAGAGGGTATGCGCATGACGTCACCGTCGGCCGGAGAGAATGCGGTCACGCCCACAAGTGGCAAAAAGACTGAGCGGCAGCATTTGTTTTCAGCGTGAATGCCGTGAAAATCACACAAAACACATCTAAAACGGGAAAGAGCTTTGCGATTGACTGTACAACTAGATTTGACCAGAAATCTGAGGTACTGTATATTTTTACAGACTGCAAAAAGCTACAGAACAGACTATATTCTGCATAATTGGATGTTTTTAAATAAACACTGACAAAAAACTATACAAGTTTTAAGGCTGGACGATATGATGATAATATAACATTAATGTAAGTGATCACTCGGATTTAGACCTATCTATATTGTATTTATATAAAACGTTTACAGGCAAATTGTCTTCATTTATTTCCCCGGCGTCGAAATCAGGCACAAATAAATGTCAGGAAACACGATTCCTGGCTGCATGTCAATATCCATGGATCACTGGATCTTTGATAAGTTCTAAGGAAC
The DNA here is from genome assembly GCA_029959095.1 of Rhinichthys osculus. Lineage (NCBI taxonomy): Eukaryota > Metazoa > Chordata > Actinopteri > Cypriniformes > Leuciscidae > Rhinichthys > Rhinichthys osculus. The sequence goes on from JARWKJ010000009.1 coordinate 34,722,371, forward strand.
ACTATATCGAGTCCAACTTTTAGTTTAAACTGATAATAGTTTGTTTTACTCGCGTTAACGCAGTTTCCCCTATTAACTCCAGTCATGCAGCAGCTCTTCTGCCACTCAGTCCCGCTGAGGGGGGCGTGTTCCGGCGGGGAAGTGACGTTAATGCATTCCCTCTATACACAGCCTAATATTTTATAATGAAAAATAGCCTACACAATCAATATAGGCTAGACTATTTACTTTTTAGCCTATTTATTAAATACAGAAAATTGGTTAATGAAACATGGATTAAAATGAAGATACAATTAATACAAAACGAAATTCGCTTTAAAGGTGAACTCAGTAACTTTTTTACCTTAACCGAACAGCTTTGGAGTCATTGTAATGTTTATATTACTGATTTCGTGTTGAATCGTGGTCGTCTCGCACCCCCCTGGTGCCTGTGAGCCGCAAAATCACACTTGCAACTTTGGGCCGGCGAGCCGCCGGCCTCAGTGTTAGGAAGTATCGTGTGATATCAGGTCTCGCGAGGTAACGAATTGCTTTACGGCAAAAAACAGATCTGATAAAATTCTGATAAAATGAGCATCAAACAGAAATAACCCGGCGCCGTATACATGTGGTGTTCGAGACGCAGGGCGCGCGCAGCTCTTAAAGGGGCCATATCTTATTTCCACTCGTTACAGCGTCCATCCTACTGAACAGGTACCGGTGTACAGGGGGAGGGGATCCGGCCGTGAGTGCGAGCCATCTCTGCGTGAGTGCTATTCACGACAGTACAAGTACTCCACAGCGACTCTAGGGGTCGCTGTTTGACAAAAACGGAATTCTTACTTAGTTCTACTTTAAAGGCAGGTTTTGTGCTTTTTTGAGGCCTCTGTGAAAGTTTGAAAGTCTTTTAGTGCCGCTTTCTGAGTGTTCGCGTCCGTAATGGAGAACTGTCACGTAACATTGTTGGCGCCCCATACAATAGCAGCATGTTGAAATTATGTGCCAAAATGCGTTTTCTATTAGGCTACAATGAAAATATTGTACAGTAGCCTATCGGTTTGCCGAAGTGCGTTTAATTTAGGCTATTTATTTATTTTTGTCCCTGCGCGCCGATCGGAGACGGAGTTCACTGCTGATATTCTGAGAGCTTTCTAGTCTCGCGGCTGTCATCAGCAGCGCCTTGTATCGCCCAATCAGCGGACGGCGGGCGGGTGCGGTTTTGAAAATTGGTCAAAAACGTTGGTGCGGATGGATGGCGGACGGATGATGAGTTTTGTGATGCGGTTGCGGATGAAATAATAGCTCATCCGCGCATCTCTACTGGGCAACGCGATTAATCACATGATTTTTTTGCGATTAATTGCATTGTTACGAGCAAAATTGAATAATGAATTCTAAAGTAATAATAATAATAACCTTTAATGTGTTAACGCCATAATAATGCTGTGTGTGTATTAGAGCCGACCGGTTTGAGCTAATTGCATTTCATTGGCATCGGCCGTTTATAACGGCAGATATATGACTATTAAAAGAGAAACAGACTCGGATCATTCACTCATGTCATGGGTGTTGCATAGTTTACCCACGAGAGGCAAACAGCAGTTTAATGTTACGGTAGCTGGGTGTTCAAAGCTTGCTGCTGACAGGCGTAAATTAACTGTAAATTTAATCTGAAACAGTGTGGTAGTTCTAGTGAATGGTCCCCATTTGTCCCTAGTTGTCCCTATCACTTCTAAATATTCTCTACAATCAGGTAACGTTACAGCAGGTAGCTGCCCGTTGCTAAACAAATTTTTCATGCAACAGCACTTTTAATATAATTGTTTCTTAACTCCCTTTGTAGCGGCTGAGCTGCACATGCTAACTTTGCTGGAACATATCAAGGAGCAGCAAATGCAGCTGGCTGCTGCTGTAAATAACATTGCTGCAAGAATGGGAACGGAAACTCCTATGGCTGAGATGCCTCAAAATGTCAGCGTTCCGCTGGCCACCATGTCTGAAGTGGAGGAGTTGGAGGTGTGGCTAAAAGATGCCAGAAACTCGCATGCTAAGCAAAACATGGTATGGTAACAATGTAGGGCCAGGTGGTATATCGACTTTAATTAAATCAATTTTATTTTAAAACAAAATATTCAATGAGAAAATTTCGTTTGTATTGATAGAGTTTAATGTTGTAACCCATTTTTTCAAAGCTAAACTGTTGTTTACTATACTGTTTGTTTCACGATTTAGTAAACCGACATACAATTTGCGCAATTGTCTCTTTTGATCTGAAATGCTTTTCTGTATTATCAGATTTTGGCTCTAGGTGCTGTAGGAGGACAGAACTCCAAAAGAGTAACTTGGAATATACTTTCAAGGATTTTCTCAAACACAGTGGCCAAACAGATTAATTGGAAAGGAGTAAACGGGAAAAGAGGTTTTAAAGAAATGCTGACACAAACTCTGTTGATCATTTACATTTACATTTACATTTATTCATTTAGCAGACGCTTTTATCCAAAGCGACTTACAAATGAGAACAATAGAAGCAGTTAAACTAACAGCAGGACAACAATACGTAAGTGCTATAACCCCTCTCAGTTTAATTTTAGTGCATTTTTTTTTTTTTTTTTTTTATAGAATAGAAGTAAGTATTTTAGTATACTTTAGTATCAGTAAGTATTTTAGTATACGTATTGTAGTATATGTGGAGGTGACTAGTAGATGAGAACAATTAAATATTATATTTTTAGATATTTAGATACGGTGGTGCAGTGGTTAGGACTGTCGCCTCACAGCAAGAAGGTTGCGGGTTCAAACCCCGGTTGGCCCGGCCTTTCTGTGTGGAGTTTGCATGTTCTCCCCGTGTCTGTGTGGGTTGAAACTGGTACCCGCCAATGCCTATCCATGACCTGATACAGAATCCACACAGATAAATTTAGAATGATAAGATGCACTGAGATTTAAGCATGATCCAATACAATCTAGATGTGATTAGTTATTAATTAATTTGGCTTGAGAAAGCCAACTTACTGAAATCCTATTTAAACATTATTATTTTTCTTACCCAAAATTTCTGACTGCTACTCCTCCTAAAGCTTTGACTTTCAGGTTTCTTAAAAATTATATTAAAAACCATAAAAATCCCATTGACTTTCATTGCAAAAGTTAAAATTGAGCCAAGACTACAGTGGCCCAGTAGTGTACAACACAAAAGCTCAAATCTAAACTCCCTGAAGCCCTAGACTCAATTAAACAATTGGCTTCATCACTATGTCTCCTCTCCACCAGTAAGCTGGTGTGTGGTGAGCGTTCTGGCGCACTATGGCTGCCGTCGCATCATCCAGGTGGATGCTGCACATTGGTGGTGGTTGAGGAGATTCCCCCTTCCATGTGAAGCGCTTTGAGTGCCAAGAAAAGCGCTATATAAATGTAATGAATTATTATTATTATTAAACTACCATTATATATGTACTAATGAACTTTATCTATCTATCTATCTATCTATCTATCTATCTATCTATTACCTAATAAATATATATATATATATATTTCTTTCTAACTAATCTTTCTTTCTTTCTAACTAATTGTCTTTCTTTCTTTCTGACTAATCTTTCTTTCTTTCTACCTAATCTTTCTTTTTTCTTTCTTTCTTTCTTTCTGACTAATCCATCTTTCTTTCTAACTAATCTTTCTTTCTTTCCTTCTCACTAATCTATCTTTCTTTCTAACTAATCTTTGTTTCTAACTAATCTTTCTTTTATTGAAACAATCTTTCTAACTAATCTTTCTTACACACCAACAATAGTAAACATGGCTCAAAAACCAATTGACTTTCTCTCTTAACAGAGGCTGTACGGAAGAACCAAGCTGCTAGCAGCGCATCGGACAACGAGATTAACCAGCACGCCATCCGCTGGTTCAACCTGGCCTCTGACCGTGGAGGTGGACGCAAAGAACGTGCCATGGCCAGAGAGGCATTACCGTGGTAAGAGACTTGCTTGCTGGCAGGGCTGTGGTCTTGAGAAATGCTTTGGATGTCCCCCATGGGTCCCACTTTATATTAAGTGGCCCTAATACCTGTGAACTTACATGGTACCTAGATATGTACTTAGTATGTAACTACAGTGTAAATACACATTGGTACATAGTATTTACAACTGTAATATTTGTGTAACTACACATATGTAACAACCCACGGAAAGGTATGTGTAAGTACATGTGTAACAGGACATTGGTAAAAACACTTTTTCCACTACAGTAAGTACACATGTGTAACAGGCATTATGTAACTACATTTTGTAACAACAATATGTATTCACACAAGTTGTTCCACTTCCACACGCAGTCTTCCATACTGTAGTTACCAGTTAAGAACACACTGAAACCATGATGATTCCTATGTGTATACCATGTATTTACTATATGACCGGCAGGACTTATGTTGAATTACAGTTAAAGTTTTCCCTTGTGGTACCAGTGTACATACATGGTAACTCCTCAGGAACTCTGCACTTGATACAATGTGTTAAACTGTCATAACTTACATGTATTATGCAAAACCCAAACCTCTGTGCAACTGTACTAACAGTGTACTTACATGGTAACTCCTCAGGAACTGTCCACTTAATATAAAGTGTAAAATGGTCATAACTTACTGTGTATTATGCAAAACCCAAACCTCTGTGCAACTGTACTAACAGTGTACTTACATGGTAACTCCTCAGGAACTGTCCACTTAATATAAAGTGTAAAATGGTCATAACTTACTGTGTATTATGCAAAACCCAAACCTCTGTGCAACTGTACTAACAGTGTACTTACATGGTAACTCCTCAGGAACTGTCCACTTAATATAAAGTGTAAAATGGTCATAACTTACTGTGTATTATGCAAAACCCAAACCTCTGTGCAACTGTACTAACAGTGTACTTACATGGTAACTCCTCAGGAACTGTCCACTTAATATAAAGTGTAAAATGGTCATAACTTACTGTGTATTATGCAAAACCCAAACCTCTGTGCAACTGTACTAACAGTGTACTTACATGGTAACTCCTCAGGAACTGTCCACTTAATATAAAGTGTAAAATGGTCATAACTTACTGTGTATTATGCAAAACCCAAACCTCTGTGCAACTGTACTAACAGTGTATTTACATGGTAACTCCTCAGGAACTGTCCACTTAATTTAAAGTGTAAAACTGTCATAACAGAGACCATCTCAGCAAACCCAAACCTCTCATAGTTTTATTAACAATAGCATTAAAATATATTTTGAGCCACTAATCCTACTCATACCCCTAAACCTACCCATAACCATTCCTTAAAACTACGTAGGCTAACGTTACACTTATGAAGAAAATAAAAACATAACAGACAGACAAGTAACGTTATAAATTTCACAATAATTTGTTTATTGCGAAAAATGTAAAAGAAACCGGTACCAAAAGTCGTTCACATGATGATGCGTTGCAGCCGCAGTCCTCTCTGGTAGTATTATAATAGTTGTGTATGAGGTACAGATCAGAGTATAAATTATTAATCCATGAAAATGTTAATCCGGTTTCGGTTCGCTCTGTGAAGGCAATGGTGAAGGCGCGCGCGCTTCTCCATTTCAAATGTACTACACCGACTGAAACACGGCATGTCGCAATCTGTGACGAAGCAGGCGAGAGCCAATGAGCGTTTGATATCACGGCCGTAAAACATGTCGTAACGCTTCTTGAAGGCGCATTTTTTGAATTTGAATTCATCACCAGCGCGCCTGAGCGCGGGATTTGACGTTTGCGGTCGCTGCTGAGAAATGGAGATGAATACATAAAGGGCTGAATTTGGATCTGTTTCCTGCAAACAACGTATGGATTCTAAAGATTTGGATTACATCAGGCTAATACAATTTATGTTTTTTGTGAATTTATGTTGTGTTTTATTGGAGAAAACGCTTTTTGTGTCTCACGGTAAATGAACTAAATACTACAAAATGGTTAAACGATTAAACAAGGTATTTTTGAGGTTTTAAAGTGTAGGCAATTCTTGTTTATTGTTTACAGAACACTGTAATTTACTGTAAAGGCAAATATGTCACCACAATGTCAAATAAAAAAATCTAAAATAAAGAGTAAATCTTTAAAAGTGCTATGCCGTAATATCCCAGAATCTATCAAAGCATAACTATCACATTTATATTTCAGAGTTTAATATCCACTATGTAACCTTGTGTTTTGCATTTACTGTGGTACACAACAATGACCCTAACAATTACACTTTATATTAAGTGGACAGTTCCTGAGGAGTTACCATGTAAGTACACTGTTAGTACAGTTGCACAGAGGTTTGGGTTTTGCATAATACACAGAAAGTTATGACCATTTTACACTTTATATTAAGTGGACAGTTCCTGAGGAGTTACCATGTAAGTACACTGTTAGTACAGTTGCACAGAGGTTTGGGTTTTGCATAATACACAGTAAGTTATGACCATTTTACACTTTATATTAAGTGGACAGTTCCTGAGGAGTTACCATGTAAGTACACTGTTAGTACAGTTGCACAGAGGTTTGGGTTTTGCATAATACACAGTAAGTTATGACCATTTTACACTTTATATTAAGTGGACAGTTCCTGAGGAGTTACCATGTAAGTACACTGTTAGTACAGTTGCACAGAGGTTTGGGTTTTGCATAATACACAGTAAGTTATGACCATTTTACACTTTATATTAAGTGGACAGTTCCGGAGGAGTTATCATGTATGTACACTGGTACCACAAGGGAAAACTTTAGCTGCAATTCAACATAAGTCCTGCCGGTCATATAGTAAATACATGGTATACACATAGGAATCATCATGGTTTCAGTGTGTTCTTAACTGGTAACTACAGTATGGAAGACTGCGTGTGGAAGTGGAACAACTTGTGTGAATACATATTGTTCTTACAAAATGTAGTTACATAATGCCTGTTACACATGTGTACTTACTGTAGTGGAAAAAGTGTTGTTACCAATGTCCTGTTACACATTTGTACTTACACATACCTTTCCGTGGGTTGTTACATATGTGTAGTTACACAAATATTACAGTTGTAAATACTATGTACCAATGTGTATTTACACTGTAGTTACATACTAAGTACATATCTAGGTACCATGTAAGTTCACAGGTATTAGGGCCACTTAATATAAAGTGGGACCGCGTGCGGTCAAGCAATGTAGCATTTAAAAACAGCATCACTGATAAAAACATTCTTTTATACTTTGCAGAAATGAACGCATCGGCCATTCCCCACTCTTCCACCACTGATGTTAGGCCGTAGAATCTCATGTGTCTGCTGGCTTTAGCTTTTTTTCTGCTTTAATTTAAAAAAATAACACCTGTGTCATAGGTGTGTGGTAGTAAAGAAGTGTCTTGTTCCTACAGTTGTTAAAGACAGAAATGACCTGTAAAATGTGTTTATTAGATTGATTGTTAGTTTGGCAATTATCTACTTTGTTTTAAGTTTCTGTCTTATCTCAGACATTTTAAATAAAATTTAAAATGTGTCACTCATCTGTTCTATCACTTTCTTTGCTGAAATTCTGTGTAGGACAAATAGAAACAGTCTGTGTAACAGTGTAACAGCTTTGACTGTCCATGCTTTTTAAATTCAAATGAAAGAAAAGTAATCGAGTTTAAAATGTAAGGAAAAAGAAAACGCAAGTAAAACTAGAAATCTTAAGATGGTGGGGGAAGGGGATTACGTTAGTAATATTGACTCATTACCATTGACGGCAACGTTGCCCAGTACGATTGCTCTAAAAGTTGCTCCGTGTATCATCACCTTTAGTACCTTGGTAATATACAAGTCACTATTTGTTATACATTATATAGACCAGTCAGTTAATAGAAACAAAAATCAACAGATTGAGAATGAAAGTAACTGTTAGTAGCAGACTTCCATCCTATAATTGTAACAGTGCATGGGCATAAGCTCCTGCCATAAGTTCTGTGGTTGAAACTATCCCAGTAACCCTTTGGCTTCTCAGACAGAAATGGTATACCTTCACTGATATCTATTACCAGGACCCATAGCACAAGCTGAATCATGCACAACATCTAAAAAAAAATTAAACTATCCCTTTAACTGAAAAAAAATCCATATTTTTGTATATGGTTTGTTTTGTGGGTATAGGTCAAGGTATTATGACAGAGGCCAGAGGTGAATCCGGGCCAGAACTAATAAATGGAGCTGGCCCAGTGCCAGTCCAGATGTGGCCCAGAGTATCTTGGAGACTCTGGGCCGGATCCAGTATGGAACTGGTCCAGATCTGGCCCACCTTTGGGCCAAATGACTATAAACGAATTCGCATCCGTTCTGGAGCTGGGCCAGTGCCGGCCCAGATGTAAAAACCGGATCCGCACCGGCATTGGCTCGTTGTGCTAAAGGACACCGGCCCAGGTCCGTTTTACAGATCTGGCCCAGATCCTTCATAAGTTCTGGGCCAGATCTGTAAAATGGACCTGGGCCGGTGTCCTTTAGCACAACGAGCCAATGCCGGCCCAGATGTAAAAACCGGATCCGCACCGGCATTGGCTCGTTGTGCTAAAGGACACCGGCCCAGGTCCGTTTTACAGATCTGGCCCAGAACTTATGAAGGATCTGGGCCAGATCTGGGCCGCATGATTTTTGTTATCTGGGTTGACACTTGATAGCCTATTCGATGGAAGCACACTCGCTTAATAATTCAAAAATACTCTAGTGCAAAGTCACTCATTTCATACATTAACTTGTAGACTACATAGGTGTTCGTAACACGTTTCTAATTGTTGATGCAAAATTCGTAGCAATTCTGAAATTCAGTTTAAAAGTTAGTTTCTTGACCAAAAATGCAATAAACGATTGAGTGTACCTTAAATTAAAAAAAGTTAAGCTTACCTCTTTTCAGCGTCTTCACATATGTGCTTCACAAAATGGCTCCAATTTTTGGCTGGAAAGGCATCACGGGAAATTGCATATCACGTGGCTCGTATAGTTACTTAAAATGTCATGCTCGATTTACTTAATTTTGAAGCAATTATTATAGTAGTTGACATGACTAATGTTTTTTTCATTTTATTTATGCATACATTTAAGTTCACCTAGTTACTTATATTTTTGTGTTACACACACTAAATATGTTAAGTAGAGGTTGAAAAGTTATGAATACTTAATTGTTTGTGTTTAATCTAATTACTTTTGTAAGTAATGGTTGTTCAGCCAACGAATCGTTTTTTAGAGTGATGCCACACTGTATAGAGAAAAAAGTGCGCCAAAATTCAAAAATCTTTGGAAGATATCCACTGAACATTTATTTAACCGTAGCAAAAGTACATTTCTTACTTATGTACATTTTTCATCTCTATTTTTGGTGTTTATTTTAAATTAGACAAATCTGATATTATTTTAATCTCCAATATGTTATTTAACAGTTGATATAGTTATTTATTTAATGCTTCGCTAAATAGCAGAAGACACTAGCAGGGTTTAAATCCCAGTTGTGCATATCTGAACATTGACTCTTAGTCTTTATTCACCTCTTTCTCATGTTTTCTCAATATAATTCATAAAAGTAAAGAATAGAAAAGCAGTTCTAATAGGGGCACATTGTAATGGAGTGTTACAGCATGCCCCTATTAGAACTGCTTTTCTATTCTTTACTTTTATGAATTATATTGAGAAAACATGAGAAAGAGGTGAATAAAGACTAAGAGTCAATGTTCAGAAATTATTAATTATTATTATGTGTTGAAGGGAAGTCAAATCAATAGGGTTTTGTGTCCTTTATGCAAAATAAGCCTATCAGCGGAGGCTCCTGAGACATGTTAGATGTATAAAAAAGGAACGTGTGCTGGTAACCCACAGTCATCCACAATAAATGAGTAAGCATTGGTGGTCGTTTCAAGGTGTATTAGAGAAGGTATTCAAATTCTACAATGTCTTTTTAGGATACTGATTGCATTTTTGTCTGATATTGATTGAAAAAATATTTTAAAGTTGTTGAAACTTTGCATATACTGTTAAACTAATAATATATCACACACTAACTGTGAAGAAGGTAAGGTATCATGAACTAATAAATTGAATCTTACTGAATCTGTAAATGTAGAATAAACAAAAACAAAATTGGATAAAATATTGCTCATGTTTTTAAAATGTGTATAAATCATAGGATCTTTGTCTGTTGTCTCAACTCAGGTAAATGAAGGTTACCTTTGCTTATCAGAAAATGGAAAATGGAACATATTTTTACTTCATGTTATTTGAAAATTTTGGGTACATACGATATGCTTTCTTCAGTTTGGGATTTATTCTATACTGTGCTATCACACTATTTAATGTCATTATTATGCTTGTAATATTTCTGGAAAGGACTTTACACCAGCCCATGTACATTCTGATTTCTTGTTTGTCTATCAACTCTGTGTTTGGAACAGCTGGCTTTTTCCCAAGAGCACTGACAGACTTGCTATCTGATACACACTCAATCTCCCGTGGAGCATGTCTCTTACAGTCTTATGTCATTTTCACGTATGCAGCAAATGAGAATACAATATTAATGTTAATGGCATTTGACAGATTCGTTGCAATCAGTAAACCTTTACAATACCACAACATAATTACACCAAGGTTTCTAACTGTTTTAATAGTTATAAACTTGACTTATCCAATGATTTCTCTTGGTATTACTGCTATTTTGACTTCCAGACTGACATTGTGTGGTAACAAATTGTTTAAGGTGTACTGCCACAACTTTGAAATGGTCAAACTGTCTTGTGCAAACACTGCTGTAAATAATGTCATGGGTCTTTTTATATTGATCACAACTGTAATAATTCCTTTAAGTTTAATATTATATTCTTATGTAAAAATTCTTATTGTTTGTCAAAGAAGCTCATCACAGTTCAAGAGCAAAGCTTATCAAACTTGTATTCCACACATAGTGGTCCTTTTGAATTTCTCAATTGCTGTTATTTCTGAGGTAACTTTGAGTCGAGTTGTCACCTTAGAACTTCCTATATGGCTGTCGGTTTTACTTTCACTTGCATTTCTTGTTATAGCACCCATCCTGAACCCTCTTGTTTATGCTTTAAACCTGCCTGATATTCGCAAAACAATTATCCGTTTTATAAATAGATCCAGGTAAATGATTTCTCTACACTGTTAACCCTTGCTTTAAAAAAAGGTTTATTAGTTACCATTTTCCATTAAAACAGTAATCTACTGTAGAAAACAATGCATTCTGGGTTTTATTTGTTCATTTAAAAAAAAATAGCCAACAGGAATATACTGTGAATCACCACCGCTCAAAGTTGACGCTCAGTGGCTATTGTTCAAAATCACACCCTATACCCTCATTCACTATTCCCTAAATTAGTTCACTAAAACAGTCCACTAGAATGAGAAGTGAGTGAATTGAGACACTGATGAATACCTGATAAGCAGAATCACTGAAGGACAGAAAACAAGAACAGAAAAAAGAGAAATACAATAACTACAACTGACTTCCAGCAACACTGAGTGTGAAAACAGTTTCACAAACCAGTTTTACATTATTTGTTTCATACATGTACAAAAGTTTTTGTTGAGAATTAACAGAGATTTAGTTAATAATAAAGTTTGTTGTCAGCATAATGGAGATCAGTATTTGCTTTAGTTGGTCTCTTGTCCCTGGACTTCTCAACATTCATCTCTCTCTGACTGCTGTAACAGTGAGTTTAAAAAGCACATTTGTTGTAGCAAGAAAAAGTCAAGAGGAAGTTGATCAGGTGTTTTGGCTTTTGTGATGATGTCATAATCATCCTGGATATGTCTGATGTTCGGATCTTTCCTGTATATATTCTTTGAATGTATGGGTATTTCATATTTAGCATATATCTGTGAATCTACAACATGAAATCAATATTTCTATAATCAGGTCTTCTGAAGAAATTTAATTCATATAGGCCTACTGCATTAAAATATTTTAACTCCTGCTTAACTCAGACACACACAGACATCAACAATCATCATATGAATCTCAACAATGGTGACAATAAAAAGTTTCATGTCGCAATGCATGCTGGGTTCCAGGATAGTATAAAAATCCCAGCATGCACTGCTACATGAATAAAAAATTATAATATTATTGCCACCATTGTTGAGATTCATGTGCTAAATTGTGATATTTCTGTGTTTCTCAAAGACAGTGTAGCTCTGTTTATTTGGTTTCTGCATTATGTGTTTAAAAAAAAAAGTAATTGTAATTGATTGCTGTGGTTTCACAGTGGTGGTAATATAACACTTTTGATTGAGGATTGAACTCTGAATGAGTGAGAATGAATCCCTTAGTGAACGGACAAGCAATATGATGACTTTGTCATCATAATCATAACCGCAATCAGTCATAAACTGTGTGTGTGCACAAGTGTGACTTGTAAAAACACAGCTCAAGCAGCAATAGAAACTCTAATGTTTTAGCATCAGCATCCCAACTAAAGCAAACACCGATCTCTATAATGGTAACTTCAAACCAAACATGTTCAATTAAAAATCTCAATAACAACTTCTGTAGATGTAAGCCATTCTGGTTAATAATAAGTATAATAATGTGTAATGGCTGGAAGTCAGTTGTAGTTCTTGTTCTTCTCTATTTTCTGTTTGTGTGTTCCTCTTTCCTTCATTGATTCTGCTTGTTAACAGCAGGTGTTCATCAGTAATGCTCAGCAATCACTTACATAATCACTTAATTATATCCCTGCAACTCTAGGTGTTTCTCAATGTCAAGGATACTTCCTTGGCAGGACTCGTCCTTCCAAGTCATTTCCTTCAGAGGCTAGGCGAGGCTCCTCTTTAGCATTCGGAGAACACGTAAATGGAACAGGCTAGCAAGTGCACGTCATTGCGTCATTACGTCAGTGAAAAGGTCCGTTGGTCCCTGCTAAAAAAGACGAGAAAGCTATGAATAACGCTCTGAATGGTATAATATTAACGTTACATTACTTTGTACAACTTGTACAAGCTAACAATTGTTAAAATGACATGTCCGGTTCAGTTAGCCATCAATAACGTATTAAATTTGTATATATTTGTATAATTTGTAATATCAATACGGTAGTAATTTGTACTGGCATTTAAACGTTAAACTTTACTTATATGACGGTTATAACAAATGTATGGTAACGTAAATATTTACATTTGAAAGCATATTGCCCCGTTATTGCTCCGATTCCGCTAACGTCCGACTTCTCCATTGTGTATTTTTTTTAACAAGATAGCAAAGCTACGCGCATAGGATTGTCTCCCCCCTTAGGCAGAGCCCTGTGTTTGCTTCCAGACGCTGCGTTTGTAGTAGGGGTGCAACGGTTTAAATTGCTCACGGTTCGTTTGTATCATGGTTTTAGGTACATGGTTTCGGTATGGTTCGCTATGTGGTATGTTCAGGGAAAAAAGGACTACTGTCAAATAAAAATAAAGAAAATAAGAACAAATAATCTAACTACAAGCAACAGCACAAATAAATATAATAGAGCAAAGATACTAATAAAATAAACAGTGCTTTTCAGGTAGGTCTAACATCAGTGTCCAGGCAGTGTGTGTCCCCTTGCCCACGTTACATGAGCATTGTGTCATGTGTTTGGTAGTGGATGCTGTCTGTGCAAAATGCGAGTTGCTGCCTCTCAGGACGCTCCGCTCCCGCCTGGCCCTGTTCGATGAGGCAGGCCAGGCTCACGTTCGGGACCTGCGTCTGCCGAGACGGCATGGCGTCTTCAATCATGGGGGTCGCAGATGGAGCTGGCTGAGGATGTTGAGACGGCTTTGGCCCTTTCTCAGCATTAAGTGTAGGGCTGGGCAATATATTGCATATTATTTGTATCTGTTTTGTTGGGGGGGGGGGGGGGGGGTGTTTTATTTATAATCATAAACAGAACCGAACTTTGCACTCCCTTAAATATATATACCAACTCCTATAAAAACCACTGAGTAAGAGTTAACAGATGACGAATCCTAAAACAAGCTATAAGCAGCATTGGGATAGCAATACCGGTTTTTGGTGAGTGCAGAGTGCACCTCTGTCCCGCTAGGGGGGTTCGGGGGCATGCTCCCCCCGTAAGAAAATTTTGTGCTTTTTAATGTTAAATTCATCAATCTGGTGCACTTTGAGAGTTCAAAATAAAGAGCTCCAACCCATATTCAGTGTGCAAATTGAACAAAGAAAAACTCAAAACTCTTTTTAGTTGTGATATAGTGTCTGTCTACATTACACTACTATATAATAATAGTTATAATATTATGGCCAGTCCAACCCTGTGTGAGTATAAAGGTAGGGGTGCGTTTAACTTTTGGTGCCAAGGTGTGCCGACCTTTTTTCCCTTTTTTATATATATTATTTTGTTGAGCACCCAACAAGAATCAATTATATCATTTAAATACTACTAAGATCCATATTACTATCACACGAGCCAATGGCAATTAAATGCACGGATGCATAACGTTAGTCAGATTAATGAATGAAATACAACTGTTCACGAACAGAAGATTGTATTGGACTCATGCTGCATACATACGCAATGACAATTATGCCTACTGTAATAGAGATACAACTACGATTAGAGTTGCTAAATAAAATACCCTGTGAACATTCACACGTTTGCTTTATGATAGGCAAAAATTTATCTCCATAAATATTAAATAATATTTTCTTAATTCTGTGCATGTATTTTTACTTACTTACATCAATTGCTTGATCAATATTATTATCACATATTTTACATTTATATTTTTAACTGTACACAAACGACTTAATATAGCTAAGTTTGTGTATATTTTACACGTAGTAAAATACTGTAGGCTACTGCTTATAAACAACAGACAGATAATGATATATGAAACAGATGTTCTTTACTCATCTCACTTGCACAAAATAAATGCAGTAATATAAAGCATAGAAACGCACAGGTGAAATGCACTGAAAATGATATGCATTTAAAAATTTGGTCGGGTTGAAAACTTATCTCTCTGGTAATGGAACTCGGTCGCTGTTGTCTCTTCCTCTCGCTGTCTCCCGCTCTCGCGGTCAGATCCTCGGAAGTTTTCGCCGGAAGTATTTGCCCACACAATAAAGTACGAACGTCAACGGTCGTCATATTATGCACGGAGCGAATTCACTGCAGTCGGATATTGGAGATTCGCGTTCGTAAATTGTCAAACTGGCCATAACTTTTAATTCGTTGCTGCCAACTGGGGTGGCAAGGCTTTCTTTTAGGGTGGCATTTGCCACCCTATGCCACCCCGGTAGATCCGCCCCTGGTCCACACTCAAGAATGTTAAAGTTAATGAGATAATAAAGTGATTAATTGAGTGATGATTGAGCATTATTGAAGACACCTAAAGCAGAATCACTGAAGGAGAAAATCTAAAATTGTAAGCCACCGTTATAGCGATCATTGTTTGCTTTAGTTGGGCTCTTGACCCTTATATTATTAACTTTAGATTTAGTTTGTCTGTTGTATCAGTTGTTCAATTGCCAGTTGAACAAGAAAAAAAAAAAAACATCTAAAGGTGTTGGTTATATTATGACAATCATCATTTGAACTTCATGTTTGTGATTCATGCTGTTGGTTACAGCATAACTGTGATTCTGCATAAATATCCAGAATTTTAGATATAATATGAAGGATTTCTTAAGTGTTTTTAAAAAAAAAATCATTCTTTTAGGCACACACAGACGTCAAGATTCAGTCAATGCATCTCAACAATGGTGACGAGCAGAATATTCAATTAGGGAAAAGTAAATTACATAGACAATTCAGATCATAATTTATTCATACCGCAATGCATGATGGGAGCCATTAATGAGTTGTGATTGGTGGCAGCCACAGCAACAAGCATTATTATTGTCACCACTGTTGAGATTCACAGGCTGATTATTGATGTCCGTGTTTCTAAATAAATTCTATTGAAAGTGTTTTTATAAGAATGATGTTTATCAAAAATGTTGGATTATAAGAAAAATACTGATAATCGTATGCTGTAGAATCACAAAACTGTTATTAACAAGATAAACCAAACTATTTAAAAAAGCTTAAATTTTCAGATCACAGCGTGATTATGCCAAAACATAACCAACACAATCAGATCACACTTTTCTTTGTTCATTTAACTGTTATAAAACAATAACAGCAGACAAACAAAATTTAAGTTAAATAAGTATAAGGGTCAAGAGTCCAACTAAAGCAAACACTGATCGCCATAACGGTGGCTTACAATTTGTGATTTTCTCCTTCAGTGATTCTGCTTGTTAACATCAGGTGTCTTCAATAACGCTCAATCATCACTAAATTAATCACTTAATTATCTCATTAACTTTAACACTCTTGAGTGTTAATTTATCACTCATATCTGCATCATATCTTCCATCTGAAAGCAGGTGAAGGCGATTTACTACTAATCAAGGAACCGGCTTTTCTGAAGAGATGCGCATAACAATCGCATGCGATATATCGCCCAGCCCTAGTGGCCAGCTCCGCTGGTCCAGTTCAGGAGTCGGAGGCCCACTCTGCGGCTTCTTCCACCCAGGACGAGGACCCGATGCTGGAATTATTACTTATTACTTAGTACTTGGGGCTGAGACTCAATGTCAAAAAGAGTTAACTGATCCCTCAGCAGAGAACTACATTTCTGGGGGTAGTATGGGACTCAGTTACGATGCGGGCACAGTTGTCTCCTGCTCGTATAAACACCATCAGTCACCAGCATCAAGCTAGGACAGGCCATCACTGTCAAGCACTTCCAAAGAGTTCTGGGGCTCCTAGCAGAAGCGTCCAACGTGTAGTACCTTTTGACCTGCTGTAAATGACACCCCTACATTGGTGGAAACCTGAGGAGGAACTCATTTCGAATGTCCAAAGAACGAATGTATCTGCACGTTACTTTGATTGTGTGAAATGAGTTTCTTGACGTCTTTTTTTCTCTTGCACGCTCGCGCCTTTTACGAGTCCATCACACAACTGTGGTGAGTAGGATCAGTCAACAAACACGGTGAGTCATGTCATCTCCTGTTATTGTCACTTGCACTGCGTGTCACATGTATAGTATAGCCTTCTCTGTCAGCACCGAGGGCTTCACATGTGATAAATGCAGGGAGATAGTTAGGCTGACAGAGAAGATTTCAGAAATGAAAGCTTTAGCGTAAGTTCTTCCGGGAAGACTCAATTGTTACGTCACTTATTACCTTCTCATCTATCCAATCGTGTTCTAATACTTGATCAGTACTTAAACATGTCTGAGTTCGCAGATGCTGATGCCTACATTCACCTCCATCCTCCTCCATCACCACCAGGATGGTCCCTTCCACTCCACCACCACCACCACCACCACCACATCACATCACATCACATCACATCACCACCACCACATCACATCACATCACATCACATCATCATCATCATCATCATCATCATCATCATCATCATCTTTTTCAGCAACACTTGACCCATTAATACTAACACTTACTATTCAATATCTATTTAAAAAAAAATAGTTTAGACAGTTAACATAAACATATGGTTAGATTTTAGTTTAGTTGATGATTTGTTTATTTTGTTGTCACCATGATGGGGATAAGTGTTGGCTTTACATGACAATTTTTAAAACATTATTAATTAAAAGCTGTAAAATACCATACTATTTTCTCACACACAGACATGAAAATACACTCAAATGAAAAGCTTCATGTTGCAAAGCATGCTGAGTACCACAATAATACAGAACTCCCAGGATGCATTGCAGCATGCATAAATTATGCAGCTCAATTGTCTTATTTTCTTTTATTCTTACCATGTGCTTTTATTTTGGTTGTTGTTTTTGATGTGATTTGTGATGGTCAGAGATGATCTGGTTATCTGAATATTTTGATTGTCACCATTGCTGAGGTTCATATGCTGATTCTTGATATATGTGTGTGTTCCAGTATTTTGGAAGGTTTTGTGAATTGTATTAGCATGGGTTTCCCCATACTACCTTGCTGCAGCGTGATTTTATTCACGCTGCTATGTAGTCTGGATAACATGGACCAAATTTTCGCTTCATTTAGAGCAGGGTTTCTCAACCTTTTGCCTATTGCGACCCACTTTTCTTTTGTATGCCAGTCATATGACCCACTAAATAAATCATAACTGCAATGCCTCTTTAGATCTAAGCTACACCATATGCTTATTATAATTAATGATAATCACGAAAACACATTGATTTTTTTACTCACGTTAATGTGATAGCCTACTTGAGACTGCAGCTCTGAAATGATCATATCCAGACGCGGTGTAATTTGGAAAAGTGTGACTCATAGTGTCGCACACAAATAACTGTTGTCAGCCTATTCCTGCTTTTTGTTTTTGTTGCAGTCACTGTTGAAAATCCCGACTCACAACGATAGGTAGTGCTAAATGGGAAGCAGGCCCGGATTAACACAGTGTAGTGCCCTAGGGTGACCACATTTTAAGTGCCCCCCACCCCCACCCCATACAACTCACATGCTAGTGCAACATGAACATGTCATTCTAAATATCTTTATTTCCATAATAAATGGCATGTATGAGGACTACATGCAAAACCTTATGTCTAAAAAAATCATATACCAAATAAGCAAGCCCAAGAAATTGAATCAGCTAAATTCAGCACCACAGAGACGCACAGCAGCAAAAACATTTAAATGCAACCAAATCATATTAAATTATTAATCGGATTGACGGCTCAATAGAACTGAAAAGCTTTTAGTCAACCTTTATTGATCCGATTGAGCTCGATCGGAATCAAATTTCGATCGGATTGAAAGGAGTGTTTTTTTTTCCTTTTCTAATCCGATCGAGAGAACATGTAAACACTTGATCGGTTTAAAAACCGAAACTGAAAGGACTGCGTACATGTGCAATGACGTTGAAATAGCGTAATGACGCATGACGCTCGGAATGTTCTTCCTGTTGAATAAAGTGTCATATAAATAAGTGTCCCGTCATTTTAAAATTCTCCTTTCACTCAGCGTCTGTGAAGTGGAGCAGGACAACGTCCAACCAATCATTTTTCGGATTATCACCCAGAGACAACTGGTTTTGGATGCGAGAAGGGAGGGGCATTTTTACTGATAAATATAAGCAACACGGTAGGCCTACAACAACGGTTCATATGCTCATTGTCCCCAAATTATGACCAGATATGGATAAATATTAAGCCTGCTGTTTAAAACAAATAAAGAACCAATGTAGGAGATGGGTATTATGCACAAACAGCTGGAAAATCTGTATATATTCAGCAGTATACTAACGTTACCTCTTCCGATTTTAAGCTTGCGTATAAACGCGCACATCAACCCGATCACATGTTTAGCGTTCATGTAAACGCTACATTCAGATTCATCAATCGGAATGAATTCAGTCCGATTGAAACAAAAGTTATGCATGTAATAAGCATCTCTAAGCAACCAGCTAAAAGAGAAAATCGTTCCAAATTTCAAATCGACAACAGCGTCACATACAGTAGCCTATTTGCCCAGAAATAATGGTAAATAAGCCTTACCTTTAGCAGAACAACTTTTTCTAGACTTTGTGTTAGGCTACCGCCTTTGCTCACAACATTAGCAGCTGCTTGAGTTTCGGTTGAGGCATTTTTCGCTGCTAGTGGCTTCTGCTGTCTTTTCTTCATTTCAAAGAAATAGGCTACACTGTGACCTGACCCAATCGCAATTCTTTATATGCATATTTTAAATTCTCTCTGTATAAATGTTATCATTAATTGTTAATTTTATATCTGCATATTTTCCAGCAAAATAATATATATACAAAACATGAAAACTATTTTAAAGGTTTAGTCATTCTCTTAATTATTTGGTGCCCCCCTATTGGCTGGTGCCCCAGGGCACTCGCCCAATCCCGTCTATGGATAATCCGGCCCTGATGGGAAGAGAAACTTTGTTGCACAATCTGCGAGTTGTGGATATTTTCTGGTTTGAATCCAAGGAATAAAAATAGCCTACGATTCATTGGAGGATCGGCTACGTTTACATGCACAACTTTTGTTTCAATGTTTCATTCCAATTGATAAATCCGAATGTAGTGTTTACATGAACGCTAAACGTGATCGGGTTAATGTGCGCGTTTATATGTCACAGCAAGATTCAAATCGAATTATATTTTTTTGACATGCGCACACTGCACGAATATAGGCTACAGAGTTTCCCGCTGTTTGCGCATACTAACTATTCTCTTACATTGGTTCTTTATTTGTTTTAAACAGCAGACTTAATATGTATCCATTGCTGGTCATAATTTGGAGACAATGACCATATGAACCGTTGTGCCGTGCTGTTTATCACGCAGTAAAAATGCCCAGCACCCAAAACCAGTCGTCTGTGAATGAGAGTCTGAAACAAGGACTGGTGGGACGTTGTCCTGCTCCACTTCACAGATGCTGAGTGAAAGGAGAATTTTAGAATGATGGTACGCTCATTTACATTTATACGACACTTTACTCAAAAGGAAGAACAGCTCGTTCAGCGCGTCATACATGATTATGCTATGCGCAGTCCTTTCAGTTTCGGTTTTCAATCCGATCAAGTGTTTAAATGTCCTCTCAGTTGGATTAGAAAAGGAATAAACCACCCTTTTCAATCCAATTGAAATTTTATTCGGATCGAGCTCAATCGGATCGATTAAGGTGTTTACATGAAGGCTTTTTAGTCCGATTGAACGTCAATGCGTTTACTAACGGATTATTTGGATTTGGTTGCATGCAAACGTAGCCTGTTGCAATGAGCCTTTTGTGAAGCCCACTTATTGGCTGTTAACACAGAGAAAGTCTTGCGACCCCCTATAGAACGATCAACGACCCACTAGTGGGTCGCGACCCACACTGGTTGAGAAACACTGATTTAGAGAAACAATCACAGAACGTGGAGCAGCAAGACGATGACGACGTCTATGCGACACACTGAAGCAGTTAGGGATGTCCCGATCAGTTTTTTTTGCCTCCGAGTCATTTGATTTTGAGTATCTGCCGATACCGAATCCCGATCCGAAACTTCTATAATACATATAAAAAGAATAAAGAAGAGCGAAAAAACATATCCAGGATATTCCTTATGTTTTATTTAATTCACTGTATTTTAACATTCAACAACTCTGTTAACAAACAGAGCACTTCTGTGAGGTAGCTTGAACAATCAAGTAATAAATAACATAAATTCTTCACTTTTGGACTTTAGTGCAACAGTCAATATAAAAAAGTCTAAACAGCGCTGTTTGATCTAATAGAGATCTACGGTAAATAACAGAAAAACGTGAAGGCTTCTCACTAGATCTCGCAGCGATGTTATTACTTCAGTGGCGAATTCAAATGTTTTCTTCACTGGGTCTTTTAGCGCTGTCTATAACAAGTGTCGCTTGATCAAGATCGGCTCGCTCTGCACAGATGTTGCTGGTCCGAACTGATAACTGTCCGTGAAGCACAATATAATGAGTAGCGCAGTTTCGTTCCGCTTTCATTACGTTTGTCATTTGATGTTGCGCACCGTTGTGGTGGCGCAATGGTCGCGCCAGCACGGATTTTGTCGGCAGGAAAAATGGTCCTAGGAATTGTTCGGTTTGTATGCGTACCGAACTGGAAGCCTCGTATCGAAACGGTTCAATACTAATACATGTAAGTTACCGTTACACCCCTAATATACATCCGAGTCCTGATCGGGAGGTAACGTCCGATTCCGATCGAGTATGAAACCACGTGATCGGGCCCGATTTCCGATCACGTGATCGGATCGGGACATCCCTAGTTTATACCTATATGGATCCAACATGGCAGCAGACGCGAAGTTACCTTTCGATGCAGCCTTACAGCGGTTTCACACCGTAAGCTTGAGCGGCACTTGAGCAGCGCATCAACGTAACTACATCGTCACTGCAGCTGCGCGAGAGTATTCACACTGGAAGCGTTTGTACAGTGTCACAGCAGCGGCTCCAAAGCATATTATATAAGCGAACAATTTTTTAGAAAGACAACTATACATTTGTTTTAAGAAGTTGCTCATTTATAACATTTAAAGTCTTGAAAGTTTGTAATGGGGAGGTGTACAACATTCGCATATAAATGTTAAACAACAAAACAACCCATAAAATAGCTCCAATCTATTAGTTTCAGTCATACTTTCGATATGTTTACAAGACTGCAACTCCGCGGATAAAAAACAAAACACACAAATAAACCACACTCTCGGGTTTGATTTGGGTTGTGCTAGTCTATGTAGCTGTCTGTTTGATACATAAACTAAAAGAACGTTTATATATAATATTTTCTGGCTAGTTTACTTTCGTTTTTTTTTTTATATATATATATAATACACCGCTTTCACCCAAACTGAATAATTAAAAACAAGTTTTTACCGGGTAGCCTAAATCATCTATAATTATTTTTGATTCTTTATTTACTTTTATTTGCCTACTCAAGTTCTTGTTAATACTCACTAGACATGCTAATTCTGTGCATTTTGGGCACTTTTTGTGTGAAATCATATTTATTTTTGTCCATCAAAAGTGTGCTTTCACTTTAATACGCTGATTTCACGCAGCTGCCATTTTGAAATGGCTCCGGTGGGAAGAGAACCGGAAGTGTGGCCTTTAATCATAGGAGAGTCGCGAATGGGATGGCATATTGTTATGTTTAATGTAGAAATTAGTTATTCTAAAAATGTACATACATTTCTTTCATATTTTAGACTATAAACAGTGAAATTAATTTATAAATAAAATATTTTTTTATATATAATTCAGAACGTAAAAAAAGAAGCAGGAACGAAATAAATACATATCGTATATTGGATATTAACATCCAATAGTGTAAATCGCGGCAGCAGCTTCAGGTTGGTAGTCCAAGGCACTGTTGTCTATCTGTACTTCCGGGGTTCTTCCAGAGAATGTCCAATTGAAGAGAATTGGCACTGTCTGGTTACTTCCGGTTTCTGGACTGGCTGCAGTAACACGTCTCTGTCCATGCGGGGGCGCTCGCAGGCGAGTGCAGAATTAATGGGAGTCTATGGGGTTTCACCCCCAGAAATCCACTTTTCTCAGGATGTAATTTTTTGTCAAGTAATTTGAAAGTTGCCATCAAAAGGGAGGGCTAAGATAATACACTCAGCTGAAAATTGCATTTCCCTTTCGAAGGGAACTCAACAATATGTCATCAACGTTATGGGGAACGCCTCAGGCGTGACAGGTGTCTGAAATCAAGTATCAACTCACAGCAATCATGTTGACCGGCGACAGCCCGTGCATTATCAGCTCGAATGATGAGCGCGCAACCTGGATGAATAAAAAGGGTGCCTTAAAACCGTGACAACATCTTTTCGTCTTCAGGGACTGTTTGTCTGTTTTGAGTAATCAACAATGAAGCGTGGAGAGAAGGGGAAAATACTTTCCGCAAGTGTGCCGACCCGTGTCCCAGATATTTGACACCGGAGGATTCACGCGATCTGTGCGTTTTCTGCCTGGGAGAAGAGCACGCGCGGGAGTTCTCGAGGGAACTTCCTGCGCAAACTGTGAGCGTTTTTCTCTGAAAAGGCTCCGTTCTCGTCTGTCCCACTTCTCGAGGGAAGTGGGCGCGGCATCTGAATCCCGCGGTTTCGGTCCCGCTCGGGCTGAGGCTCAGCGGCGCTTGAGTTCGTGGGGCTCTCAGATGGAGCTGGCAGATCAGCTGGAGAGTTAACCTCGCGGATGATCTGCCAGCTGACGAGGATGAGTTACAGGTCGATGTAGAGGAGGTTCTTTCTCTTTCTGATGGATCTGTGACTGATTCTCTTCGGGCCGGGCAGGAGTCGGCTACCGATGATATCAGTCTAGTTAGGACTGAACCATCTCAAGCCCTCCTGCCCAGTGTACGCTGAGTTGGTGGATGTTATGGGGTGCGCCACCATCAGATTGCAGTTGCAGTGGAGGCGGGTCCGGTAGGAACCTGTTCGTGGTGTTTTGGACGATCGGTTCCTTCCTACCCATAAGCCACCAGCTCGGACGAGCCTTCCATTCCTTCCCGATCTCCACTCTGAGATCGAGAGGGCATGGAAGAACTCGTTCTCCGCGCGTCTTCATCTACATCAGCGGGCTAGTTTCGCTGCTGTGAATGGGGCCGCGGAGCACGGGTATGTGTCGATGCCGCCGGTCGAGACGTTGGCTAACTATCTCGCCTCTGATCGGTCTTCGTCGCTGGGAGCTCCGACCCTGCCATCCAAGCCGCTTAAGATTACATCAGGCGGCTATGGTGGCCACGGAGAGTCATCTGTGGCTCAACCAGGCTGACATCAGGGAGAAAGAAAAAGCCTTTCTCCTCGATTCGCCGGTCTTGCCATCTGAGCTTTTCAGACCTTCCGTTGAGACAGTGGTCGATAAGTTCAGGGAGGCGAGGGCGCGCTCTGCGGCGTTTAAGAGCTGCATGCCGCGGAGGTCCTCGGCCCAGCCCAGGCAGCCGGGAGGGCCTGGTCCATTGTGGTCTGAGGATCACAGACAGACTCAGAAGGCCACCTCCTCCTAGCAGGGGGAGCAGGGCGCGCAGGAGGCATAACTCCCGCGGGAGGCAGGATCTTAGGGAGGTGATCCAGAGTAAACGTTCTCGGACTGAACGTTAGACATCATCTCCCTGAATCTTGTCTCCTAACCATTGTGAAACAGTAGAACTCAGGTTTCTGAGTTCCTGAGTCCTGGTGTGCTTCATTTCGCACGCTGCAGGTTTTATGTTGAGTGAAAATGTTTTTTCTGCGCAAATAACATTTTTCTCTTCTTTTTCAGAACTCGTCTCCTGTACAGAGCCGGTGACATGTTTGGCAAGCAAAGGTAATGTATTGTAAGGTGAGCTGAGCTCCCACATGTGGTCGCCAGGTTACAGGCCTCACCAGGCCTTCCAGGCTATGAGCTTCCATATGTCAGGTCACAGGCCTTATCCAGCCTTCCTGAATATGAGCTCCCACATACTGTCAAGTCAAGTCAAGTCACCTTTATTTATATAGCGCTTTTTACAATATAGATTGTATCAAAGCGCTTCACAGTGATAACATAACATGAAAACAATATAACAAAGTTTGTTTCTAAAAGAAAATTGCGTCAGCGTCCACCTTAAGTAAGGCAGATAAATAACATTATTGAATATTAAATGTCCCCAACTAAGCAAGCCAAAAGCCAAGGCAACAGTGGCAAGGAACCAAAACTCCATCAGGTGACAGAATGGAGAAAAAAACCTTGGGAGAAACCAGACTCAGTCGGGGGGCCAGTTCTCCTCTGGCCAATGAAGGAACAGTGCATGATTCGGGCAGCATTACAAGTCAGATTGGATCGGAACATTTAGAGTATTTATCCATTTCCATCTTTTGGAAGTCCAAGTAATCACGCCGGTATTAAGACGAGTTGTTGAGGATCAGTGCCGTCCACCATAGAGAGTCCATATCGCCCGTGTTGAGTCGTCAATTCACAGGCTTTGTGATTGGAGCATCTGAAGTCTCCGTGAGAGGCTGGATACAAACTGGAGCTGAAGAACGCCATTTTCTCGGGACTCGCGTCCCGAGATAACAGCAGAAAAGCAAAAAGGGAAAATAATTAGCGTAGCTGCTGTTCATAATGATGATTTCCATAACACAGGCGTAAATGATAAAACATGAAGACAGTGACTCTTGCGTCCCAAAATCACCCCCCTCCATCCCCCACTCAACTCAGCCTTGCTTACTGACATCTACGTCCCTCCTGCTGCTGAGACCTAACCACAATCTCTCCGCAACCCAACCATACGCGCCAACCCGTTGACTAAGGCTGTCGAGCCCCACTGATGCGTTAATATGCAGTTTCAGTGGACAACGGTTGCGTATGGCATACCACCTACCGCAAAACACAATATCTGCCCAACCACCCGTCATTCACGCAATATACACAGGAACGTAATGACTGTAAATACTATGCAACCTATACAAATAACCTACAGTCTCTTCAAGTTTTATAGTATTAAATGCATTTGATCTGATTCAGCAGTGGTATAAAAGGTAAGCATTATGTAAATGCTTGGCTAAAGAGATGCGTCTTTAATCTAGTTTTAAACTAAGACAGCGAGTCAGAGCCTCGAACAATATCAGGAAGGCTATTCCAGAGTTTAGGAGCTAAGTGTGAGAACGCCCTCCCTCCTTTAGTGGACTTAGATATCCTAGGAATGACCAGAAGCCTCGAATTTAGTGATCTTAAAGAATGCGATGGATTGTAGGGCGATAGAAGGTCCATTAAATACACAGGAGCTAAACCATTTAGGGCTTTATAGGTCAGTAATAATACTTTGTAATTGATACAGAACTTGATAGGTAACCAGTGTAGAGATGATAAAATTGGTGTTATATGATCATATTTTCTTGACCTAGTAAGAACTCTAGCGGCTGCATTTTGCACTAACTGTAACTTGTTTATTGAGGATGCAGGACAACCAGCTAATAAAGCATTACAGTAATCTAGTCTCGAGGTCATAAATGCATGAACTAACTTTTCTGCATCAGAAACAGATAGCATGTTACATAATTTAGCAATGTTTCTAAGGTGGAAAAAGGCTGTTCTTGTAACATATAAAATATGATTTTCGAAAGACAAGTTGCGGTCTAGTATAACTCCCAGGTCCTTTACCGTAGAGGATAAAGTAACAGGACATCCTTCTATATTAAAGTTGTATTGTAAGTGGTTTTGTGGGTAGTTTTTTGGACCAACAAGTAATACCTCCGTTTTATCTGGATTTAGTAGCAGGAAATTACGCGTCATCCAGCATTTTATATCTTTAAGACACTCTGTCAATTTTGATGAGTTAGTGTTTTCATCTGGCCGTGATGAAATATATAATTGAGTGTCATCAGCATAACAGTGGAAATTAATTCCATGTTTTCTTATAATATTACCAAGTGGCAGCATATATATTGAGAATAGCAGAGGGCCTAACACCGATCCTTGCGGCACTCCATATTCTACTGACGTTATCTTCGATTTTTCCCCATTTAAACAAACAGAATTGTAACGGTCCGATACGCACGATCTGAACCAGCTTAATGCCTGTCCCTGAACACCAGTGTAGTTTTGTAGTCGATCCAAGAGTATTTTATGATCGATAGTGTCAAACGCAGCACTAAGATCGAGTAGAACTAATATTGAGATACAGCCTTGGTCAGAAGCTAAAAGTAAATCATTTGTAATTTTAACTAGCGCAGTTTCTGTGCTATGATGCGGTCTGAATCCTGACTGAAATTTTTCATATATCTCATTTTCTTGCAAGAAAGAGCACAATTGAGCGGACACAGTTTTTTCTAGTATTTTAGACATAAATGGAAGATTTGAAATTGGTCTGTAATTTGCTAAGTTATTTGGATCTAATTGCGGTTTCTTAATGAGAGGTTTAATTACTGCCAGCTTGAATATTTTTGGAACATGACCTAAAGTTAAAGACGAGTTAATAATATTAAGAAGAGGCTCTTCCACTACAGGTAACACTTCTTTCAGAAATTTAGTTGGTATTGGATCTAATAAACATGTTGTTGGTTTAGATGCAACGATAAGTTTATTTAGCTCTTCCTGTCCTATAGTTGTAAAGCGGTGTAGTTGTTCCAGAGGGGCCATAGTTGAGGCTGAATCATAAGACACCATAGAGGATTGTACATTTACAATTGTGTTTCGGATGCTTTCTATTTTCTCATTGAAGTAGTTCATAAAATCATTACAGCTATACTGTAACGGAATATTTTGCTCTGGTGATGTCTGTTTATTTGTTAGTCTAGCCACGGTGTTAAATAAAAACCTTGGATTATTTTGGTTATTTTCTATTAGTTTGCGGAGATGCTCTGCCCTGGCTGCTTTTAGAGCTTTTTTATAACGTGACATACTGTCTTTCCACGCGATTCTAAAGACCTCTAAATTAGTTTGTTTCCATTTACGCTCTAGGTTACGAGTTTCTCTCTTGATAGCATGCGTAGCACTGTTGTACCATGGTGCTTTAGTTTTCTCTCTAACCTTTTTTAATCTAATTGGTGCAACAATATCTAATGTACTAGAGAAAATGGTGCTCAAACTGCTGGTCATTTCCTCTAGTTCATCTGTTTGTTTGGGTTCACTTAGCAGCAGAGATAGATCAGGTAAGCTATTTGAGAATCTATCTATAGTGGTTGGAAGGATTGTTCTGCCTGGTCTATAACGTGGCGCAACATGACAAATTTCAGCAGTGCGTATTATACAAGTTACCATGTGATGATCAGTGAGATCTTCACTTTGCGGTATAATATCTATATCGGTTAGATTGGTTCAATATGATATAATTAAATCTAGTGTATGATTTAGACGATGAGTGGGACCACTGAAGTTCTGCTTGACCCCAAAGGAGTTGAATAAATCTGTAAACGCAGTCCCTAACGCATTGTTTGTGTTATCTACGTGTATGTTAAAATCTCCAACAATTATTGCTTTATCGGTATTGACCAATAGATCTGAGAGAAAGTCTGCAAACTCTTTTGGGAATTCAGCATATGGTCCTGGAGGTCTATATACATTAGCCAAGGCTAGGGATAATAGGGATTTCTTTCTTATATCTAAGAGTGTAACGTTTAGCACAAGTACTTCAAACGAATTAAACCTATGACCTGTTTTCTGAGTAACATTAAGAATATCTCTATAGATTGTTGCAACACCGCCGCCACGACCGATCAGACGGGGCTCATGCTTATAACAGTATCCTGGCGGGGTAGACTCATTTAGACCGAAATACTCGTTTGGTTTAAGCCAGGTTTCAGTAAGGCAAAGTACATCGAAGCTATTATCTGTGACCATTTCATTTACAATAACCGCCTTAGGTGTGAGCGATCTAATGTTTAGAAGACCTAGTTTTAGAAATTGTTTTTGTTGACTGATATTTAGATTTTCAGGTTTAATTACAATAAGATTTTTCCTAGATCCTACAGTAGATTTATTATTTGGCCTCACTAAACGAGGAATAGACACAGTTTCTATATAATGTTCTACACTACTTATATCAATTAAGTTGGCACAGCAAAGACTGTGATTTGGAATTTGATTTTCTTTTCATACGGTGTGTAACGTCTTGGAGATGTTGTCCGACAGAACAGCCGCTCCGATTCTGCTGGGGTGCAGGCCATCAGCACGGTAGAGCCTAGGTCGCTCCCAGAACAGATTCCAATTATTTACAAAGAGCAGTTTTTGTTCATTACACAATGACATTAACCATTCATTTAGTGCAAATAATCTACTGAACCTTTCCTGTCCTTGTCGGTACGTGGGAAGCGGTCCAGACACGATGATCGTTGCTTCAGGCAATGTGCTGCGTACCGTCTCGATCAGGCTCCTGTAGTCTTTCTTCAGAACCTCCGTCTGCCGCAGCCTGATGTCGTTCGTTCCAGCGTGCAGCACCACAGCTCCGACGCGCTCTTCACCGTTCAGGATCTCGGGAACCTGTGCGGCGACATCAAGAACACGAGCACCAGGAAAGCAGTGAGTGCGCACCTTACCCTTACCTGAGGTAGCACGGACAAGACGGACCATGGAAGTGCCGATGATCACGGCGTCGTCGCGTTCTGACTCGCGAAGAGGGGAGAAGCGGTTCCGGGTGGAGATCTCGAAGACCGGGAGGGGCGGAGAGGTTCTTGCTCTGGTCCTGGCTCGTGTCTTCCGCTGTGGGATCACCCAGGGTCCATGGTGTTGGGTCGGTGCCGGAGTGAATGATGCCAGAGATGATCGCGTCCTCCTGGGCAGAGAAACGCACGGAGTAGACGAAGTCAGAGTCAAAAAGTTACTAACCACTGACTTATGTGCATCGGCGCGTGACGTTTCAAGCGCTGATCGCCGGTCCCGCAGCTCGGCTTGTTTCTCCAGCAGACCACGGATCTGTTTCTCCACCGATTCCAGCTCCAATCGTACCGAAATCAGCTCGAATGTGTCCTCACCTGCACTCAGAGGTAACGTTAGACACACATCTGATATGTTCGCCATAACAGATGAACAGTAAATTAGTAGTGATACTACCAATATCACTACTAATTTAGGACTGAAATACCGGATATAACCTGTATCCTTTCAGTGAAACGGGTGTAAAATCAGACGGTCAATAGGCGCGAGGCCACGCGTGAAATGCTAGTGGACTATAGGCTAGTAGCCGAGATTCGCAAAGTTGGATCTAAGTAGCGATATCAAAGCAATCCGATTGTTTTTTTATAAGGAATAGTATCGAGGATAAGTTCCCATGATATAGAAATAGAAAGTGCTTGTTTATAAATGAGTGGTAAAGAAGAAAATCAAGGATTAATGAATCGATTCGACGGAGCTACTAAACACAAACACCGACTGCTCGCGCATGCCAATACTGTGGTTATCAGGTTACAGGCCCCACCCGGCCTTCCTGATATGAGCTCCCACATACTGTGGTCGCCAGGTTACAGGCCTCACCGGCCTTCCTGGTTATGAGCTCCCACATACTGGGTTTCAGGTTACAGGCCTTACTAGGCCTTCCTGAATATGAGCTCCCACACACGGTGGTTGCCAGGTTACAGGCCTCGCCAGGCCTTCCTGGTTATGAGCTCCCACATACTGTGGTCGCCAGGTTACAGGCCTCACCCGGCCTTCCTAATAAGAGCTCCCACATACTGTGGTAGCCAGGTTACAGGCCTCACCGGCCTTCCTGGTTATGAGCTCCCAAATACTGGGTATCAGGTTATTGGCCTTACCAGCCTTCCTGATAAGAGCTCCCACATACTGTGGTCGCCAGGTTACAGGCCTCACCCAGCTTTCCTGATATGAGCTCTCACCTTCTGTGCTCCCCAGGTTACAGGCCTCACCCGGCATTCCTGGTTATGAGCTCCCACATGCTGTGGTCGCCAGGTTACAGGCCTCATCGGCCTTCCTGATATGAGCTCCCACATACTGTGGTCGCCAGGTTACAGGCCTCACCCGGGCTTCCTGAGTATGAGCTTCCACATGCTGTGGTTGTCAGGTTTCAGGCCTCACCGGCCTTCCTGATATGAGCTCCCACTTACTGTGGTCGCCAGGTTACAGGCCTCACCCGGGCTTCCTGAGTATGAGCTTCCACATGCTGTGGTTGTCAGGTTTCAGGCCTCACCAGCCTTCCTGATATGAGCTCCCACTTACTGTGCTCGCCAGGTTACAGGCCTCACCGGCCTTCCTGATAAGAGCTCCCACATACTGTGGTCGCCAGGTTACAGGCTTTACCGGCCTTTCCTGATGTGAGCTCTCAGGTACTGGAGCTCCCCACATAGAGGGTAATCAGGTCTTTTGACCTCAGCAGACCTTCCTGGTTTTTGATCCCTCTCTTACTTTCTCAGTGTTCAGGATGAGCACTGGGTAGACGCATGGATTGAGTGGACGACTTCCGTCATTTCTTGAGGTTGAGTTACACTCTCCAGGTAGTCCCGTCTCTGTGATCCGGAACTGAATGGTTTCTGCCAGCTTTGCAGGCCTTCAGTTTTGGATGCCTTTTCCAAGGCAGTTTCCAGAGGCTCTGTCTCGGACAGACAGGCAATGGCCAGACTGTGCGTCTTAGTTAGATCACCAGGCCAGCCTGGTGGCATGTCAGGAGGCATGCTCTCCTGAATAGTGACTGGCTGGGAGTCCCTTGAGTCCCCTAGCCACACTCCCTAGAAGGGACCCCTTCTATTAGGAAGTTGTGGTCCTAAGCCTTTGAGCTGGCCCAGATATACCTCCCATGAACTATGTTCTGGCAGTTTTCTCAGTTCATTAGCTTGGGCTATGACCGGTAGGGAGTGCTGTCACTGACAGCCCAACGTGACCTAGGGTGAGTGGTTTTAGTGTCCTTTGTATTACTGGTTCTGACAGTTGTCACTGCCAGTGGGCATGCACTCCCCTCAATATGGCGGCGTGGGTATTTCGTTCCCCATAACGTCGATGACGTATTGTTGAGTTCCCTTCGAAAGGGAACGTCTCAGGTTACGAATGTAACCTATGTTCCCTGAGAACAGGGAACGAGACAATACGTCTCCTTGCCATACCTCGGGGCCTGCCTGCAACAGTCCCTTCAGACGATAGGATGTTGTCACGGTTTCAAGGCAACCTTTTTATTCATCCAGGTTGCGCGCTCATCATTCGAGCTGATGATGCACGGGCTGTCGCCGGTCAACATGATTGCTGTGAGTTGATACTTGATTTCAGACACCTGTCACGCCTGCGGCGTTCCCCATAACGTCAATGACGTATTGTCTCGTTCCCTGTTCTCAAGGAACATAGGTTACATTCGTAACCTGAGACGTTTTAAGTTCACTTATCTGTTCTAAAAATCCGTTCAAAAATGTGATGACGTCACATAATAGCAGAATGCTAGCGTGTTCCGGCCAACAACGGCCTAACTTGTAAGAAATCGAAAGGACATAAGTACTCGTTCATTCGACTTTTGGCCTATAATCTATATTGAACTTGCGGAATCAACAATAAAATCTATGTTGATTCAACGACAAGCAGGAGAAAGAGATACATTTAGCCGTTTAGCTCCATAGACTCACATTCATTCTGCACTCGCCCACGATCACCTCCAGTGGAATTCTAATGGAACTGCAACCAAGATGATACACAATGGGGCTAATAGGAAGTGCTAAGGCTCACCGTTAGACGGACTCTGGTTCTTCCCACCGGAGCCTCGCTTTCGATTTCAAAATGGCGACTGCATGAAATCAGCATATTGAGCGTGCAAAAACAGATTCGACGCCGAAACCCCCGCGTCACTGCTGCTCACGCGCCGCTCCTGCTCGGCGCTCACGCGCTGCTCCTGCTCCCGGTGTGAATGCACTCATTGTTTTTTTTGCACGGCAAAAAAAAATACGCGCCATTCACGCATGCGGTGTGAAACGGCCGTTAGAAGTCAGTTGTTTACCGTAAAATCTCAGTCAAATTTACTAAACAAAAAAAAAGTTAAAAACTGTGAATTACATGTGATTTTATGTGTTTTTGCACATAATGATATAATGGAAATCTGTTAGTGTTTAATGTTCTGTTGGGATTTAAAGCGGTTTTCTGTTGAGTTTTGTGGGTCACCATTGTGCTGGAGAGTAGAGCATGTGCTTCAGTCCAGGATGAGCAGAGAAACACTGATATTATGCTGCATATTTACTTTAATTAAAGGCAGTGACTGTGTGGTTGCTGATACATTGAGGTTGTTTTTGTTAAATTCTTCATCTCATTCGTATGTGCTGTAGGGATGGGCATTTTAAGCCTCATGAAACACTGATGCTGCATTCCAATTTGCATACTATCCGTCCTAAATAGTATTCGAAAATAGAATTAGTACGTCCCAAATCGTAGTATGTTGAAATGAGTGTCCCAAAGAGACCCGGATGGTCTACTATCCGGTCAGAATCCGAAGTGTTGCCCACAACCCATCGCGCTTGGACGAGGATTCGGTTAGCACTACAAACACGAGTGAAAAGTGTTAAAAAACTACAGACGGGGCGCTGTTGGTCACCGAGCATGTAGGACGTGTCTCCCTTTTGCTCCGCGAGTTTTGTTGAAACCTCACTGGAACTGTTGAAACCTCACTGGATTCAACAGTTTCCACGCTGAAAGCCGAGGTTAAACTGCTGGCCGACAAATGTGAGGACTTGGAGGGTAGAGTGAGAAGGCACAACATTCGGCTGGTAGGTGTGCCGGAGGGGGCCGAAGGTGGGCGCCCAACCGAATTTATTGCCCAGCTGCTGATGGACTCCCTCGGTCTGGGGGAGTTACCCCTACTCGATCGTGCACATCGCACTCTCCGATCCAAGCCCAGTGATGGTAAACCACCCCGACCCTTTGTGATTCGTGTGCACTTTTTTCACGTGAGGAATGACATTTTTTTTCACCGGGCTAGCGAGGCTCCTCTTCTCCATTAAGGCAAGAAACTGTTTCTCTTTCCTGACTACACTTCGTCAGTTGCGAAGAAACGCTCTGCATTCACGGACGTTAAACGTCTGTTACATTCGTGTTCTGGAGTGAAGTTTGGATTAAGGTTTCCCGCGACTTTAAAGGGGTCATATAATGGTACATGCACTTTTACAAGTTGATTGTACTGAAATGTGTGTTGGCAGTGCCTGTACACAAACATCATATAATGATAAAATTCCATCCAGTGGTTTTGTTTTAATCTCCTTATATGTTTTCCCCTGCCTCAAATCGAGCCGTTCGTTTTTGTGACGTCAATAAAACGGACGCCCCCCCACGATTGTTGATTGACGGGAGCGTTTCAACACAGACCCGCCCTGGCACATGAGGTAGCTGTCAATCATAGTCTGCGCGGCGCGGACCGGACCGGCGCGGTCATTGTTGATGTGGCGCAGCACTGTCTATGAGCAGAATGGCGTCTAAGCGATTGTGGTGTTCTGTTCTTGGGTGTAATAACGAACACAGTCATTTTAATGTTCCTGAATCCGAACCGCTGAAGACGCAGTGGCTGAGTTTTGTTTTCGAAGGGAATATTCCACACGAGCAACGTCAATGCTTTCATGTTTGCGCGAATCATTTCACACACCAGGCTGCTTTATAAACGAGGATCAGTATAAAGCTGGATTTGCTAAGAAGCTTTGCTAAAAAGGATCGGTACCAGATATTCGTGTTCCTGCTGAACCTCCAGAAGAACGGAAGAGAGTGAAACGTTTTATTAAACTTTATATTAATATATTAATCTTTGCAAATCGCTAGCTGCACGCTTCACAATGAATGCGTCTAAGGTTTACACTCAGTCAGGGTACATTACGGCATGTTTTCTATGTATGACGTTCTCAATATAATTCATAATTCCACGTTTATACGGAACAACGCGTTATGGTTATTGTGTTATTGTGTTACAAACGGTGTATGCACAGA
The DNA here is from genome assembly GCA_029959095.1 of Rhinichthys osculus. Classification (NCBI taxonomy): domain Eukaryota; kingdom Metazoa; phylum Chordata; class Actinopteri; order Cypriniformes; family Leuciscidae; genus Rhinichthys; species Rhinichthys osculus. The sequence goes on from JARWKJ010000009.1 coordinate 34,757,225, forward strand.
ACAGAGGGGCGGAGTGAGCGCAGCTCATGATCATTTAAAGGCATATGCACTGAAACGGCGTGCTGAAAACAGAGCTGTTTTTGACCAGGTAAAATAAGTGTTTTCTTACAATACTAATGAGAATTTTTAATTAAAGTGTATTACAAACTTTTAATTTAGACCCTAAAGAATCATATTAGCTTGTACAAAAATGGCATTATATGACCCCTTTAAAGATCACTCTTCCCGGTGGAGTTACACACACCTTTGAAGACCCAGCCACTGCGATGGACTTTGTCAAGGTGAACTTAAAGTCTGGTGTCTCTTCTGGGGCTACAGTTTGAAAGCGGCTGGCAGTTTGTTTGGTAAACTGGGGGTTAATTTAACCCGGTTTCTGAAGCTGTCCTGTAAAAGTTCGTGTCACTTGGACTTGAGTCACTTTTCATATTTTGCTACTGTGTTTTAAATATATATTTTATGCTTTATTACAAACTTGCATGAGCACTACTGGTTTGTGCTGTTAACGGTGTGTGTTATGTTTTTGGTATTTTGTGGGATTTGCGCGCGTCTTATTTGGGAAGACGCTTCAGCTTGTGGGGTGGTGGGTGGGTGTGTGAGGAGTTCTCCCTTTTTCTCTCATTGTGTGTTTTGTGTTTTGTTTAGTCAGGTCGCCCATGTTTTAATTTATTTCTGTGACTGTTATACATTCTATGCTGCAGTGTACACTAATACTTGACTGGCATGCAGCAGTCTAGGATGCCTCGACAATCAGGGACAGGACTCAAATTTGTTAGCTAAAATTGTAATGGTCTAAATCAGCCTATAAATCAGCCTATTAAACGTAGCAAAGTTCTTCACCATCTTCAACAATTAGGAGCCCATATTGTTTTCCTTCAAGAAACTCACTTAAAATCTTCCAGCCATATCAGATTAAAGGGGAGGTGGGTCAGTCAAGTTTTTCATTCTAGTTTTAATTGTAAATCTAGGGGTGTTGCAATTTTGATTCACCAATCGGTTCCTTTTGTGTGCTCTAATGTAATAGCTGACCCCAATAGAAGGTTTGTGTTTGTAACGGGTAAGCTATATAGTAATTCTGTGATTCTGGCTAATGTGTATGGTATAAACTGGGATGATGACAATTTTTTCCATAAATTGTTCGCCAAATTACCTGACATGCCCACACATCTACTTATTATGGGGGGTGACTTCAACTGGTGGCTTAATCCGTTATTAGATCGTTCTTCTACTAGACCAGGAGTGCCCTCAAAGTCTTCTAAGACCATTTTATCCTTTATGGATGAGTTCTCGGTCTCTGATCCATGGCGCTTTCTTAATCCGTATGGTAAAATATATTATTTTTTCTCTCATGTACATCGCTCCTTTTCTCGTATTGATTATTTTCTCCTGGACAACCGCTTTCTCCATTCTGTTCAATCTTGCTCTTATGATACTATTCTAATATCAGATCATGCCCCGACCACACTGGAGTTATTCATACAGGAGCGCGAACGTAAATGCCCCCCACCAAGGTGCCCAGAATGCTGCTCAGGGTTTCCCATTCAAAATTGTTCCATTTGGCTTTAAATACCTTGGTATCCGGATTTGTGACCGATTTGAAGATTTATTTGATTATAATTTTGCCCCTTTGTTAGATCAGATACGGATGGACTTTCAACGGTGGTCACTGTTGCCTCTTTCCCTTGTGGCCAGGGTCAATTCGGTTAAGATGAATATCCTTCCCAAATTTTCTTATCTCTTCCAGTGCATACCTATCTTTCTCCCTCAGTCTTTTTTTCACAAATAAGACAAATCAATCACTGAGTTTATCTGGAACAGGAAGGTCCCTCGTTTGCGAAAGGAGCTGTTGCAGAGACCTAAGACCCTTTGGGGCTTGGCCCTTCCTAACTTGAGGTTTTATTACTGGGCTTCCATTCTTAGAGTAATTCAGCTTTGGATTTCGCTGGAGGGGGCACCAGTTTCTCCTACATGGCTGAGTATGGAGTTGTTTTCTGTTAAACCTGCTTCGTTGACTGCTCTCATCCACGCTCCTCTTAGTTTTTCTCCCTCCCCTTTTTGCAATAATATCTTAGTTAAATCCACTTTTAAAATTTATATTTCAAGTAATTTCGACGCTATTTTGGTCTACAGAACTTCTCTTTTCTAGCACCTTTATCAGCTAACCCTGTTTTTCACCCTTCCTTAATTGATAGGGCTTTTTCGTTGTGGTCTGACTACGGCATCAAGGCATTTATGGACTTGTATATTGCTGGTACATTTGCATCCTTCCAGCAACTCTCCGAGAAAATTCCATTTGCCTAGGCAGCATTTTTTCAAGTTCGAAGTTTCACTCGCAATCTTAGCCCCAACTTCCCAAATCTCCCAGATGCTTCTCTAATTGACTCCTTTTTAACCCCATTGCCTACCATTAAGGGTGCTATTTCATGTTTATACAATCTTATCTATTCTTTGCAGCTTACCCCGCAGCATAAAATTAAAACCCAATGGGAGGAGGATCTTGGGGAAGGGATCTCGGAGGATCTGTGGGAGGCCATTTTGCGTCGGGTTCACTCCTCTTCAATTTGTGCTAGACATGGTCTGACCCAGTGCAAAATTCTACATCGTACCCATCTCACTCGAGTTAGGCTTTCTAAAATCTATAATGATGTCGATCCCATGTGCATTAGATGTCGTCAGGCTCCAGCTACCCATGCCCATATGTTCTGGTCTTGCCCTTCACTACATAATTTTTGGACGCAGATATTTAATTCCATTTCTGTTTGTACAGGGGTTTAATTTGACCCAACAGCATGTACCGCTTTGTTTGGGGTTTTGCCTCCTACTTTGCAGCTTCCTAAATATAAAGCTGACTTTGCAGCCTTTATCTCCTTGTTGGCTAGACGTTTGATTTTATTGAGGTGGAAGTCTCCTGTGCCGCCTTCTCACTCGTCGTGGATCAGGGACATCTATCAGTTCGTGAAGTTGGAGAGAGTTAGGTGCTCGATACATGGTTCTCTTGCAAAGATTAATAAAACCTGGGGTCCATTTTGTGCACATGTTGAGGGATTGACTTTTACAGCTATTCCAGAGTAGCCACCCTGATTGTCTTCTAATTGTGAGTTTTTTCTTGTGTGAATTTGTAGCATGCTGGGATGTTTTTTATTTATCTCTCTGTAAGTGAACATATTGGGCTTTTATTTAGCAGTGGGTGACTGCTTTTTGTGTTTTTGTTTTGTTCTGTTTATTTGTTTTTGGGGGTTGTTTTTTTATTTTATTTCTTTATTTTATTTTATTTTCTTGTTAGTTGTATTGGACACTGTTTTGACTCCCGAATTGTTACCTCTTGATTTTGTTATGTCACTGAAATAATCAATAAACAAATGTAAAAAAAAAAAAAAAAAAACTACAGACATGGCGCGAATCCGACGGTTATGTAGAGAGGTTTAGACAAAGGGATTTAATTATCAATTAAGTAATTAATTAACAGTATCTAACCTGACGAAAATGTATTTATTCAATGTTGTCCACATTATACTGCATCTGCAGCAGCATTGTGAACTTTTGCAAAGATACATTTAGCCATTAACTTTTAAATGCATTATTATATTCAAATTCCAAACACATGAGGACTAGGAGAGTCTCGGCATGAAAGACCCATGACTGGCAGATGAACGTGCCGCAACAATTCTCTCCGAAATGGTAAGAAGTTATATTAGATTAAATGGAGGATTTTAACTGTGACGAGATGATTGACAGGGCAGTTTACGATGACAGGATGATTGACAGGGCAGTTTACGGTGACTGGATGCAAGCGACAGATCTGTCCGTTAAAGATGACGAAGTAGTATGTCCCAAAGCTTGCCTACTCTTTTGCTACACACTCAAAAGTATGTACTTTTTCTTCACAAAAAGACTACATACTTTTAGGGCGTAGTATAAGTAGGCAAATTGGGACGCATCATGAGGCTTTCCCCTGAATGTTTCGGGAAAAGATTTGAAGCTTTAAGAGTATTGAAAACAGCGCCATCTTGTGGCAGGTCAAATTTATAGTAGCCATGTTTATGAGTAGCTGAGTGCGCAGCGCTGTTGTTTTATCCATTAAGCACAAATAAAAGCCTGACAATGCTAAATGTTCAGTTTTCTGATAATATAATTCACATATTAAAGTGTGGCAATAAATTAAATGTAACAGTTATATTAATACTAATTATTAAAATACCAACAGAGTTGCTTGATGCAAATAAATGTTTGTCTTTTTATTTTATGGTTTCTATGCTATTTATGTGCTAGAATATATGCTCATGTAACAAAGGACATAGGCTTATTTATTAAAAAAAATTAAATTAAATAAAATAAAAAGTTAGTAAATGGACTTCAACTTCCAAATACCTGTAGAGTTGTGATCTGGGATCAAACATTCCGACAGGCAAAGTGAAGCATTCACGTGACTGGAATGAATGTGAGGCTTCGTTTTTCGTTGATCAGTTGATTTTACAGCAATTTGTTACAGTGGGTGACCGGTCATGGCACTTGCATATTGTTGCCCTATTGTTGGTTTGATTGCTTCTATTGCTTTCCTCATATGTAAGTCGCTTTGGATAAAAACGTCTGCTAAATGATTAAATGTTAATGTTATGTATTTACAGGACACTATTTTTGTTTTTGCATTACATTCAGCAAAACTGCATACATGTTTGACAAAGCTTATTTCCCTTAATGATTGGAATAAGTTGATGATGAGGAGAGCAAATGTAATGATGCTTTACATGACTGAAAGGCACTTTTTTTGTGACCTAGGGATCACATATTTGCATAACTATTTTTTTCCCCCAGCTGCCATAGTATAAATAGAGCTGTTTCAGGTTGAAGGCAGTCATTCTGCATACACAGCGAAAATATACAAATACACAAAAATTACAAGGTACATTCAATGAATTTTTAAAGAAATATTGTCAATATGTTAAATTGTGTTACTTGAATCATAAGCCTTTATTTATTTAATATTTTAAGCAAGATATATTTTAAGTTATATTTTTATGTATTTATTGTATATATTTATCGTATACACTGCATTGTACTGACATGCACGTTGACATTTTGTGCAAAGAATGAGATGTAAAAACATTTTTAAAACAGATTTTCAATAACTTATATTTTCTCTAAGCTTCCCTCTCATCTATTTTTCTCTTAATTTAGGAAATCAAGCTATCATGAAAAATATTTCTTTCTTACTGGACGGATACAGAGGAATATATGACCAGAGATATATTTTTGTGTTTGTGCTATCTTTACTATACCCAGTCATGATAATTTCTAACAGTGTACTCATCTATGTAATATGTGTTGAAAGAGGGCTACATAAGCCCATGTACATCTTTATTTGCAATTTGGCATGTATTAATTTATATGGCGGATCTGCTGTTACACCTTTTATTTTGACTAAAATTATTACAGAAAATTATCAAATAACATGGCTCGATTGCCTTGTGCAAATCTTTAGTATATTTACCTATGGTGGCTGTGACCTAACAAACTTAACAGTTATGGCTTATGATCGATATATATCTATATGCTATCCTTTAGAATATGAAAAAATAATCACACCTAAAAAAGTGGTTATATGTGTTGCAGTTTCTTGGCTTTTGCCATTTTTGCGATCTTCTATCACCATCTCAATTACAGCGAAGCTTTACATTTGTGGAGCAATTATTGAAAAAGTCTACTGTGATAATTTTTCTGTGGTAAAGCTAGCATGTTCTGACACTTTAGGTAATAATATATATGGTGTATTTATGATGTTCCTTACCTCCCTGCTGGTTGTCATAATTTTCTACACTTATGTGAGGATCATCTTTATCTGCTTGAAGTTGTCAAAAGGAGGTCGAGTTAAATTCAGCACATGTGTCCCACACTTAATAGCATTACTAAACTTTGTAATTGGTAGTTGCTTTGAATTGTTCCAAAGTCGATTCAATATGCGTCATGTGCCTTACACTGTTCGTGTCATACTGTCATTGTATGTTCTTATTCTGTCCCCTATTATAAATCCAATCATGTATGGAGTGAAAACTAAAAAAATAAGGGAGAACATAATTAAAAGAATTGTTGTAATTTACACTTAAGGTAGCCTCTGGAATCTGTGGAACAAGTTCTTTGTGCTCTCTATCTCGGAGGAAACTTGCTATGAACTTATTTGTAAATGGTAAAACAAATAAGTGATAACATACTGTTTTCTGCTATTATCTAAAACGTAATGTACATACAACTTTAGCCTGTTATATGTGAATGCATAAGGGCTTTGCTATTTTGACAGTCTAAGGGTTGCTGAGCAGTTTTGAGGTTTACATAATTTGCTCAGAAGTGCACTGACAAACACAGTATAACTCACTGTATTATTACCTACTGCCCTTCAGTTGTCAAAAAAAAGTTGTATCTGCCTTTATTTATTTATTTTACACAAATCAGAACCAGTGGCTTATGTCTACATAGATGCCCTATACAGAGTGCTTTTGTTGTGAAACTACTTTATATTGTTTTGTAGTATAAGCATTTGCAAACTATACACTTATTGCTTGTCAATTGAATGATCAGTTTTTTTTTAAACCACAAACTTTACGGTTTTAAGCACAGTTTATAATTTCTGAAACATGTTGTAGACAATGTTTAAGATGCCTTTGATGTTGTATATAGATGCCTATAATAGGAATACTCATGTACTTTTTCTAAAATAAAACCTTCTTATTCTAAATCTACGCACCTTGTTGAGACAACTCTATATAGCACGGGCTAGTGTTGGGTAAATCCAACAAGCTCATTTCAAAATAGGCATCAGGCTCGTGGAAAGAGCACACTTGGTTGTCGTTATACTGTTATTGTTGATAGGCCTATTGTAATGAAATTAAAATTTCTTCAAATGTCCATAAAACAATAAAATCCACTTTAATTTTTGAGACCTTATATATTATCTGTAATCCTCTGCTTTATGAAACCCATTACGAATCTTTATAATATGCCCTATTCTATGCCCTAAACGTACATATATTCTTTTTTAAAAATAAAATGTACATATTTTTGAGTGTATTTATACAACATTCAAGCATTAAACATTTGTGATGTTCTAGTTTTCTCACCATGTTTGTAGTTCCGACCCAATTCTGCCTCCAGTGTGCAGTGGGTTGTGGGCAATATTAACCATTAATATGTGAATGTATTTGCACAGAAACACCAACAGAAATTAGACCATTGGGGTATTTTTTTCATACTTACTTCAACATACTATGATTTGTGAAACATTAATCCTAATCCACTATTTAGGGTGATTGATATGCAAATTGGGATGCTGGGTCAGTTTCAAAACTTGTTTGATGGTTTGCCACTAGAGGGCATTGGTTTGGTGAACCCATGAACCAGTGTCTATTATATGAGTGGTTTTCATGGGGACCCACCATACACTTTGTATTTGTCTCTCTTATCTGACACACTCAGCTGAGTTCATGGAGCTCTCTCCTAATGCTGTGATGATCTGAATAAGGTGTGTTAAATAAGGGAGACATACAAAATGTGCAGAGGGGTGGGTCCAGACCAGGATTGGAAACCACTATCAGGGCCGGCGCTAGCCATTTGGGTGCCCTAAGCACAGTCCGTCGGGTGGCCAGGGCGGATCAGACAGTCCATCGAGTGGCCAGGGCGGATCAGACAGTCCATCGGGTGGCCAGGGCGGATCAGACAGTCCATCGGGTGGCCAGGGCGGATCAGACAGTCCATCGAGTGGCCAGGGCGGAGCGGGCTGTGCAGGCCCTTCGGGTGGCCATGGTGGAGACGACCACTCGGGCGGCCACAGCGGAGACCACCCTTCAGGCGGCCATGGTGGAGACGACCAGGGTGGCGCAGGCGACCGGGATGGGACAGGCCCTTCAGGCGGCCATGGTGGAGACGACCAGGGTGGCGCAGGCGACCGGGATGGGACAGGCCCTTCAGGCGGCCATGGCGGAGACGACAAGGGCGGAGATGATCCCTCGGACGGCCCTGGCACAGAAACAGACAACAGCTCAGGAATAGAAACAGACACCGGCTCAAGAATAGCCACCGGCTCAGGGACAGAAATAGACACCGGCTCAGGAACAGAAACAGACACCGGCTCGGTGGCGGCCATCTTGTCCGGAGACACCGGATCGGCCGACGCGACGTGAACAGTCTCCGGATCGGCAGACGTGACGCGAACACTCTCTGGATCGGCAGACGTGACACGAACAGTCTCTGGATCGGCAGACGTGACGTGCTTGGGTGGCGCCGGCAAGGCAAGACGTCTGGGTGGTGCCGGAAGGGCGAGACGCTGGGGCGGCGCCGGAAGGGCGAGGCGCTGGGGCGGCGCCGGAAAGCCTTGTGGGATCGCAGACGCTTTCCTCCTCCTCCGTTTACGAGGTCGCGGCCGTGCTGCAGCCTCTTTGGCCACCACCGGACTTGAGACCCCCGAAGTCTGGTCCTCTGGAACGATAGCGGGTTTCTCGGGGACGGCCTCCTGGACCACAGCGGGCTGCTCCGAGACGGCAGTGGGCTGCTCGTTGACGGCCTCCGAGACAGTTGGTGCCTGCTTCCTCCTCCTTCGGCGTGTCTGATGGCGAGGTGGTGGAACCAAGCTTCCCGTCTCTGGGGCCGCTGCAGGTTCTCCGGGGTCCACCGGGGGCGCTGCAGCTTCTTCGGGACCCCCTAGAGATGCTGTCAACCTTTCGGAACCCCCAGAGAGCACTGCAGCCTGTCCAACTGGAGGACTCCTTTGTCGGTCCAGAAAGGCAACAAACCTCCAGAATGTCAATTGCTCCAGCCCTGCCATAGACCAAGCATCTACAGGCTCCTCAAGGGCGTAGTTGAATAGGTCCTTAAGGGCCATCTCACCCAGCCCCAGCCCCTCTGCAGCGGAGCTGAACTCCAGGGCAAAGTCTTTCACGTTTGTTTCCTTCTGACGAAGGGAACTCAAAGCAGTGAACTTTACGATGCGTTCATAGTGTGGGCAGGAAATAGGAGGGACTGGTGGCTGGTGCGAATCCTTCCGCTGAATCCTCATTGTGGCTTGTTCGTTCTGTCACGGGATGGTCCAAAAGTGAGGCGAGGACTCAAGTGCAAGAAGGATAATTTATTTAACAAACACAAGCTATAAACAAAACTCCCTCAAGGGGGAAAACAGGACAGGCATCAGCAGGTACATTACACAATGTCAAACAATGACAACGAACAAGCACAGGACTGCAAACACAGGGAGATTAAATAGGGGAACAAACATAAGGTGGTAACGAGGCAGGCAGGTGGGGAAAATAAAACAATAACGAGATAACAAGATGGGCGGGGTTTGACAATTGACAGGAGAGCACATGGCAGAAGGAAATAACGTGACAGCCATGTGCTTACAACAGACCAGACTAAACACAAACACATGACAAACCGGGAGTGTCACAGCTCTGTCACTAAACCAAGAGAAAACCCAGACAAGGGTGACAGAACTGTGACAGATATATGTGTGTACTGTGCATAATTATTTTGTATATATATAAATACACATTTGCATGTATGTATTTAAGAAATATTTGTTATTTATATATAAAATATTTAAATTTATATATAATATAAATTATATATAATTATATACAGTAATTTATTACTGTATATAATTAAATAATTAAGTATATTTCTTAAATATATACATGCATATATGTGTGTATTTATATATACAAAATAATTATACACAGTACACACATATATATCATGTAGACACAAACTTTTATTTTGGATGCGATTAATCTTTTCCCAGCCCTAATAATTTGACAACTCTGTGAATATGAAAATATACAAACACTGAGATTGTTTTTTTTTTCTAATTGCAGTTTCACCAACAGATGTCGCCCTTGGGCCTTGGCCTATGAACCTCTTGAAAATTATCCGCATAGAACAACAACGAAAAAACGTATCTAAGCGGTCTTCCTCTTCTTCTCAAACAAACTAACTGCATCTTAAACAGCCCAAGTTTCAAAATTCGAGAAACCCCCGGACCCCCGTTAAAATAAAAGATTCAACATGCAGGGCTAAAAAAGCCTTGGATCATTTCATTTGCACTACTAGCGACGCCCCCCCGGGGCACCAGAGGGAGACTGGCACAGGAGATTCACCTTTTCCTCGACTAATTTGGTCTAGGTATATATTACCTTTGTATTGCTTTTGTATATTAACATGCTATAGACATATTTTATTTGTTATTTATACTAGTAGCCTATTGTGATGATTATTCTTGGATAAGAATGGTGAAGACCCCCATACTGAGATATAATTTAAGTTTTCTTATTGTGGAAAAAGCATTTTCTGTGATTGACCAGATTTTAGCAATAACGAAGATAACTGATGGATCCTTTATAACATAGGTTCTCAAAGTGCGGCCCGCGGGCCAATGGCGGCCCGCCGAAACATTTCTGGTGGCCCGCGATAACATCTGTTAAAACTGTTAAAACTATTGCTTTGAAAAAATGAATATCTCCGTTTAGTGGTGTTTAGCGGCATCCATAGGCATAAGCGGTAATTACATGGTCCGACCGACCGATCGCACTTGACCTCACTCCCAAGGCCACCAGGAACAGTGGTTGTCTACACAGGAATAGGAATCGTGGCCAACCGAAACCAGCACCACAAATCCCATTGCAATTTAAAAGGGTATGTTGACCAAGTAATCAATATTCAATGTGACTTAATAATAATCTTAACAATGTCAAGCTTATTAATGGCCGCGTTTCCATTACCTTTTAAAATGTTCGCGGGCGCGAACACTTGCATTTTCCTATCAGCAGTGGAAACAACTTAAACTAGTCTATCATTTCTGGTCATACAGAAAATAATAATGCATTATTCGCAACTACTTTTATTTGTGTAAACTCATAACAAGAAAACGTGCTTTTGTAAAATAAAATAAAACAATCAGTAGCCTAGGCTACTACGCGCTTTCATGATCTCCGTGAACTGGAGCGCGAGAACTGAAACAAAATATAGCCTATGTAGGCTAAAGCTTAAAATGTGCACTTTTAAACAAACAAACTCGAATCGAAAGCAAATACCTGATTATGTAATCCGTGAAAGGTGGATTTCTCTCTAAAAGAGCATCTGCTTAACAGCGGAGATGGAGATATGTTTTTAGCCGACACTTAGAAAACAATAGTTTTCCATATTAATTTGTGAATATTTAAAATGTTTAATAAAGGGGCAGAAAGTAATTTAAACAAAAATCTGAAAAAGTCTGTCGATATTTACTTTTTTTTGCGCAGCAGTTGGTGAAGCCAGTTCAAATTAAAATTTTAGTTTAGTTTAGTTTAGTTTATTTTTTTATATAGCACATTTATACTGCCTCAAGGGCAGCCCAAAGTGCTGTACAATTCCAACAATAAAACCAAACAGAAAAGATACAAAACACAACAACATAAGATTAATATATTTCGGTCTCTCTTGGGTCGGAGTTAAATGCCAAGCTATGGAAGTGTTTTTTCAAAGCCGTTTTAAAAGAATGCAGAGTGCATTCTTTTAAATGCACGCTGCATTCTTTGTTCAACTTTGCGTTTTAAAAAGACAACAACCGTTCATTTTTCGTTTTTCAGTTACGGGTTAAAAAAGATAGATAATAATATGCAAATCTGCAATAATGGAAACGCGACTGACAAGCAATGATAGAAATGAATGATGATGATGACTTGTTTGGTAAGCTTCTATTTTAAAAGTTTCTTTCTCTCCCCCCCAAAATTTTCACAAGTTTTGCCAGGTTTAGCCTCAGTTATGAATTAAAATGTGTTTATTGCAACTAATGTAAACTGTAGAGATGCAACCTGGTTAATTAAAATAATTTCAAATGGGATTTTCTTTTCAGTTTTTCTTTTCTTCGTTTTCTCCCCCGCCACTTTGGCGGCCCTCAGTTCAATGTTGGGTTCCTAAATTGGCCCTCACCTATCAAAACTTTGAGAACCCCTGCTTTATAATAATACGTTATGGTACAACTACAGTGCAATGCAAATAGTAAATATAACATAAAGTGAGAAGTAATAGTAAATAGTTTAGTCAATAAAATAAACAAATAGTATACAGCAAATAAAAATAGTAATGATTAGTATAATTATATAATATAAGTAGGGCCTACAATAATACAATCATAAAAATATTGATAATAGCATAGTTTATTAATAATACTATAATAATAGCAATAGAATAAGAAATATCAATTACAGAATATACACAATAAAAAATAAGTTAAATAGTGACTTTAATATTTAACTCTTTTTGTTAAATTTCAGTTTTATTGATCAGTAATAGCCATTTTAACAGAAGTAGCTTCAGTCAAACATACAGCAGGATACAATGTTAAAATAGCCTAAATATAAAGTTATGAAACTTCACTTTGCCCTCAGCAAAAACGATTTGCCAGGGAACCATTTATAGATTAATGAGACCAAAGATCGCCCGTTAGATATACACAAGACGAATTATATCTCATGTTTAACCACTAGACTACAGACATCCGAGTCAGCGGCAAACCTTCAGAAGCACTGGCCGAGGGACGGCTGTTCCAGGCGGGGTAGACGAGCGCTGAGCGCATCTTACAACTCCGAAAACGTCAGATCAAATTTTTAAATAGGCGCTATCTTTCTAAACAAACCACATATTTGAGCTTTAAACAACTACATTGTCGACTGAAAAACTATTTAAACTACATTTCGTGACACAATAACAGTAGTATTTTTAAATTTATCCTCTGAACGTTACTATTACTAATTAAATCATGACCAAATACAACCAAAAACAAACGTTCAGTCTTGCTTGTGAAAGGTAATTCCTCGAAAGCTGTTTTCAATTGTGTGGCGATGTGTACAGCCCCAAACAGCGCACAAAACATGCATTTTTCTCAATTCCCGGTATGAGAGGTATGGGAAAGTTGCCATCCCCAACATGGCGGCGCAGTTGACGTACAATCCAGCGGCCAATAGGTTGTCTATGTATTTATTATGTCTATGGCATTGTAGTAGTCGATTCTGTTCCCTACCGGAATTCCATAGACAGTATAAGAAATGGACAGAGCCATCTCATTGGAACTCAGTTGAGACAGTTGAAGCCCATTTTTAGCGATTTCTGAGCACTTCCGTTCCTGACGCGCAGACTCAAACCGACTCAAACTAAGCTTGATGACGTGAGCAACCTGTCTGACAGACGTTACTCTTCTAGTAGCTGTGCGTGAAAATTGCCAACGTTAATCTTGCAGAGACAGGGAACTTGAGCAAAGAGTTCTTTGGCGTGAGTGAGCAGGAGTAAGTATTCCGTTGCTTTTATGGACTCATTATCTATGGGCTTCTCCCTTGACGGGACGTCCCCCCGATTGCCTCCGAGCTTCTCCTCCTGTCTGTACGGTCATTTCTGTACAGCGCGACAGAGAGTCGAGTGGTTATGACGCAATCGTTAGCCTATTTTTACTAAAACTGTTTCTACGGGGCCATAATGTAACATAGAAGGTAATGGAGCACTTTATACATTATTTATTTCTAAAGAAACACGACAATGGACAAATGGAGTCTTTAAACGCCTCAGATGTAAAGTTATTCGCTGTGAAAGTGACGCCAAAATGAATGGGAGTCAATGGAAATGCTAACGCAAGTGAAGTTCTGCTACAACATGGCGGCACCCGGCCGGCTTCAACTTCCGGTCGATGGATTACCCCCTTGCGGAATTCCTGTTCCCCCTGACAACGCATGCGTAGCAGTTGCAACGAAGCTCAGCTGGATGTACGGAAAGGGAAAAAGGCCAAAAGCATTGGCGCAACATTTAAATGTCTTGATACACTGCAGCATAATAAAATGGTTCTCGCACTCCAATCATATATCTGTTAATTAATTTAATTAATTTAGCACTTGTTCATAGTTTTTGTATTATGTCTGAATATATTCAGTTGAATTGTGCCCATACAAATCGCCTAATGTGTCCATGTTGACATCCAAACTCGATGCCTCATATTATTGTCTTATTATTTATAAAGATTGCAAAACGTCAGAGATGTTTTGCAATAGCAATATATGGTTTATGATATACAACTTTGTAAACAATATACAGATATATTAACAATAAGTTCAATGTCACCAAAATACACACGTGTATTTGTGTATGAGAAAAAGAGTTCCTCACATTATTGTCACAAGGGAAACACATTTTCAGGTGACACCTTTTGTTCCCTGTATGAAATAAAAATAATGAAATAAATAGGAATAAAACCATATATTGCTATTACTACCTTTATTATTATTTTTGACATGCAAGATAGGCTATGGGTGCAACATAACAGTCTAATCATAATTAATTCAATTTCAGAGGGCACTAATTGAATGAATAAATTACCCATATTAATAAATGGTGTTCTAAATTGGGGAGATGACCCCACAACATTGTCTCCTGAATTTTTATTCTTGCTGGCACATTCCAACAATGGATCCAAAAATGTATGGGGAAATCATGAACTACAAAACTCAAGGCACATACCCATTTGCATTAAAAAGACCATAAATGTGTAATTCTCAGACGTTCCTCCAATTTCCAAATTGATGGCAAGTAATTCCAAATGATAATTATTCTACACAGTGGAGACAATTCTAGATAACTCTACAGACAGGACTCAGGAGTGAGGTATAGTGATACACCAAGACGTGATACAAACAAGAAGCCCATACTTGTCCATGGACTATAGCCTTCTTATAATTAACTTGCCAGGAACTAGAACATCAAAAATAACCTATCCTGCAATTTCAGTTTAAATTAGCCTATTTCTTTCATTGGGCCTTTGTAAAGGGGCCATCTAAATTGTGGTTTAGATTTATTTTACTAAAGCTAATAAAGCTATTTCAATAGATGGTCAACTTTACTACCTCTTCTCAAAAAATGGAATATAAATGTGTTTCTTGCAATAAATAACAATATCAGTCTTTCAACACAAGCATTATTTATTTTATAAAATGATACATTAAAAGCACCTGTGAAGTGATTGTGATTCAAATAGTCCTACAATAGAGGCTTATCTGTATTTTAAAGTCTATGGTATTAACCAGAGCCTTAATAAAACATCACATTGAAATTGGTAATACGTTTTAAATTTGAAAAGAAATAACCTGGATTGAATTGACAGATGGGAAAACTCAATTAGGGCTACAAGTTTCGGAAATAAAATACAATACTTTTTTAACCTTTTGGCTTCCCGTACATCCAGTTGTGCTTCTTGCTCGTCATAGATATGCTTGCACGTATTCAGTTCTGATGGTACGTATGGTAACTCGGCAACTACGCATGATTTGTAGTATGATTGCGTAAAGGGAACAGGAATTCCGGTAGGGAACAGAATCGACTGCTACACCGGCCCTGACTATGGTTTAACTGATCTCTGGTCAGTTTTATAATAAGGTTCAGCTTTAATTAATTTAATAAATTTAATTCACATGCGTGTATAATTAAAAAAGGATAAGTGACAGTTAATTGTTGATAATTGACCTATTTAGCCAAGCCCTGTTTAAAAATACACTGCAAAAAAAAAAAAAAAAAGCAAATTATACAGACATTTCATATCAATGGTATTTAATTAGTTACATTACATTTAATAGATTGCACTTTCATGAAAACACTTACAATTGTTTTGGTAAAGGTGTCATTATACATCAGTGTTCCTCAAATCCAGCCCTGGAGGCCCACTGCTCTGCAGCGTTTAGCTCCAACCCTAATCAAAGACACTTAAACAAGCTAATCAAGGTCTTCAACAGTCATATGTTTCTGGGCTGCGTTCCAGTCCACTTTTAGACACGCACTTGCGAACTTCCCTAAGCACTTCCCCTCAGGGGAATCCCTGCCGCCATTTTGAAGTGCCTTCCACTTCGTGAAGTGGACAAGGGAAGTTTATATGGACAGACACTTGTTCCCTCGATTTTGTCCGAGGGAGCGAGTCTACTTCATATGTACACTTCAGGCAGCTCCATATACCACAATGCAACACGATTTTGACGTCACCGCAGATCTCGTCTAATCACCACCACCACAAACAACTCTGATATATTAATTATATATATATATATATATATATGTATATATATATATATTTAATTTAAAACAACCCAAACACACCTATATACATTTGGATGCTGCATTAAACAAATTCTTAAAGAAAAAAAAAATGTAAATAATAAATCAACTCCATGGCTGATTCCAATTGATCAAGGGCTTAGGACGTTCCAATTCGCCTTTGGCTAAGCCACACCCTAGAATGTAGATTGACCAATCACAGCGCAGCCAAGAACGAGCTCCCACAGTGGTCTGACACTTTTTCACAGCGCTGAGCGCTCCATTGACTTTAACACAGGCATCTCTTATTTTTGGTCTCGGCAGGCTATTACAGTCGTAGTTTTATCAAAAATATGCTAAACGTTGTGCCTGGGGCATTTGTAACACAGATACACGTTTCCCAGAGAGGTTGGAGGGGGGTGTCCGTTTTTTTTCCCTTCCCAAACCGAAGTCAAATCCTGACAAGTGTCGTCTAGCACACGCTGCTAATAAATACAACGTTGTACTCGCGTAGTCCATTTGCGTTGTAATAATGATTATAGAAGTGCATAGAGACCTACTCAGCTTGCATGATCAGTGTTGCTCCTTGATATTGTTAGTCCCAGCCTCCGTCTCGATTAGTAGGATATGCGGTGGTTCATTTTTTGTCTGTGACCGGTATGCTTTTGCCTCTATTTGGATGCCTTGTTCCTTGCGTTTCACCTGTATGTCGTGAATATAGCCTTCGAACGTATATTGCAGCCTCTTTTGCCTACTTCTATTGGACACTTTATTTGCTGCTTTATAAAAGTTTGATAAAATTTCAGCAGGAAGAGCTGTCACAGCATAAGCCATGTTGATACCAGAGCCCAGATGAAGTTTGTTTGTCGGACGTACCAACAGTAACTAGGGGGGGGGGGGGGGGGGCGGGGCTTAGCCAAAGGCGAATTCAGCCAATTGCAGTTTCCGCCAGTAGTGGGCACTCGTGCAACGTAAGCAATGACGTACATCCTAGTGAACAAGACGGAGGGAAGTTAGCAAGTGAAGGGCATGACAATTTTGGACTGGAACGCAGCCCTGGAGTGTCTTTGGCAGACATCTAAATGGCAGCGGTTCTGTTTCACAGGCGGATCCAGGTGGGAGCGATATACAGTTTCTGTGTGTCAGCTATTGATGCAGTATCAATGCAAGTATCTCTGCCACCCATTAATCAGCATCAGTAACAAAGCCACTTATGACCTGTCTGCAACTCTTCTAAATGAACATTTTGTGGCTCCACAGAGTAGTTTGCTCCACTGGTTCAAATTATGCCAGCACCATCAATTTCACGGTGAGTCTGTGCACTGTTAACCCTTGCTGTAAAAAAAGGCCACATTCTGAAAGTATCATACCATTTTCCATTAAAACAGTAATATATCGTCGAAAACAATGCATTCTGGATAATATTTGTAATTTTCGAGAAAGTAAAAAACACTGAGTGTGAAAACAGTTTACAAACCAGTTTAAAATTATGTCTTCCATGTACAAAAGTTCTTGTTGAGAATTAACAGATTAACATGTTTAGTTGTTGACATTTTATTAACTATAATAAAGTTTGTATTCACCATGATGGAGATCAGTATTTGCTTTTGTTGGTCTTTTGACTTTTTGACCACTAGTTACTTTCTGGCTGCTGTAACAGTTAATAAAGCACATTTGTTATGACTAAAAAAAGTCAAGATGAACTTGAAGTCTGTCTGCTCTCAGGAAGCAGACACACTGGCTAAACCGACCGTCTGCTAGCGGCCTCACGTCACCAAGGTCAGATAAATCACATCACATAGAGCTTCTTTCACCTAGATATCATCATATAGAGACTGTGTCTGTTCCCCGAATTTGGAAATCCAAAAAACGTCAGGTTAAACATTTAATTGATGTTCAACAAATAAAAAACAGATATAATACAGATGAGCAAATGATAAAGCTTGGGTTGCTGAATATTCGATCCCTTACTTCAAAATCTCTCATAGTTAATGATATGATTTCAGATTATAATCTTGATATGCTGTGTTTGACAGAAACCTGGCTAAAACCAAACGATTACATTATTTTAAATGAGTCAACCCCACAAGATTACAGTTATAAAAATGAACCTCGTCTGAAAGGCAAAGGGGGAGGTGTTGCTGTAATTTATAGTAATATTTTCAAAACCACTAAGAAATGTAGCTTTAAATATACTTCTTTTGAAGTATTGGTGCTTAATGTAAAAATATATAGTGTAAACGATAAATCACAATTTGAGAATTATGCTGGCTACTGTATACAGGCCACCAGGGCACCATAAAGATTTTATCAAAGAATTTGCTGACTTTCTATCAGATTTAGTATTTGCTGCAGATAAAGTACTAATTGTTGGTGATTTTAATATACATGTAGATAACGAAAAAGATGCTTTGGGATTGGCATTTAAAGACATTGTAAACTCAATTGGAGTTAGACAACACGTGTCAGGACCTACTCATTGTCGTAATCATACTCTAGATCTAATATTATCACATGGAATAGATGTTGATGCTGTTGAAATCCTGCAGCAGAGCGATGACATCTCAGATCATTATCTAGTCTCATGTAAATTACATTTAGCCAAGGCTGCAAAGCCGACTCCGTGTTATAAATACGTTAGACCTTCTGCCACTAAAGATTGCTTTATCAATAATCTTCCTAATCAGTTTCATCATCTCAGCATCCCAGATAGCTTAGAAGAACTCGATATTGCAACAGAAATGTTTAACTCTCTCTTTTCCAGCACTTTAGACGCAGTTGCTCCGTTGCGCTTAAAGAAGATTAAAGAAAATAGTCCAACGCCGTGGTACAGCGAGCACACTCAGGCCCTTAAGAGAGCAGCCAGAAAAATGGAGCGCAACTGCAAGAAAACTAAACTAGAGGTATTTCGGATTTCGTGGAAAGAGAGCTCAATTGCTTACAGAGAGGCTTTAAAAGCTGCTAGATCTGCTTATTTTTCAAACCTATTAGAAGAAAATAAACATAATCCTAGGTATTTATTTGAAACAGTGGCTAAACTAACGAAAAAGAAAGCTTCAAGCTCAGAAGTGTCAAAGCAACACGGCAGTGATGACTTTATGAACTTCTTCACTTATAAGATTGATAATATCAGGGACAAAATTATAACTATGCAACCGTCTACCACAGTATCGCATCAGGAAGTGCATTGTAGTCTCCCTGAGGAAAAATTTGATTTATTTGTTGCTATAGGAAGAATTCTGCAAACTCGTTAATTCATCTAAATCGACAACTTGTATGTTAGATCCTATACCGACTAAGCTACTGAAAGAGATGTTTCCAGAGGTCATATATCCTCTTCTTAATATCATTAATTCATCTTTGTCACTAGGATACGTACCAAAAACCTTTAAACTGGCTATGATAAAACCGCTTGTTAAAAAACCACAACTTGATCCTACAGAATTAGTCAATTACAGGCCGATCTCGAATATGCCTTTTCTGTCAAAGATATTAGAAAAAGCAGTATCTTCACAACTATGTTCCTTTCTAGAAAGAAATGATATCTGCGAGGATTTTCAGTCCGGATTTAGACCGTACCATAGCACTGAGACCGCTCTCATTAGAGTCACAAATGATTTGCTCTTATCATCCGATTGTGGTTGTATCTCTCTATTAGTGTTACTCGATCTTAGTGCTGCATTTGACACCATTGACCACAATATTCTTTTAAATAGACTAGAAAACTATGTTGGCATTAGTGGAATTGCATTAGCATGGTTTAAATCATACTTAACTGACCGTTATCAGTTTGTAGCAGTAAATGAAGAGATGTCTTATCGATCACAAGTTCAGTATGGCGTACCACAAGGCTCAGTACTAGGACCGCTGCTGTTCACTTTGTACATGCTACCATTAGGAGATATCATTAGGAAACATGGAGTTAGCTTTCACTGTTATGCCGATGATACTCAGCTGTATATTTCTTCAAAACCCAACGAAACTTACCAATTCACAAAATTAACGGAATGCATAGCTGAAATAAAAAATTGGATGACTAGTAATTTCCTACTACTTAATTCTGAAAAGACAGAGATTCTAATTATTGGACAAAAAAATTCCACACGTAATAACCCAGAATACTGTCTTACACTTAATGGCTGCTCTGTCAAGTCTTCGTCGTCGGTTAGGAACCTGGGTGTGCTATTTGATACCAACCTTTCTTTTGAAAGCCACGTGTCTAGTATCTGTAAAACTGCATTTTTCCATCTTAAAAATATATCTAAATTACGCCATATGCTCTCATTGGGAAATGCGGAACAATTAGTCCATGCGTTCATGACCTCAAGGCTAGATTATTGTAATGCTCTACTGGGTGGTTGCCCTGCACGCTTAATAAACAAACTACAGCTAGTTCAAAACGCCGCAGCTCGAGTTCTTACCAGAACCAGGAAATATGACCATATTAGCCCGGTTCTGTCAACATTGCATTGGCTCCCTATTAAACATTGTATAAATTTTAAAATATTGTTGATTACCTACAAAGCACTAAATGGTTTAGCTCCGCAGTACTTGAGCGAGCCCTTAACGCATTATAGTCCTTCACGTCTATTGCGATCTCAAAATTCCGGCCAGTTGATAATACCTAGAATATCTAAATCGACTGCTGGCGGTAGATCCTTTTCCTATTTAGCACCAAAACTTTGGAACAGTCTTCCTACCATTGTCCGGGAAGCAGACACACTCTGTCAGTTCAAAGCTAGACTAAAAACACATCTCTTTGACCTAGCATACACATAATACATTATAGACTTCTATAAATTCAATGTTAGGCTGCATAGATTAGGTCAGCCGGAACTGGGAACACTTCCCTTAAATCTTGATGTACTCGCTACATCATAAGAAGAATGGCATCTACGCTAATATTAGTGTCTTTATTTATCCCGAGGTTTTCCCGCAGCCTGCCGGATCCAGGCCGTGTCCAGATCTGACGAAGGAGATTCGCCTGGACCTGATGACAATGCAGTGCTGAAGTATCCACTATCCTCTCCCTATGGATGATCCCTTTCCCACTCTACAGATAAAGCGCTGTGAATTCCGGCTCGCGTACCCCGAAGTGATAAAATAAAACAAAATTCTGTATCAAAATTTATAGGCAAGAAAAGTAGTTTGTTTAGGCTGGGTTGTATGAATTACAAACCTGCGCACATATTTTAAAAAGCACATAACTATAGAATTCTGAATGAGCATGTGAACGCCGTCAGCGTTAATCACAGGTTCGTGTTTATCATTTCGTTCAAGTCTGATCATTTCGACGGAGGTGAATCAATCAAAGTTAACTTTAGCTGGAAGTAACATTATTCAAGAACCGCTATAATGCCAAAACAATCTGTTACCTTAAATTATATGTTTATCTCTGTAAAGCTGCTTTGAAACAATTCATTGTTAAAAGCGCTATATAAATGAAGATGACTTGATTTGACTCTGAAAAGAAAAGAAAAAAAAAGTGAGGGTGGTCCCCATCGAGGGAGAAAGGTGTTCACCTCTTTTTACGGTGCCCATTCTTCCTCGGTGCCCTCAGGGGCCCGTTCTGCCAACCCCGCCTTCATGCCGGGGCGCAGACGGTCCCTGCGAGCGCTTTCCCGAGGGACACTCGCCGCCTCTGACACTGAGGGTGGTCACCATCGAGGGAGAAAGGTGTTCACCTCTTTTTACGGTGCCCATTCTTCCTCGGTGCCCTCAGGGGCCCGTTCTGCCAACCCCGCCTTCATGCCGGGGCGTAGACGGTCCCAGCGAGTGCTTTCCCGAGGGACGCTCGCTCCCTCTGAGGAGGGTCTCAGAGCGGTCAAACCAGTTGTTCCCTGCCGGTCCGCCGTTACAGGGCGCTGTGTTTGCTGCTCAAATTACACCAGAGACCAGTCTCGAGAGGCTGGTACCCTTAATAGAATTTGTTTGGCAGAGTGGAAAAGCCTTCCAAGAATATCTCAGTGGGTCCTGCAGACAGTAGTAAGAGGTTATGCGATCCAATTTAGGTGTCGTCCACCGAAACTCAGAGGGGTTCTGCCCATAGTGTGGGCCCCGAGCAGGCTCTGGTAATGGAACAAGAGGTGAAAACGCTCCTTCAAAAGGGGGCTATAGAACGGGTTCCTCCTCCCAGTTTGGAGCTAGGTTATTACAGCCGATATTTTATCGTTCCAAAGTAGGATGGGGGGTTGCGTCCAATTTTAGATTTGCGCCTATAAAATCGCTCGGTAGGGAAGCTCAATTCAAGATGCTCACTATCAAGCAGGTCGTGTCACAAATCAGGTCCGAGGGCTGGTTTGTCACGATAGATCTAAAGGACGCTTACTTCCACATTTCCATACTTCCACAACACAGGAAGTTCCTGAGGTTTGCCTTCGGGGGCAAGGCATTCCAGTATAGGGTTCTTCCGTTCGGTCTAGCTATCTCCCCGTACTTTACGGAGCAGATGGCGGTTCGACATCGAGATGTCGTCCTCGCGCATATCAGGAAGTTGGGGTTGAGGCTGAATGCGAAGAAAAGTGTTTATCTCCTTCCCTGGAGACCACTTTTCATGGGCGTTGTTTGGGATTAGGTCACCCGCATCGCTTCGATTCTTCAGCCTTGAAACAGTAAAGCTAGGCCAGCTACTCACTGTAAAGCAGTTTCAGAAACTGTTGGGTTTGATGGCAGCAGTCTCCAACGTTATACCTTGGCCTGTTGTACATGAGACCGCTGCGGTGGTGGCTCAGGACCAAGGGATTCTCCCCGAGGGGAAATCCACTCTGCACGATCAAAGTCACGCAGCGCTGCCTTCGTGCTCTGGTCTTGTGGAAAGAAACTTGATTCCTATCCAAAGATCCTGTGCTGGGGGCTCTTTGTCGTCGCGTAAAGCTAACGACGGATGCTTCCCTCACAGGGTGGGGGGCGGTCATGAGTGGTCGTCCAGCCCAAGGTCTGTGGCAGGACCATCATCTATCATGGCATATAAATTGTCTAGAGATGTTGGCGCTGTTTCAGGCTCTGAAACACTTCCTAGCAGACCTGAGAGGTCATCATGTGCTAGTTCAGTCAGACAACACGTCGGTGGTCTGTTATATAAATCGTCATGGGGGGGGCCTGCGGTCTCGCCGGCTTTACAAGTTGGCCCGTCAGGTCCTCCTGTGGTCCCTAGGGAAGTTACTATCACTGAGAGCAATGTATCTTCCTGGGTATTTGAATGTGGTAGCGGACTCTCTGTCGAGGCAGGGGCTGAGGCCGGGGGAATGGAGACTCCACCCCCGAGGTGGAGGAGCTCCTTTGGTTGAGTTTCGGTCGCGCCGAGGCGGACCTATTCGCTTCCAAGGAGATATCGCACTGTCGTCTATGGTTCTCCATCAGTCATCCAGCCCCTCTGGGATTGGACGCTATGGTGCAGCCGTGGCCGAGGTCACGTCTGTACGCTTTTCCCCCGATTGCTCTGCTACCAGGAGTTCTGGAGAGGGTTCGCCGGGACGGGGTCAGCCTACTATTAGTAGCCCCGTTCTGGCAGGCCCGAGTATGGTTTGCGGACCTGGTTTCTCTCCTGGACGGCTCTCCTTTGGAGCTCCCGGTCAGAAGGGATCTACTCTCTCAGGCGGGCGGCATGATATTTCACCCCCGCCCAGAGTTATGGAAACTGTGGGCTTGGCCTCTGAGGGGGCCCAGCTCTTAGATTCCGGTCTCTCAACCGAGGTTGTTGAGACCATCCTTCACTCCAGAGCTCCATCCACGAGGAAGCTATATGCCTTTGAAGTGAAAACTTTTCACTTCTTGGAATGGAGAACACCTGTAGGACCCAGTTAACTGCCCAGTGGGTGCAGTGCTGGAATTCCTGCAGGAGCGTTTCTCCACAGGGTTATCCCCCTCCACACTAAAGGTGTATGTGGTGGCACTGGTTGCTTACCACGTCCCTTTCAGTGGAGTTTTTCTTGGGAGACACCCGCTTATAACTCGTTTCCTTCGTGGCACTTTGAGGCTGAGGCCAGCAGTTCGTGCCTGGAATTTTCGCCTGGTATGGTTAAGGCTTTTCTATACCCTAGGACAGGTTATGTTCCTAAGGTCCCTAGTAATGTTGTTAGACCTACAGTTCTGCAGGCTTTCTGTCCTCCTCCATTTCTGTCGTCAGACCAGGAGAAACTTAATTTGCTCTGCCCAGTGAGGGCGTTAGACGCTTATATCCACAGAGCTGCCCTGTGGAGGAAATCAGAACATTTATTTGTATGTTTCAGGCCACCCAGGAAAGGGTGTCCTGCGTCTAAATAGAGAATGAGCAAGTGGGTGGTCGAGGCTATCTCACGTGCTTATGAGTCGGCTGGTCAGCCTTCACCTTTGGCTGTACGAGCCCGCTCTACTAGGAGTATGGCTGCATCCAAAGCTTTATTGTCAGGAGTGTCCCTGAGTGAGGTTTGTGATGCGACTGGATGGTCTTCACCGTGCAGGTGCTCTCGTCCGCTGTGCGCTAGATCTCACATGACGGTCACTTGCTCCTATGGCGACGTGAGTATTCGCGTTCCCACAGCGTTTGACGCAGCTCGAAGTTCCCTTGAAAGGGAACGTCTCGGTTACGTATGTAACCCTAGTTCCCTGATAGGGAACGAGACGCTGTGTCGTTCTGCCATACTCCCGGCATTCCCGTTCAGCGCTCCTTCAGGCCTATCAGAAGCTGATGCGCTTGTGTTTTTGGGGTGCTTTATAGTTTCCTGGTCGATGACGTCACCCGCCTATGGCGTTCCGTCTCTCCATTGGGCTGATTCCATACGTGCTTCATAACGCACAACGCAGGGGAGTTCCCACAGCGTTTGACGCAGCGTCTCGTTCCCTATCAGGGAACTAGGGTTACATATGTAACCGAGACATTATACATCTTACAACAGCTTGCCTTTTGTAAAACTGATGACAAAGCATTCTCATTATAGCTTCCTTTATTGCTTGAGTTCCCATCCCATAAATGATTGGGTTTATTAATGGGGAAAGAATAAAGAAAAAAAAAGAAAGTATTACACGAATTGTGTAGGGTACGTGTCTCATATCAAAACGGCTTTGCAAAAGTTCAAAAGAAGTCCCAATAATAAAGTTAAATAATGCCATTAGATGTGGGACACAAGTGCTAAAGAGTTTGACTCGTCCTCTTTTTGACAGTGTCAAACAGATTAATATGATTCTTAAATAAGTGTAGATAATTATAAAAAATGGGAGGAATTTAGAGGTCTTAAGAATCGTGTGCAAAGAGAATATGCCACACGATGAACAGGCTCTAAAAGCTTTCAGAGCCAAGCATCTCCGCAAACTCATAGAAAAAACTAAAACACTCCAAGGTTTTTATTTAGTAGCCTACAGTGGCTAGATTAACAAATAAACAGTTGTCACCTGAACTAAATAATCCATCACAGTTTAGTAGTAATGACTTTATGAATTTCTTCACTGAGGAAATCAAAAGCAATAAATATAATTGTAAGTGTACAACCTTTGACAATGTTTTAAGACTCAGCCTCAATTATTGTCCCTC
This sequence comes from Rhinichthys osculus, assembly GCA_029959095.1. NCBI lineage: Eukaryota > Metazoa > Chordata > Actinopteri > Cypriniformes > Leuciscidae > Rhinichthys > Rhinichthys osculus. The sequence goes on from JARWKJ010000009.1 coordinate 34,782,804, forward strand.
AAAAAGTATTGCAGTGCTTTAAAGCTATAGGACAGGAAGAGCTAAACAAAAGCTATATATATATATACAAAGTTCTGGCATGAAACTCTAGATGGTGCAGGCTAATAGGTCCTTTTACTCACCTGTTCATAATCACATCATTACCTATAGGGTGCAGCTGATTGGTAATTTTTTCTCGATACAAGCTCCGACGCCTCGGTTCAAATGTCACATCACTACTCGCTGCTCAAGCATCAAATACTTGGGTAGCATTTGCCTTACCATTTGCGCGCTTTCAGAAACCCTTCACCTTCCCCAGCTCCCCCTGTATAGATCTTCTACGGGTAATTAATGTACGCTATATTGTACAGCAGCAGCATGTCATACTTGCTCACAGCAGCGTTCCATGTATGTATTGGCAGTGGCAAGTCCCGCACTTACTCTGCTGCAGCAGAAGTAATAACAGCAACAGCAATAAAAGCAGGGTAGCAGATCTTTTCCGCCAAGACCAAACATACATGTAGCATGTGTAAGTGCTGCAATGGTAGGTAGAAATAGTAGACCAGTATCAGAAAAACTAGGTTCAGCTCAAGGAGGAAAAGGTTGTATCAGTGCATTGTTCATATAAATTCAATACAAATAGGCACAGAATATATAGTCTGATTCAGTACAATAAAACAAGTACAGCCAGCGCCAGCACCGGTTAACAGGTCCATAGACAATACACAAGAGCGCTAGCATTAGCATATTAGGGCCGTATGATACAAACAATGACACTCACCAGTTCCCGTATAAAGTCACTCAAACGGCACAGTCTCAACCGAATGGTGGAGGCATCTAAAAAGGTTGGCAGGCATAACAGTCAAACTGGCAGTTTAGAGAGTTAAATGATACATTTACAGGGCTAAACGCCAACCTGCAGCAGCTCAAACAACACCGGCTCCCACACACACCAACCAACAAGCGCGCCACCATATTTAAAGGAAAGTTAGGCAAGCTCTGCGTCAAATCTCGCGATACTAGCACGAAGTCTCGCGATAACTTGAACATAGTGTGGAGCCGTGAGAAGTGAAAATAAGGCAGAGAAAATACCTGGCTTACATACAACATTGTCATACCCATTACCATGCCAATCACTCCGAGAGTTGTCATGACAGAAATATATATACATATATATATATATATGAAATCTTAGATATCTATGAAAAATTTCAGTCAGGACTCAGTTTTACTTAATCTTCTAGATTTCTTTGTCTTTTGTTGTTTGATAAATAATAAAAACACAGACAGCAAGAATATTAGGCTGCTGCCCTTTAAGACATAATGCACGGATACAAAGTACTGACACTGTTACACGTGTTTTTCCACTGTATAAGTTCACTTAAGGCATAACAGACTATGTCTGATAGGATACTCATCAAGACAGACATGCCAACATCATTTTTGTGTGAATTTGTCCATTCAAGCGAAAAACTCGAAAGAGAACTCAATATTTGCGCAAGTTCTAAGAGTTATGCAGTGTTTTTTTTTTTATTTGAATACTTTATTAAATACGACTGTAACCCTTGTTCCCTGAGAAGGGAACTAAACGTCAAAAGCTGTCTCTTTCCCTTCTCAGGGAACAAGGGTTACAGTCTTTCGAGGATGCCACTCCTCTAGTCGAGTGGGCTCTTAGCAGGAGAGGCGAAGGCAAATCGTGCTTCTCATATGCTGAAGATATAGCCTCTACAATCCACCTGCTAATAGTATGTTTAGAGGCAGAGGAACCCTTCTTATGTGACCCAAAACACACAAGCAACTGGTCCTACTTCCTCCAGCCCGAGGACCTATGCACATAGGGCTCCAAGGCTCGGACAGGACATAACAAATGTAGCTTCTCTTGATCAGCCGACACATGTGGTGGAGGATAAAAAGCCTGCAGGATTATAGACTGTGCCACACTTGATTGCACCTTGGGCACATAGCCAGGTCTAGGGTGGAGAATGGCTCTCCCTCTGCCTAGAGGCATCTGGAAGGCAGCTATGGCCAACACATAGACTTTAAGCGTGGACGGGGAGAGCCCGTCAGAGAAACGACTTTGGAGAAACTTTAGCACTGAAGCCAGTGGGCAGTTAACGTAGTGGCCATTTGATGTTCTCTGCACCATAAAGGGAATACATTCCACTTTAAGGCATAAAGTTGTGGAAGGAGCTCTAGAGTTTAAGATGGTCTCAACAACCTCTGTTGAGAGACCAATACTTACGAGTTTGTCCCCCTCAGGGGCCAGACCCACAGCTTCCACAGCTCTGGCCGAGGTTGATTTATTGAGCCCTCGGCCTGAGAAAGAAGGTCCCTCCTGATTGGAATCTGCCACGGAGGGCCTGCTTGAAGTGTTATGATGTCTGAAAACCATACTCGGGCTGGTCAGTATGGGGCTACTAGAAGCAGACTGACCCTGTGCTGCCGGACCCTCTCTAAAACTCTTGGGTGCAGAGTGATCGGGGGAAATGCGTACAGACGTTGCTTCACCCAGGGGAGCTGGATGCATGAGAGAAAACTAGAACGGAAAGTGTGTGTTCTCGTCAGAGGTGAACAGATCCACTTCCGCCTGGCCGAAACTTCCTCCAAATCAACTCCACCATCTCTGTGTGGAGTTTCCATTCCCCGGGCCTCAGCCCCTGCCTCGACAGGTTGTCTGCCCCCGCACCACAGAAGAACCTGAAGCGCTAGTCTGTATAGAGGGCGCAACCCAAGACACCCCTGCCAATTTATATATGAGACCACCGATGTATTGTCTGTTTGAACTAGAACATGATGGCTGTATGTTGGAAGGTCTGGAAGGAAATTTCTCAGAGCCAGAAACACCGCCAACATCTCCAGGCAATTGATGTGCTTCAAAAGATAATGGTCCTTCCATAAACCTCTGGTGTAGCGGACTTCCATGACAAGTCAAGTCAAGTCGCCTTTATTTATATAGCGGTTTTAACAATACAGATTGTTTCAAAGCAGTTTTACAGAGATAACAGGAAAATAATCCAACAAAGTTTGTGTCTAGAAGAAAATCCAGCTTAAGTTCAGTGATGGTTAATTTTTTATGTAAAAAAAAACGTTATTAATTTAGTTCATATATATACCCGCTCTGGAGAAAACCGTGATGTCACCGTCCAGCTAAGTTCAGTTCTCATATAATGGTGTCAATGCAGGCAGATCAATAATATTGTTGAATATTAAATTAAATGTCCCCAATCCACAGATCTACCCAGCACTTGTGTTTCAAAGCACTGAGGAGGCCTGAAAAGGCCTAAGGGCTGATTTAACTGCGAGGCCTACGACCGTCTGGCCAGACTCAGGAGGCCAGGTACTCATAGTGACCCTCAGTGAGGTGAGCACATGGCCTGCCTGGTAGGCAAACCAATCAGTAGGCTAGATAAAGAAGAGAGGTTTACTTTAGTCGTGCTAGGGCGCAATCTCACCTTCAGAAGCTCCCTGTTAAGGCCAGCTGAACTGATAGCAAAGCGCCCACTAGGTGCAAGAACCCAGTATCGCTGGGAAACCACTTACAGGGAGGCCTGGTGAGGCCTGCTACCTGATAACCAGTAGGCTGGCTACCTAGTGCCCATACTTGGGAACTGGCCTTCAGAGAGGCCTGGTGAGGCCTACTACATGATAGCCAGTCAGGCTAGCTGTCCAATTGCACATCCTTGGGAACTCGCCTTCAGGGAGGCCTGGTGAGGCCTACTTCCTGATAGCAAGCTAGAAACTGGTAGCTATGAACCCCGATTTCGGGTGTCAGTCCTAGGGTTGCCTGCTAAGGCCAGCTACCCAGTCCTGGGGCTCAGTCTCGAAGCGGCCTGTTAAAGCCGGCCGCCTGAAAATTATCTTAGGTAAGAAACTGACTGCTCTTGACCCGTAAGGTTGGGGACTGAGCTTCATGGTGGCCTGATTTCAAGGCCAACCGCCTGACAGTGGTCTTGCTAGCTGGCAAAAACTACCCACGATGTTGGGGGGTTGCCTTCTGGGAGGCATAAACGGCCAACCATACAGTGGCAAATCTCATTTGGCGGATCATAATCGGGGCTCACCTCGAGAGCATTGAAGCCAATTGTCTGATTGGCCAGTGAATTTAACAGCCAAGCACCCCATGTTGGGGCTCAGGGTCAGGGAGGCCTGCTAAGGCCAGTGCCTGACCATCAATACTGCTTGCTGTGTACCTTGTCACTCGAAAACTCATTTTAAGGATTTGAGAGGCCTACTCGGCCTAAAGCACGCTTACAAGCCAACCACTTTGAGTAGGGATGTAACCCCGGCATCCTGACCAAATTTGCCCAGTGGCCTCTGTCCATCATGGCCTCCTAATCATCCCCATATATATATACACTGATTGGCTTCATCACTCTGTCTCCTCTCCACCAGTAAGCTGGTGTGTGGTGGGCGTTCTGGCGCACTATGGCTGCCCGCGTTACATTCAAGTGGATGCTGCACAATGGTGGTGGTTGAGAAGATTCCCGCTTCCATGTGAAGCGCTTTGAGTGCCTAGAAAAGCGCTATATAAATGTAATGAATTATTATTATTATTAACACTGCTCAGAGTACATATGGTCCCACTCTACAGAGTGTTAAAGTAACACTGAAGCAGTGTTAAAGTTAATGAGATAGTTAAGTGATTAATTAAGTGATGATTGAGTATTAGTGATGAAGACCTGCTGTTAACAAGCAGAATCACTGAAGGAAAGAAAAAACACAAGAACTACAACTGACTTTTAGTCATAGCCTTACATTAAATCAGATGAAGATAAAAAGAAGACATTAAATCTGTGAAGATCTCAGCAGAGGAGGATCAGCTTCACTTATTACTAACCAGACTGACTTTATTTCTGTCAGACGTCTACAGAAGTTTTTATTGAGAATTAACAGAGGTTTAGATGTTGATGTTTTAGTCAACATAGAAAAAATAAAAAAAAAGACCATTATGGTGAACAGTGTTTCCTTTAGTTGGGCAATTTGACTCTTGACTTCTTATGTGAATGCATGGTCTTTGTCAAGTCAAGTCAAGTCATCTTCATTTATATAGCGCTTTTAACAATGGAGATTGTTTCAAAGCAGCTTTACAGAGATAAACATACAATTTACGGTAACAGAGATTGTTTTGGCTTTATAGCGATTTTGAATAATGTTATTTCCGGCTAAAGTTGGTTTTGATGGATTCACTTCCAGCAAAATTATCATTTGTTATTACATTAGGGGCCACTAAGACGACGGCGTTCTCTCTAAACAGACTTTAAACGCGAACCTGTGACCTGATGGCGTTCATATGCGCATTAAAAATTTATTCTATAGTTATATTCATTTGAATATGTGTGCGCAGGTTTGTAATTTCCCTACAAACCACGCCTAAACAAACTACTTGTCTTGCCTATAAATTTGATACAGAATTTTATTTTATCACTTCGGGGTACGCGAACCGGATTTTCAATAGCGCTTTATCTGTAGAGTGGGAAAGGGATCCTCCATAGGGAGAGGATAGTTGACACTTCAGCACTGCATTGTCATCGGGTCCAGGCGAATCTCCTTCGTCAGATCTGGATACGGCCTGGATCCGGCAGGCTGCAGGAAAACAGCGGGATAAACATAGACACTAAAGTTAGCGTAGATGCCATTCTTCTTATGATGTAACGAGTACATCTGTATTTAAGGGAAGTGTTCCCAGTTCCGGCTGACCTAATCTATGCAGCCTAACATTGAATTTATAGAAGTCTATAATGTATTATGTGTATGCTAGGTCAAAGAGATGTGTTTTTAGTCTAGCTTTGAACTGACAGAGTGTGTCTGCTTCCCGGACAATGGTAGGAAGACTGTTCCAAAGTTTTGGTGCTAAATAGGAAAAGGATCTACCGCCAGCAGTCGATTTTGATATTCTAGGTATTATCAACTGGCCGGAATTTTGAGATTGGTGCTAAATAGGAAAAGGATCTACCGCCAGCAGTCGATTTTGATATTCTAGGTATTATCAACTGGCCGGAATTTTGAGATCGCAATAGACGTGAAGGACTATAATGCTTTAAAAGCTCACTCAAGTACTGCGGAGCTAAACCATTTAGTGCTTTGTAAGTAATCAACAATATTTTAACATTTATACGATGTTTAATAGGCAGCCAATGCAGTGTTGACAGAACCGGGCTAATATGGTCATATTTTCTGGTTCTGGTAAGAACTCGAGCTGCTGCGTTTTGAACTAGCTGTAGTTTATTTATTAAGCATGCAGGGCAACCACCCAGTAGAGCATTACAATAATCTAGCCTTGATGTCATGAACGCATGAACTAATTGTTCTGCATTTGTTAATGAGAGCATATGGCGTAATTTAGATATGTTTTTAAGATGAAAAAAATGCGGTTTTACAGATACTAGACACGTGACTTTCAAATGAGAGATTGGTATCAAAGAGCACACCCAGGTTCCTAACCGACGACGAAGACTTAACAGAGCAGCCATCAAGTGTTAGACAGTATTCTAGGTTATTACGTGTGGAAGTTTTTGTCCAATAATTAGAATCTCTGATTTTTCAGAATTTAGTAGTAGGAAATTACTAGTCATCCAATTTTTTATATCGGCTATGCATTCCGTTAATTTTGTGAATTGGTAAGTTTCGTCGGGGCGTGAAGAAATATAGAGCTGAGTATCATTAGCATAACAGTGAAAACTAATTCCATGTTCCCTAATGATATCTCCTAAGGGTAGCATGTACAGAGTGAACAGCAACGGTCTTAGTACTGAGCCTTGTGGTACGCCATACTGAACTTGTGATCGAAAAGACATATCTTCATTTATTGCTACAAACTGATAACGGTCAGATAAGTATGATTTAAACCATGCTAGTGCAACTCCACTAATGCCAACATAATTTTCGAGTCTATTTAAAAGAATGTTGTGGTCAATAGTATCAAATGCAGCACTAAGATCAAGTAACACTAATACAACCACGATCGGATGATAAGAGCAAATCATTTGTGACTCTGATGAGAGCTGTCTCGGTACTATGGTACGGTCTGAATCATGACTGAGAATCCTCGCAGATATCATTTCTTTCTAGAAAGGAACACAGTTGTGAGGATACTGCTTTTTCTAATATCTTTGATAGAAAAGGCAGATTCGAGATCGGCCTCTAATTGACTAATTTTGTATGATCAAGTTGCGGTTTTTTAACAAGCGGTTTTATCATAGCCAGCTTAAAGGTTTTTGGTACGTATCCTAGAGACAAAGACGAATTAATGATAGTAAGAAGAGGATCTATGACCTCTGGAAGCATCTCTTTCAGTAGTTTAGTCGGTATAGGGTCTAACATACATGTTGTCGATTTAGATGATTTAACAAGTTTAGAAAATTCGTCCTCTCCTATGGCAACAAATGTATCAAATTTTTCCTCATGGAGACTACAATGCACTGTCTGATGCGATACTGTGGTAGACGGTTGCATAGTTATAATTTTGTCCCTAATATTATCGATCTTATAAGTGAAGAAGTTCGTAAAGTCATTATTGCTGTGTTGCTTGGACACTTCTGAGCTTGAAGCTTTCTTTTTCGTTAGTTTAGCTACTGTTTCAAATAAATACCTAGGATTATGTTTATTTTCTTCTAATAAGGTTGAAAAATAAGCAGATCTAGCAGCTTTTAAAGCCTCTCTGTAAGCAATCGAGCTCTCTTTCCATGAAATCCGAAATACCTCTAGTTTAGTTTTCTTCCAGTTGCGCTCCATTTTTCTGGCTGCTCTCTTAAGGGCCTGGGTGTGCTCGTTGTACCACGGAGTTGGACTATTTTCTTTAATCTTCTTTAAGCGCAATGGAGCAACTGCATCTAAAGTGCTGAAAAAGAGAGAGTTAAAAGTTTCTGTTGCAATATCGAGTTCTTCTAAGCTATCTGGGATGCTGAGATGATGAAACTGATTAGAAAGATTATTGATAAAGCAATCTTTAGTGGCAGAAGTTATAGGTCTAACGTATTTATAACACGGAGTCGGCTTTGCAGCCTTGGCTAAATATAATTTACATGAGACTAGATAATGATCTGAGATGTCATCGCTCTGCTGCAGAATTTCAACGGCATCAATATCTATTCCATGTGATAGTATTAGATCTAGAGTATGATTACGACAATGAGTAGGTCCCAACACGTGTTGTCTCACTCCAATTGAGTTTACAATATCTTTAAATGCCAGTCCCAATGCATCTTTTTCATTATCTACATGTATATTAAAATCACCAACAGTTAGTACTTCATCTGCAGCCAATACTAATTCTGATAAAAAAGTCAGCAAATTCTTTGATAAAATCTTTATGGTGCCCTGGTGCCCTGTATGCAGTAGCCAGCAGAATTCTCAAATGTGATTTATCGTTTACACTATATATTTTTACATTAAGAACCAACACTTAAAAAGAAGTATATTTAAAACTAGATTTCTTAGTGGTTTTGAAAATATTACTATAAATTACAGCAACACCTCCCCCTTTGCCTTTCAGACGAGGTTCATTTTTATAACTGTAATCTTGTGGGGTTGACTCATTTAAAGTAATATAATCATTTGGTTTTAACCAGGTTTCTGTCAAACACAGCACATCTAGATTATAATCTGAAATCATATCATTAACTATGAGTGATTTAGGAGTAATGGATCGAATATTCAGCAACCCAAGCTTTATCATTTGCTCATCTGTATTATATCTGTTTTTTATTTGTTGAACATCAATAAAATTTCTAACCTGACGTTTTTTGGATTTCCAAATTCGGGGAACAGACACAGTCTCTATATGCTGATATCTAGGTGAAAGAGTCTCTATGTGATGGGATTTATCTGACCTTGGTGACGTGAGGCCGCTAGCAGACGGTCGGTTTAGCCAGTCTGTCTGCTTCCTGACCTGAGCCCCAGATTGTCATGTTTTAGCTCTAAGACTATGAGCCAAATTACTAGAGAGAAGAGCAGCACCAGCCCAGGAGGGATGAATACCATCTCTTTTCAACAGGTCAGGCTTGCTCCAAAAACTTTTCCAATTGTCTATGAATTCTACATTATTTTGCGGACACCACTCAGACAGCCAGCGATTCAGTGAGGCCAATCTACTAACTATCTCATCACTCCTGCGAACAGGAAGGGGGCCAGAGCAAATTACAGTGCCTGACATCATACTTGCGAGTTCAAACTCCTCTTTAATATTAATTTTGGTGATCTCCGACTGGCGGAGTCGAACATCATTAGTGCCGACATGAATAATGATCTCAGAGAATTTACGATTAGCATTAGCCAGCACTTTTAAATTTGCTGTGATGTCAGGTGCTCTGGCTCCCGGCAAACATGTGTGACTATTTTCACGTTCCGTGTGATCGAATCACCAATTACCAGGGCACAATCAACAGAATTCTCAGTGGGTGTTTCACTGAGTGGGGCAAATCGATTTGTTATGGGAATCGGAACGGAAGAGTGGTTCTTTGATCCGCGACTAGAACGGTGATCTCTCACAGTCACCCATCTGCCCTGCTGCACAGGCTCTACTTCAGCCAGAACCGAATCATGTAAAGAGTTCACTATGCTAGGCGCATCCAAAACACTATCTAAAGATCTAGCAATCTTACCATCCTCAATTAAAGTTTCGATGCATGTCTCTAGTTCTGAAATCTTCTCGGTCAGCCTGACTGTCTCCTTGCATTTATCACATGTAAATCCTATATTGGCATCGGAGAAGGCTATACTAAACATATGACACGTGACACAAGTGACAATAACAGGACAAGACATTACTCACCGTATTTGTTGACTGATTCTTACTTACCTGGACTTATGAACTCAAAGGCGCGGGCGCGCGAGAGAAAATAAATAAATAAATCGCACGGGTGGTGCGTTAACAGGCTAACGTTAGCGAGTTAGCGTGCTGTGTTAACAATAACGGAAGCTAGAGATGTAAGGTTAATCTCAGATGTTGGGTAAGCTGTATTTAGTAGTATAAACAACTAGAAATGATAGTAAATGATAAATGATGGCTCAAAACAGAAAGAAATACGAGGCTCAGGCGGAGCTTACAACCTCGAAGCAAACAAACACACAGCAGGCAGCGAGGCAGACAGGATCGATCAGCGATCCAGACAGCTAACATTGTTAACAGATCCAGACAGCCTTTGTAACATTGTTTACCAAAACACATAATTTGTTGCAAAGAAAGCCAAAAACAAAGGTGGTCTGGAGATAGGCCTATAGTTTACAACATAATAAAGAACAAAAAAAATGACCAAAAGTTGTAATATTTTATTAATAGTTTTTTTTCAACAACATTATTTTTTGTTTATACAGATCTGACATCAAGCTGATTTTTTTTTGTTTTTATATTGGGAAAGTAATCTTTGGACACACACACACAGACATCAAGAATCCACATATGAATCTCAACAATGGTGAAATGCTTTATGCCGCAATGCATTCTGGGAGGCACCATCGTTTAAAAATCTTGGCTCCCAGCATGCATTGTAGCATGAAGCATGTCACAATTGTTGAGATTCATATGCTGATTCTTGATGTCTGTTTGTTTCTAAAAAAAAATAGTAATGATTTTCAAAAACTGTCTGCAATGTATGTAAAAATTCAGAATGTCTGCTCTGTGTCAAGAAAGGTGAAAGTTATTTATTAAAAACAAATTACAACTTTTGGTCAGGGATAAGATTAGAGAACCATTCTATTTTTTTATTATGAAAACTACTTCACCTGAACACCTTTGTTTATTGTTTCCTTTGTAACAAATTATGTGCTTTGGTAAACACTGTTACAAAGACCAAAATTGCGCTTAAAATGCCAAGAGTCAAACTGCTCAACTAAAGGCAACTTCAGACTTGCGCTCTGAACGGAGTGGAGAGCACTTTGGGGACATAGCCGGGTCTTGGTTTGAGAATGACTTTAGAGTCGTTTGGCCCAAACTCAATTCACGTAGCGCTCACAGAGAGTGCGTGCAGGTCACCCACTCGCTTGACTGAAGCAAGAGCCATGAGAAAAGCGTTTTATTAACGAGAGACAGCGCAGATCCACAGACTGTAGTGGTTCGAAGGGGTCGCCCTTCATAGCGTCTAGGACCGTGGAAAAGTCCCAGACCGGAACCAGAGGGGGTCGATGAGGGTTTAGTCTCCTAGCCCCTCTAAGGAAGCAGATTATGAGATCGTTCCTTCCCAGTGGCTGGCCATGCAAGGGTTTTGTAAACGCTGCTATGGCTGCCACCTACACTTTGAGCGTGGAGGAGGACCAGCCGGAAAACACTGACCACTTAGAAGCGTAGAGCCGTCTCGTAGAGGGCGCTCTAGCCTGTGTAATCGTATTCAGCACTCCTACTGGGAGATCAGCAGGTACCCGTTGATAGCCCATACATGCAGGGCCCATAAGTCGGGGCGCGGGTGCCAAATCCCGCCCTTGGGCTGAGAAAGGAGATCTTTCTTCACTGGGCTAGACCACGGGGCCGTGCTCACTAACTGCATCTACTCCGGGAACCAACCTTGGTTCCTCTAGAGCGGCGCCACGAGGAGCACAGAGCATTTGTTCTCCCTGATTCGCTTGATCACCTGTGGTAACAGCGCGATCGGGGGAAACGCATAGAGCGGGCGGCTGGGCCAGTTGTTTCCCTGTTCTTTGCGAAAAATATTGGGCAGTGCGCGTTCTCTGATGACACGAAGAGATCGATTTCCGCTCTGCCTAAAGTGTCCCATAGTAACTGGACTACCTGAGGGTGCAGGGACCATTCCCCTGGGGGAACGTTGTCTCTGGACAGCATGTCTGGACCCACGTTCCGACAGCCTGGCAAGTGCGCCGCCATTAGCGAGCGCAGGTTGTGCTGAGACCACACGAGGAGGCGTTCTGCCAGTGCGTAGAGGCTCCGAGATCTTAGACCGCCCTGGCGGTTTATGTAGGACACCACCGCCATGTTGTCTGTGCGGACTAGGACATTGTGGCCCTTTAAGAAGGGGAGAAAATGCCCCAGGGCGTTCTCGACCGCTTTCATCTCTAGACAGTTTATGTGTAAGCGCCCTTCATGGGCTGCCCACAGGCCGAAGACCGGCCTGCCCTCGTAGAGGGTAGGGGTGTCACGATTCTCCAAATCCTCGATTCAATAAAATTTTCGATTCTAAGGTCACGGTTCAATTTGATTCTCGATTTTTACATTTATTTTTTTTAAGCCGAAACCGGCCAATCAGGATGCTATCTGTCTTACATGCGCTTCATGAGGCACATACGCAAGGTCTCTCGCTCTCTCCCTCTCTGCCGTGCACGCGCTATATGGTTTGGAGCACAGTTTTTTATGTCTCGCATGCACGCTCTTCCTCGCTCACTCTAGATTCCGGGAGATTTTAACTAATTTACGGGCATCAGAGCCGCTATCAATATGCGGGAGACTCGGACGTGACATGGGGGTGTGGCAGTAGGATTGGGTATCGGTTGGGTTTTATCCGATTCCAGTACCTACTCGGTATTTTTTAAACGGTTCCGGTGCTTAAACGGTTCTTGAAACGGTACTTAAGAAAACGAAACCGCACACACTTAATAAAAAAATAATACCCTTTTATTTACAGGGCCAAACTGGACACAATATTAACTTAAATCTTTAAACAATATAAATACAAGTAACATATGGTAATAATAAAACCAATATAAAATAAAAAAAAATTACATTACATTTTACACATTTACATAATATCAAATAAAATAGATTTAATAATTGGGGGGGTATATCCCCCCCATCCCAACCACAAATTACGCTCCTGCTGGTGTAACCTATGTTCTCTCAATAGGGAACGAGACGCTGCCAAGCTCCTTGCGCTGCCGACCAGCTTCCTTTTTCAGCAGAGAAATCTGAGGAGCAGATGGCACGCGCGCGCCAACATAATATGACGACGTAAGTGCGTCGAGGCGGCGCCCGCGCCATCTGCCAATGGGTTGGCTTGATTCTATATAGGATTCAGACTATCGGCACACCCAGAGGGCGTTCTGACGCGTAATTTTACACTTGAAATGCAGCCAAACCTTGCAAGCAAGAGCGCGCATGCGAGACAGAAGAGACTGTGCGTGTGTGTGCCTAATTAAGTCAGGCACCGAAATCAGGCACCGAAATTGTCGTTCTTATTCGGTCTGGTTACTACCGTTTACGTCGGAACCGGTTCCCTATTGGCACCCAGTTTCGGTACCCAACCCTATGTGGCAGCATCGACGATTGCATTTTTTAATTCGAAGTTCGAGATTGTGAATTAATTTCGGTCGATTTCGATTCAAAATCGAAATCGTGACACCCTTAGTAGAGGGCGCTCCAACCTGAGTTGGAGGCGTCTGTCGAGATAAATTTTTGTTTCGAGTTTGTTCCCAGATCCACGCCTGACTTGTACCAGTCTGAAACCTTCCAGGGCTCCAGTGCTGTAACACAGTTCTGGGTCACCTTGAGGCGAACGCAGCCAGAGGTCCATGCTCGAAGCGGGACCCGCGTTTTCAGCCAGTGCTGGAGGGGGCGCATGTAAAGTAGGCCGAAGCACTGCCGAGGTCGAAGCCATAAGGCCAAGCATCCTCTGAAAGTTTTTGAGAGGGAGAAAACTGCCGACCTTGAAAGACGCTGCTAAACTTTGTATCCGCAGCGCACGCTGTGACATCAGCCGCGCTGTCATTGATACAGAGTCTGTTCCCAGAAAGGAAATTTTCTGACTGGGAGACAGCGAGCTCTTGGTCCAGTTGACTTGGAGACCCAAAACTCGCAAATGGCTGAGTAATAAAGCCCTGTATGCTATGAGCTCTGTCTCTGACTGGGCTAGAATTAGCCAGTCGTCCAAATAGTTCAGTATTCACATCCCCCGTAGTCTCAGGGGTCACTTCGTGAATTTACGGGGTGCTAAAGATAGACCGAACGGCAGGACGGTGTACTGATAGCTCTGGCCCTCGAAGGCGAATCGCAAGAAAGGCCTGTGATGGGGCGTTATCTGGATCTGAAAATAGGCATCCTTCAGATTCACTGAGATAAACCAGTCCCTCAGGCGAATTTGCGCAAGGATTTGTCTGGTCGTGAGCATTTTGAACGATCTCTGCCTGAGGGCTTTGTTCAAGCGCCTGAGATCTAAGATGGGTCTGAGTACGCCATATTTTTAGGGGACAAGGAAATACCTGTAGAAACCTGATTCACTCTGTATCAGAGGGACGGTTTCTATGGCCCCTTTTTTCAGCAGTTTTGCCATCTCGGCACGAAGTAGATGTGCTACTTCGTCTTTCACATGAATGTGTGTCATTGAATGGGCCGTGCTTATGTGTAGGGGTGAACACTGGGAAGTGGGCACATTCCCTACATGTATAACACCGTTGGCGTGAGCCAGTTTTATTGATGTGGGCCGTGAATGTGTGTAGGTCATTGAACGGGCCATGCTTATGTGTAGGGGTGAACACTGGGAAGTGGGCACATTCCTACATTTATAACACCATCGGCGTGAGCCAGACAAACAGACATAATGCTCTTTTTGAGATTTTCTGGCAGCGGAGGCGGCGCTGTGTTCCGGTAAGGCGGCTGCTGTTTTGAGCGACCTGTCGCGGAAATGAAACCTTCAGCACAAAGTTCTGCCAGGAAGACTTAATTATGACGTCACTTATTACCTTCACATCTATCCAGTCACGTCCTTATACTCGCTGTATAAAAGATTGGTACTCACACACGTTTGAGTTCGCAGATGCTGTCGCGACAACTACCTCCATCCTCCCCACCACCACCAGGATGGTCCCGTCCATAACTCCCAGGGGGGGGGGGGCCTGCCTTCATCTTCAGGCAGGAAATGCAGATCCACTACCCTCGGATCATGAACTACGGACGGGGCCTACTCCAAATAACTTTATGAATAATTACTTGCTGGGCTGTCAATAAATGTATGCTTAATTATATCATTATATCTCCCGAGTCTTTCTGGTAGAACTGAAGCGTCTGGGAATGAAGTGTCGCATGGCTTGCGACGTCTTCTGCACCTCCGAATAGCGCTCAGTGAAGCCTTTAACCGCCGGGCCGAAGAGACCGGACGGAGACACAGGCACGTCGAGGAAGTGGCTCTGTCGGACTCCTTCATGTCGGACAAAGTTAGCCACAAGTGTCTCTCAGTGACAGTGAAAGACGCCATGTTCCTCCCGATGGCCTGTGCAGCGGACTTGGTGGCTCGTAGCGCTAAGTCTGTGGCGCTTCTGAGGTCCGTGAAATTTTCCGGATTCGGGCCCGCCTCCTCCATGGTGCGGAGAAGGTTGGCCTGATAAATTTGAAGCACAGCTATAGAATGAAGCGCTGAAGTGGCCTGACCGGCGGCGGCATAGGCACAACCAATGAGAGCCGAAGTAGTCCTGCATTTGAAACAACGCCTCGGCTCTTTTAGGAGAAGGTGTGTCACGGGACGAACGACGAGTGACGAGGAGATGGCCGGCTTCAGGTCTGCGAAGTAGATGGCTCGTCCCGCTGTAGAGCTCATCGGCGGCGCAGGCTTCTCCGAAGAGTCAGCGATGTGTACACTTCGCTGAAGAGATGAAAAATCAAAGAACACCCTATCTGGACTCTGCTTATATAGACATAAGCCACCCCCATTCTGGCGGGACGTGATGTGCACGAGCGCCCGCGCCCTCATTGGTGCTTACGTCACGTACAGTCCATCGATAGGTTGCAGCAGTTGCTGCAGAGCAACCAATAGGCGCGCGAGCCGCCTTGTCTAGGTCTGCCCTGTGCAGCAATGCGTTTTAAATTAATGCCAAATTAAGGATAATTTTTTGGCTTCAGTATTCTCGAGAAACGCTAGCTTACGCAACACGAGAGAACCTGTGTTTGTAGTCTCCATTTCAAAGTGGATGACTAGGAACAGTGTTTTAGGCCAAATGGAGGGGAAAAATGTAAAAGTTAATTTGCAAAGAAGAGGAACAAGGAACATCTTCTTCCCAACCTCCTTAAGCTAAACGCTGTCGAGTACAGGTGAGAAGGCTGTTGAAGTGTTTAATTTGTACCATAATGCTGTTTAAAGAGTAGACAAAGTACTACTCTTATTATAAGTACTACAAAGTACTACAATAATGGTTTTGTTAATTTGTTAAACCCTTTGTCAACCACTGTTCATGCTGACAAAAAAGACAACAAAAAAAAAAAACAGGAATTTCTCGACCCAGAGAGAGTTAACATTGTTCATTTACATATACTACCAACACTGTAACAATTCAAAGCGGGTTGAAAATCAGCGAACTTACAATTTATGTCTTGTGTTTTATGCCAGATTTTATACAGCCATTACCTATTACCACCATTTTTGTTTTTTTACTTAATGAATGGCTAAACTAATGAGGTCAATCCCCATGTGTTCTATTATGTGCCCCAGATAGTGTAGGCGGCTGTTATATTAACCGCTTACAGCAAATTCAGCAGTTGCCTCAGATCAAAGGCAACAACCAGTTCTCCTCACTATTCTGTTCACTATTATGAGCATCTCTCTTGATTTTTACTTAAAAAAATATTTATAGACTAGACTGAACAGAGTTCATCAAAAACTATTGAATGTTTTTTTCTTCAAATAACGGACAACAACTGAATCTATACATTTATTTATGTGGCAATTTTCATTGTTTTGACCAGCAAATGGAAAATGGAACCATGCCTTCATATTTTTACTTTACTTTGTTCAAGGAGTTTGTTCACATTAAATATTTCATCCTAATATTGACAATTACAGTTTATTTAGCAATTATATTATTGAATGCCATCATTTTGTTTGTGGTGTTTAAAGAGAGATCCCTTCATGAGCCAATGTACATCCTGATATTTTGCTTGTCTGTAAATGATCTCTATGGGTCAGCTGGTTTTTTCCCTAGGATAATGGTTGATCTCCTTTCTGATACAAATACCATTTCTAGGCCAGCGTGTTTTGTTCAGATTTTTACAATTTATTCTTTTGCGATATCTGAATATACAATATTAACTCTGATGGCATATGACAGATATGTTGCCATATGCAACCCTTTAAAATATCATAAAATTATGACCTCAAAAGTAACAGCATCGTACATGGCAATAGCATCCCTTTATGCAGCATTTTCTATGGGTCTTGTTATTTTCTTCTCAGCCAGGTTGCCTTTGTGTGGGACTGACATAGCTCGACTGTACTGTTCCAACTGGTCTGTGGTTCGGCTCTCTTGTGGGACTTCCACTTTGAGTAACAACATACTTGGATTTTTTGTCTCAACAACGACAGTTTTTCTCCCTGCCTTCTTCATTTTATATACTTATGTCCGAATTTTGATCATTTGTCAAAAAAGCTCTAAAGAATTTAGGGGGAAAGCATTACAAACATGTCTTCCTCACATTATAAGCTTTCTGAACTACTCTATAGCATCGTTTTGTGACATTGCTCTAAGTCGGTATGATTCAGACAAATACAAGATTGTGGGTATATTTTTTTCAGTGGAATTTCTTATTATACCTCCTGTTCTCAATCCTCTTATTTATGGCTTAAATTTGCCAGATATTCGCAAAAACATTTTATGCTTGTTCCAACGGTCAAAAATTGCCCATTTCCCATGAATAAGTAATTAAAGGAGAAAATTACATTTTTAAAAGCTACTTGGATATCACAGTGGGGTTTTTTATCATAAAACTTAATTTTCTGAAATGATTTGTTTAGTGCTACAAGATGAGGCACATTATTTTCTCATGTAACAGATACTTCTGATGTCATCATAAAACAAGTCAACATCTCCTTGATGTTTTGTAACAATCTCCACTTTAATATTCAACAAAATACTCATGGCACATTTCCTTATTGTTACTTGTTACTCAAAACTGTGCAATTTAATATATTAATGGGTGCAAATGAATATATTTTGCTGGTATTTGTATTAACATGCTTTGTCTCAACTGTGTTTGAATCTAGAATTTTTTTTCTTGCTTTAAGTAATTCACATTTCAATTCAATTCACATTTATTTGTATAGCGCTTTTCACAATACATATAGTTTCAAAGGACCTTTACAGAAAATGGATGCGTCTCCATTACAATTTAGTATGATCAGAGCTGACTATGTCCAAGTAATGTATTCAGAATTTAAGGCAGAAACAATGAGCTCACTGAAGTAATTATTACGAGTTGTGGACATAATGATTATAATATATGGAAAAAAGTAGCATTGGTGCATATTGATTCAGAGATTGCGTCATCTGAAGTCCTCGCAGGAGTTGGTAATCTCTTCACAAGTTTGGGGCATCTGAAGTCTTCGTAAGAGGCTGGATCCAAACTGGAGCTGACGTACTCTCTAGTTACTTTGGGATGGGCATCCTGAGATAAAACAGAAAACCAAATGGAAAATAATTAGTGTAGCTGCTGTACTGTACTGTCACCAGATTACATTTGAAAGTTTAATATTTACATTATATTAAAAATGTATAATTAAAAACCCTATAAAACTATACCTGTTTTAATTATTCTGTCCTGTATATACATGGACTTGTAGGATGAATACATTTGCTTGAATGGAGCTATCAAAGCAGCACAAGTCTTGATTGTGAGTGACCATGCCAGGTAGAGTCCCATATTCATTAAAGACAAAGACACATTTCTTAAGAGAAGTTAAAAATGGACAAGGGAACATGTAAAACCATTAAAAACTACACAAATATATTATTATATACAGCGGTAAAAACATGTCTCTTATGTGGTAGTGTCACAGCCATACCACCCTGTCAGGCCCGACTAGCATGGGAATCATAAGCATCATTTGGGTAAGATATTGTAGTGAGTCACAAATGGGTTTCTCTTGTAGTCTGTAAAACTACAACATAGATGTCTGACAGTGTTCGCTATGGCCACAACTTTTCTCTTTATTCTATCTCCAAATATTACCCCCTGACTTCAGAACAATGCCCTTTCACACCTTATTTCTTTCCCAAGGACTTCTGAAACTAACACATGACTGTCATTCACTTGCAATCCTGTAAATTAACACCCCACTGAAACATGTTTTTAACTGAAATATTTGGTTTAACTGATTTAACTGAAATATTTGGTAACACTTTATTTTACAGTGGTTTTGTTACACGTTACATGTAATTTTTATACCACTAACCAAACATTGATCCTAACTAAACATATAGTAAGTACATGTTGTTAATTAATATGACCCTGTATTTAACTGTATAATTAAAGTAAGGATATGTTTAAAAAACAACAATTTCTATGTGCTATGTGTGTGTCTTGGACAGAAAAATGCAATATGAATATATTGAAATATAAATATATAAACATACAGTATTGCTTGGTCCGAATCAAATTTCAATTTAACCCCCTTCATGGTCCCAGGTGATATTGTTTCAATGGCATTAAGCAGTTTATATCTTATTTAATTTTATTATATGAATGTATTTCATTGTTGTCAGAGAAAACAACTAAGAAATAAATCTGAAAAGTATACAAGTATACATAATATTCTTCATCTAAAACATCAGCCATAAGCCTCACTTTGACAAGTTGTTTGACCTTTTAAGCAAAGGGATTTAATTGTTGTTGTAATGTCTAATTAAACCTGAAGGTCCATTTATCTCAGCCCACTGGGAGATGTGGTGGTCAAGATGCTGTCCTGGAATGGTCAAGGGACCATAGGAGTGAAAACAAGTTAATGAGTTGTTAATTACATGTTTTGAGTTACATCATTTGGTGGTGAACTAAAAATATTTGTATTTGCTACCATAAAACTGAACACTATTTGACATTGAAACAATTTAACAAATTTACAAAACATGTAATCTAAAAAAAAAGTGATAAAATGTATATAAGAGTAATGATTAAAAGTTGTTTAAACTATTTTAAGGTGTTGTTAGGGTGTAATTAATTATATAATTAAGTACTGAGTAATATTAATTAATTTAGGTTTAGGAGTAGTGTTTGGTTTTGGGCTTGTAATTATGCATAATTCTTATAAATGTAGTAAGTATACAGTATGTAACGTGTAACAGACACTGTAAAATAAATTGTGACATAAAATTAAAATTTTCCAGCAGTTAGAGGCTAATAAATGAGGCTGAAAAAATAAAATAAAATTTCCAGGGAGGAAAAGTTAATTTGGTTTGAGGTCAGCTTTCTATTGAATTGTAGACCTATTATTGCTAAGCAACTTGCTAAATTGCTAAACTTTTATTAAAAAAAAAAAAAAAACGGTTTCACAGACAAGGCTTAAGCCTAGTCCCAGACTAAAATGCATGTTTGAGCTGTTTTAACTGAAAAGCAACTTAAATATGTAAGCCATTGTTTTGTCTCAAGATGCACATCAAAAATGTTTTTTCTAAGGCATATTTATAAAAGCCGCTTGAATGTCCTAATTGTACGGAGCTCCTAAATGGATGTGGTGGTGGAAAAAATTTGGGATGGGAGAATTTTTTTTTTTTCAAATCTTCCCCCGGGTTTGTAATTTTTCTATTTTTTTTCTCAAAACGAGCTTTATAATATAAATTGGTCTCTATGAGCAGGCGACTGAGAGACAAGTCCGAATGAGGGACTGTCTGCAAATTGCAAAACCACAACCCTTTTGCACATTTTATATTATGAAAAATATTCAGCAACTTCACTGTGACTGTACTGTCACCAAATTCAGTCCACACATCACTGCTCTCCTGCTGGTTATAATACAACACATTCATAATATGATTATTTATTATGAAACAAAATCAATAACTTCACCGTTATCAACCCCTTATATTAACTGTTATATTCAATAATACACTGTTATACAGTACAATCCCATCAAATTCAGTAAGCAATTATCATGCAAAAGCTATGGCTGGAACTAGTATTTTAGCTGCGTATAAATAATTTGTGTAAAGAATAGGCCTACCTTTTTTTTATGTGCAATTACTTGGCAAACTAAGTATAACCAGCAGGAGAGCAGTGATGTGTTAACTGAATTTGGTGTGTTACTGTCACGGAGTGGTCAACAGTGGTGGAAAGTAACGAAGTACAAATACTTCGTTACTTTACTTAAGTACATTTTTCACGTATCTTTACTTTACGTAATGTGGCGTGGGGAGGTGATGCAGACTAAGGTAAGCAGCCTGGAAGTTCACATTAATAAAACTCTAATACGGTTTACATGGTAGCCAACTACGCCACCTCAGGACTTTCACCCAAGGATATGTAAGACAATACAGGTTCGTTCTTACCAAGGAGGACTGAGACAGTTCTGACAATTAAAAGCAATTTATTACAAAAATATTTTCACATTGAGGACACCACATTCATTAATAAATACCTTTCAGACATTTACCTCTTAATTACCCACAGATGTTAATACAAAAAAAGGTATTTTTCAATAAAACAAAATAGATAAATACTGGGTTAATCAAAGACACTAACAGGAAAAGGAATCCCTGACCCACCTTGTAAGTAATCACTCATTAGACTGCACCCACACGCAGTGACCCTCACTACAAAAGGCAATGAAACAAATCCACACTCCAATGTGTTGAACACTACACCCCAAAAGCGGGTGGGCCAGATAGCCTTTCCAAAATGTCTCAGAGAGAAAACCACAGCACTTAAATTGCAGGTTCCCTAAAAAAATACTCACAACACACAGCATGTTAATACAGAAGACAAAAGCAGCAATACATTTACAATCAAGACAAAACAGCAGCGTAGTCTGGGTCCGTGTGTCCTGCTGATAACAGAGCTCCGAGCACGCTGTTAGACACGACCCCAACCTACACACACGGTTACAGCAGTGAAGTTTAAGCATCTTTAAAGCATAAAAGAATCCCCAAAAAGAGATCATACTCACTGCGTCAGAACAACGCATCTAAAACCACTGCATGCTGCAACATGCTCTCACTGCACTGCAACAACTGCAGAACAGGCTTTATGTTACACACAAATATAACACAAAAATAAATCACATGCCACTTTACATTCATCCACATACCAGAGATTGGAGAAACAAGTAACCCAAACTACACGACTCCATCCGGGAAAGGCATAAAATGGACAATTAGGAATGGCTGAACACAAGCTCAGCTACCTGTGCACCTTGCTTTTATTAAAAGTGCAATCATGATAATGATTAACCAGCCGGTATTGAACACAGCTGAATCCATGGGGAAATTATTCCTGTTCTCCACCAGGGGGAGTAATGGAGGAAAATCCCCAATCTGCTACAATCCACCCCACCCATTTGCGTCGTCGTCCCGACGATGGACCACGAAGCCCATGACTCTCAGCTCCAGGGTCTAAAAAATAAAGTGGTGTTGGGCTACGAATTCCTGGGTGACTGCGCTCCTCTCCTACCCCATTATATTCTGGCATAATCACCCCTTTTCTAACACCTATTTCCCTAGGGACGTACATCACAAACTCAGTGGTCGGGAAACAGATAGAGAGAATACTGAGGGCTGGAGCATTAATACTTGTAAGCCCTACGACTTGTGCTTAACGCAGGCATGCAGTATCTGCCTCCAACCGGGCTACCAGCTCCAACAATCGTTACAAGTCCTCTGCCATGACGGCTACGCATTGAGAAACACGAGTGAGACACTTACTGACTGCCATGACGGCTACCCAACGAGAAACACGAGTGAGGCACTTGCTGCCGGTCCTCTGCCATGACGGCTACACGAGTGAGGCACTTGCTGCAGGTCCTCTGCCATGACGGCTACACGAGTGAGGCACTTGGTGCAGATCCTCTGCCATGACGGCTACACAACGAGAAACACGAGCGAGGCACTTGCTGCAGGTCCTCTGCCATGACGGCTACACAACGAGAAACACGAGCGAGGCACTTGCTGCAGGTCCTCTGCCATGACGGCTACACGAGTGAGGCACTTGCTGCAGGTCCTCTGCCATGACGGCTACACAACGAGAAACACGAGCGAGGCACTTGCTGCCGGTCCTCTGCCATGACGGCTACACGAGTGAGGAACTTGCTGCAGGTCCTCTGCCATGACGGCTACACGAGTGAGGCACTTGCTGCAGATCTTCTGCCATGACGGCTACACAACGAGAAACACGAGCGAGGCACTTGCTGCAGGTCCTCTGCCATGACGGCTACACAACGAGAAACACGAGCGAGGCACTTGCTGCAGGTCCTCTGCCATGACGGCTACACGGGTGAGGCACTTGCTGCAGGTCCTCTGCCATGACGGCTACACAACGAGAAACACGAGTGAGGCAAAGAAACTTCAAAACACACCTGCCCAACCTAATGGAGCCTACTGCTGTTTTGTCTTCCCAAAAGAAATAAAAATAAAATCAAACTTGAGTAGAAGGTCTCAGCCTCGATTGGGTAAGGACCCTGCCGACTACGCCAAATGTGGCGTGGGGAGGTGATGCAGACTAAGGTAAGCAGCCTGGAAGTTCACATTAATAAAACTCTAATACGGTTTACATGGTAGCCAACTACGCCACCTCAGGACTTTCACCCAAGGATATGTAAGACAATACAGGTTCGTTCTTACCAAGGAGGACTGAGACAGTTCTGACAATTAAAAGCAATTTATTACAAAAATATTTTCACATTGAGGACACCACATTCATTAATAAATACCTTTCAGACATTTACCTCTTAATTACCCACAGATGTTAATACAAAAAAAGGTATTTTTAAATAAAACAAAATAGATAAATACTGGGTTAATCAAAGACACTAACAGGAAAAGGAATCCCTGACCCACCTTGTAAGTAATCACTCATTAGACTGCACCCACACGCAGTGACCCTCACTACAAAAGGCAATGAAACAAATCCACACTCCAATGTGTTGAACACTACACCCCAAAAGCGGGTGGGCCAGATAGCCTTTCCAAAATGTCTCAGAGAGAAAACCACAGCACTTAAATTGCAGGTTCCCTAAAAAAATACTCACAACACACAGCATGTTAATACAGAAGACAAAAGCAGCAATACATTTACAATCAAGACAAAACAGCAGCGTAGTCTGGGTCCGTGTGTCCTGCTGATAACAGAGCTCCGAGCACGCTGTTAGACACGACCCCAACCTACACACACGGTTACAGCAGTGAAGTTTAAGCATCTTTAAAGCATAAAAGAATCCCCAAAAAGAGATCATACTCACTGCGTCAGAACAACGCATCTAAAACCACTGCATGCTGCAACATGCTCTCACTGCACTGCAACAACTGCAGAACAGGCTTTATGTTACACACAAATATAACACAAAAATAAATCACATGCCACTTTACATTCATCCACATACCAGAGATTGGAGAAACAAGTAACCCAAACTACACGACTCCATCCGGGAAAGGCATAAAATGGACAATTAGGAATGGCTGAACACAAGCTCAGCTTCTTCTTCTTCTTCTTTCAGTTTAATGGCGGATCGCAAACCAGTGTTTATAGGTGCATACCGCCACCTACTGTACAGGAGTGTGTAATATCAGGGCTTTACATACTTCAGGTCTTAATAAAAAAAAAAAAAAAAAAAAAAAAAAAAAAAAAAAAAAAAAAAAAAAAAAAAAATACACAACAACAACTTATATATATATATATATATAAAATTGCTAATAATAATAATTATTAAACACACACACACACTTACACATATACACCCATATACTTACATACACATACATGTATACACACATACTCACACAAATATGCAAAAGAAACTAACTCAACTATATCTAACCTATATAATATTATCTAATCCTGTATCTAACCTATATAATATTATCTAATCCTGTATTTCTTAGAAAACGAAAGAGAGCCTCCCAGCACTCCCTCATCTTCTCATTCCTTCCTAAAATCCCTTCCAAATTCCAACCACGTTCTAATCCGTACATTTTCCCACGTAAAATGATCCTCTCAGCACTATACTTATTACACCACAAAATAACATGCTCAACATTTTCTGGTACATTACAACTGTCACATTTATCAGAAATGCATTTTGCCATTAAAAACAAAGTTGACTTTAATCCATTATGTCCAAGTCTTAGTCTTGCAAGAGCCACTTCCTCTTTTCTACACTTTCCTTTATATGTTTTCACTGTGATTGATTTTTGTATATTATAATAGTGTCTTCCTTTGTTATCTGAGTCCCACTTCTTCTGCCACAAATCCCTCACTACCTTATTAATTAATGATTTAGCCTCACCTTTTCCAAATGGAACTTTCATAATTTCATTCTTGTTTAAATTCAACGCTCTCTTAGCAATCTCATCTGCCTTCTCATTTCCCTCTACACCAGCATGAGCAGGAACCCAACAAAACTGTACATCAGTTCCAACTCTTTGTATTCTTAATAATGTTGTAAATATTTCCAACAATAAATCATCTCTAGAGGTTTCTTTTGAGTTTAAGCTACTAAGAGCTGCAGCAGAGTCTGAACAAATTACAACTCTCTCCGGCCTCACCTCTTCTATCCATTGTAATCCTAGGATTATAGCAGTAATTTCAGCTGTAAATACAGATACTCCATCATTAATTCTTTTGCAAATTACAACATTAAACTCTGGAATGTATACTCCTACTCCTACATGCTCACTCCTTGGGTCTTTAGATCCGTCAGTAAATATTGTCATGTAATTATAATAATTAATTCCCACATATTTATGAACCAAACATCCAATATTATCCACTTCCCTTTCAGCCCATGTTCTCTTTAGTTCTATAAGGCGAAAGTCAACCTTGATCACTGGGAATATCCATGGAGGAACATTACCCCATACAGTATTTGGTCCATACTCTACCCTGTTTAGTCCATATTCCTCAGCTACTGTAGAAATATTCCAACCAAAACCTTTACATTTTCTTTGTCGTGTATACTCCCAGCAATCACTTAACACCTTTACAGCGGGTTGATCCTCTCCAGATCCTTTTAGCTTTACCCAATATACTAATGATAACTTAGAACGTCTTAAATAAAGAGGTAACTCGTCAGCTTCTACCAGCAGCGCATTAGTAGGTGTTGTTTTAACTGCACCAATACTGATTCTTAAGGCTCTGAACTGAATTTTATCAAGTTTTTCCAAAATACTTTTAGCTGCTGCTCCATATACTATACACCCATAATCTATACACGACCGTATTAATGCCCTATAAATATCCATAAGTGAGAGTTTATCTGCTCCCCATTCATACCCAGTAATTGCTCTCATTAGATTTATTACCTTTTTACATTTAGTTTCAATCTGATTAATATGATTCCTCCATAGACATTTCTCATCAAACCATAGCCCTAAATATTTGAACTTTGTTACCCTTTCCAATCTTTGACCATATAATTTCAGTTGTACCGTATCTGTCCTTTTCTTTCTAGTAAAAAGCATGAAGCATGACTTTTCAATTGACATTTTAAATCCCCATTCATACGACCATCTTTCAATATTCAATATAGCATTCTGTATACTATTTGTCACATGTTTAATATTTTTCCCCCTTTTCCATATAGCCCCATCATCTGCATATAGTGACGATCCAATGTCTTTACCAACGTTCATAAAAATATCATTTATCATAATATTAAACAGAATCGGGCTAATAGCACTACCTTGAGGGATACCATTTATAATATTAAAATCCTCTGACATAGCATCTCCAACTTTAACACGAAATATCCGATTAGTTAAAAAATCTAAAACCCAGTTGTAAAGTCTTCCACCAATCCCCATTCTCTGCATTTTAATCATTAAACCTTCTCTCCACATAGAATCATACGCTTTCTCTATATCAAAAAATACTATACTCATAACCTCTTTCACACCAATTGCTTTTTCTGCTTCATTGCTAACTTTCACTAATGCATCTATCGTAGATCTTCCTTTACGAAATCCACTTTGACATGGGCTTAACAGTTCTCTTTGCTCTAAATAATATGCCAGTCTACGAACAATTATCTTTTCTATCCATTTACATAAATGAGAAGTTAGTGCAATTGGTCTGTAGTTTCCTGCATTCACTAGGTCTTTACCAGGTTTACCAAAAGGTAATATCAGAGCACTTTTCCAGCTAACAGGTATTACGCCTTCTCTCCATATCTTATTAAACAGGTGTAATATGATTTCCAATGCTTCATCAGGTAGCTGTCTAAACATTACATAACATAATTGATCTTGCCCTGGGGACGTGTAACCACTTCCCTCTAAAGCCAGTTTCATCTCATGCAGAGTAAATTCCATATCAAGAGCCGAACCATCACAATCCTTTTTCTTTGTCACATCAGAATTATCTCTTAAAATTTCTTTTTTTCTTTGTTTGTGCATTTCATCCAAATGACTTCCACTATGCACACTTGCAAACTTCTTGCCTAGTAAATCAGCTTTCTCCTTATTTGTAATTGCCATATACTCTCCATCTCTCAATGCTGGGATATTAACCGATTTCCTTTTCCCACTCATTTTTTTAATCATTGCCCAAATATCACCCAATTGTACTTCACTGCCAATGGAGGAGCAAAACTGTCTCCAAGCACTCTTTTTGGATGACTTAATTACTTTCCTTGCCCTTGCTTTCTTCCTTTGGTATTCAATCACGTTATCTTGACTCAAATGTTTTCTTAAAATCCTGAACGCATGATTTCTTTCTTTAATAGCATTTTTACATTCATTGTTCCACCACGGAACCATTTTCTTTTTTTTCCCCTTTATTATGCTACTCTTAGGAATGCATGCTGATGCAGCACTGATAATCATAGCAGTTATTGTTTCTGTACATTTATCAACATCACCCTCCATTGATAATCTTTCAGAACTTTCAATACAATAATCTTTAAAAACTCTCCAATCCGCTTTACCAAAACACCATCTTTCTATTACATATTCATCCTGAATAAACACATCAAAATTCAAAGAGCATAATATTGGAAAGTGATCACTACCTATATTAGTATCATTCTTAACATTCCATTCACAAATATTACTAATATTTCCAGAGACTAACGTGAGATCTAAACATGAAACTGTATTTCTTATAACATTCACCCTAGTTCCACTTCCATCATTAAGACACACCAATGATCTCTCCTCTATTAGTTCTTCAACTATTTCTCCATTATTATCAGTGTGATCACTTCCCCATAGTGTATTGTGAGCATTAAAATCACCACACCAAATTTCTCTTCTGGTAACATTTTCTAAAATCATATGAAAATTGTGCATTGACAGCTTTTCACAAGGATTGTAATAGTTGACTATTTTGATATCTCCTCTGGGACTACAAATTTCTATTACTATGCATTCAAATTCATTTGGAACATTTATTTGTCTATATGCTATATTATCCTTAATAAATGTTACACATCCTCCACCTTGTTTATCAATTCGATCACATCTAATAGAATTATATCCTGGAATAACAAATTCCAGATGTGTTCTTAGCCATGTTTCTTGTAAACACATTACATCAGGTAAAACTTCCAACTCATCTACAACCTTCTTAAATTCTTGCCCATTCGCTATAAGACTTCTGGCATTCCATTGGAGTATAAGGAAAACCATGATCAAACTACTAATCACCTTGAGATACTCCATCATTGGAAGGATTCAACATCTCATGTATCAATTCAGCTGTAACTTCTTTAATCCCCAGAATTTCTATAGCTGCTTCTACAATGGTCTTGATTCTATCACTTTTTTTCTTTTGCTGTATCGCCACATTCACAACCTTACAAATGAAAGTGATAAAATTTATTTTATCCACCATCATTGTATCCTCATTAATCTTCTGTATATATGGATTAGTTTCTAATTGACTCTGGTTTATTTCAACAGGCAAGGTCTCTATTTGCTGCTTCTTCACAATCTCTCTCTCATTGTTTACTTTATGTGCTGAACGGGATTCATTTATCACATTCTCCTTCACTTTTTTAAGTGCATCAGCATAGGATACCTGATTTGTTATTTTATATTTCTGCACCTCTCTAGCTTGTTTTTGAACAGGACATCCTCCAAAAGCAGCACTGTGTTCCCCACCACAGTTACAACATCTAATTTTTCCATCTTGACCACATTTTCCATAATCATGTTCTCCTCCACATCTTGCACATCTTTGCTTTCCTTTACATTGTCCTACCGTGTGTCCCATTCTTTGACACTTAAAGCAGCGCAAAGGAGCAGGAATAAATTCTCTGACATCATAACTCATATATCCCATTCTTACTCTTTTGGGTAACTCACGCTCAAACTCAAGGATTACAGATAAGCTATCCGTTCTCACACCATTTCTTTGAATTTGTATTCTTGTGGCTTTAACAACTTTTCCTCCTTTGATTTCTTGTATTATCTCATCCATTTTCATTGTCAAAGGAATGTCATAAATAACACCTCTGAGTTTTGCTGCATTTCCTGGGATATGAGCACTAATCCTTTCTCCGTTCAAAGTTTTTGCTTTAAGCAATTTATCTCTTTGTAATTGATCTTTGGCAAAAATCAAAACCCTCTTATTACTCAAGTATTTAGCAAACTTGATCTTACCCATTTCTTTTTCAATTGCCTTTGTAAGCTTAAGTGGATGGAAATGTCCTCCTTCATTTTTAAACGTTATCATCACTTTCCAATCAGTTTGTTCATCTTCCTTCTTCTCACTAGCCTTTGCTTTTTTAACCATATCACCCACCTCCACTCCGCAGGCTGAGCTTCCTGAGCTATCATTCCTACCTTTCCTCTTTCTAGTTACATCCTTCCATTCCATATTGTCACTATCTCCGTCCGTTGTATCACCCATGATAGTTACATTCACGGTACAGTTGTTGCTACTCCGCCAAATTCAAGAGGTCCTCCGTCTCCCAACTCCACTTCCCAAAAACAGGGAGTATAGAAACTATTAATAACTACTTAAGCTATATATGAGTGAAATCTGCTGCAACACTAAAGTACAGTTCCGTCAAGCGAACACACAAGCTCAGCTACCTGTGCACCTTGCTTTTATTAAAAGTGCAATCATGATAATGATTAACCAGCCGGTATTGAACACAGCTGAATCCATGGGGAAATTATTCCTGTTCTCCACCAGGGGGAGTAATGGAGGAAAATCCCCAATCTGCTACAGTAAGTAGAATCAATAGTGCATACTTATTACTTTTACTTCGTTACATTTTGCAGCAATTATTATACTTTCTACTCCACTACATTTCTACAATGTTCTGTTACATTTTCGTTACATTTTCTGATCAGTTTTTCCCCTGCCAAAACGTCATCCTGACCGTCCGTTCGTCGCACGTTTGTCTCGCCAGTGAAGTTTGGTTGCCATATCAACCTGGTCACACTAAATGCGTCTCTATAGCACGCAGTGTGTCCTATGCACATAGGATCCTATGCACATAGGATACGCATGGGTTGGTTAGGGTAGATTTAGTAGTGGTGTGGGGTGCGTGTGTATTCTACGTTTGGTTAGGATTAGTATGGCAAGCCAAGAGGTTCAGAATTACGCCATAAATGAATCGCGTTTACAGCCAAACCAGGTCACATTAAGCTTGATGTGATGTATATTGCCTAATTGCAAGCTTGTTCAGAAATGGTGACAGAAACTTAAAAAATAACGGCTTTTCCATCATTATTGAACATCATAATAGGAGTATTAGGTTGAATGAGTTAGGATTAACTGTTTTATTAATCATTAGAATATAGACATTAAGAGAATAAATTGTTATGCAAGTACTTTTACTTTTAATACTTAAAGTACATTTAAAATCAGGTACTTTTTACTTTTTACTTAAGTAGGGTTGTCATTGTGATACTTCTACTTTCACTAAAGTAAATATGTCTCTGGTTAAATGTACTTTTACTTAAGTACTGAGATTCAGTACTTCCTCCACCACTGGTGGTCAAAAGTGAACCGAGGATACAAATGCGGAAATAAGGATGTTTATTAAGTAAATAAAAGGCAACACCAAAACTACAAACAAAATCTACCCCGTGGGGGAAAACGTTTATTTTGAATTGATGTAAAACGCGTTGCGGCAGCATGCAGACATAGGCAAGACGGCTCGCGTGCCTATTGGCTGTCCTGCGGCAACTGCAGCAGCCTATCGAGAGAGGCCCTTTGTGTCGTCAGATCCAATGGGGCTGCTTCGCGCCCACTACGTCACCTCCCGCCAAAGCGGGCGTGACCTGGGCCTATAAATATAGCTCTATGGGCTGATATAATCTGGTTTTTCATCACCGAAGCGAACCAGAGCGTGTTGCAGGCACGGCAAAGATACGCAGTACTTGTTCCCTCTTCTAGAGAGAACCGAGGTTACGTTAGTAACCGAGTACGTTCTCTTACGAGAGGTTCTCTCGTACTGCGTAATATCTTACGCTAGGGGACCACAGTGTAAAACGCTGTGCGTGCTGGGATCCAACACCAAAGTCCCATGGGCAGGTGCCGGGGCTCATATAGTGCATAATCACCAGGGACTCACAAAGAGTCTGAGAAGAGAGGCTAGAAGCGTCATTCCTAATAAGTTAGCGTCCTAAGGGAGCTAATCACATCAACAGTGTTCCACACTGTCAGGGTGAAAATGTTCGGCCTGACCTGGTTAACGGTATGGGTCTTACTTTTGCCCATGGAGTTATTTTATCGATCAGCGAGCAGTGCTCCAGCGGTTGTAGTATTCTGAGCCGAAGCAACGGGGCAGACAATACAGATTTTTAGACCGAAAGTAGTTT
This sequence comes from Rhinichthys osculus, assembly GCA_029959095.1. Lineage (NCBI taxonomy): Eukaryota > Metazoa > Chordata > Actinopteri > Cypriniformes > Leuciscidae > Rhinichthys > Rhinichthys osculus. The sequence continues at coordinate 34,814,397 of JARWKJ010000009.1, forward strand.
AGCCTGTAAGGCGGGAACCTCTAGGTTATAAAACCTTATAAATGTAGACGGGGAGGCCCAGCCTGCCGCCATACAGATAACCTGCAAGGTAATCCCGCTAGACCAAGCCCACAATGAGGCCATGCCTTTTGTGGAGTGCGCTCTAACACCTAAAGGACACTTCAAGCCTTTAGACGTGTATGCCAGCGCTATGGCATCAACTATCCATCTGGATAGGCTCTGTTTCGATGCGGCTAGTCCCTCAGCACGTCCGCTGAACGAAACGAAGAGCTGCTCAGTCTGTCTGAAAACAGACGAGCGAGACACATAAGCTCTTAATGCCCTGACTGGGCAAAGGAAGCTCGCATCCTTTTCCTCGTTGTAAACCGGCAGGGCAGACTGGGAAATAACCTGAGCCCTGAACGGTGTGTTGAGGGATTTAGGCACGTATCCTTGTCTTTGTTTGAGTATGACTTTCGAGTCATTTGGCCCAAATTACATACACGTCACGCTTACTGAGAGTGCTTGTAAATCCCCTATGCGCTTCACTGAAGCAAGAGCCATGAGAAACACTGTCTTGAACGACAGATGTTTAATGTCTGACAAATGGATTGGCTTGAACGGGGCACCTTTCATGGCTTCCAAAACCATGGAAAGGTCCCACATGGGGACTGAGGGGGGTCTGGGAGGATTCAGCCTCTTAGCTCCCTTAAGGAAGTGGATGACCAGATCGTTCTTCCCCAGTGACTGACCAGTTGCGGGTTTTGTAAACGCTGCTATGGCCGCCACATAAACTTTGAGCGTGGATGGGGTTCTGCCCTTATCCAGTAGCTCTTGAAGGAAGGAGAGAACTTCCGTAACCCCGCAGTCTAGGGGTGAAAAGCCTCGAGCAGAAAACACAGACCATTTTGAGGAATAGAGTCGGTAGACGGCGCTCTAGCCTGCGTGATCTTGTTTAACACTCCCTCCGGGAGGCTTGCGGGTACCTGTTGATGGCCCATGCGTGCAGGGACCACAGCTCCGGGCGAGGATGCCAAATCGAGCTCTTGGCCTGAGAGAGGAGGTCTTTCCTCGTCGGTATTGGCCATGGGGCAGTGCTTGTCAGCTGCATCAGAACTGGGAACCAAGCCTGCTTTTTCCAGAGCGGAGCCGCAAGTAGCACTGAGCATCCGTTTTCCCTGATTCGTTCCAATACCTGAGGCAGGAGCGAGATGGGGGGAAAAGCATAGAGTGGGCAGCGGGGCCAGACGTGGGCCAGCGCATCCCTGCTCTTGGAGAAAAACTTCGGACAGTGAGCGTTTTCTTGGGACGCAAAAAGGTCTACAGTGTGTCTGGTCCCAAATTCAGGTGACCAGGCACATGTGCTGCTCTCAATGAGCGCAGATTGTGCTGAGCCCAGACCAGGAGGCGTTCCGTCAGCATGTAAAGGTCTCGGGACCTGACGCCACCCTGGGGATTTATGTAGGCCACCACTGACATGTTGTCCGAGCGGACCAAGACGTGGTGACCTTTTATTCGGGGACAAAAAACGCCTCAGTGCGTTGTTGACTGCCATCATTTCTAGACATTTTTTTTTGTGTAGGAGCTTCTCCCGTTCTGACCACTGGCCAAAGAACGGTCTGCCCTCGCGCAGCGCTCCCCATCCCGAGGTGGAGGCATCTGTGGACACCACCTTCACACTCGAGGAAGTCCCCAGGTTTACACCTGACTGATACCAGTCGATTGCTCTCCAAGGTTTCAGAGCTGAGACGCCATTTCTGATCGACCTTGAGGCGAAACAGACCGGAGGCACATTCACTACATTTAATGCACAACCGACATGAGTCGCTTTTATTTGTGCGAGCCCTGTACTGTGGCGGGCTGTGTTTGTGAACACTGGGCTGGGGGCATTTTTATTACACTCATAAGACCATCGGCTGTGGCCGGAATACCAGAAATTACACTGTTTATGTGATTTATATCTAGTATCTAATGACTTCTGGCAAAGAGACTACCAATGAAAACTAGCCTTCGGGCTAATTTGGGTACATTTACATTTAAGAATGTTAATTAATGTACACTGTCCCTTTTCTAAATAAATACATAAATAAAATGTATCTGGGTCGCCCTGTACTGTGGCGGGCTGTGTTTGTGTGTAGAAATGAACACTGGGCTGTGGGCATTTTATTACACTCATAACACCATCGGCTGTGGTACCGTGGTACCGGCTTGTTTACTGCAAAATACACTGGAACAGTCGCATTTTCTGGAACTGAACGAGCGAAAAGTTTCAGTGGAAGTCTGGCCGCGGCGAGACTTAAACAGCGTCATTTTCCTAGGAGGGCTAGGAAGACTTTGAGGCCTCGGGCCTTATCTCAATCTTTTGCCGGGGCCCACGCGGAGGGGGGCGGCGGCCGGCAGAGCGAGAGCGTGGTCTCTGGTTGCCGAAGAGCCAGGTCCGTAGCACTCCTCAAATCCGGCACACTGATAGCTTCCGGTCCTTCCTCATCCAGTTTTCGGAGAAGGTTGGCTTGGGATATCTGCAGTACGGCCATCGAGTGTAATGCCGATACAGCCTGTCCAGCGGCGGTATAACCGCGGCTGTGCATAGCGGAAGTAGTGCGGCAAGCTTTAGAATGTAGCGCCGTCTTAGCTCGCTGTCCAGCAGAGGGCAGGCAAAGATGGGCCGCTACAGCTTCTTCTACTGGAGGAAGAGAGTGTTATCTTCTGTCTTTAGCACCGTCCACCATGGAGAATGCTGCTGAGACAGATGTACGAGGTCCCTTTGCAGGAAACATCCATCCAGTCGGTTCGCCACGGCCTGTGAGAGTAGACGCATCAGCTCGGATTCGATGCTGGCCCGTTTCCCTGACGACTCGCGGGCAGAGCGGGGGAGGTCCACAGCGATGCTTGAGCTTCGCTGAAGAGATGAAAAATCAGATTATATCAGCCCATGGAGCTATATTTATAGGCCGGGAGGTGACGTAGTGGGCGCGAAGCGCCCCCATTGGATCTGACGTCACCAAGGGCCTCTCTCGATAGGCTGCTGCAGTTGCCGCAGGACAGCCAATAGGCACACGAGCCGTCTTGCCTATGTCTGCATACTGCCGCAACGCGTTTTACATTACTTGAAAATTAAGGATAATTTTTGGCTTCAATATCTCGCGGAAAAGAGGTTTTCCCCTAGCGTAAGATATTACGCAGTACGAGAGAACCTCTCGTTTGAGAACGCCTGAAAACGCTAGTGTGGACGGAGAGCGTTTTTAAATGAAAACGCCGTTTTCAAATGTATCCGGATTAATGTGGACGTAGCCTAATTAGGGAGCAAACAAAAAAGGGTAACGAACAAAGCAGGTGGGGAAGATTAATCAATTATCCGGTAACGAGATGGGAGGGGCTAGACAATTGACAGGAGAGCACATATGGCACAAGGAATACAAGACAAGCCATGTGCTCAGAATAAACCAGACTAAACACAAACACAGGACAAACTGGGAATGTCAGAGCTGTGTCACCAACCAGAATGTAACCCAGACAGAAGTGACAGAACCCTGACAGTTACAGTGAAGTTCTTGTAAATAGGTGTCATTTGTGTTTTAACAACGTTTAGCTCACGAGTTAGGCCTACTGATCCGGGAAGTTCTAATCTGTGAATATATATTGCCAACTTTACTGAACTCCTTGAACTAAGCACTCACTGAACGCATTTATTTATATGTGAGTCGAAGTTCAAACTATGAAACACTCAATTGTTAACGTATACAGAGCTGTTTGAAACACTCACAGCGGGACAGTAAACAGGAAGTGTCAGTCCGAGCTCACAACAGTTTTTGTGAGGGAACGCAAATATCTTTGCAAGGGAACGGAAAAGTTTTGCGAAGAAACGCAAAAGATGTGAAATTTTTTTTTTTTCTCCCATCCCAATTTGTTTCCACCACCACGTCCCTTTAGGTGGGGTTCCGTTTAATTGAACTAAGACCTAATCCTAGCTCATTCTAAACCCTGTCTGTGAAAATAAGCCTGTAAGTCTTTAAAAAACAATGAAATGTGTGTTATCCACCTGTTTCCGGGGGGCGCTACTGTAAAATAGAACGTGGGTGAAACTTCCGGTTAGGTGGCGGAAGTAGTAAATCAACGGTATTTTGTGTTACATAGCGAAGAGGTTAGGTATTTTTCGAGTACATTTTTCTACTATTTAAAGTCGCAAACATTAATGAGAGATGTCGTTACGGAGCTCAGGGACAACATGTGCTGTTCGTGGTTGTACATATAACCGCACTAAACTAATTCAGTGGCTTAAACGTGAGTGCTTTGAACATAAGCCTAAAACTAAATCTGAGTGTTCCTGTGAACGATTATACAGTTTCCATCGCCTCCCAAAAGACGACGAATCAAATAGAATATGGAGGAAGAACTTAAACTTAAAAACACCTCCAAAACACCTGTTTGTGTGCTCGTTTCACTTCGTGGACAAGAAGCCAACACTGGATAACCCGTACCCAACGCTCTTTATGGGTTACGAGAAGCCACCGGAGAAGAGACGCCGACCTAGGATTTGACATGTCACAACAACAACAACAGGTAACTTAACATTTAATCTAATGTCAACTAGCTTGTTTTTTCCTTAGTTTTTCTTGAATTACTTATTATTAATATATGAAAAACTGTGCCATGATGGTAGACAGGTAGCCTGATGTTTTTACCTCGCATAAACTTTTATTGTGACGAACTTGGAGGGCACAATGGTACACAGTGACAGATGCTAATTTAATTTCCTCTATTAGTTAACATTTGATGTTACAGAATATCTATATTGATGATATTAAACGCAGTCTAGATGTTTTTCAAGACTCTAATGCCCCCTAATTGTTTTTTTTTTTTTCTGCCACTAAACAAAACATCATTGAAGGACTAACCAGCTAAATATAAGACCGTCACAGCTAAATATGTACTTAATGTATTCCCTGCAGATGAGCCTATTGTGATGCAGGTTTCTGGGGACCCAGATCCTACCTCACAGACCTTTCATGATGCCCAGACACAGTGGTCAGACCCAACAATGGATGACCACACCTACACCAAAGCACCTACCATCACATGTGGTATGACAACTGCCCCATCCACTGAGAGGACACTGTCTGTTGCAGATGTCGTTTTGAAAGACGATACAGACTGTCTGCTGTACACAGGGATTCCACTTCTCGAATTCAAAACCCTTGTGTCTTGCTTGCAACGCTTTGCCCCTACATCACCAGCATTTTCAGCAGAGGACCAAATCCTCTTGACATTGATGAAGCTTAGACAGAACTTTGTTATTGCCGATTTAGCTAGACGCTTCAAAATTTCACCTGGTCAGGTCAGTAAACACTGACATTCTGGATAGATGTGATTGCTGAGCACACCCAGGATCTCATTCCATGGCTGCCGCGCGAAACAATAAAAGCCACTTTGCCGCAAATTTTTAAGGACAATTTCCCCAACACAACTTGTGTCATTGACTGCACAGAAAGTGTCTTGCAGAAGGCTAAAAATCTGGACTCAAGAACTGAATCTTTTAGTCACTACTATGCAAACAATACTGTCAAGTATCTAGTAGCAATTGCTCCATCTGGTATGGTTATGTACATTTCAGAGGCTTACGGTGGCAAATGTAGCGATGGATTCATCACACAGAACTCTGGGTTTCTCGACCATTTGCGTGCTGGAGATCTGCACCATCAGAGATCTGCTAGAGGAACGGAATGTTCGTTTGATCATTGTCACGGTAGACGTTTTCTCTGTTTCCTTCTAGTCTCGTGTTTATGTTGTGGTATGAATGCACGTGTGTGAGGGGTGTGTCTGTATGACATCACTTGATCCGCTCCAGCTGCTCATCATCACATCACCAGCTGCAGTTGATCATCGCCACACTATTTATACTCACCGTTGTTCTCTCATCCTTGTCAGATCGTTGTTTCATGTGGTTCGTGTTGGTGTTCCGGTGTCGAGTTCCTGCCTTGTGTTCCTGTTTCTTCGTCTGGATTAAGAGTTTCCACGTTCGTCTCACCATCGTCTCTTCATCTCACCACTTCACGGATCCTGACCATCTTGTCCCTGCGTCACCGTCTCCATCTGTTTGCACTGCCGAATTCTGACTTTTCATTAAAACTGTTAACTTGCTATTGCTTCCTGTCATTCGTCCTAAAGCCCGTGACAGAACGATCTGACCCAAAGATGGAAGCAGCGAGTTCACCGCAGAGCCCCGTGGAGGAGTTTATTCTTCATAGCACCAGGAGAATGGACGCTCAGCAGAGAGAGATCAGCGATACAGGTCGCGCAGTGCAAGCCTTGGTGACGCAGGTGTCCGAGCTCACCCAGCATATCCAACGGCTCCAGATTCCCACTGCGCCGCCCACACCGACCGTTCCCCCACCACTTCCAGAGAGACCCGCGATGTCTGAGCCCCGCCTACCGGCACCCGAGCATTATTCCGGGGAACCAGCCTTTTGTAGAGCATTCCTGACCCGTTGCACGATGCATTTCGCTCTGCAACCACGCACGTTCGAGACTGAACAGGCAAAAGTGGCTTTTGTACTAACCTTGCTTACAGGAAAAGCAGCGCTCTGGGGAACGGCGGTGTGGGAGAATCAGAATCCATGCTGCGCCTCATTCCAGACCCTCGCCGCCGAGATGAAGAAAGTGTTTGACCGGGCTGTCTCGGGAAGAGAAGCAGCCAGAACACTGACGGAACTACGTCAAGGAGAAAGATCGGTCTCAGACTTTTCTATAGAGTTCCGGACTTTGGCGGCGGAGTGCGGCTGGAACGAGGAGGCGCAGTGGGATATGTTCCTGCATGGGCTGGCTGACCACGTCCAGAGAGAGATCTACGCCCTGGATCTCCCTACCACACTGAACGGGTTGATTGACCTTGCTCTGCGGGTGGACGCTCGGCTATCTAGGATCGAGCGACGAATTTCGTCCACCCGTACCTTCGGAGGAGTCGACGTTCCGAGATCCAGCGGCAGGGACGTGGTCAGCCCCGTCTCCGATCCCGAGCCCATGCAGGTGGGTCGAGCTTGGCTTTCCCGGGAGGAGAGGGAGAGGCGGAGGTCCCAGGGCCTTTGCCTGTATTGTGGTGGAGCGGGACATTATGCTTACAACTGCCCGGTAAAAGGCCAAGCCCGATAGTAAACTTGAGGCTACTATCGGGTGGGATCTCCGCCAGGAAGACCTCATCGACTACATCTACCTCCACGCTCCTCCCGGTTAGACTAAGATGGTCAGTCCACCAGCACGATTGTCTTGCACTGTTGGACTCCGGGGCGGAAGGTAATTTTATGGACTATAATTTCGCACTCACATTCCAGATTCCCCTCCGACCCCTCACTCACCGGATTTCAGTTCACGCATTGTATGGTCAAGAGCTTCCCATCATTTCCCACACCACTGAAGACATCACACTTATTACCTCTGGCAATCACACCGAGACTATTTCTTTTCTTATTTTGGATTCACCCCTGGCACCCGTTGTTCTCGGACACCCATGGCTGATCAAACACAACCCTCATGTGGACTGGATTAATAAAGCTGTGCTGGAGTGGAACAAGGAATGTCATAAGTCTTGTCTTGTGTCTGCTTGTTCGTCTGTACCTGTTTCTGTGTTGCAGGAGGAAGCAGGGGATTTGTCTAACGTGCCCGTGGAGTATCTGGACCTGAAGGAAGTGTTCAGTAAGTCTCGTGCTGCTTCTCTCCCTCCGCATCGTCCCTATGACTGTGCTATAGATTTACTGCCAGGTAAGTCTCCGCCTAAAGGCAAGTTATATTCACTTTCGATTCCTGAAAGAGAGGCTATGGAGAAATATATTTCTGATTCTCTGGCAACCAAGTTCATTCGCCCTTCCTCTTCTCCAGCGGGGGCGGGGTTCTTTTTTGTGGGGAAGAAGGATGGATCGTTGCGACCTTGCATTGATTACCGGGGGTTGAATAACATCACGGTAAAGAATACTTATCCTTTGCCGTTGATGTCTTCAGCCTTCGAGAGGTTGCAGGGAGCATCTATCTTCACAAAATTGGACTTACGTAACGCTTATCATTTGGTTCGCATTAGGGAGGGAGATGAGTGGAAAACTGCTTTTAACACCCCTAGGGGGCACTTTGAATATTTGGTTATGCAGTTCGGGCTGTCCAACTCCCCAGCAGTTTTCCAGGCACTGATCAATGACGTGTTGCGAGACATGATCGATCAGTTCATATATGTTTACCTGGATGACATATTGATTTTTTCTTCGTCTCTCCAGGAACATGTGCAACACGTCCGACGAGTGCTTCAGAGGTTGCTAGAGAATGGGCTTTTTGTCAAGGCGGAGAAATGCGATTTTCATGCACAGTCTGTTCCTTTTCTAGGGTACATCGTGTCGTCCGAGGGAATGCGGATGGACCCTGAGAAGATCAAGGCTGTGGTTGATTGGCCAAGTCCAGATTCCCGCAAGGCCCTGTTGAGGTTTCTGGGGTTCGCCAATTTTTACCGGCGTTTCATTCGCAATTTCAGCCAGCTAGTCGCGCCTCTGACTGCCTTGACCTCCCCCCGAACTACGTTCAGGTGGTCTGACTCAGCCGAGGCTGTGTTCTCTAAACTGAAAAGCCGCTTTGTTTCAGCTCCTATTCTCATAGCCCCTGATTCATCACGTCAGTTCGTGGTGGAGGTCGACGCGTCAGAGGTGGGAGTAGGAGCAGTGTTATCCCAGCGTTCACCTGTGGACGACAAGGTGCACCCTTGCGCGTTTTTTTCACATCGATTATCCCCAGCCGAACGTAATTATGACATTGGTAACAGAGAGTTGTTGGCAGTCAAGTTGGCGTTGGAGGAGTGGCGTCACTGGTTAGAAGGGTCGGGGGTACCTTTTATCGTCTGGACTGATCATAAGAATCTCGAATACATCAGGACTGCTAAAAGATTGAACTCCAGGCAGGCTCGGTGGGCACTTTTTTTCGGTCGTTTTGATTTTACTCTCTCTTACCGTCCGGGTTCCAAGAACATCAAACCCGACTCATTATCTCGCATATTTGATTTTTCCGAACGCCCGTCTACTCCCGAGTGTATTTTACCCGAAACCATATTTGTTTCAACACTCACATGGGAGATCGAAGCGAAGGTCAAGAGAGCCTTAGAAGGAGTAACGCCTCCGCCCGGATGCCCACCGAACCGTTTGTTTGTGCCGGAGGGATTACGGTCCGACGTTATTCAGTGGGGTCACAGTTCCAACGTAGCCTGTCATCCAGGAGTTAGTCGTACTGGATTTTCAGTCAAGCAACGATTTTGGTGGCCACGTATGGCTCGCGACATTCACGATTTTGTTTTGGCTTGCTCAGTTTGTGCCATTGGTAAGTCTTCCAATCAACCTCCAGATGGGTTACTTCAGCCGCTGCCGGTGCCTTCGAGACCCTGGTCCCATATCGCTCTAGATTTTATTACCGCCCTCCCACCCTCTCAGGGTAACACAGTGGTTTTAACTGTGGTGGACCGATTCTCGAAGGCAGCACATTTCATTCCCTTACCCAAATTGCCGTCAGCTAAGGAGACAGCGGCAACGATCGTAGATCACGTCTTTCGGTTACATGGCCTCCCGATAGACGTGGTTTCCGACAGGGGTCCCCAATTTGTGTCCAAATTTTGGCGAGAATTTTGTAGATTACTGGGGGCGACTGTTAGTCTGTCCTCTGGGTTTCATACCCAGAGTAATGGTCAAACTGAGAGAGCCAACCAGGATTTGGAAAGAACGTTGCGATGTTTGGTTTCCAAGAATCCTTCCTCATGGAGCCAGCAACTGTCAATGGTGGAGTACGCCCACAATACGTTACCAGTGTCATCTACGGGCCTATCTCCGTTTGAGTGTAGTGTAGGTTACCAGCCACCAATTTTTCCTAGTCTGGAGTCCGAAGTCGCGGTCCCCTCCGCCCACGCCTTCATCCAGAGGTGTCATCGCACTTGGACTAGAGCCCGCGAGACTCTACTCCAAGTAGGAGCACGCACCAAGGTCAAAGCCGATCGCCACCGGCGGAGACCTCCCGTATACGTCGTCGGTTCTAAAGTGTGGCTTTCTACCAAGAACATTCCTCTCCGATCCGTCTCGAATAAACTTGCTCCCAAATTTATTGGCCCATTTGCTGTCACCAAGATCCTTAGTCCGGTGGCAATCCGCCTCAAACTTCCTCCTGCGTACGGGAGAATTCACCCCGTGTTCCATGTATCCAAAGTCAAGCCCGTGTTTTATGCTCGCATTAATCCGCCAGTCCCGGTTCCCCCACCGCCGCGACTCGTAGATGGGGAACCATCCTATTCGGTCAATCGTATTCTGGATTCTAGACGGAGGGGACGCGGATTTCAGTACTTGGTGGATTGGGAAGGTTACGGTCCGGAGGAGAGAAGTTGGGTTCCTGCTAGAGACATTCTGGATCACTCTCTTATCGATGATTACAATCGACAGGTAAGGGTGTCTGAGAACGCCAGGAGGCGTTCTTAAGAGGAGGGGTACTGTCACGGTAGACGTTTTCTCTGTTTCCTTCTAGTCTCGTGTTTATGTTGTGGTATGAATGCACGTGTGTGAGGGGTGTGTCTGTATGACATCACTTGATCCGCTCCAGCTGCTCATCATCACATCACCAGCTGCAGTTGATCATCGCCACACTATTTATACTCACCGTTGTTCTCTCATCCTTGTCAGATCGTTGTTTTATGTGGTTCGTGTTGGTGTTCCGGTGTCGAGTTCCTGCCTTGTGTTCCTGTTTCTTCGTCTGGATTAAGAGTTTCCACGTTCGTCTCACCATCGTCTCTTCATCTCACCACTTCACGGATCCTGACCATCTTGTCCCTGCGTCACCGTCTCCATCTGTTTGCACTGCCGAATTCTGACTTTTCATTAAAACTGTTAACTTGCTATTGCTTCCTGTCATTCGTCCTAAAGCCCGTGACAATCATGCCAGCTTTTACGCGCAAGAAATGCCAGCTGACAAATGAGCAGGTCACTCGCACAAGACGCATTGCTAATGTCCGCATACACATTGAGCGAGCAATCAGACGTCTTAAGGTGTACAAGATCCTCTCTCAAACTGTGCCTATTCATTTTGTCCCTAAAATCGACAGAATACTAAAAATCTGTGCAGCACTCGTAAATCTGCGAGGAGAGCTTATTACTAGAACATAGACACCATATCTTACACAATCAGCTTGAGCTTAAATGTTCAATTCTCTCTATAACTTTATCAACTGTATAAACCAATACACAACTTTTACTTGCACTGATTTTTTTTTCTAAACTGTTGTAATTATTCTTATTTGTTTTGATTATTTTTTTTTATTTTATTTTATTTTAATTTCTTCTATGTAAAGCACTTTGAATTGTATGAAATGTGCTATATAAATAAACTTGCCTTGCCTTGATATACCAACACCTTTTCTTTTAGTTGTTGTTTCATAGACAGCTATTTTCTTTTTGCTGTGTAAATTTAAATTCTTAATATTTTTCAATCTCTTAATATTTTTCAATCTCGTAATATTCTGCAAAAGAGAGAAATGTGTGTACTTTCACAGTATAGTATTGCTATTTTTATTTAATGAAATGTTCTGAATACAACTGTTAACCAAATGTGCAAATGACACATTAATTTATTCTTATAAATAAATTCAAAAGCCAATGACTAAGTGTCTAATATGTTTTTATTCAGTGTGTATTTTTTTTATTTTAATTGTGGTTTGTTTCCCCCACAATTGTAACCATGCCTTTATAGGCATGGTATATAAAGACATGGCTTATACACTCACCGGCCACTTTATTAGGTACACCTGTCCAACTGCTCGTTAACACTTAATTTCTAAGCAGCCAATCACATGGCGGCAACTCAGTGCATTTAGGCATGTAGACATGGTCAAGACAATCTCCTGCAGTTCAAACCGAGCATCAGTATGGGGAAGAAAGTTGATTTGAGTGACTTTGAACGTGGCATGATTGTTGGTGCCAGAAGGGCTGGTCTGAGTATTTCAGAAACTGCTAATCTACTGGGATTTTCACGCACAACCATCTCTAGGGTTTACAGAGAATGGTCCGAAAAAGAAAAAACATCCAGTGAGCGGCAGTTCTGTGGGCGGAAATGCCTTGTTGATGCCAGAGGTCAGAGGAGAATGGCCAGACTGGTTCGAGCTGATAGAAGGGCAACAGTGACTGAAATAACCACTCGTTACAACCGAGGTATGCAGCAAAGCATTTGTGAAGCCACAACACGCACAACCTTGAGGCGGATGGGCTACAACAGCAGAAGACTCCAACGGGTACCACTCATCTCCACTACAAATAGGAAAAAGAGGCTACAATTTGCAAGAGCTCACCAAAATTGAACAGTTGAAGACTGGAAAAATGTCGTTTCCGACGTCCTTAAACAACACTCGACCGACTTTATCACTGTGTAGATATTGATATGCCTCTGAGCTTTTCAGGTTGCTCATCGCCTTACCATCACAGGCTACTGAATCTACAAAATAGCTAAAAATGTTACCATACGTGATACGAGGCCACTTCTTCACGTCATCCTCCCAACCATCTACCGCGGATGGTAAAGGTACTGTTATATCACCCCTTTTTATTTCGTTGAGGTTGTGTTCCCACATCATTAAGTTTGGATCGCTAAATCTTGAATGACGGTCAACTAATGAATGAATGAGTGTCAACTTGTTTACTTCGAACCGGAAGTCGCGTCCACTTTTGAGTGGCCTCATGGGACGTAGGAAACTTGTGGATAAACAATGAAAAGTTGTATTATATGACCAGCATATTTTGAACATTATTTGTTCAACTTATTTTTAAAAGGCAAATGGTTTAAATGTATGAAAGTGCAAATTTCATGAACTGTCATGTGTGGAAGTAATGCAACAAAGACTAAAACTAGATTAAAGACATTTAAGCAGAGCAATGACATCTCAGATCTGAACTGTCATGTGTGGAAGTAATGCAACAAAGACTAAAACTAGATTAAAGACATTTAAATCCACAGCACTGTATTTTGGGTTAGTTTTATACACTGTTATAACACTGTTATACACTGTTATACACAGTGTAGATATACACATTATCTACACTGTTAGTGTTATGAGGGTGCGGATAGATGAACCCAAGAGCAGACTGAATGCTCTACACACAATTTATTAAAGACAAAACAGAGAAAACAAAACCCACGAGGGGGCAAAACAAGACTAGAGCAGGGTTTCCTGATGCGGAGCAAAAGTGCCGTGATGCGGAGGTGACGCGGGTCTGTTGTACAGCGGTGGACAGGTCTGAACCTTGAAAAAATGGGAAAGTGCAAATTCCAGCCAAAGTGGCTGGAAAACAAAACTTTTAAGACATGGTTGCAGCCCGTTAGTGGTAAAAATTATGAAGGATTTTGCGGCGTTTGTAAAAAAGCATTTCAAGTTGGGGACAATGGGAATCAGCGCCGTAAAATCCCATGCAGTGTGACGGCCACAAATCGGCGTTAGATTTAAATAGTACATTGTGTTTAATTTGTCGTTTAATGAGATCTAATATATGTTGCTAGTAGCGAGAATAGACCCGACTGTTACACGCATGCACTTTAATGGTCCAGTAGCAGAACTTTTGCCAAGCATGTCAGAGGTTTTGGGTTCTAATCCGCAGTAAGAAGTATATTTTTTTCCTCATCAAAACCGATTGTTTATTAGTGGTTGTAAATCAAGCACTGACATGTTTGTGTGCATTACGTTTGTGATTTCACCGTAACAAAAAGAGAGTCTATCCGCAACGGATTGAAGCGCGCGTCCGAGAGAAGTGTTGTGGACGAGCCACAACAGAACGCAGGCAAAGAACGTAACGTTATATTGTTCTTTTATACTCTTTGACGCAAGGCTCTCAAGTGTCACGCATTGAGCGTGACAGTCACTCATTTCGATCTTTTGTCACGCACTCCCGCCACACATTGTATTTCTCACGCTGAAAAACTATTTATAATATATTGAATATGCCGCAGTGCCCCAAATGTCTCTGGCCGTGCCGCTATCACTATGGAACCGACAGAAATCAAGCGCGTCTCCCCTGCAGTAATTACTAGTCGAGCCTGCCACTTATCAGCCAATAAAAAAAGAAAGAAAGGGTCTTCACATTAGCCAATTAGAAAATAGCACTATTGTATCTGGGTAAGATTCAAAATAAGTCATAATCTCCTGTTTTAATGTTACAAAAAATTCACAACTTGTTTGACACAAACAATGGCAACTTGATTGCTGTTAGACAAACGTTTCCCAGAAAATTAGCATCAGTTTTTTATGAGTGTTTGTAACTTAGCCAACGTTTTACAGCCTGTTCACTGACAACACCTGCTCAGAACAAGTAGTCTAGGCCTAGTCATATTTTCATATCACATGATGACTGACATATTGTCACATTATAAACATCTCTCCAAATAGGCTTAATCATTTTATAAGCACTAAATAGTCTATGTTATAGGTCACTTTTAAAATCATGTCATATTTTACAATTATATCCGGGCCATGGATGCATTAATCATTGCATCTGTCTTTCAAAGATGTCAGGTAAAAAGCAATTAAGCCTCCTCTCATCCGCCCTGAGAGGAAAGCCCCCTAAAAAGGCCAGGTTAGAGGATGCCGGCCCAGGGAAGGTGGCGAATAGGGCCCATTAGAGGAGGAGACGGTGCAGGTAGAAGAGGAAGAAAATAAATACTTTGTATTTGCTTGAATTGTCAGTGCCATGTGTCAAATCTTCTCTTTTGCAAGTGTGAGCAATTATTAATAACAACAACAAAAACACTAATAATAATATTACTAATGACACCACCATTCCTGCGATCCGTCCTATACGCCGCGAGATGTTTAAAAAATGGTGGGGACAATCGACATGTCCCATCCGCAAATTACACCTATGTGTTCCAGAAAAAAAAAAAAAACATTATATATATATATATATATATATATATATATATATATATATATATATATATATATATATATATACGTGGTTAGTCATGGGTCGTATATGGCATTAAAACATTTTAAAATGGCATTAAAAAGACATTAAATTTAATTTGAAGATACCTGTAGAAACCCTGATAATGGAAAATTCAGTTCTGTTATGATCAGCATAAGTGTATGTAATACAGTGTGCTTGATATTTATAATTGTCCTTACCACGTTCAAACAATGTGCATAAATGTGAATCTCTGAAAATTCTTGAGTCATACACAGATCCTTGCTTTCACATTTGTGATTTGGAACATAATCACATACACACCATCTAAGAGATTTTACCCAGTCAACTGCCTTTTTTTAAATTTGATATAATATTACTAATCTTGAATATTAAGAATCGTAATAGTAATTTGGCTGCACATTTACATTGTGATCCCCCTTTCTGTTCACAAAATTCCCTTCACTGAGGCCTTGATGGGAACATATGTGTGATGTCTATGGTCTGTCCAGGTCACCAATCACGTTAGTGAAGCCTGAGGGACACTGTAAGTCAAAATTGGCATGGTCATGATTGCATGATCTTCATAAAAAATTATAATAGCCTATACCTGCGTTGGCAAAAAAAAAAAAACCCTGCTTTACAATCTTGGGTCTTAAGTGGCTTGCAAATGCCACAAAAAAAAAAAAAAAAAAAAAAAAAAAACTGCTTGAGTGCCAGGTAAACTTTGCGAATGACACGATCAGACAGCACTTTTCATCAAGTTCTCCGCATCTCCGATAGTGTAAAGGAAAGAGCCACTCGCAAAAAATGTTAGGGCAATGCAAACATTTTGTGCTGTTGTTAAAGCCTGACTCCGACGAGTCAAACATTAATGTGCGTTTCCAACAATATAATAATGTATAAACGACACCCTCACGATCGTTTCACGAGAACAAATTTAGATCTCAGAAAGTATCCTATACTATCGCGCTGTGCTAAAAGACTTCCCGTATCAGCTCCTTTATAAAGCCGCGATCTAATCCTGTTAACATGAAATAAGCCTGCTCGCGAGCAGGTTCAAGCTTGCGCACCTGTTGCTATGACAGCAAGTCAGGATGAGCGTCGAAGAACCAAACAATCCAAGATCATGCCAAATCGCCAACAATCAAATCCAGCTAAGTGAGTTAGCGACGTACGAAGAACAGGCCCCTGGCCCCCGACTGAGCCTGGGTTCTCCCAAGGACATTTAATATTCAACTATATTATTGATCTGCCTTACTTAAGGTGGACTATGATGCAATCTTTTCTAGAAACAAACTTTGTTGTATTTTCATGTTTTTATGTTTTCATGTTTTCACTGTGAAGCTGCTTTGATACAATCTGTATTGTAAAAAGCGCTATATAAATAAAGGTGACTTGACTTGACTGCTCTGAGACACAAAGGTTGAGGATCCAAATGCAGTTTATTTTGTAAGGGTAATTCAAAGACGTAATCCAGATAATAGGCAAGAGGTCATAAACACAAAATAAGCAGTCCAAACAAACAAACAAACAAAAAGGCAGGGGACACAGGCAAAAAGGGGAATCCAAGAAACAGGCAAAGATCAAAAACCACGAACACGGTAACAACAGAGAGAATGCTCGGAATAGGCATTATGCACAGCTTTACTACTTCCTGAACTTCAGCCAGCCCTTTGTTTCCTGTCTGTCATTATTGGACAAACTGATTAATCCAGGTGTGCCTGATTATTGTTACTGAGGCCAGGCACACCTGGATTAATCCGTTTGTCCAATAATGACAGACAGGAAACAAAGGGCTGGCTGAAGTTCAGGAAGTAGTGAAGCTGTGGCATAAAGCCAATTGCAGTAGAAACACTAAACAAGACTTCGCAGAGAATAAATGAGAAAATCAGGCTTATATGGGGTGAGCTAAACAAGGTAATGACATACAGGTGGATGTGATCATGGCTGATTAGTCTGGGCAAAGTATTATGGGCAATGGAGTCTGTGGATGTGTGGTTATTTGTTAGGGTTAGAGTGCCCTCTGGTGGTAATCCCAGGCACTCACACTGGTGATAGTTACACATTGCATAAAACATTTGAATTAATAGCTAACCCTATCACAGGGTCTCAGGCCATAGGCAGGGATATATCTTGGACATATGGCCAGTTCATCACAAGACTAAGACACAGCACCAGTGAACGATC
Organism: Rhinichthys osculus; assembly: GCA_029959095.1. Taxonomy (NCBI): domain Eukaryota; kingdom Metazoa; phylum Chordata; class Actinopteri; order Cypriniformes; family Leuciscidae; genus Rhinichthys; species Rhinichthys osculus. The sequence goes on from JARWKJ010000009.1 coordinate 34,831,505, forward strand.
CTTCCCTCTGAGGGTCTATACATCAACCCTCTCCTCTTCCTTTTCTCTCCCCCCTGTGCCCTTCCTCCTCCACAGGTGCTCAAAAACATCAGGCCTGAGGCTGGGCCAATGATGAGTGTTTTCCATCATTTAGAACCATAGTAACCGAAGGCCCACTGCAAGTCTTGGTAGTGAGTGCACCATTTCAGGCTGTAAGAGTATGGCAGGCCTCTTTTACATTTAAAGCCCTCCACTCTTCAGTCACAGGTTGAGCTTTGCAGGTCACTTCACCACTATGAAACATTATACCGACCTCAGCTCCCTATATAAAGGGAAATGGGGGGATATTTACCGTATATACCCGAATATAAGACGAGGTTTTTGTCCTAAAAATAGGCTGAAAAATGGGGGGTCGTCTTATATTCAAGGTCATCTTATATTCGAGTGGAGGAATCGATTGATAGCCTTTTTCTCATCGAGGACACGCTTGGAAAAAACGAGCGCGTCGCTTCCATTATGAGCGCGCCTACATTTGAAATAACGAACTTGAGCGCGCGCAAAAGACGTGATATGTGAACAGGGGGGGGGGGGGGGGGGTGCTTCGCCTTCTGAGAATATAGTTCCCAATATGTATACGGTTAAAAGATGCCTGTGTCTCATATGACCTTGTTATTTGTACACACTGTGACTATACAAATCACAACATATAAATAGGAAAATGTTGGCGTTATTTTGTCACTTATTGGGAGCAGTATGCTAGCTGAAGCCATTTACTTCCAGTCTTTGTGCTAAGCTAGGCTTAGTTACGGGACGCACAGAGATGAAAAGGGTATGTATGGACTTATCTAACTCTGGGGGATACGGTGAATAAGCTAAAGTCCCCAAAAGTCGGCGTGTTCCTTTAACAATAATGTCTAAACATAATTAAATAAACAGCTTGGAGGTTTTAGGTCTTTACATCTCAACTTGTATGTTATTGGCAGCAGTTTACGCTCTTTTTTGGCATTTTCTATTGCAGACCTGAGGTCTGCTGTCATTGACTGCAGGCACCGCTTTGCAAAGTCGCAGAGTTTCTCCTCCTTTAATCTGAACTTTGGGATGCTTCAGTAAAACTCTTGATCAACAAGCTGTATTTCAGCCACAACAGCTGTTAATGCCAGTGTATTTCGGTCAACCCCAACTTTGGTGCATGCCTTACTGATACTCCCTTCTTTCTTGAAGGCGTGAAAAACTTTATTGTACCGCTTCAGTACATCGTCTGGGGTTGTTGCTGTAGAAAGATCAAAGCTTCCTTTATGAAGATAAACCAAAACCAAAAAACAAGACTTGCATCAAACTGATCATTTTCCAGGTAAAGGCATACACTATTGTAAAACAAACATAAAAAAAATATTGGTGCTCTTGAACTGCTAGCATTTTTTACAATTAGTTTCCTATCTTAAAAATCATGTTTGCATTTCTCAGACATTTTCTAAATATGTTAATGTTCTGACAATATTGGAAATAAGATATAATGAATATAAAATAAGAAAGTTTTGCTTCCAAAGCCAATTGCCTTCTATTTACACTTCAACTCATTGAAAACATCAAAGCTAGGGGTCAACTGACTTTTTCAGGGACGATATCAGTTCCAATTGTAGTCATGGAGACTGATAACCAATATTTGCCATGTGTTACAAGGAGTAAATGCACATCAACAGAAAGATGATATCCAAAAACAGAACATGCACTTACCACGTGAGCTGTGCTTGGTATTTGACCTGGTAGAGCTCTTGGTCTTCTTTTTATGACCTCTTTCCCTCTTCCGAGGAATGTTGCTATCAGATGACTCTGAAGAGAAGCAAGAGCTCAGGGACTCCTCATCGGTGCCACTGGTGCTGCATTCAGTGCACGAGTCCAAGATTTTCCTAATTTTCTTTTTTGCCCCTCTGTCTAAGAACACAATAACACATTTAGTTAGATAAAAAGTCAGCTTAGAGAAGCAGTTCAGGATTGACGTGGAAGTTAAAAAATTCAACTTGTTCAGTAATTACTAAATTCTTTAATAAAATAGTCAATAGAGCAAAACAGATATACGTTTCTTACTTGAGAGTTTTAGGACAGTTTGACGGAGAAAATCTCGCTCCTCTTCAAGTGCCTTTATTGCCTGGGCCATGAACATCAGCTTGTCTTTTTACCCCAAGGAGGAAGACTCCTCATGTCCACCTTTAAAAACAATGTAATATTATCAACACCAGGATTTTTTTTATAAACATGTCATAGAACATCTGTGATATCATATAGTTTTCATATGCCCAAACAGTACAAACGTTTCTTCGGTTTTAAACATGATGTACCTGTCACGGAACAGAAGAGTAAGACAACGGAGTGATATATAAACAGGTTTATTTACAATGCAGGGGAGTCTGAGCAACAGGTGTGGTGATGGCTGCTTGAGTGCAGGTGGGGATCATGAAGGATAATGGGAGATGTACTGTGGTGGAGGTGACAGAGCTGGTGACCGTGACAGTACCATAATGCAATGGGTTTCCCTTGTGTAATGGGCTCCTTGCACATAGCAACCTGACGTCATATCCGCAACGGGTAAATACGGCCCGCTCTCTTCCTGTTTGAAGGCGTACATACACAACGTAGACATTTTCCGCCTAATACTAGAAAACAGTACAACATTATAACACACATATTCTGTCAGCCCGGGATTGTTTATTAGCCTAATGTAAGCTAGCAAACTAACGTAAGCCATAAAGTTTGAGATATATAGACTTACCTTCATATCCGTGGATATATGAAGAGGCATACATTTTAAAGCCCTTCTCTCTAATTTGCTGATAGGTGATTTGGAGGAGGACTTACAAAGGCGATGTACGTCCGTTATTGTAAGTTTCGGCAACTCTTGTAAACATCTCATCTCATAGTGTAGAATAGCGCCGGAAAAGACGAGGCCGCATTTCCGGTAAGGAAGTAGTTACGTGCAAGGAGCCCATATGGCCATCAGTGCTAGATCAAGTATTTATTTCCCCATATATGCACATTGGAACAAGAGTGTGATTGTCTGTTGTAGTTTTGGTTAAAGGGTCACACATGAAAATGGGCTTGCACAAAATGAATGATGTTCCCTAACATGCAGACTTTTTTTTTTTTAATTAGATCAGTGAGAGCTTCATAATTCTTGTTTTGGTGAGTTTTTGGAATATCACCCAATCCTACGGTGAACACAGAATGATGGTATATATGGGCTAAGTTTTTACATGATTTGAAACAAGTTAGCTGCTCATGTCAATCTCGGTAACCCAGAGGAGGCTACATCTGGCTGAAGTTACCATGGGTTTGCTTGAGTCAGAGCTCTAGTCTGCACAAGACTTCAGCTAGAGCAGCTGATCAAAAAAACAAAACAAAAAAAAAACAATTGCCACCAATGGTCTCTACAATCAACTTAGGCTTACGATACTTTTGGGAAACGCAGCCCTGTTTAGTTCCCCATTAAGTAAATACAAACTCACCTGCTTCTGGAGATGCCACTGCAACAATAGGAATATCATTGTCGGCGTCTTTACCTTGGTGTTCTTCATCTACTTGCTGGGCCACATCAGCTTGTAAAAACATTAAAGGAAATGGTTAATGTTACTGTCTGACAAATGTAGCCAAACATTCTAAAACACTTGAAAAAGTGAAAAGGCCTAACATGGTTTAGTGTTCCAAAACTACGGCCAATGATCATCAAATTTCCCTTGGACATCTTACATATATACTTTCACCAGTCCAAAAAAATCTAAACTGAAATCCTAGGAGGGTCCCACTTTATATTAAGTGGCCCTAATACCTGTGAACTTACATGGTTACTAGATATGTACTTAGTATGTAACTACAGTGTAAATACACATTGGTACATAGTATTTACAACTGTAATATTTGTGTGACTACACATATGTAACAACCCACGGAAAGGTATGTGTAAGTACAAATGTGTAACAGGACATTGGTAACAACACTTTTTCCACTACAGTAAGTACACATGTGTAACAGGCATTATGTAACTACATTTTGTAACAACAATATGTATTCACACAAGTTGTTCCACTTCAACACGCAGTCTTCCATACTGTAGTTACCAGTTAAGAACACACTGAAACCATGATGATTCCTATGTGTATACCATGTATTTACTATATGACCGGCAGGACTTATGTTGAATTACAGCTAAAGCTTTCCCTTGTGGTACCAGTGTATATACATGGTAACTCCTCAGGAACTCTGCACTTGATACAATGTGTTAAACTGTCATAACTTACATGTAATATGCAAAACCCAAACCTATTTGCAACTGTACTAACAGTGTACTTACATGGTAACTCCTCGGGAACTGTCCACTTAATATAAAGTGTAAAATGGCCATAACTTACTGTGTATTATGCAAAACCCAAACCTCTGTGCAACTGTACTAACAGTTTACATGGCAACTCCTCAGGAACTGTCCACTTAATATAAAGTGTAAAACGGTCAAAACTTACATGTATTATGCAAAACCCAAACCTCTGTGCAACACTGTATTAACAGTGTACTTACATGGTAACTCCTCAGGAACTGTCCACTTAATATAAAGTGTAATTGTTAGGGTCATTGTTGTGTACCACAGTAAATGCAAAATACAAGGTTACGTAGTGGATAGTAAACTCTGAAATATAAATGTGATAGTTATGCTTTGATAGATTCTGGGATATTACGGCATAGCACTTTTAAAGATTTACTCTTTATTTTAGATTTTTTTATTTGACATTGTGGTGACCTATTTGCCTTTACAGTAAATTACAGTGTTCTGTAAACAATAAACAAGAATAGCCTACACTTTAAAACCTTAAAAATACCTTGTTTAATCGTTTAACCATTTTGTAGTATTTAGTTTATTTACCGTGAGACACAAAAAGCGTTTTCTCCAATAAAACACAACATAAATTCACAAAAAACATCAATTGTATTAGCCTGATGTAATCCAAATCTTTAGAATCCATACGTTGTTTGCAAGAAACAGATCCAAATTCAGCCCTTTATAATCTTCATCTCCATTTCTCAGCAGCGACCGCCAACGTCAAATCCCGCGCTCAGGCGCGCTGGAGATGAATTCAAATTCAAATTAAAACAAGCAGCGATGAAAGGGCCCTCGCACCCGTTCCACCGCCATCTGGTGGCTTTAGGAAGACAGAGCACGGTGGGCAATGTGCATTTATGTAGGTAAATATAGGAGGAGTATGTCAATGTCAGTTACAAAAATGTCCTTTATTATGGGGATTATACAATGTGTTTTCACTCAGATAAGTGTTGCTAGCATGTTTTAGCATGTTTCTAGCATGCTTGGAACTCAATGGTATATCTAAATGTGTTGCTAGTACTGCATCACATTGTAAAACATGTCACTTCCTGTTGACAGTAGGTAGCGCTATTACTTTAAGTAAAAACTGTCATGTGTTTAGGAGATAACTCTTTTCAAACGTGTGAAGTTTGGCGCAGATGGGACATTGCCTTTTTGAGTAACAACAACGTCTTGTTTCATTGAATTGGCATGCTTTAGCACTTAGCTAAGTATTGCTAGCATGTTTTAACATGTTTCTTGCATGTTTAGAACTCAGTGACATTTTTAACATGTTACTAGAACGGCATCAACGTGTTAAACATGTCACTTCCTGTTGCCAGTAGGTGGCACTATGACTGTAACTGAATTTGAGCATGGACATGTGTTCAGGACAGAACTTTTATCAAACGTGTGAAGGTTGGGGCAGATTGGACATTGTTTGCCTGAGTTACAGCAACTTCCTTTTTTATGGCGAACCATTGAAATTTGTCAGGCTGCCGAGGACACGCCCTTCAACGAAAACTCAAGATCTTCGCAATTTAATGTTGCAAAGGCCTTAAGTTTAGACTCACCAAATTCGAAGATGATCAGATTAAAACTGTAGGACAAGTTCGTTAAAGTACGAGGCCTGAATATGGCAAAAACTGCACAAAAATCTGAGAGGAAGTTCAAAATAGCTGACTTCCTGTTGTGTTTAGGGCTATGCTCCAAGAGACCTTTTTGTAGGCATTGGGCCATTACATGTATGTACCGAATTTCGTACACGTACGTGAAACGTAGCGGGAGGCGCACTCCATTGAACCTTTATAGGTGGCGCTATCGAGCCATTTTGCCCTGCCCAATTCTGAAATGCTTATCAGATGTAAATTTCCGCCAATTCTGACGCGTGTGCAAATTTTCGTGAGTTTTGTTTAGGCCCTCAAAAATGTACTGCGTCACAGTGTAAAAGATGTCACTTACTGTTGACAGTAGGTGGCGCTATTACTATAACTGAAAATTGTCATGTAGATTTGTTCAGGGCAGGACTTTTATCAAAAGTGTAACGTTTGGGGCAGATTGGACATTCCTTGCCTGAGTTAAAACAACTTCCTGTTTCATGGCATTAATAGCATGATTTAACACTTAACTAAGTATTGCTAGCATGCTTTAGCATGTTTCTAACATGTTTATCACTCAATGGCATATTTTACTATGTTGGTAGTACTGCATCACTGTGTAAAACATGTCACTTCCTGTTGACAGTAGGTGGCGCTATTACTATAACAGAAAATTCTCATGTAGATGTGTTCAGGCCATGACTCTTATCAAACATGTGAAGTTTGGGGCAGATTGGACATTGCCTTCTTGAGTAACAACAACTTCCTCTTTCATTGCATTAGCATGCTTTAGCACTTAGCTAAGAATTGCTAGCATGTTTTAACATGTTTCTAACATGTGTATAACTCAATGCCATATTCACTATGTTGCTAGTACTGCATCACACTGTTAAACATGTCCCTTCCTGTTGCCAGTAGGTGGCGCTATTACTTTAACTGAAAATTATCATGTAGATTTTTTCAGGGCAGGACTCTTAACAAACATGTGAAGTTTGGGACAGATTGGACATTGCCTTCTTGAGTAACAACAACTTCTTGTTTTATTGCATTAGCATGCTTTAGCACTTAGCTAAGAATTGCTAGCATGTTTACCATGTTTATAACATTTTTATAACTCAATGGCATATTTAATATGTTGCTAGTATTGCATCACAGTGTTAAACATGACACTTCCTGTTGCTAGTAGGTGGCGCTATTACTATAACTGAAAATTGTCACGTAGATGTGTTCAGGCCATGACTCTTATCAAATGTGTGAAGTTTGGGGCAGATTTGACATTCCATGCCTGAGTTACAGCAAATTCCTATTTAATTGCAGTACTAATAACATAATTTAACATTTAGCTAAGTGTTTGCTAGCATGTTTTAGCATGTTTCTAGTATGTTGCTAGCATGTTTAGCACTTGCTGGCACTTTTTTATATATTATTAGGAGTCCACAACAGTGTTAAAAATGTCACTCCCTGTTGCCAGCAGGTGGTGCTATGACTGTAACTGAATTTGAGCATGGACATGTGTTCAGGACAGAACTCTTTATCAAACGTGAGAAGTTTGAGGCAGATTGGACATTGCCTTCTTGAGTAACAACAACTTCCTCTTTCATTGCATTAGCATGCTTTAGCACTTACTATAACTGAATATTCTCATGTAGATGTTTTCAGGCCATGACTCTTATCAAACGTGTGAAGTTTGGGGCAGATTTGATATTCTATGCTTGAGTTACAGCAAATTCCTATTTAATTGCAGTAATATCATGCTTTAGCACTTAGCTAAGTGTTTGCTAGCATGTTTTAACATGTTTCTAGTATGTTGCTAGCATCCGTGTTTCTAAATTTTATTTGGGTGCATAGGATGGCCTGGATGGGTGTAAGATTTCCCGGCCTGAAATTGTGTCCCAGTCCGGCCCTAATCTTAAGTCATACATGCGTCACTAGTTACTCTTGTGGCGCAAGTCGACTTGCATGTTTCTTGAATGTCCATTTCCAAAAAGTTATTTTATATTTGCTAGGTTGATCGTTTTTATTGCAGGTTTTGACTAGCTATAGTTTTTTGTTCCGGACATATTCTTAATATAGGTTTACATGTTTTGAAATAACATTCTATTGACAATCCTCTCCCTTCACATCTTCTCATTATCAGTGATTGATGATTGTAATGATTGTAATTTCTATGTATTTACAGGTGCTAATGTGTAAATCAAATGGCATCCTCAGTATATGCTGATTATCTGATCAATTGTTAAATATTTAATGTTAATATCTGTCATCCATGGATAATTTATCTAATTTCACAACCATTATATTGGCTGGTTACATTGATATTGGGAATGTTAAGTATTTATGTTTCATTGTTTTGATCTTGTTGTTTGTTGCAATCATAGTAGCAAATCAATTAATTATTGGAGTAATATGCAAGGAGAAGTCCTTGCATGAACCTATGTATATTTTTTAAGCAGTTTGTCTGTAAATGAACTCTATGGCTGCATTGCTTTATTCCCATCCCTTTTAAATGATATGCTACTGTCAAAGATCCCAGAAGTTTCAATCACCCTTTGTCATGCACAAATATTTGCTTTATACACTTATGGATCAGTAGAATTCTATAACTTAGCAATCATGTCTTATGACAGGTATGTAGCCATCTGTTACTCGTTTGAATATCACAGAATAATGTCTCCTACCAGGACAGTTACATACATACATATACATACTATACATACTGTAGCGACTATGAGAATGAACCAAACACAATTGAAGCTTTTAGGTGATTGTTCATACATAATCACACAAAAGAGGCTTCATATTCCAGATTCAAATCACCAAACCCAGAGCCATAAATCACCCACAGGCGCCAGAGGGTCTGCAATCAAAAGGACCTTTTATTGTTTAACTAAAGGAAGAACGTTGTCAATGTTTTATAATTTGGCAAGACAGAGCTGTTCAGAAATGGTGAAACAAGAGGCCCTAACAAGAGGTCACCTGACCCCTGCGACTAACAGACTACGTCTTTCTTAAGGACCAAGGTCCCATGAGAGATGAACAAAACAGACTTCAGTAATTACTATCCATGACCTCAGACTGGAATGGCTTAAACCCCATAAACTTTACACACTAACACACTTTACATATCAAAATCCATAAAACTCATCCCAGAACAATTCTCGACGGACTTATAATCAAACATCATGCAACTACATAATTCTATGTTGTTTCTACAATATATGTGTGTGTCTAATATGCTTAGATGCCATACAATGCATAATTGTTATAAATATTAGGTGTGTGAATGAAAGTGTGTCGTGCTTCCTGTCAGTATTCTTATAATAGTAATGTATTCTTGTATTCATGTAGTAATGTTCCTGTATTCTTATTATAGTAATACTGTCTAAACTGTGGCCTCTTGTTCTCTCTGCTAGTGTTGGAGAGCAAGGAGATCACAAGATAACGCATGATTTAAGCAAGTAGCCTTCAGACTCTTAACTGAACTGGTGCATTAATATAAAATTGAATAACCTGCCTAAGAAACGATAGAAGGGTTAAATCGATGATTGATGGTTCGTTGAGGTCATGTCTTTTAAGTGCATATAGAAACTTGGGATCTCACCATCTGACTCCTAAAACTCATTCTTCCTCACTCTCTTTCTTTCTGCAACTCGTATGGATGTGTGTGTGTGTGTGTGTGTGTGTGTGTGTTTATGTGTTAGATATTAGTTTTATGTGTTAGTCATAGGCTTATAATCAATAAAGTATTGTTTGTATTTGAAAAGAGAAGCATTACTGTCACGAAGCATAGGTGTCATTCAGATCCAAATGCAGCTTTATTATAGAAGGGTCGACAGGCAGGGTAAATCAACAGCAGGCAGTACAACGGAGAGAATCACAGAGCAGAATAGAGTTACAGGCAAGGGTCGGGGCAGGCAGCAGAAAGCAAGGTCCAATAAACAATCCGGGTCGAGGCAGGCAGCAGAACAAACAGGAAACGGTGCAACAATCCAAGATCAGAAAAACCAGAAATCAAACACGGGAAAATAACGCTCAGAAATGCAGTAACAGTACAACAAGACTTCGCAGTGAGTGAATGAATGAACATGGTATAAATAGACTGAGACTAGCAGGATGACAAGACACAGGTGAATACAATCAGTGACAATGAGGTACAGGTGAATGTGATCAGTGATGATGAGTCCAGGCAGTGAGTATGGGAAATGTAGTTTGTGAGGAAGTGATCATAGTCTATTGTGGAGTGCCCTCTGATGGCTCTCGAGGGCACTCCAGCTGGTGATCGTTACAATTACTTTATGTGTTATGTGCTTACGAATGTATTGTCTTGAACTGCGATCTAAGCTACCTATGCTTTTACCCTTGATTTATTTCTTCATTTAGCTGTTAGCTGGGAATTAGTCTTTCTTGGCCAGGAAGATATTTCCTAGAATTAATAATTGTTTATGCTTTCCGTTCATTGGATGAACTGATAAAATGATCATACTATGGATTCTGCTACAGTAAATTCTGAAAATAATTAACTTATTAATTGTTGATCATAATCCGTTATGAATAATAATGTTACATTTATGCGTGCGTATAAACACTACAATACTGTTGTGTTTGTTGTTGTGTTTTTTTTGTTTGTTTGTTTTTTTGATTGTATGGATTACTGCTGGCTGTAAAACAATTTGCCCCTTGGGGATAATAAAGTTGACCTAACCTATAACAATGTTTTCAGTGGAGTATAAAGACCTTACAAAATGAACCGTTATGCTTTTATTTACTTAGAATGAGCCATTTCTATCTACATACACCGCGGGTCCCCTTACATTGAAACACGCCGTCATGTTTCTACAGTGACCCTGAACGGACAAACACGTTTCGTCACTATGTTGTTCTTCGTGCAAAGAAGCTAGCTCCCACATAGCAACATTTTGACGTCCCAGATCCGGCCCACATCTGGCACACGTGGAAACATGATCTGGCCCACATGCAGCGTGGAATGGCGGCCCTTGGGTGGCTCACTCCTGTTTGACAGAACTGGGCCACAAGCAGGCCATAGCATTGCCACATGTCAACCACATGTTATTTTTGGTTGCTGTGACAGTCTGCTTGTTAAACACATTTGCAGTAACAAAGAAAGCTACAATGAAAAGCTACCTGTTGATGGTTTTAAAATCAGCCTAATACACTTATGTCATTTGAATCTAACAACTGCGTTGTGCCATTAATACATTTACATTACAAACTCTGGGCCCTATTTTAACGATCTGAAACGCAAGTGTCAAAGCGCAAAGCGCAAGTAACTTTGTGGGCGGATCCCGGCGCTGTTGCTATTTTCCCGGCGGGATAAATGCCTCTTGCGCCTGGCGCAAATCTAAAAGGGGTTGGTCTGAAGTAGCTTCATTATTCATAGGTGTGGTTTGGGCGTAACGTGAAATAAAAATCAGAAATAAATCAGAGCGTCATCTCACATTCCCTTTAAGAGCAGGCGCACTTGTTCTAAAGCGGATTCCTATTATAACGGCGGATTTGCCAGGCGCGCGCCAGGAGCGGTTCACAGCCGAGGAGAGCAACGTTCTCGTCAGGGCCGTAAAACACAGAGAAGTGACATTGGGGATGGAGAAACCCACCCAAATTAACTTCTGTTAAACAGGCGTATGATAATTTGGGTAAATGTGTAAGCTACATGTATACTTTTATAATAAATTGCCTATCTATCTATCTATCTATCTATCTATCTATCTATCTATCTATCTATCTATCTATCTATCGTAATAATGTATGATTTGCAAAAATGAAAACTGCTGCTTAGATGAGAGAATCAAAGTGTATGCGCGTTGTGCACACGCTACATTGATTATGGCCAAGCATGCGCCCTTAAAATAGCATAATGAACTACGCGCAACGTGCCACTGACTTTAGACTATTTTTTTCTGGTCAGTGGCGCATTTGTTACATAGAACAGCAAAATAGCATTAGGGAAAGTTTGCGCCGGAACACGCCTCCTTTTTGCGCTGAACCGCCCCGGGGAGCGCAAGTGTATTTCTTAGTTAACCGACGTGTGTCTGTGGAGGGAAAAGCCCGCTTTGCGTGGGTGCAAAATAGGAATGATACATGCGTCAGTGTACAAAGTCATTTGCGCCGAGTGCAAGATAGGGCCCTTAGTGTTACTGCAGTATGAGATCCAGCAGTATTATAACAATCAGTTAAACTTTTCATAAACATTGAAAAGCACAAAACATTCATCTTTGATGGCACACACAGACATCAACAATCAGCACATGAATCTCAACAATGGTGACAATCAACAACATATTCAGATAAGCTCTGACCATCACAAAAAAGCAACTAAATGACTACTAAATGTCTCAACAAAAAAACAGTGACAAATAAAAGCATATATTTATAACAAAATAATAGGACAATTCAGCTGCATAATTTATTCATGCTGCAATGCATGCTGGGAGTTTTGTATTATGCTGGTACCCAGCATGCATTGCAGCAAGGCACTTTTGATTGTCACCACTTTTGATTTTAATTGTTGAGATTCGTACGCTGATTATTGATGTCTGTGTGTCTGCAAGTCATTGTAAATATTTTGCTGTGCTCATTTTTGTTAAAGTCTTCTTACCAATTGTCATAATACTGCTGAATCTCATGCTGTAGGGTTTGTAATCTAAATATATGAATGGCACAAAAGTGTGCAATCAGGCTACATTACGATGATTATAAATCCATCAACAGGTAACCACCATCACCTGACCTTAATTCGTTTCGGCTTTTTTTGTTACTGCAAAATGTGTTTAACAAACACACTGTCACAGCAGACAAAACCAACAAAAGAAATAATTAGAGTTAAGAGTGCAACTAAAGGAAACACTAATAACAATTATGGTGACTTCAACTGAAACATTAGAGTTAAACCCGTGTTAATTCTCAATAACACCTTCTGTAGACGTCTGACAGAAATAAAGTAAGTCTGGTTAGTAATAAGTGAAGCTGGTAATGCTGTTTGTGGAGTTGTTTAATCCTCCTCTGCTGAGATCTTGAGATATTTAATGTCTTCTATTCTCTTCAGTTGATTTAATCTAAGGCTACGTTTACACATAGCCGGGTATTTAGAGAAACGAATGTTATCCCCCTCTCCGTTTTCAAAAATAACATCGTGCACACACCCGCATAAATACGCCGTCGAGCGCCATCATAACTATGCCAAACCTATGGGCGGCAGTGTAGGGAGAAGGATAAAGCCATGCAAGCCAATCAAAATCCTCAGAATCGACAAGAGAGAACCTAAAACCCCGTTTCTCCCAGTTTACATGGCAACACATAACCGGCGTTTTCAGAAATCTCCACTTTGCCCGGAGTTTTTAGAAATAATCGTTTTCTGTGATAAAAACGGCGTTTTCGTGTAAATGAGAGGGCAAAACGCAGAGAAATATCTGCGTTTTCCCATCGTGTAAACGGGGCCTAAGGCTGTGTCTTAAGTCAGTTGTAGTTCTTGTTTCTGCTCGTCTTTTTCTGTTCTCTTCTTTCCTTCAGTGATTCTGCTTGTTAACAGGATTATTACGGCTGAGATGACTCCATATTTAATATACACAGATTTTGTGGCTCAGATAAGCTCCAGTTATGGTTTATTTCTTTGCTCTTGGCTGACATGTGGCATTGATATGGCCTGCTTGTGGCCCAGATCTGTCAAACAGGAGTGAGCCCCCCAAGGGCTGCCATTCCACGCTGCAGGAGGGCCAGATCATCTTTCCACATTTGCCAGATGAGGGCCGGATCTGGGACCTCAAAATGTTGCTATGTGGGGACTGATTTTCCCAATGGCCAACCTCCAGTCTCAAGCAATGACAATAGCACTGGTTTGTACACATGATCTTGGCGCTTTCATTCCCCACGCTGTACCGACACGCTGTGCTAAAACGCTAGCTTGGCTTGTCGCTCTGTGACTACGTCACACTATAGCCGGCTGAGCAACGAAGCGCTCAGAGGTGGCGTATACTGGGTCCTAATGTCCTACCTCTTACACATGTTTAAAAGTAGGCATGTTTTGTTTTGTTTCATTTTTTAGCAACTGAGAGTTTGCCTCCTTGGAATTTAGTGTCATATACCAATTGCATCATCCACATATTGTATAGTCAGCATCTAAGATTAAGATGCGCTGAAGATGGTTAAATTGCTTGATGGTTAAATCTGTACTTATAACTTAACTAATTCTAGTGTATGCACATGGTCACAGTTTAGATCATTAATGCAATGACATTATGACTGACAAAACAATTTAGTTTGTTTGGCTGCTTTTACTCTTGCTGCCACAACCCCCTCAGATTTTTGGCAAGTATGGAGAATAAAAAACAGAAAAGGGGTTGCATAAAAAGATGAATAGGTTTGTTTGTAGAATAAAGTATCAGAGGTTTGAGTAAATCTGTAAAGATTTGTTTAACATTCTTTTTTCATCTATGTAAATGGTGCCTTCTCACCTATAACATTTGAATAACATTTTTTATTTGACATTTTTTATTAAAACTACAAAAGAGAAGGAATCTATGTAAAGTTTGTATATAAATATGTAGTTGCTTTTATAAAATGGCTGCAACATCAATATGTTGTTATGAAATTCAGGGTAATTTGAAGTGGATTATTTGCATTGACCAATGTATATAAGAGTTATGTAAATATTAGTTACAAATACACAATTTTAGGTTCCAACTCCAATGCCATTAACCAATGTACAAAATGTAATATAAGACAATTGTATGTGTTCATTTGCCATTTATTTAGTAGAAATAAAAAGTGCATCATTACACCTTTGTTCAGTCTTTAAATTAAAACCAAGTGCAAGTATTTTTCTTTGTAATATTTTTGTGAGGCTATTGCTGATCTCCTTTGTTCTAATTCCATAGATAAGTGGATGTAGAAGTGGAGGGATCAGGATAAAATGAATTGACATAAACACATTAACTTCTTTTGAAAGACTGAAATTAAATCGATTGTATATCACAGAAAAAAGAGAGGCCAATGAAAAATTTATAAAAGTAATCAAGTGTGGTGTGCATGTTTTTAGAGCCTTCTTTCGGGCATTTTCTGATGCATTCAAAGAGACAAATAATATCCGCACATATGATAAGATGACAAAAATTAGAGGTAGAACCACAAAAGCAAGTACCAGACATATGCCATATAGATCTCCCCAGGTATTTTTGGCACAGGAGAGATTAACAACGGCCAAATTGTCACAAAACAACTTGTTTATTGTATACCTGCATGTAGGCAACCTTGATGTAAGGTACACCTGTACAGCTAGAGAGCAGATAGGAACACAGTACACAATAAAAAGCAGAAGTCTTATTTTACCAGGAGTCATGATATTGTGATATTGTAGAGGCTTGCAAATTGAAACATACCTGTCATATGCCATAAGTGTCAGTATTGCATAAGCGCATGTTCCATAAATATTAATAAAAAATACTTGCAGAATACAGTCAGTATACAGTATATCTTTCATATCATCAACAAGATTCTCCATTATTTTAGGAAGTACAGCAGATGATCCAATTAGTCCATTAATAGCTAGGTTGAATAAAAATATGTACATGGGCTTATGGAGAGATGTGTCCAAGCAGATCACCAGCATCAGTGTTACATTTGCAAAAACAGTTGTAAGATAGACTGCAAGAGAGATTACAAAAACTCCATAATTAAGAGCACCAGGTGGTCCATAACTGGTAAAAATCAGAGTGATGTTCAAACTTGGCAGAATCATTTTCCTGGTGAAGAGAAAGAAAGGCATTTCACTTTAGAACAAATATGCAGTATACAATATTAACTGAAGGATTATATTCTGAGATATCTATTTACCTAATGTTTACCGACTTTCTTGTCTTCTGAGGATCTGAGCTGCTGTAGCTTTATACTGTTTTATTCTACTAGGCCCACCTCCAGTGGATGTCATCTGCTTAGTGTCAGGCCCTACTCCCATTTTTTTTTTTTCAATTAAATAATAATAATAATATTGTTATTATCAGTATATATCAGTGTTATTAAAATGGCGGACCACGGCTAGGTTCCATCCGTACCGAGAGACATAATTGTGTCATTTTACCGTTTCTACAGATTAAAGTCAGCAGCGGGTCAAAACAACAGAGCGGTTCACACCACAAGCACTCAGGGTTGTTTATGGTAATGATCTTTCGGAGCTATATCTATAATATTTTTTTCTAGAGCCAAAAGTGCTTTATTCAACCCCTTTCCACTCCGTAGGAATTGCTTCTCTCTCTCCCTCGCTAAAAACATAAAGCACTACATTAAGATCTGCAGATGAAGGGGTTGTTTTAATAACAACAGTAGCAGAAACATGGAGAGCCGAAAAATAGACACTTTCGCTAAAACACTGGATAAAATGAGAATTCAGCTAATACAATTATTTTTATCTATCATACAGATGACTGACCATTTAACTAAACAAGACAAGATAATATGTAGCGTCTTTAGATGTTTTTTTCCCATTCATTTAGCATTATTAATCAGCATATGAGCATATGTTTAATATGGTACATACTGCTCTGGATCTAAATGTCCAGTTTCAAAAAATTTATTTTTTTGGAGCATAGTTGTCACGCTTTGGCTGTGTGAGGCACGTTCAGGAAGACGAAGAAGATGGATCAGGATTAAACAGTATTTATTCATGAACAAGACACGTACCAAACTTAGCAACTGTGTTGACGAGAACCGACAAGGGAGAACTGAAACTGTGGAGACTATACACAGACAAATGAGGAGACTAAGTGACAACAGGTGCACATGGTGAGTGATGATGTCTGTGATGAGGATGATGACAGGTAACAGGTGAAACCGACTAACAAGGAAACACATGGTGCACAAACACAGAAGGCAAAACAAAGTCCAAGACGGGTGTCACCATGACAGTAAGCCCCCTCCTGGAAGGCACGGCCTCGTGCCATAATGAGAGAGATGAAGAAGGGAGGTGGGGGCTTGGGAGGAGGAGGAGCAGGCGAAGGGCTGGAAACAGGAGTGGGCGAAGGATTGGAGAAGGCAGGCAGATAACCTGGAGAGGAAGGGCTTGGCAGAGATGTGATAGGTCCAGAGGGAAGGATTCTGATCCATGGTGGAGTCGATGGAGGGAGGAGCCATGGAGGCTGAAGGGCTGAGGACTTCAGGGCGGTGAGTGACGGAGGCGGAACCAGTGGGAGAGGATGACAGGGTGGTCTGACGGGCCATGGTGAAACTGAGGATTCAGAGGGACATGGGGAAGCCGATGGCTCTGGCAACTGAGGTGAAGGCGGGGACTCAGAAGGGCGTGGTGGAGACAGAGTGACAGATAACCAAAGAGGAGCTGAAGGGATCAGGAGTCCAATGGAGCCGGGGGGGCGAAGGGATGAGGTGGAGCAAGAGGAGTGCAGTCCAGAGGTGAGGGCAGGTCGACGAATGACCATGGCGCATCCGGGGGGACGAGGGAGCCTGGTGGTGCTTGAGCACTGATGGTCCACGGTGGAGACAAGAGAGGTAGGAGCCAAGGCTGAGTCAGTGGACCGATGGGCCGATGTAGAATCCTGGCCTCTGCGGGCGGAGTAAAAACCCAGGGATCCCCTGACCACGATGGCGCTGAGGGCTGGTAGTACCACAGCAAGCCCCCCTTTCCAAAGGTTTTCTGAGGGTGAGATGCGGGACTAACAGTGGGCAGCAGAGATGATGATGAGGGCTGGAAGACGGGAGGAGGTGGGAGAGGGAGGTTGGGCGGGAGTTCAGGGTTGTGGAAGACGGGGACTGGAGTCACACTCAGCACTCAGCTTCCAGACTCAGGTTGAAGACGGGAGTCGTTTCCAGACATGGGGTGAAGGCTAGGGACCGAGGCGTGGTGGCGGCTATCTTGACTGAGGGCTCAGGAGGTGTGGCGGCGGCCATCTTGACTGAGGGCTCAGTAGGCGTGGCTGCAGCCATCTTGACTGAGGGCTCAGGAGGCATGGTGGCGGCCATCTTGACTGAGGGCTCAGGAGGCATGGCATCTTGGCTGAGGATTCTGGAACGGTGGCTGCCATCTTGGGACCAGACTCTGGAACGGCAGCCATGATGGGACGAGGCCCTGGACTCTGGACGAAGATAGGAGGCGTGGCGATGAAAATGGCTGGTGACAGTGGTTGAGCGGCGATGTCATCATCAGCCTCACCCACGGTGAAGGCTGAACCGCTCAACCGCAGCACATGATCCAGGTACGTACCCAGGATCACTGCTGCTGGAGCTTGCTGGTGCAGATGATCGTTCCAGTCCGTACCAGAAAACAGTCTTTAAGACGTCATCTGCCCAGTCAAATCTCGAGGAACCTCTCTACATATTTCTCCAGCAGTTGGCCATCCTGGAAACAGGTTACGAGCCGATCTGCGGGGTTCAGCAGGGTACGGAGAATGCCCATGTTCTCCTTTATTCAGTCGGTCTATAATTTCCAACTTTTTGGGTAAGGTCGGTTCTTCTGTCACGCTTTGGCTGCGTGAGGCACGTTCAGGAAGACGAAGAAGACGGATCAGGATTAAACAGTATTTATTCACGAACAAGACACGTACCAAACTTAGCAACTGTTTTGACGAGAACCGACAAGGGAGAACTGAAACTGGGGAGACTATACACAGACAAATGAGGAGACTAAGTGACAAGAGGTGCACACGGTGAATGATGATGTCTGTGATGAGGATGATGACAGGTAACAGGTGAAACCAATTAACAAGGAAACACATAATGCACAAACACAGAAGGCAAAACAAAGTCCAAGAGTTTGTAAATAAAAAGGAAGAAATAAAGACACAATTATTAAACTTATTTAACTTAGTTCTCTTTCGAAGTAGAACTTTAACACCCAAAAGATGCCCAAAATATTTAAGATATTAGGTTAACCCTCTGGGGTCTGAGGTGTTTTAAGGGTCCTTGAGATGTTTTGGCATGCTCTGACATTTCCGCTTTTTTCAGTTGCTTATAAACATATTAATGGCACAGGTTAAATTACACTCTATATAGCACACACAGGGCTACCATAATATGTGAACAACATGTTAATACATGTTTGTATTGTTGAGAGAATATTGTTTATGCGTGGTTATTGAAAAAAATAAAAAATAAAGTTTCTAATATAAGGCCACAAATAACATACTAAATATCAAGACTTTTGACAAGTGCTTGTTGCCTAGAGTTTTTGCTTCGAATTGATCTGAAAATCATTCTGCCTAATCATTCACATAAAACAATAGATTGTTTTAAATTGTGAAAAACATTTTTTTGTTTGCAAAGGCAATATGCGGATGGGCGGAACGGCCCAACCCCCTCATGAATAATTAGGCAGTTCTCACCTGAGCAGACTGCATACTAATGAGCCTTTCATTCAGTGGTGTCACACAAGAAAGAATGCAAGGACAATATATATATATATATAAATAAATAAATAAATATGTATACACACACACACACACACACACACACACACACACATATATATATATTAGGGGTGGAACGGTACACAGAAGTCACGGTTCGGTTCATACCTCGGTTCAGACATCACGGTTCGGTACGATTTCGGTACAATGGAGGGAAAAGCAAAACAAAAATGCAGAAGGCAATGTATTTTTTAAATAAGTTTTATTAATAAAGGCATAGAACCAGTTTTTTCGTAGTGCACTGACAATAGTTTTATATAATTCGTTTATTAATTAAATTAATAAAAAGACAAAAAGACCTTGCGATATGTTTGGTAATTGTACCTGAATTAATTTAAAATTAATTTGCTATATTTCAGATAAATATATTTGTTTTCCTTAATTTTAATTAACATTATTAATTAATAATGTAACATTATTCTCATCTGAATTATAAATAATTGATTTCTGTATAAAATAATACTACCATTAAAAACGCATTCGATTTTCTTTTTTAATCAATGTAGCAGGGCCGGCCCTGACCAATTTGCCGCCCTAGGCAAGATTTTACCTGGTGCCCCATGCATTACAGCCCATTTCACCCCATCATTGTGTTGGTGATTATTTAGTCATATATATAGGCCTATATATATATATATATATATATATAGCAAGAGCATTACATCTAGCATTCAAGTCAGGTCCCCTTTATTTTTATATGGCGCTTTTTAGCATACAATACAGATTATTTCGAGGCAGCTTTACAGTGATAACAGGAAAATAATGCAACAAAGTTTGCTTCTCCTTTACAGCAGATCTAGAAGTCATAATCAAGCTTAAGTATGTTCAGTGATGGTTTATTTTGTTGATATTAATTTATCTAATTTATAGCTTGCTCTGGATAAAACAGTAATGTCATCGTCCAAATGTCATTTATGCACAAACTATTCATTGAGCACTAGCAAAAGTGTTTGTTTGGGAGTTGATGGCAGCAATCTTCCACTAAATTATGGCACGGTTCATGTTTTCAACATGAATGAAACTGCAAAATGTCTTCTTTAATGTGAATTTTACATAAAACATAATAAACCTGTAGCCTATAAATATCGTTAATAATTTTGGCAAATAAATGTGAAAAAATGCCATATATCCCCCTTAAAACTGCACAACTGTAAAACATTAATTAATAAAAGTGATAGTAAATGCGTCTAAAAAAGACTGACATGATTGTTACAAATCGCATTGTCTGGGGGCTCTGAAGAACTCAGAACTACTGTTAGCATAAAGTTATAAAAATAACTGCCATTAAATTATAGTATCTTACTACTATGCAATTAGATAAACTGTTCATTCATTACATCACTTTACCTCTGTCTTTATCCCCTTGTAGCCTCTTCTCTTTGGCACTGTATCTATCGCAGGCTATAATGCTAATTTAAATGTGTCATGAAAATTCGGCCATCCGTCACAATAAGGAAACTTTCACCGTGTCTAGACCTGGCGCGAGCTGCCAGGCCCGGGCAGTGCTTGAGTGGGTTAAGCCTTGTTTATACTCGAAGCGTCCGCACGAGCGCGAGTCTCCGCTGACTGCGCGCGCACCTCTCCAAACGGACGAGGCGTTTATACTTGACGCGCTCGCCGTTGTGCTATTCTGTGAAACGACAGGGGGCGACTCGGAGTAATTCTCCTCTAAAACACCAGGAATCAGCAGTGAAGAAGTAGTTTGCCGTTTATTAATAGCTGATTCATATTAAAAGAGTAATAAATGCAGTAGGTGTATTGTACTTTCTTTTACAAACTCGTTAAACAACTGAAGCCTTATTGAAGAGTGTTTAAACCTTAATTTCATCAGCAGGGCTTACTTCTGCTATTGTAGGCTTATTTTATAAATGTAAGCAGTTACTTTAGATAAGTGCAAACTGGGTGCTTAATGCAAATGTGTTCCTATTCACAAAATGAGAGGCTTTTAGGTCGCCCATCAATGCAAATGTCTCTGTGTATAGAAGGATCATAAACATGCTGGTACAGACGTACCAGTTCGGCCTGATTCGGCTCGAAGTCGTTCATCTTCGGATGCGACGCCGCGCGCGATGTTACAAAAAGTGCCGTGCACACCGCCAGGCGAAATGGGGTCTTGCGCACCCAACGCGCACGACCGCCCACACCGCAATTACGTCATTTTGCCGTGCGCACCTTCGCGCTCTTGCGGACGCGTCGAGTATAAACAAGGCTTTAAGCGCCCTCAAACGAAAGCAATGCTGTCTACATATCGGATGCGGCGAGGGGCGACGCTACACAACAAATGACCAACAGTAAACTGATCGCGCGTGCTCTGTTTCTGACGCACTTCAAGCGCTCGCTGGGCGGGGGAAGATTGATGCGCTGGACCGGGGACTTAGTTAAGTTTTTGTGGAGTTGTTTTGCTTTATTTTGTAGTATTTCGAATTAATGGTTTTAAAATAGTATTAGTATAAAAAAAAAAAAAAAAAAAAATCACTCGTTCACTCATTTTGGCGCCCCTATTGAGTGGTGGCGCCCTTAGCATTTGCCTATACCGCCTATGCCACGGGCCGGCCCTGCAATGTAGAATGTGTAAGATTAGTGCTCCGAGGACGAGAAATGAAAACCAATGCGATATGATGAATGTCTAAAAGATGGGACCCACAGACTGTTTTGAAATGGAGTTGGATAAATATGTTTTCTTTTTAAAACAGTGTGTGTGTGAGAGAGAGAGAGAGAGAGAGAGAGAGAGAGATTTTGGTTGGGTGACAGTTGTAGGTTAAAGTTTGACAAGAGTTTACAGTGTGACAAAAGCACAATGTTGTGTTTTATTGCGAGTGTACACAAATATAAGTAAACACTTTGCAGGTTTAATGATCTGTATTAACAAAATGACGGAGTATGTTTTTTATGTTTCCACTGTTCGATCGCGGCCGCGCCTCTCTCTCTCACACACAAACACACACTCCAGCATTGCAATCTTGACATCGCAGCCTGTTCATTATGCGGTCACACCAAACGCGAATAGAGCGTTAAATTCGCGTCTAGTTCGACGCTAGTCCAAAGCGAATAGGACGCGCGTATAAAGCCAACGTTTGAAGTGAACGCGCGTTCAGAGCTAAGCCGATGGTACAGATTATGTGTCCCTAAAGAACCCGCGTATCTAACAGTAGTTCCGCATTACATTAATTAATTTTCACGCGAGTTTTATTTATTTTTATACCGTGTATTCTCCGTGTAAATTTGTGCACCGAACCGTGACGCCCGTACCGTTTCGGTTCGGTACGAATACATGTACCGTTCCACCCCTAATATATATATATATATGTATATATATACACTCACCGGCCACTTTATTAGGTACCCCATGCTAGTAACGGGTTGGACCCCCTTTTGCCTTCAGAACTGCCTCAATTCTTCGTGGCATAGATTCAACAAGGTGCTGGAAGCATTCCTCAGGGAGTTTGGTCCATATTGACATGATGGCATCACACAGTTGCCGCAGATTTGTCGGCTGCACATCCATGATGCGAATCTCCCGTTCCACCACATCCCAAAGATGCTTTATTGGGTTGAGATCTGGTGACTGTGGAGGCCATTTTAGTACAGTGAACTCATTGTCATGTTCAAGAAACCAATTTGAAATGATTAGAGCTTTGTGACATGGTGGAAGTAGCCATCAGAGGATGGGTACATGGTGGCCATAAAGGGATTGACATGGTCAGAAACAATGCTCAGGTAGGCCGTGGCATTTAAACGATGCCCAATTGGCACTAAGGGGCCTAAAGTGTGCCAGGAAAACATCCCCCACACCATTACACCACCACCACCAGCCTGCACAGTGGTAACAAGGCATGATGGTTCCATGTTCTCATTCTGTTTACGCCAAATTCTGACTCTAACATCTGAATGTCTCAACAGAAATCGAGACTCATCAGACCAGGCAACATTTTTCCAGTCTTCAACTGTTCAATTTTGGTGAGCTCTTGCAAATTGTAGCCTCTTTTTCCTATTTGTAGTGGAGATGAGTGGTACCCGGTGGAGTCTTCTGCTGTTGTAGCCCATCCTCCTCAAGGTAGTGCGTGTTGTGGCTTCACAAATGCTTTGCTGCATACCTCGGTTGTAACGAGTGGTTATTTCAGTCACTGTTGCCCTTCTATCAGCTCGAACCAGTCTGGCCATTCTCCTCTGACCTCTGGCATCAACAAGGCATTTCCGCCCACAGAACTGCCGCTCACTGGATGTTTTTTTCTTTTTCGGACCATTCTCTGTAAACCCTAGAGATGGATGTGCGTGAAAATCCCAGTAGATTAGCAGTTTCTGAAATACTCAGACCAGCCCTTCTGGCACCAACAATCATGCCACGTTCAAAGTCACTCAAATCAACTTTCTTCCCCATACTGATGCTCAGTTTGAACTGCAGGAGATTGTCTTGACCATGTCTACATGCCTAAATGCACTGAGTTGCCGCCATGTGATTGGCTGCTTAGAAATTAAGTGTTAACGAGCAGTTGGACAGGTGTACCTAATAAAGTGGCCGGTGAGTGTATATATACACTACCGTTCAAAAGTTTGGGGTCAGTGAGAATTTTATTTTTATTTTTTGGAGGAAAGAAATCAATACTTTTATTTATCAAGGAATAATTAATTTGATCGAAAGTGACAGTAAAGACATTTATAATGTTACAAAAGATTCTAACCCTAACCCTATTAATCAAAGAATCCAAAAAAAAAAAAAAAACTGTACAACTGACAGACCAACAACTGTTTCAACATTGATAATAATAATAAATGTTTCTTGAGCATCAAATCCTCATATTATACTGATTTGTGAAGGATCATTTGACACTGAAGACACTGACACTGGTGATGCTGAAAATTCAGCTTTGATCACAGGAATAAATTACACTTTACTATATATTCACACAGAAAACAGCTAATTTACACTGGAATAATATTTAATACTATAACTGATTTTTGTTGTATTTTTAATCAAATAAGCGCAGCCATGGTTAGCAGAAGAGAATTCTTTTAAAAGTATTTAAAATCATACCGACCCCAAACTTTTGAACGGTAGTGTGTATATACACTCACCGGCCACTTTATTAGGTACCCCATGCTAGTAACGGGTTGGACCCCCTTTTGCCTTCAGAACTGCCTCAATTCTTCGTGGCATAGATTCAACAAGGTGCTGGAAGCATTCCTCAGGGAGTTTGGTCCATATTGACATGATGGCATCACACAGTTGCCGCAGATTTGTCGGCTGCACATCCATGATGCGAATCTCCCGTTCCACCACATCCCAAAGATGCTCTATTGGGTTGAGATCTGGTGACTGTGGAGGCCATTTTAGTACAGTGAACTCATTGTCATGTTCAAGAAACCAATTTGAAATGATTAGAGCTTTGTGACATGGTGGAAGTAGCCATCAGAGGATGGGTACATGGTGGCCATAAAGGGATGGACATGGTCAGAAACAATGCTCAGGTAGGCCGTGGCATTTAAACGATGCCCAATTGGCACTAAGGGGCCTAAAGTGTGCCAGGAAAACATCCCCCACACCATTACACCACCACCACCAGCCTGCACAGTGGTAACAAGGCATGATGGTTCCATGTTCTCATTCTGTTTACGCCAAATTCTGACTCTAACATCTGAATGTCTCAACAGAAATCGAGACTCATCAGACCAGGCAACATTTTTCCAGTCTTCAACTGTTCAATTTTGGTGAGCTCTTGCAAATTGTAGCCTCTTTTTCCTATTTGTAGTGGAGATGAGTGGTACCCGGTGGAGTCTTCTGCTGTTGTAGCCCATCCGCCTCAAGGTTGTGCGTGTTGTGGCTTCACAAATGCTTTGCTGCATACCTCGGTTGTAACGAGTGGTTATTTCAGTCACTGTTGCCCTTCTATCAGCTCGAACCAGTCTGGCCATTCTCCTCTGACCTCTGGCATCAACAAGGCATTTCCGCCCACAGAACTGCCGCTCACTGGATGTTTTTTCTTTTTCGGACCATTCTCTGTAAACCCTAGAGATGGTTGTGCGTGAAAATCCCAGTAGATTAGCAGTTTCTGAAATACTCAGACCAGCCCTTCTGGCACCAACAATCATGCCACGTTCAAAGTCACTCAAATCAACTTTCTTCCCCATACTGATGCTCGGTTTGAACTGCAGAAGATTGTCTTGACCATGTCTACATGCCTAAATGCACTGAGTTGCCGCCATGTGATTGGCTGCTTAGAAATTAAGTGTTAACGAGCAGTTGGACAGGTGTACCTAATAAAGTGGCTGGTGAGTGTATATACAAACAATCAAAATATAAATGAAAGCCAAAAGCACATTTTTAGTCACACCTTTTAGCCATCCACAGACCATTTTTAGCCATCCACCGCGGTCAAAATAAACCAGTCGCATTTCAAAGTCGTTCGCGAAACGACCGCCAGGTGGCGCAAAGAGACATTTAGCAAAACGTAAGTGGGGCTAATGTCTGTAGCCTAAGGATGAAATACTACAAGTTATGGTAATTTCCAAATAAGCCTACAACAAACATTTATAGCCTACTCCGTAATTGTTGGTCATACAGATAAGATATAATCTTTTAAAACTGTAAAAGGCTAAAGTATAGGCCTACACTCACAGGCTAAATGAAAAAGGGTATTTTGGGTATTTCTCAGTGAGTAAATTCATAGCCGAGCGGTAGAACTCAGGGTTCATCATCAAGATGACACGGGTTCAAATCCCGCACAAACAAGGTCTGCTGTATATTTTATATTTATTTAGATTTGTCTAGCTCTAAAACTCTGTTACACCATACAGTTTTTTTTTGCTTATATTTATAAAATACAATTATCATGCATTTCCATTTTACACTAAGGAAAAAAATAGTATCTATCCAACAGAACGACTTTGCATCTGTATAATAATAGGCTACCAATCGTAATTTCAAAAGCAGTTATGTAAAAAAATTAATTATATATAGCCTATATATATATATATTTTTTTTTTTTTTCAGGGCTGCCAACTCTCACGCAATTGACCCAAATCTCACGCTCTCACGCCACACCCCCGATTTCTCACGCTGAAGTGTCAACCCGGTCGGTCAAATTCCTAAAAGATATAGTTTATCTATAGATCTACCTGTTGAGCCACTCGTGATCGACTAGTTATACCGCAAATTAGTTAAAATATCCCGTAATCTATCTAGAGCGAGCGTGCATGCGAGACAGATATTGTGCTCCAAACCATGCGCGCGCATGGCAGAGAGGTCTGTTCCCTACAACCTAGAGTTTTTAAAAACATGGTTTTAAGTAAAGTGTGATTTGCCAGGGGGGACTAGGATTTCCTTCTGGTCTAAACATCCCTGCTTCTGCTGAATTATTTTAATCCCCCCCCGTAATTTTTTGGTCATACAGATAAGAGTAGGCTTACATCGTTCAGGCTAACGACAAAAACAGTATAGGTCTATAGAGGATCTACTCAAACATGCAATGTAAGCGCTTCCCAATGAGAAAATGACAAGACAAGGGTGAAAATCTCGCTCTATGTAGGCTAAATCGCCCTGAATTAAAATGTAAAAACAGATCAAATAATGTATTTGTCGAAATGTTGCGATATTGTTTCATTTAAGTTCATAATTATTCTATAAATGTTATTTAATTTAGCAGCATTGCCACGAAGCACCGTGTTTCGATATTTATTTGAATAATACAAAATAAAATAAAAACTTAATTCACAAATTGCATGCCTTGTAAGGATCCAAAGATCCCTGTAGAATTTAATATTGAGTTGAACATTTTGTTCATGACAACAAATTAACATGCGTTTTTTTCAGATTATATTTAGTTTTGCTTGGAAAAAGCTGGCCCAAACCAGTTTTATTTCATCAATTATTGAAATAATGAAATATTTAGTAATAAACTTTTGTGACAGAAATATCACTAGGCTACATGTAACTTAAATCATTTAATTCCTTCATTATCAACACTGTCTAGAATAGCGATTTAAGTGTGAATTGCGACTTCTCTTTGTGTTAAGTCAGCCTCAGACTCCGATAGCCTGTGGGGGGTTGGAGGGACATTGCTGGACAAAGGTGTGAATGTTCCTCTTTCATATGGAGAGTGTCGGATAGCCAGCCTGATGAGCAGGCAAAATTATTGTAAGGCTAAATCTGTGTCCAAATGTAGACCCCATATCTTATTAAATTATAAATATTGTAGTTTATTTATTGTAGCCTATTTAAAGTTTTTTTCACACAAAATTTCAATTGAAGTTATTGTAAGGTGAATTCAACAAGGCATGCTGTGTCTTTGAAGCAACAATTAAAGGTTAAATATTTTTTTCGTGATTTGTATGGCTGACACGCAGCGACATATACAGTATTATCAGCTGTATGATGTGTTTTTACCCTGATGTTTAATTTCGAGAGATACCCAGCGCGCGCAGCGAGGGAGACTAAATTAACTTGTTAAAAAGAGATCCAGCGCGAGAGAGGCAAAGAGAAACGCATGTTTTTAATTTAATTATGTTTCTTTGGACAATTTTCGTTTTGTAGGCCTACTGTTTTAATTGTTTAATTTTGCTGTAATTTCTTTGGCAATACAAATTTAAAATGTCGCAAGAATAAGATTAGCCTAGTGTTTCTTGCATTGCAAAAGAAATAAACTCTAAACAAGATGCAACCCTGTTTTAAATTAAACAATTTAAACCTTGAAATGTTCGAACTTGGTTTCAAACTTAAGTAATTTTAGTGTTCTTTTACATTACACAATAATTTAGCAGACTAAAGACGAGCTTCTTCATTTTCATTTTCTGATGCAATCGGCTGACAATCTTCCTTCATCAGTTTTTGTCGTTTGTGCAGCGGCTGCGGTTCTACAGGAATGTAGCAAATTTATGTTGTAATGATAATCAAACAAAACTCTTGACTTTAAATAAGTAAACAGATATAAACAGTTACCTATTTAAAGCAGCACTCAGTAAGAATTCCGTTTTTGTCAAACAGCGACCCCTAGAGTCGCTGTGGAGTACTTGTACTGTCGTGAATAGCACTCACGCAGAGATGGCTCGCACTCACGGCCGGATCCCCTCCCCCTGTACACCGGTACCTGTTCAGTAGGATGGACGCTGTAACAAGTGGAAATAAGGTATGGCCCCTTTAAGAGCTGCGCGCGCCCAACACCACATGTATACGGCGCCGGGTTATTTCTGTTTGATGCTCATTTTATCAGATCTGTTTTTTGCCGTAAAGCAATTCGTTACCTCGCGAGACCTGATATCACACGATACTTCCTAACACTCAGGCCGGCGGCTCGCCGGCCCAAAGTTGCAAGGGTGGTTTTGCGGCTCAAAGGCACCAGGGGGGTGCGAGACGACCACCATTCAACACGAAATCAGTAATATAAACATTACAATGACTCCAAAGCTGTTCGGTTAAGGTAAAAAAGTTACTTAGTTCACCTTTAAGCATCAAGGTGGGAAAATATAAACGTAGGACAACATCGGTTAACAACATGTATAATACATTGAGATTCGATCTCGGGTTGAATGAAGCACCTCGAAGCTCGTGTCGTTGCGTTGATCACTGAGCTGTCTTCTGTATGCTGTTAAAGTTGTAAAGCCTCATTCATGTAGCCTAAATGTTTTTATTGCAATGTTTTATGTTGAAATGTTTTCATTATTTATTCAATTACATTTCAGTAGTCTAATTTCAGTATTGTGATTATGAATTATTTTAACTACGTTTCACTTGTTGAATTCTTCTGCTACCAGCTTTCAATCGCTCTGAATCAGTGCGGTGCGGCAGCAGATTACGCATTAGAGAGAATAAACCGGAATAAACGAACACTTTTCAGAGTCTATGATTGTAGCGCCTCTTAGCGGTAAAAGGCAGCAAATACACCACACATTTTACCGCCGCGGTGGAACGGCTGATGTGGGCATTGTCATGGCTTGCCTCGACATTTGCGTTTGAATAGCGCGCGTCCTCCGTGGGCGTGTCAGATTAACGAGTAATGAAGTGTAATGAGCTGGGGAAAAAAATACTGACAGCACTCTCTTTTCATACAGATTGCATAAACTGAGAATATTTGTTTTTTATATAAATTACTTAATTTAAAAGAAGAGAATTTAAACTTCATAAAGAAAAACCTCTCGTGCCTGTGTGACAAGTAATCGCGGAGTTACAGTTAATCTTAGGACGCGTTTCAGAATGGACTTCACTGACAGAGAGAACGCAGAACTCGCATCATGTTTGTTTTTCTTTATTTGGTGAAAAGCACAACACTTTGTTTTTATTGTGAGTATCCACAAAAAAAATAGAAACTTAACAGGATCTAATGATGTACAACACTTATATGTAAGATCAAAATTAACCGAGTGTTTTGAGTCTCTTTTACACTGATAAGAAAAAAAGCGAGACAATCGCGCCGGCGCGATAGCCGACCCCAGGGGGTTAAACTTATTTGGCTTGCTGTCAACTTAGGACAAACTTATTTGGTCACTGATAAGGGGCTCGATAAAGCAGCTTCAACTCGAGCTCGAAGGGCAAGGTACCTAAGATGAAGTTGGAGTATGGGGAGGTGGAGGGATGCTGGAACAGCTGATGCTAGAGAGAGGTAAGCGGCTGCTTATATACTCTGGCTGTTGATTGAAAGATTAGATGGTCTCGCTCCTCCCTAACTTACGTTTAAGAACTTCATAAAGTTCAGCCGTCCATCAGTGGACCACTCCCAGCAAGGGGAACAAATAGGTTTTCACGGTTGCTTGGGCATAATACATGGCTGCAAAAAAAAACCTGCAACATAAAAGGAGTGAACTTCATTGACAACTTCAATCTTTTCTGGATTTAGAGATAACTGTTTAAACAGGATGGCCTCCACCCAAACAAACTTGGTGCAAGAGTGCCAAAGGACAATATCTACTTCTCCCTCCATCATCCTTTAGCAGTGTGTGCCAATTTACTCAATCTAAATGGCATAGCTGCTTGCCACATTCCTTTGGTTGGAATGTCTTTGGGGAGAAAGACGTTTCCTCCATGGTACTCTGAGGCTGAGGCCTGCAGCTTGTACCAGGGTGCCGACATGGGATCTGGCCATTGCCCTGTAAGGCCTATCCCTGGCTCCTTTCGAGCCTATTGAGGAGGTTCCGGCCAAGTTTTTGACCTTAACCCTCTGGGGTCTAAGGTGTTTTTGGGGTCCTTGAGATGTTTTGGCATGCCCTGACATTTGTGCTTATAAACATATTAATGGCAAAGTTGTCATTACACTCTATTTAGCACAAACAGGGCTACCATTATATGTGAGCAACATGTATGTACATGTTTGTATTTTTGAGAGAATATTGTTTATACATGGTTATTGAAAAAACAAAAACTTAAAGTTTCTGAAATAAGGCCACACAACACATACTACATATGTGTCCACAAGACTTTTGACTAATGGATGTTGTCGCCTTGAGTTTTTGCTTTAAAATGATCTGAACATCATCCTGCCTAATCATTTACACAAAACAATACATTGATTTAAATTTTGTAAGACACTTTTTGTTTGGAAAGGCAATATGCGAGGGGGCGTGAATGATCGTGAATGATCATGAATAATGCTCTGATTCACACCTGAGAAGACAATGACCTGCATAATGAGCCGCATAATGAGCTGCATAATGAGCCTTTCACACAGGTGTCACTGGGTACCACAAGAAAGAATGCGAGGACAAAATAAATAAATATATATACAGAATTGGTTCAAAGTTAGAGTTGAAAACATCTTGAAAAAATGTCTTTTTCCACAAATTTTGTATGCGTGCAAATTGTATAATATCCAGGGTAAACATTTCTAGTAATTGTGCAGTTAATTCTCATACTGTATTTTCAGAAAGTTTTGGAATATGTGTCCTCCCCCCAAATTTGTCAATAATAAAACACAATAAAAAAAGGTTACAATTACAACAAAAAATTACAATTTTAACAATAATAATAATAATAATAAGTTTATTTTATATAGCGCCTTTCTCAAACCCAAGGTCGCTTTACATAGTGTGAAGGCAAGTATACACAACAGCAACAACCAAAACAATACAACAAAGACAAGTTATCTGTATTAAGCTATGAGTTTGGTGTGGAGAAATGATCATTAAACAAAAAGGTCTTGAGATGAGCTTTAAAGAGGGGAAGTGAAGGACAGTCACGAAGAGGTTGTGGGAGGCTGTTCCAGAGTTTGGGGGCCAAGGCACTGAAGGATCTGCCACCCAGGGTGGAAAGTCTGGAACGGGGGATAGCCAAGAGATTTTGGTCAGAAGATCTGAGTGAGCGGGATGGAGTGTACGGGATCAGGAGGCCGCGGATTTAAGGGGGAGCAAGGTTATGGAGCGCTTTGAAGGTGAGTAATAGTACTTTATATTTGATCCAGGACGGAACTGGTAGCCAGTGGAGTTGGTAGAGAATGGGGGTGATGTGTGCTGATCGCCTGGTATGGGTGAGGAGCCTAAGTGCCGAGTTTTGAATATATTGCAACTTTTGAAGTGATTTCACAGGGAGACCAAGGAAAAGTGAGTTGCAGTAGTCTAGACGGGACATAATGAAGCAGTTAACCAAGGTGTGTGCATTACTAACAGAGAGGAATGGTTTGAGGCGAGCAATGTTGCGGAGGTGAAAGAAGGCAGTCTTAGTGAGTGATTTGATATGATGATCAAAGCTAAGGGTGGAGTCAAGCAAAATGCCAAGGTTTTTGACAACAGGGGTAGGATGGACAGATGAACCATCAATATTGAGAGTGAGACTGGGAGATTTAGAGAGGATGCTTTTAGGGCCAATCAGCAGAATTTCAGTTTTATCTGTATTGAGTTTAAGAAAATTGTTTTGCATCCATAATTTTAAGTCAGAGAGGCAGTCAGTGAGGGAGCAAGGTGATGTATCAGAGGGAGAGTGAGTGGTCAAATAGAGTTGGATATCATCTGCATAACAGATGAATTTAAGACCGTGGCTGCGTATAATTGGGCCAATAGGGAGGATGTATATGAGAAAGAGGAGGGGCCCAAGTACAGAACCCTGGGGGACACCACGGGTGACAGGGGACTTGGAAGACTGATGAGAACCAAGCGTCACAAACTGCTTTCTGTTTGAGAGGTAAGACTGGAACCAATTTAGAGCTGTACCAGAAACACCAATAGCAGACAGACGGGTGATTAGAACATTGTGGTTGATGGTATCGAAGGCAGCACTAAGGTCAAGGAGGATGAGAATGTTAAGTGAACCAGAGTCAGCAGACAGTAGAAGGTCGTTAACGATGCGCAGAAGGGCAGTCTCTGTACTCTGACATGAAAGGAAACCAGATTGAAAAGGCTCATACAGGTCATGGTGATTAAGAAAGGTGTGTAGTTGTGAGGCCACCACTCTTTCCAAAACCTTGGCCAGGAAGGAGAGGTTGGAGATAGGGCGGTAGTTACACAGTGATGTGGGGTCGCAGTCCGTTTTTTTGAGAATGGGTGTAACTGAAGCAGTCTTGAGGGCAGCAGGCACAACACCAGAGTTGAGGCAGGTGTTTACAATCAATGCAATGGGTTCAGATAAGGATGTGATGCAAGCTTTAAGTAGCGGGGTGGGGGCAGGGTCAAGCTGACACGATGAGGAGTTAGACTTATTTATAATGTCAGTGATAGTGAGGGAGTCTATAGCAGTGAAATGGGAAAGCTGAGGGCCTAGAGAGGAAGGAGAAGAAGAGAGAGAGATTGCATTTGGGTTGAAGCATTGGTAGATTTGGCTAATTTTGTCATCAAATAAGTGTAAGAAGGCCTGGCACTGCTCAGGGGTCTTAGGACAGGCAGTGACAGGAGGTTTAATGAGTTTGTCCAAGGTCCTGAACAGGGTTTTAGGCCTGGACATAGAGGAGGTTATGAGTGATGAATAATAGTTTGAGCGGGCAGCATTGAGGGCATCCCTATACCTCTGAGTATGTTCGGTGTAAAGCATGGAGTGAATTGTAAGGCCAGTTTTCTTATATAGCCGTTCGAGACGGCGGCCAGCGGCCTTAAGTTGTCTGAGCTCAGGGGTGAACCAGGGGCATGTACGATTTTCTGGTACAAGTCTAGTCCTAACTGGGGCTAAGCTATCAAGCAGGCTGGTCAGGGTGCCATTGTACAAAGCAACCAAGTCATCCGCGGGCGAGAGCTCGTTAAGGTCAAACAGTGGCGAGGCCTGTATAGAGGCAGCAAACATGCTGTGGTCTATTGACCCAATGTTACGACTTGTAATAGCTGTTTTCTCTGAGGAAGGAGGAGGAGTGATCATATGAAAGCGGCATTCAATGAGCTTATGGTCAGAGACACCAGAGATGGAACCAGAGACAGAGATGTCATTCAGACCAGAAGAGCAGAGCAGATCCAAGGTCAAGGTCAAGGTCAAGGTCAAGTTTATTTATATAGCACGTTTACAAACAGACACTGCTGCCCCAAAGTGCTGTACAGATACAGAGAAACAACATAAAATAACCATACAATACAACATAATAAAAGCGACACGAAAAAAAAAGATTACACAACTCAGCTTATATTAAAAAGCAAGTGCAAAAAGATGAGTTTTTAAAAGTGATTTAAAACTCTCCATAGAGGTAGCTGCTCTAATATTGAAAGGAAGAGCGTTCCAGAGCTTAGGACCTGCAACACAAAATGCTCTGTCCCCTCTGGTTTTCAGTCTGGACCTTGGACAGTTTAAAAGCAGCTGGTCAGTGGACCTAAGTGCTCTGACTGGCGTGTGCAGAGTCAACATGTCGGATAAATATGATGGAGCCAACCCATTTAGAGATTTAAAAACAAACAATAAGATCTTAAAATGGATTCTAAAAATGACAGGCAGCCAGTGGAGAGATGACAGTACCGGGGTAATGTGGTCTCTGCGCCTTATCCCTGTCATCAGGCGTGCAGCCGCATTTTGAACTAGTTGTAATCGGCGAACTGAAGACTGATCAAGGCCATAGTACAATGAGTTACAATAGTCCAGGCGATTTGT
Source organism: Rhinichthys osculus (assembly GCA_029959095.1). NCBI lineage: Eukaryota > Metazoa > Chordata > Actinopteri > Cypriniformes > Leuciscidae > Rhinichthys > Rhinichthys osculus. The sequence goes on from JARWKJ010000009.1 coordinate 34,865,822, forward strand.
TATCAGGGCATGCACAACTTTTTCCAGTTGGTTGTGGGGCAGGTAGGGCTTGACCTTCCCTAGAAGTCTAAGCTGAAAGAAGCTTGTTTTAACCACTGAGCTGATTTGTTTATCGAGTTTAAAAGAACTGTCAATAAAAACACCAAGACTTTTTACTGACGGGCAGCCATTTGCAGCATTTGTTCAAGAGTACTGTTAAAACCAGAGACATCGGGCTCCCCAAAAATTACAAGTTCAGTTTTTTTGTCATTTAGATTTAAAAAATTCAATGACATCCAGTCTTTAACTTCTTGTAAACATTTTTTCAGAGCTTCAACTGAGTTTGTTTTGATATTCAAAGGTAGATATATTTGGATGTCATCTGCGAAACAATGAAATGAAATATTGTGTTTTTGGAAGATTGATCCCAGGGGTAGCATATATAGAGAAAACAAGACTGGGCCTAAAATTGAGCCTTGAGGCACCCCGCTGTCAATTGGGGCTTTGTCTGAATAAAAAGGACCAAGGTTTACAGAAAAAGACCTATCTGTCAGATATGATTGAAACCACTTCAGAACAGTGCCTTTAATGCCTGCACAGGACTCTAGTCTGGATAATAAAATATTATGGTTGACCGTATCAAATGCTGCCGTTAAATCTAAAAGCACTAGCATCGCAGAGCTACTAGAATCAGAAATTAAAAGAAGATCGTTAAAAACCTTTAAGAGAGCAGTTTCTGTACTGTGACAGGATCTAAAACCAGACTGAAATTTTTCAAAGATGTTGTTGGAATTTAGATGCAATTGAAGTTGGGCATATACCACTTTTTCTAAAACTTTACACAAAAATGGAAGCTTAGACACTGGCCTGTAGTTGGACAAAACAGAGGAGTCCAAATTATGCTTTTTCAGGAGGGGCTGCACGATGGCCTTTTTAAAAGCACCCGGAACACGCCCAGCTGAAAGTGACAAGTTTATCAAATTTAAAATACAAGGCCCAACAGTGTCGATAACATCTTTAAAAAGTTTGGCTGGAAGGCTGTCTGATGAACAGACCGAGGGTCTTAAACTTTGGACCATCTTTGACAGCTCAGAGAGAGATATTGGCATAAAATCTTCAAAAACAACTGAACATAAAGGTAAAATACTGGGATCTGGCGCAACACAAAGGGTTAAGGCCCGGATACTGGCCACTTTATCCATGAAGAATTTACAAAATCTGTCACACAGAAGGGCACTGGGAATGATGCCAGTATGCTCAGGGGGGTTGATTACCCTATTTAGAACATTAAAAAAGAACATGAGGTTTGTGACAGTTGTTTTGTACAAGGTTTGACATATACTGAGTCTTTGCAGCCTTAACAGCGTCTTGGTAGTTAGACAAACAGTCCCTTAACATCCCCAGAGATACATGAAGTTTGTCTTTTTTCCATTTTCTCTCAGCACGGCGACATTCCCTTCTGAGAGCACGAGTAGTGTCATTGTGCCATGGCTCTCCATTTAAATTAGAGCGCCTGAGCATAAACGGTGCTATTGAGTCAAGAATTTTTGTGCACGTTGAGTCAAATAGAGTAACCAGTTCATCAATGTCCATATTTGAACAAGAGGCACCCATGGACATGAAAGGAGAGTTATCGAACGCTGCAGCAAAAAGGGAAGCCGTAGATGGACTTATAGCGCGCCGCTGACGCATAGGGACGCACGCTTTACTTAGAGGGCGCGGCAGAGAAACGGAAAACAAGACAGGCATATGGTCAGAAATACCTGCATCAGAAATATCCTTTATGGACAGATTTAGGCCATGGGACAAGACCAGGTCTAAAATATGTCCCTTGTTATGAGTCGGGCAGTTCACAGACTGACTGAGGTTAAACGAATCTAAGATGTTTAAAAAGTCCTTGACCAAGGGCTTAGAAGTACAGCACACATGAATATTAAAATCACCAACAATTAAAAAATGATCATACTTAAGAGCCATGCCTGCCACGAACGCCGAAAAATCCTTTATAAAATCCTTATTGAATTTGGGAGGGCGGTAAATGAGCGCACATAATACTGTTAGATTGAGGTTTAGCTCGAAGAGTTGCAGCTCAAAGCTCTTGTATTGTTCACAAGGGGTTTGTCACAAGGTGACAAATTCAGCGGAACCAATTTCCGCTAGGAGTGTGTTTCCCCCCGGGACGATTTCACCGGCACACCGTGCTGGTTTGCTTGTTGTCAGTTGCCATGACAGCGGCAGCTGATTAGCTAAGCGGTACCAGGTGTGGGTGTTTGGTGTGGGGATCTGTGATTGGGAAACACGGCCCAGAGAAGCAGTTAAAAGGAAAAGGAAAAGGCATTCGAGTGTGGTACTCCCCCGGGAGAATTAGTTTCTTTGACTGTGGCTGAATTCGCTGGGATCTTTGGAGAGGGCTGTGTGGATTTGGCTGGCTGAAAGGTGCAACGGTGATTTGTGTGAATACACGCTGGAAACGTGAACTGGATGGAAAGTTGGAGAAGTGGGGGAGATACAGTCAAGACTGGAGAACGCCATCATTCCTGAGAGGAAGTTAAGTAATAAAACATCGAATCTGTGTGATTGCATGTCCTGCACTGAGTTGAACAAGGAATTGTGAAGTGTATTGATCACGAGTGTAACTGTCACATAGGAGTGTGAACTGAGTCACCATTGAAATCCTGATATCTTCATCTTCTGAGTTGAATAAGGAATTGTGAAGTGCATTGATCACGAGTGTAACTGCCACTTAAGAGTGTGAACTGAGTCATCATTGAAATCCTGGTATCTTCGTCTGAGAGTGAGAGAGTATTGAAGACGCTGTTCTCCATGCTGTGAGAAGTCATCTGCATCTCTTTATCGTCTGAGTGCTGATTCAACATAACAGTGGAAGGATTGACTATTGGGTGAGTGCTGGCCTTATTGCACTGAGAGTGAGAGTGGATATGCAGTGCCTGAATTGAAGTGTCACACAGTATTGGATTTGACGTTGAGGTTGCAGTGTGTGGGTGGATATGTATATTTAACTGCCAGTATTCCCCAGTGCATAATTCCGCCCAGTGTTTGCTGAACAAAGCCTCAGTGCTAGACGTGCATGTCCCGCTCGGGCTATAAGTTCTCGTTCTGATACCGAAGAGGAGTGTGTTTGCCTTGTATAAATTGCTCTGCCTGTTTAACTAGACGAATTGTCGGTTGCTGTCTTCTTGGGCGCTGCCCGTCTGAAGGAAGGATCCACCCTTGTCCCAGCGCTGTCCGCTTGGAGCCACACAGTCCAGCCGTAAGCCCGATTCTCCATTCTGCAGAGGAGCGTGCCTGCACCTGTATAAATTGTTCTGTCCGTTTAACTAGATGATTCGTCTGCTGCTGTCTTCTTGGGCGCTGCCCGTCTGAAGGAAGGATCCACCCTTGTCCCAGCGCTGTCCGCTTGGAGCCACACAGTCCAGCCGTAAGCCCGATTCTGCAGCGGAGTGTGCCTGCACCTGTATAATTTGCGTTGTCTGTTCAACTGGATGATTCTTCTGTGCTGAGCATATTCGGAACGACCAACGGTCTAGGAACTTACCGACCTATCTACCCACCTGTCTTCCAGTGAGGCCCCTCCGTCTGCTCGCCTTCTTGAGAGGTACACGTACCTGCTACTCACCTGTCCGGTGGAGGAGTCTCCTAGTCCTCAGTCCCGGTCCTGCCCTGCCCGGGTATCTGTCCATCTGCATTGTGGTCAAGAAGTTCTACTTACCCCGACACTTACCTGCTGCTGGAACGGCAGACGAATCCCTCGCCTCCCAGGGTCCAAAGCGGTTTCCCCCTTCCTGGACAGAGACACAAACTCACGTCGAGACTTTTAATTTCCTTTTTACTATTTAATAAAGATTGTTCAATTTTAATTCTACTTGTCCGTCTGGTCTCTGGTACGCTCCTCAGAGTGGTCCTGGGTTTGAGGGGTGGGTGCAGTCTGGTTTGGCCCCCCCGACCTGTGACAGATTTGGCGTAGTCGGCAGGGTACCACTTTGAGTTGAGCGGCCAGAGATCTAGATGGCGGACGAAGAAGCACCTGTGGTGCGGCAGCCAGTTATGCCAATCTTCATGGGAGCCCCATGGGCCCAGAAGTATGGAGGCCCAGGATCGGAAGTGGGTTTGTCAGCATGGAAGACCCAGGTTGAATACCTGGTGGGACTCCAAGGTTTAAGTGACCCCCAAGGAGTGCAGTTTGTTTTAAATTCACTGGAGGGAGAAGCGAGAAGAGAAGTCCAAGCAGCACCGGAAGCAACGAGAACCACGGTTCGGGCCATCTTTGATTTCCTTACGGAGCAATATGGAGACACCACCCCGGTTGCTGTACTGCGAACACAGTTTTTTAATTGTAAGCAGGGACCGCGACAAAATATCCGGGCATTTGCACTACAGCTGAGGGAGCAGTTCTCCCGGTTGAAGAAGAGACAGGATCATGGCCTGGGAGGTGAGGAGGTCCTGCTGCGAGATCAGTTCTTACTGGGATTGCTGGAGGGTCCCGTGCGCCAAAGTTTACGGATACAGTTCCGACGAGAGCCAGACCTCACTTTCGAAGACCTACGGAGGGAAGCCTTGGCACTTGAGCAAGATCAGGCCGAGAGTGTAGTTCCTCCCCACTGCATGGCCACGAATGCTACTGATAGACCTCCGTCCCCCGTCATGTCTGATTGGAAGCAGGCCTTCCGTGAAGAACTAAAGAGGGATGTTCGTGAACAAATGTCCTCACTGACCAAATCCTTTATGGACGAACTTCGCCGAGAACACCTCCATTCCTTGTCTTTGCCGAGGGAGCGAGCCCATTCAGAGGGGAATCGACCTCCAGCACACCGTCCACTTCGGCCAGCCGGGACTCGATTCCAGTGGGACGAGCAAGGGCGTCCCATCTGCAATGGCTGCGGAGAGCCAGGACACTACCTTCGCCAGTGCCACTCTCGCCGTGCCTCACAAGGGGGTTTTTAGTGTCACCGGCCACTGTGGGTCAAGTGGTCGGGACCCCCTTAATGGACCCATGTTCGTCTGGGACTTCCCAGGAGAGTTTGGTGGGGCGTTGCCCCGTGGTGATGGTCCAGGTAAATGGCCGGAAAGTACAATGCCTCCTGGACACCGGGTCACAAGTCACTCTCTTCTCAGAAAGTTTGTCTCGGGAGTTGTTTGGTGCCCAGGGCCGGCCCATGACAGAAGCCCCATGGCTCACCTTGCGGGGAGCCAACGGACTCGACATCCCGTACGTGGGATATCTAGTAACCGACCTGGAGATACATGGGATTGTTGTGCCTCAGAAAGGAGTGGTGATCGTACGGGATGCTTGCCTGGGGTCCCACCGCGCACTGCTGGGCATGAATGTCGTTTCGGAGTGCTGGGAGGAGATATTCCGAAAAGGACCAAGTCGAGCAGTATCAACCTCGGAGGGCCGAGAATGGAATCGTGTGAAAGCCGATTGTCGTCGGGTCTGCCTGGCTGAGTCACAGGGGAACCGTGAGAGCACCGGGAGGGTGGCTTGTCGCTATGCTCTGGAAATTCCAGCTCGGAGTGAGGCCGTGGTCTGGGCCAGGCTGCCTTCCCGACTCTATCGCTCAGAGGAGTGGGTCTTGGTGGAACCCCATTCAGATTGTTCCAAGGTGGAGGTCGCCCGAGGATTGGCGTCCACACGGAGAGGCCGGGTCTTCGTGAAAGTCAGGAACACGAACCCCTTTCCTGTCCACTTATACCGTAACCAACATTTAGCCCGAGTCACCTCGGTGAAGGCACAGCAAGTTCGAGAACCAGGAGAAATCAGATTCAACCGGGTGAGTCCGACAGTAGTAGAAGTGGCCCTGGCACAGACAGATCAGCATGTGGAAGGAACCGGGGAGGGAGTCCCAGCTTATCTCAGGGGAGAGTCACTGTGGGGAGAAGGTCTGACAGGAGGTCAGACAAACCAGCTTCGAGGCTTCTTGTTGCAATGGCAGCACTTGTTTTCCATTCACGACGAGGACTACGGTCGAACCAACGCAGTCCAACACCAGATCCCAACTGGAGATGCTGCACCCAGTAGAGAACGCTACCGGCCTGTACCCCCGACCCTATACTCTGAGGTCCGCACCCTCCTTCGGGGAATGTTGGACAAGGGGATCATCCGTGAGAGCAGTAGTCCCTGGGCTGCGCCCATTGTCCTGGTACGGAAAAAGACCGGGTCATGGAGGTTCTGTGTGGACTACCGGAAATTAAATCTGGTGACGAAAAGAGATGCTTTCCCGTTACCCCGAGTAGAGGACTCCCTCACGAGCTTGACACAAGCGGCCTGGTATTCCACTCTTGATCTGGCCAGTGGGTATTGGCAGGTGGAGGTGGATGAGCGGGACAGGGAGAAGACCGCGTTCACTACCCCCTTTGGGCTCTATGAGTGGGACCGGATGCCGTTCGGCCTGTGCAACGCTCCAGCCACATTCCAACGGTTGATGCAGCGTTGTTTGGGCGGCCAGCTGATGGAGTCCACTTTAGTATACCTGGACGACGTGATTGTCTACTCCCCAGATTTCGAGTCCCACCTTCGGCACTTGGAACAGGTCTTTCGCTCTCTGGAGAAGTACGGGCTGAAGCTTCAGCCAGATAAGTGCCAGCTCTTCAGGAAGGAGGTGAAATTCCTGGGCCACATAGTGAGCGCTGCAGGGATTTCGGTGGACCCAGAGAAGGTATCGGCTGTCCAGGAGTGGGCCGCGCCCAAGACCGTACGCCAGGTCAGATCCTTCCTGGGCTTTGTAGGATACTACAGGCGGTTCATAAAAGGCTTCTCCCACATCGCCAAGCCCATAAACCAGCTGTTAGGGGGCACTGGACGGTCCCGGGGCCGGGGATCTCCCTCAGTCCAGTGGGACTCAGCCTGTGAGACTGCGTTTCAGCGACTCAAGCAGGAGTTACTGCAAGCACCGATTCTGGCTTATGCCGACTTCACTCAACCCTTCGTCCTATACACCGACGCCAGCAACCTGGGTCTGGGAGCTGTACTGGCTCAGAAACAACAGGGCAAAGAGAGAGTCATCGCTTATGCCAGTCGAAGCTTACATCCGGCTGAGAAAAACGATGCCAATTACAGTTCCTTTAAGCTTGAGTTGCTGGCGATGAAATGGGCTCTGAGTGAGAAGTTTAAGGATTATCTGTGGGGAGCAAAGGTCCTCGTTGTGACTGACAATAATCCTCTAGTGCATCTACAGACCGCCAAGCTGGGGGCGGTTGAGCAGAGGTGGGTGGCACAGTTGGCCAATTACGACTACCAGCTGCAGTATCGGCCAGGAAAAGAGCACACCAACGCTGATGTACTGTCCAGACTTCCTGAAGCGCGATCTGTGGGTCAAACATCAGCGCTGAACGTGGGACGTGAGGAAGGACTGATGGTGGGCATTGTGGAGGCACCAGGCCAACCACCGGTCGAACCCCCTGCAAATTGGGGATGGGACCCACAGCGTTGGAGGATGTGGCAGGAGGAGGACGAAGACTTGAGGCTGGTACGAACTTGGCTGAGTGAAGGAGCTTGGCCCGAAGGAGAGGAACGCCGGAACCAGACACGGGTGGTGAGGGGGCTGCTGGGACAGAAAGAGAGGCTCTTCCTGAAGGAAGAGGTGATGTGTAGGTCCCTCCAGGATCCGGCTCAAGGCGAGGAGGTCTGCCAGGTAGTAGTCCCCGAAGGGCGTTGTCATTCCCTGTTACAAGCATATCATTCCAAACTGGGACATCAAGGGCAAGAAAGGACATTGTCTCTGCTACGGCGGTACTTCTACTGGCCTGGGATGGAGGGGACCACGAGGACTTACCTTCAGGGGTGCCCACGCTGCATGCTATTCAAGGCGAGGAAGGAGGTACGAGCCCCATTGGTGCCGATTCGGGCTAAGGCCCCACTGCACATCGTAGCCATGGACTACTTGACGCTGGGACGACCGATGGATCGGATACAGAACATCCTTGTAGTAACTGACTTGTTCACGAAATACGCCTGGGCCATTCCAACCCTGGATCAGACTGCCACTACCACCGCCAATGCCTTGTGGAGGTATGTTATTCAGCCATTCGGGTGTCCCGAAATACTCCACGCTGATCAAGGGCCCAACTTCGAGTCTCGGGTGATCCACGAACTGTGTCGCTTGTACGGGTGTAAGAAGACCCACACCACCCCATATCACCCTCAAGGGAATGGGGGGTGCGAAAGGATGAATCAGACACTGCTAAGTCTCTTGGGGACCCTGGAAGGAGAGCAGCAAGGCCACTGGGCGGACAAACTTCCGATGCTGGTCCAGGCGTACAATAACAGCGTGCATAGCACCACCGGGTATGCCCCGACCTACCTGATGTTCGGGAGACACGTGAGACTGCCTACCGATCTGCTGTTAGGAGCTGCTCCAGGGGGGGGGCAGCCTGACAGAGTGGGTGGCAAGGCATCACCAGCGCCTTCACAATGCTTACGAACAGGTCTCGGACCGGATAAATCAAGCAGCAGTGAAGAATAAGAGGCTGTATGATCGAACAGCTCGGGAGGCACCGTTACTACCGGGAGAGAGAGTGCTGGTACGGGACAATCGTCGTCAAGGGAAGGGAAAACTGAGCGATCGATGGGAGTCCCAACCATACGTGGTTCAACGACAGCCGCACCCAGATCAACCGGTATACGCTATCCGCCCAGAAGGGAGAGCTGGCCCAGAGCGAGTGCTACATCGAAACTTGATCCGTCCATGTCCAAATTATCCGAAACCAACAGATAGCAATCCCCCGGTTGAAACGCCACCGATGCCCTTGCTGCTAGGTTGGGCGGTGGTCCCAAGGGGACTGGGCGCAGAGCCGCACCAGGTGGACCCTGCCTCACCGCCGAGACGGTCCCAGCGGGGGAATCGAGGCCAGCCCCCAGTGCGGTATGGAGACTGGGTTGCCGAGCCCCGTTCTAGGGACTAGAACGGGTTGGTGGGGGGGTATGTCACAAGGTGACAAATTCAGCGGAACCAATTTCCGCTAGGAGTGTGTTTCCCCCCGGGACGATTTCACCGGCACACCGTGCTGGTTTGCTTGTTGTCAGTTGCCATGACAGCGGCAGCTGATTAGCTAAGCGGTACCAGGTGTGGGTGTTTGGTGTGGGGATCTGTGATTGGGAAACACGGCCCAGAGAAGCAGTTAAAAGGAAAAGGAAAAGGCATTCGAGTGTGGTACTCCCCCGGGAGAATTAGTTTCTTTGACTGTGGCTGAATTCGCTGGGATCTTTGGAGAGGGCTGTGTGGATTTGGCTGGCTGAAAGGTGCAACGGTGATTTGTGTGAATACACGCTGGAAACGTGAACTGGATGGAAAGTTGGAGAAGTGGGGGAGATACAGTCAAGACTGGAGAACGCCATCATTCCTGAGAGGAAGTTAAGTAATAAAACATCGAATCTGTGTGATTGCATGTCCTGCACTGAGTTGAACAAGGAATTGTGAAGTGTATTGATCACGAGTGTAACTGTCACATAGGAGTGTGAACTGAGTCACCATTGAAATCCTGATATCTTCATCTTCTGAGTTGAATAAGGAATTGTGAAGTGCATTGATCACGAGTGTAACTGCCACTTAAGAGTGTGAACTGAGTCATCATTGAAATCCTGGTATCTTCGTCTGAGAGTGAGAGAGTATTGAAGACGCTGTTCTCCATGCTGTGAGAAGTCATCTGCATCTCTTTATCGTCTGAGTGCTGATTCAACATAACAGTGGAAGGATTGACTATTGGGTGAGTGCTGGCCTTATTGCACTGAGAGTGAGAGTGGATATGCAGTGCCTGAATTGAAGTGTCACACAGTATTGGATTTGACGTTGAGGTTGCAGTGTGTGGGTGGATATGTATATTTAACTGCCAGTATTCCCCAGTGCATAATTCCGCCCAGTGTTTGCTGAACAAAGCCTCAGTGCTAGACGTGCATGTCCCGCTCGGGCTATAAGTTCTCGTTCTGATACCGAAGAGGAGTGTGTTTGCCTTGTATAAATTGCTCTGCCTGTTTAACTAGACGAATTGTCGGTTGCTGTCTTCTTGGGCGCTGCCCGTCTGAAGGAAGGATCCACCCTTGTCCCAGCGCTGTCCGCTTGGAGCCACACAGTCCAGCCGTAAGCCCGATTCTCCATTCTGCAGAGGAGCGTGCCTGCACCTGTATAAATTGTTCTGTCCGTTTAACTAGATGATTCGTCTGCTGCTGTCTTCTTGGGCGCTGCCCGTCTGAAGGAAGGATCCACCCTTGTCCCAGCGCTGTCCGCTTGGAGCCACACAGTCCAGCCGTAAGCCCGATTCTGCAGCGGAGTGTGCCTGCACCTGTATAATTTGCGTTGTCTGTTCAACTGGATGATTCTTCTGTGCTGAGCATATTCGGAACGACCAACGGTCTAGGAACTTACCGACCTATCTACCCACCTGTCTTCCAGTGAGGCCCCTCCGTCTGCTCGCCTTCTTGAGAGGTACACGTACCTGCTACTCACCTGTCCGGTGGAGGAGTCTCCTAGTCCTCAGTCCCGGTCCTGCCCTGCCCGGGTATCTGTCCATCTGCATTGTGGTCAAGAAGTTCTACTTACCCCGACACTTACCTGCTGCTGGAACGGCAGACGAATCCCTCGCCTCCCAGGGTCCAAAGCGGTTTCCCCCTTCCTGGACAGAGACACAAACTCACGTCGAGACTTTTAATTTCCTTTTTACTATTTAATAAAGATTGTTCAATTTTAATTCTACTTGTCCGTCTGGTCTCTGGTACGCTCCTCAGAGTGGTCCTGGGTTTGAGGGGTGGGTGCAGTCTGGTTTGGCCCCCCCGACCTGTGACAGGTTTTCTTACAGTTTAGCATGGTTTTAAAAACTGTCGCTAGACCCCCTCCTTTTCCCGTGGTTCGTGGAGAGCTAAAGAAAGAACATGCCAGTGGAAGAAGCTCTGAGAATGGGAAACACTCACCCGGTTTAACCAACGTCTCTGAAAGAAGCATGCAGTCAAGCTCCCGGGATACAAAGAAGTCGTTTAATATAAAAGTCTTGTTAGACAAGGATCTAATATTGATCAGTGCCAACTGAAGAATAGTATCCTCCGTGCGCGAAGATTTGGCTCGAGCCACTGACCGGAGATTCATTAGATCCACGCCGCGTTTGGCCGCTCGGGAATGCCGGGGAACGTGCTCCTCCAACGGTGCGCGCAGCTGGTCCAAAATCCAATCCAAAGTGTGGCCATGAGTGTAAAGTTGGAAAGTCAACATGCTGTGTCAAACTAAAACAGTTCAATACAGAGTTAAACGCAGAGGTGTAAGAACAATTTGTATCCACATGGATGTTAAAATCCCCTAACATAATCATAGCCGAACAAAGAGATGAAATAATAGTGAGAAGTTCATTCAATTCAGACAGAAAATGTACAGATGGTTTAGGGGGGCGGTAGATCAGCAATAGTATAAGGGGTGGGGTAGAAACAACCTTCACAGCAATATATTCAAAGGATGTCACTTCAAATGGCCTAAGTTCATTAACAGTCAGATCTGAGCGGTGCACTACAGCCAACCCACCCCCTCTCCCTACAGATCTGGGTTTGGATAAGTAGCAGTAGCCAGGGGGGGTCAGCATGTTTAAATTAATGCAGTCACTGGGTTGTTGCCAGGTCTCTGAGAGACAATACAAGTCACATTTTTGTCCACAATGATATCATTAATTAGGGCCGTTTTGTTTGTGATTGAGCGTGCATTTAGGTGGCCAATGTTAAAGTTCTGACATGATGACGAGGCAGGAGGAGGCAGCCTAGGAGGGCAACGAAGGTTGTCAAAGTTAATTCCCCTGATCTTTGGCTGGTATCGTCGGCAACGATCGGGCGTGTAAACAGTTGGGATTTGAGCATCATGTCCAAAGAAAAGAGTCGGTTGTCTTTTGAAGCGATGAACATAACGTGGACGCCGAATAATTCCAAGCGAGCAGCAGTGTTTATACAGCGCCGGTTCTAGGGGGGCGTGGCAGCGATAAAGTTTGAGAGCAGCAGAGGTGTAAACTGGCTCCATTTCCAAGTTACAAAAAACGCACAAGCACAGCATAAGGCGAGCTGCGAGGACATTAATCCAGCTGCCAGCGGGAAACATGACATCGACACAGTAAAGTTACCACAAGTGACACAGCAACACCACGCTAATACTACATGTTAGCCATCCAGGCTCACAACACAACCCAGTCAGCAATGTAATCAGCGCAGTTTATTACGCCAACCACTGAACAGTTTGAAGACAACAACGAGGCAAGCGGGTAGAAACACACTCACCTCTGTAGCAGTCACTGTGAGGGGAGATAGGAAGAGAGCTCATGCAGGGGAAGAGCAGACGTGCAGGGCAGTGACAAACAGAACTGGAGGAGCAAGTTTGTAGCAAAGTTTGTAACATTAATCCACGGATTGATACAGCAGGGGCAGAGCAACAATGTTCCAGCGACAGTGCAGGACGGATTCGGCCGACCCCAGGAGGAGATGTGGTAATCCACAGCCACCTACATAGAAGGTACAGTGGGGTAGCGCGAAGATCAGCAAACAGCAACAGACAGAGCAGTATGAGTTGGATGAGTGCCAGTGATGAGTTGGAAAGTCATCAGTATCCGCGCGTTATCCAAAGGCAAGGAAGAAGATGTCACGCGAAAACAAACAAACAACAACAAAAAATTCAAGCGAGAAGCGGCAGCCAAGCGCGCACAGCGTACTCTCACCGGAAACCGGAAACCAGGGACAATATTTCAAGTTTAATCTTTCTTTGTAAAAAGTATACATTTTATCATACGTATTTCAAAGGTAAGGATTCATTTTGCAATTTGCAGTTTGTTGCTTATACAAAGACATTTTATTTTAACATATTTCAGTCTATTTTTACTCATCTCAGTAGGCTATAGCAATACAGTTTGGTAAAAACTAAACTAGGAGATGTGTTCATGTAAAAATAACGTTTACTAATGTAGGTGCGAGTGTGAATGAACGGCACAGTTCATTCATTCATTCACACACAGACACACGGTTCATATTTAAACAGTTGTTTTGCGGTTTACAGACACTATTCCATATCACGATAAGAACAAAGCTCTTAACCCTTTCACGCGTACGATCACACCGGTGTGATCAGTCTTGGCTGGTCCCTGGAGCGTACGATCACACCGGTGTGATTAGAACGGTCAGTGCATCACGTGATCAACTGCTAAATTCAAACGTGTTTTCACACGTTGGCTGGCGCTGAGCCAGAGACGGACACACTCAGTGCTGTCATGTATCACAACTATTGAGTATTTTAAACCACATAATGTTTATTTTTATTTTTCAGACATTTATATACACATAAGAACTAGCAAAACAATGTTTTTGTGTTCGTAAAATACACACTGGTGTCTATGGAAGCGGCAATAATAATCCTTTCCATTATAATAAGACGAAACGTTTTATTCATATCAGATACACATTGTGTAAGTAGCCTTACATTTTACCCTATTCTTCTCCCAGTTCACTGGCCACTTACTTTCATGTATTTCGTGAGAAGCAACAGATCCGATTCTCTGAACTGTGAAACAAACTAAAATGGCGCCGCCCATCGCGCATACAGCTCAACTAACGCGATCGTTATAAAGGCGTTTAAACAACAAAACACATCCACTTGCACATATTTGACAATCGGAATATCAGTGTTTCATGCTATAGCGAATACATTTGTGAATATTTTGAATAGAAAAGGAAGAAAGACATAAAAGCAGATCATCATTCATTCAGCTCTGTGTTGTGATTGCGCTGTCACGTGTCAATGACGCGTCACCATGGAAACATTAAAGTGGCAGGTTCTAAATAACGGTCGCCTTGAAAAACTCACGCTGGGGGGTCAGTTAGAATATTTTAAACTTACGTGTGAAAGGGTTAAGAATAAATAGCTTACTATTCACATCAGCTGGATCCGTTGCTCCTCGAAATGAAACTACCAGCACTTCTGAGGTAAATTTTCCAGGATTATTACGACAGTATTATTCCTCACAGCGTACCAAGACGACGTAAAGTACATGAATCTTATTAAACTTGATGTGTTTTATCCAGCTGATGTGGACGTTGGCATGTTTGCATGTATTGCCTCAGATCATTTGCATTTGAATAGTGCGCGCTGTCCGTGGGCGTGGTCACATTAGCACTTAATGAGCTATAATGAGCTGAAAAGCAAAGGACTGACATCTCTCTCTTTTCATACAGATTACATAAACTGAGAATATTTGTTTTTTTATATATAAATTACTTCATTTAAAAGAAGAGAATTCAAGCTTCATGTCTGTGTGCCTGTATGCCTGAGTATTCGCTGAGTTACAGTTCATTTTTGGACGTGTATCAGAATGGACTTCACATTGAGAGAGATGTCAGAATGCGCATCATATTTATTTTTCTTTATTTGGCAAAAAGCACAACACTTAGTTTGTATTGTGAGTATACACAAAAAAATAGACACTTAACAGGATCCAATGATGTATAACACTTATATGTAAGATCAAAATCAATTTATTTTGAGTCTATTTTACACTGATAAGAAAAAAAGTGAGCTGGTATCGCTGGCGCGACCGCCGACCCCAGGGGGTTAAAAGCGGTGTTCCTTCTTGCTTTCACTTCTCTTAAAAGAATCGGAGATTTGCATGCCTTGTCTGTTTCACCTACGTGCTTGGAATTTGCGCCTGGCATGGCCAAGGCCTTCTGTCCTCCTCCTCCTCCTCCTCCTGTCCTCCTCATTATCCGGACCAGGAAAAGAATAACCTGCTGTGCCCAGTCAGGGCACTGGATGCTTATGTCCACAGAGCTGCCCAGTGGTGTTAATCTGAACAGCTGTTCATATGTTTCAGGCCCCCCAACAAGGGCTCCCCAGCATTTAAGTTAAGAATGAGTAAGTGCTTATTCGAGGCTATCTCACTGGCTTATTAGTCGGTCGGACAACCCTTCCCTATGGCTGTACGTTGCCACTCTACTAGGAGTATGGCGGCCTCTAAGGCTCTTGTATCAAGAGTTACTCTCCAGGATATTTGTGATGCGGCAGGGTGGTCCTCAACGCACACATTTGTAAAGTTCTACTCTTTGAACCTGGACTCTACACCAGGGTCCCAGGTGCTCTCGTCCTAGTGCTGCTCTTCACGATTTCACACAGGACAGTCACTTCTCGTTATGGTGGCGTTGGTATAGACATTCCCACAGCGTCAATCGACCCAGCGCGAGTTCCCTTGAAAGGACTCTTGACTGTAGCCTCGGTTCCCTGAAGAGGGAACTATGCTGCGTCACCTTGCCATACCTCCTACGTGCCTGTCAACGACTTAATTCAGACTTTTACGTCACTCGGTTCGTGACGTCACCCGCCTCTAACGTTTCGCCACACCATTGGACTGATTTCACATGTGTTTCTCAACGAAAGTAGACAGCATAACTCTGTCATACTAACACTATTTCCAACCATTAATATATCAATCTCATGCACTTTACTTCCTTACTCATTTAGTATTTGTTCCCTTTCAGTCGCTCACGTTCGACGTAGTCGACGTGTCGACAGATTGGGATCACGCTTAGAGAGACCGTCATCTTCAAGTACTACTAAAACGAGCCAAAGAAATTGGCGTGCGTGAAATGCATCACACACTCCGCCCCCGTGCCGCGGGTATAAATACGGAAGTGGATGCACGCACTAGTTGTCTTTCACTTTGGAGCCGATCGTCTTTGATGTCTCTGAAGAGTGCTGTTGTTTACAACGAGCGAGTGTGTCGGTGTTCTGTAAAACTCTCCCAGTGCTTGTGGTTCTACAGCGCGAGAGCAGCGGTGATCGCGAGCTTTGATCTCTCATCTGCTGTTTACAGCTACACATTTCTAAAGGTTTGTGTGTGTTGACGGCTGGTTAGAGGGCAGAAAAGTGAGTGCTTCACTGTTTCAGTTCACTGTTCAGTGTTGCCGCGGTCATTCCCCTGTGTGCTCCGGCACTGGTGACGGGTCCTATTTCCTGAAAGAGCAACACGGGTGCGTTTGCGTCTTTTTCACACACAAAAAAAAAATATATAATTTTTTGAAAAGATGTCATTCCACCTGTGCGTTTCTGGATGCGGTCGTTCCCTTTTCCTCTCTGACGGTCACAATTGTTGCTTCACGTGTTTGGGCTTACAGCACGCTGAAGCAGCTTTTGTGGGCGATACATGTTCCCATTGCGGGAATATGACTGTCGCGGTGTTGAGATCGAGACTCGCCTTCGTTCGCAAAGCGCGAGTCCCCATTACCATGCCCCACCCCCGGGTGCCGTGTGGGATGGGTGAACGGAGGATAGTGATGGAGATCTCGCCCGGTAACCATTCCCTGTGGGCTCCTCACTCCTCCATCACACTGTAGCCGATGGAATTCCTGTTGAACGTGCTGGTCCCTCTGTAATGGACCGATCAGCCGTTTCAATTGGGGTTCCCCCAGAGGATAAGATGTCGATAGCAGCACTGGAGGGTGAGCTGACCTCTGGAGATGACGACTCGGCTGTGTTTTCTCCCTCTGGGAGTTTAACATTGCCCGAGCCAGATCCAGAAAGGTCAGCTATGCTGAAACGGGCCACCGAGACTGCCGGGCTCGAGTGGAACCCTCCACCGTGTCCCGTCCAGTCTTGGTTGGAGAATTGGTATCTTGGGGCGGGCTGCGCTGGTTCTCAGCTCGCCGCCCCAGTGCCTTTCTTTCCCAAAGTGCATGGAGAGCTTACCAGGTTGTGGATGGCACCTTTCTCTGCCAGAAACTGCCTGAATAGCTTTTCCCCCTCACTACCCTTGATGGAGGAGCGGTGAAGGGTTGCGAGGTTATCCCTCCAGTGGAGCGGTCTGTCGCGACATAGGTGCACCTGTGTCCGGCGGCCGCTATCTTTTGGGGGATCCTCATCTCCCCCCTAAGGCCTGTGGGTTCTTGTTCGTTCCGACGGGCAGAACTTACAGAGCCTGTGGGCAAGCCGCCTCCTCTTGCGTGCCATGGCGCTGCTACAGGTCTGTCAGGCCAGGGCACCCATGGACATGCACGAGGGTAGCCAAGACCGTGTGCTCATAGGTGAGCATCGCACTGCATCTGACCTCGCCCTCCGGGCACAAGTGTTGTGGCATGCGCGATCGGTCTGGCGGTGTCCACCTTAGTGGTCCAGGAGCGCCATCGTTGGCTCAGCCTGGTTGATATGGCGGATGCGGACAAGGTTAGGTTCCCGGTCTCCCCAATTTCCCAGGTTGGGCTGGTCGGCGACACGGCGGAGAACAATGTCCAACAGTTCTCTGCCGCCCAAGTACAGACGGGGGAAATCCGGCACATCCTGCCCCGGCGGCCCGCTGCTGCCTCCACCCCGCCGTCGGTGGCAGTTCCTCCGCCTGCTCATCGCCGAGGGCGTTCCCCTGCCGCCGCTCTCACTGGGCCTCCGCAGCAGCCTCCAGCCAGGCCTCAGCATGGAGCCGGCCGTAGCAGGAACACCCAGCCCGCTCCAGGCGCTGCCAAGCCAGGTGGCAAGCCACAGTGAAAGCATTCCGGAGCGGGCCGGTCAGGAATGGAGGAGGATGCTCTGGGAGTTTGTCAACAATCCACTCCCTCCCCCCGGGTGAGGGCCGGGTGGAGTCTTTGTTTGTGTGTGTGTCTGTCCCTCCGCTGCTCCCAAAAGAAGCGGAGCAAGCGGTACCCACACTCCAAAGAAAGAGCGAATTCCTCTGTTCCTGGGTTCCAAGAGGGCGAGTCTGGCGGTGTGCTACCCTGTAAGCCTTGCACCCCTCAGCCCTCTTGTTCGCCAGCATGGCAGCTGAGTGCGGTTCGAGGACCCGGTCATCCGCCTTCTCACGCATCCCTGGCCGTCTCGTGGAGACAGGTAAGTGTTATACACCACACTCAGACCCTGCTTCGGGCCACCTCCGGGCCTTCCGAGCCTGGTCCCTGTCCTCCACCTCGCTGCCCCACCTCGGGTACGTCTGTGGTTACCTGGCCACTAGCACGGTGTGTGTAAGCCTGAAGATGCTTCCTACCGCTACAGCTGGCCCCAAAACTACCAGCAGACTCAGCTTGCGATTCATTTCGCTTGGCTTCGCCCTGGCTCAGTGATATTCATCATACCTAGGTGTTGAGCTGAGATGCTCCTAAGATTAGTGATATTTATCACACCTACGTGTTGAGCACTGCTCCTGTCCTGTGTGCGCATGTTGCAGTCCTACTGGCGAAGGACGCGATGTTGCCTCTCCTCCAGCCGATATGAAGGCCGGTTTCTATAGACCTGTACTTCATTGTACCCTAGATAGGTGGTGGGTTATGGCCATCTTGGACCTGTGTCAATTGAAACGGGCCCTTTTTCGAAAGCCTCCATTCAATTACTATACAGAGATGCATTTTCAAATGCTCCGTCCCCAAGGTTGGCCTGCAGCATTCGACCTGGAGGACAGTACTTTAGATCTCTATCCTTCCGCTCCACAGACCATTCTGTGTTCTGGCGTCGAGGGTACGAAGTATCAGTACAAGTCCTACCCTTCGAGTGCTCCATAGCCAGTTGGGTCTTCAGGTCAACTGGAAGAGAGTAATCTCGCCCTCGGGCTGAGTATCTCTGTTTCAGTTCAGGAGAAGGACTCAGTCCAACACGTCTCTTCAAGAAGAGTGTGTTAGGCTAGTGCTAGAAGTGAGAAAGGGTCCCACTGAAAATTTCAGAGGCTCCTGGGGCATATGGCAGACGCAGCCGCTTGGCTTCCTCCATATGAAGACCGCTTCAGCACTAGTTTTATGATCGAGTCCCGAGGTGACCGTGGCAGAGCGGCACGCCCTGTGTGATAAAAGATCACCCCGGCCTGCCGCCAAACTCTCAGCCGTGTTCAGACCTTCAGGTCCACTAACACCAACTGAGGGGCCATGTACAAAGGGCATGCTTTAACGGAGGCCTGGGCGACCTCCGACTGCATTGGTATTCGTTACCTCGAGTTGGCAGTTCACCTCGCTTTGAGCCACCGCTGCTCAGCGAGCTGGTACTGGTCTGAAAGGACAACATCGCAACCGTTGCGTTAAGCTGCCCTCGCATGTCACAACTCGCCCGTCACCTCCTCCTTGGAGCCAGGAGCTTCTGAGGTCGCTTCATTCCACTATATAATTCTTCCAGCCTGCTCAATCGTGCCGCCAACGAGCCTCACGACAGCTATGGCCAGGGAGAGTGGAGACTCCAATCCCCTGGCGGTCCAGCTGGGCATGGACCACTTCGGGGCCGCACAGTTGCATCTGTTGCCCCTCAGGACTCGTCCCTCTGCCAGTTGTGTTTCTGTCTGAGCGGACATCCCTTGGATAGACACTGACTTTCAGCTGACCCCGGGGCCCAGCAGAAATGCGTTCCCCAGTGAGCCTTCTAAGAAAGCGGCTATGCGATTCATTATCGTTTGGCGCTGCTCAAGTTCAGTGATGTTCATCACACTCAGGTGTTGAGCAGAAATGCTCCTGAAGCTCAGTGAATCATCACATCTAGTGTTGAGCAGTGCTCCTGTCTTGTGCGTGCATGTCGCTTGCACCTACTGTGCTAAGTCAGGAGTGGAACAGGTCTTGATAGTTGCCCCTTTTTTGGCCCAACCAGATCTAGTTCCCTCGACAGCCTTCCTGACTTCCCCTGAATACATTCAGGGACGGGGCATGATGGCACCCGCGTTCAAAGAACTGGACGGGGAGGTTCAGGTCGCTATCACAAGGATATGTGGTAGTGACCATCACTTCTGCAAGCACCCCCTTAAGATAATTTTTTACAGTTCTCCTGTTCGCATGGTCTCTTCTAGAGGGTAGGGACTTGCTCGCTTTCAGTCAACGACTTGTGCCTGGAATTCGGGCCGGATAACTCTCACTAGCTGAGACCCCGGCCTGGATATGTGCCCAAGGTTCCTACCTCTCCCTTAAAAGGACCAGGTTGTGAGCCTGCAAGCGCTGCCTGGAGGAGGCAGACCCAGCCCTGGCTTTCTCTGTCCGTCCGCTTCATTGCAGGGTTACATGCACAGAACGCAAGCCATAGGACCTCAGATCAGCTCTTATCTGTTAAGGAAATCAGCAGAGAAGGAAGGCTGTTTCCAAGCGAGGTTGGCCCACGGATGTTGCCTTCATCTTGGTGAATTCCCGAGATGCACATGTCCACTTAGGTGGTGAGCTCCTCTTAAATGAGAGAGTGCTCCTGCTTAGGCGTTGACACAGAGTGCTTCGCTGACAGATATTCTAGAGTTGAGGGCTGGGCGACACCTTAGCCGAACCGCTGCTTCCCGTGGGCTCCCTTCACATGAAGCCAGTTTCACTGTAAGCCCGGTTCGTTGTGTTGGCTTGCTGCGCCATTCCCCTCCTATGGACTGGATACGTGCGCAATTCTTGCTCCAGTTGAGTTCCCCTTTTTTAGCCGAACCCTGTCGAGTTCCTCCATACCCTTCGGCAACGGACATGGCGGAATGTCCGAAGCCAGGCCTATCACTCGTATGCACTGGTGGAACCTGTGTTAGGCTTGGTCCATATGCTGTGATCCCTACAGCGATCCCATATGTGTATTCTTCCACGGTACGGCTCCCTGCAGCGAGCCCGTGTCTTCCCTTGGCAGAGCCTGCTCTGCCGTCACTGTCCGGTTGAGTCTCCCCCTGTCATAGGCTGGAGCCACCCCAGTGACATTCCATATGTTGTACTGCCCGGTCATCCGCCCAGTTCATATGTGTATTCTCCACATGTTACCTCCCTTCGGGCAGGATGTGGCTTCCGCAGCGTCCCTTCCTTCCATGTTCAGGGAACGCTTTCCCAGTGGTCCTGTAGGAACAGCAGTGACTTCCCTGGCCTAAGCCCTGTCCCTTCCCCGCCTAATTGCGGGGGGATCTGGAGGCTTTTGTCTAGGCGCTGGAAGGTGGCAGCACTAGATGGCGTTTTTATTGGGATCCCAATCAGTCGACACGTCGACTACGTCTAACGTGAGCGACTGTAAGGGAACGTCTCGGTTACGTATGTAACCCTC
The DNA here is from genome assembly GCA_029959095.1 of Rhinichthys osculus. Lineage (NCBI taxonomy): Eukaryota > Metazoa > Chordata > Actinopteri > Cypriniformes > Leuciscidae > Rhinichthys > Rhinichthys osculus. The sequence continues at coordinate 34,886,749 of JARWKJ010000009.1, forward strand.
GTTCCCTGAAGGAGGGAACGGAGACGTTGTCCCGTAGCCACTATTGCTGGACCACCGCTGACTCCGAGTTACGCTCGGCTCCTCAGCTAAAAACAACTAGTGCGTGCATCCACTTCCGTATTTATACCCGCGGCGCGGGGGCGGAGTGTGTGATGCATTTCACACATGCCAATTTCTTTGGCTCGTTTTAATAGTACTCCAAGATGACGGTCTCTCTAAGGGTGATCCCAATCAGTCGACACGTCGACTACGTCTTCGTTCCCTCCTTCAGGGAACGAGGGTTACATACGTAACCGAGACGTTCTTTTTTGTTAATACAATTATTTTTATCACAAATGTTTTCCTTGTGTTGATGATACAGAAACAGGCTCTATAAGTTACTGTCATCTCACAAATCTTTCAGATTGTTCAGCTGATAAACTCCCCATACGTATTTCTTATTTAACAATCTTCCTTGATTGTACTTTATTGTTAAGGTGAAACACTCACAATATTAATTTGGTGCCACTTACTGCTACATTGTGGTGGCCTGTGTGAGAAACTACTACACAACTCTTCCTTTTCTCTTCCATTTCCTTTTTCCCTCTCGTTTCAGACGTAATTTTTTACATCTGTACATCATACATAGTTTCATCTCCATAAACATACCCTCTATGGCTTATGTTTATTGAGTGACCTTTAGCAAGTATGCTCTGTAAAGTTAAGATATTTTTTAAAGTTATTCATTTCCCCATTTCTCCAAGCCGAAAATAAAATGTTCAAGATACATGGATGGTACGTTGCTCCCTAAAGAAATCTCTGCGAAATCTGTTGACTTAATCTCCAGCCACGCAACAGAAGGGCTTTATAAAACAACAGTACATGAACTGAGCCCAGACACAATGTTTAGCAGTTCACACAGAACCAGGTCTGTATTAACAATGAGGTACAATAGGAATTTTTGTTGGGTATTGTATTTGCAGGTCCTAGATGTTACACAATGCGTGCAGAGATATATTTAAAGTTTTTGTAACAACCATTTACTTTTAATAATAATAATAATATAATGTATAATAAGTAATTCAATGAGACTGTGTTTTCATGTTTTATTGTTTCCTTTTCCAGCCTGAAGGATGAACAAGTCTACTGGTTTGGATCTAGTATTTTCATCATATGAATCGCTGGGTCCAAGAAAATATGTATTGATTATTTTTATTTTCTTAGTTTACTCAGTTGCAACCTTAGCAAACATATGTATAATGCTTGTTATCTACTTAGAATCAAGTCTCCATAAGCCAATGTATATATTTTTGTTTAACCTGATGTGTAGTGGACTGCTCGGAAGCAGTGCTGTTTGGCCAAAAGTTCTTTCAAATCTCCTAACTGATTGGCACACTAGTTCGTATGAGGGGTGTCTTCTCCAAGTCTATTTGGCTAGTATTTATGCTGCTTGCACTTATTCTACTTTGACTGTAATGGCCTATGATAGGTATGTATCCATTTGTAACCCATTACAGTACCATATTATCATGAATCCCTGTAAAATTAAAATTTGGCTTATGTTAAGCAACTTAGTTCCTGTTTTCTCAATAGCTGGTCAAGTATATTTGACATCAAGAATTCCCTTATGCAGCCGTACTCTTAATAAGCTATTTTGTGATAACCTTTCAATCATTAACATATCATGTAGTACGAGTCTTAGCTTTTTAAGCAATGTGTATGGTTTACTAATAATAGTGTGTTTATCTGTGCTACCTACATGTCTTATATTGCTGTCTTATGTCAAAATACTTTCTGTTAGTTTAAAAGTGTCAAAAAATGGTCAAAACAAGGCACTTGGAACATGCCTTCCTCATTTGATAATCTTCATTAACTTTTCAATTGCCACGGTTTTTTCTCTTATATATAACAGATTTACTGTGCTTATATCTAGTGAGATGAATGTCTTTATGTCAGTCCAAATAACACTTTTGCCACCACTTTTGCATCCTGTAATATATGGTGTTAGAACCAAAGAGATCAGAAAATGTACTGTTAAAATAACCCAGAGATTGTGTGCATCAACAATCTGTTTTTATACTTCGATACTAAAAGTACCTAAAATATTTGCACTTTCTTGATCTTTATGTACATACTGTGTTAAATTATATGTAAAGCTATAGATAACCAAAGACATGATTAAAAGCAAATACTATTGTATAATGTTTTGTCTACTTTCAGATTTTACACAGTAGGTCGGATACAAAGGTCTGATCCTACTAGTGGAACAACCTCTAATGTTCATTCTTTTTAAATATACCACATAGTTTTTCATTATAGATTATATTATCATCATAACAATCTGGTGTCACAATTTCCTAGTGTTTAGTGTGTAGTGTGTGTCCTTGACAGCAGGGCTCAAGCTGGCATGGGCGCTAATTAGACCATTTGAGAATGTTCCAAGTATCATGTACTTCAGTTCAAGAACATCTGACCTTTGAACAGTGCAGTTCGAGTTCTGGAGAACACTTTTTTTCAAGTTTAAAGGGGGTAAAATCCTAATGTGTTCAGAAAATGTCAATGTGGTCTTAGACATTTGAACCCACTGCAAGCTCATTTAATTTCATTCACAAAAAAAGTTAGGTTTAGCATTTCTAAATATGTTCTCACTTGTGCACAAGTGTAAATATCAAAGGCTGTTGCCTAAAAGCTTCATAGCTAATTCATAGCTTTACCTGTTCATTTTGTACTGACACTTGTCTCACTATACGCTACAATGTCATGTGTGATCATTTTAATGACATAAAACAATTTATTTATACTGAGTAGAGTAATTATAGAGTAAAACAGAACAATGAATACTATTGATGCACAATTATTTCTAATTTGTTGTATCACGTAAAACTCCCCCATATTTCAAAAATCTTGCCAAACAAATGTCCTGATTTAGTAGTGATTTGTCACCATCTAGTGTTATATTTGGGTTGGGTTGTTCTTTTGTTCCACAATGTTGAACAAAGAGACTTTTAAATCAGACCCAAACTTTATTTCTTTCTTTAGCAAATGTGTTCTTATTTTAGGATTGAAGGCTCTTTACTGTAGATTAAGATTTAAAATTTAGCAGCCTACCTCAGCTCTTAGTTCTTATTGACAGCACTTAATAAAGTAAACAATTCAAAATATCTCTCTAATATTAGGCCTACCTGTTTATAGCTTTATCGCTGGCATATATGAGTTTCAGTTAATGGCTTTTTTAACATACCAAACAAATTTTATCGGACAGAATATGAGATACTGTACTTTTAAATATTAAAACACCCATTTATATATGCAGACCTGGCATTCATTTGCCTTGTTTTGGTAAATGCAATAGCATCACCTGGTCCGTATAGTCGACCACTTGTATAAGGAATAATAGCCTAGAACAACTGCTGAAAGTAATTACTATTGTGTACTTAAGCTGAGAAAAAAAGCTTTGTGCGGTTTCAAATTTAAATTATAAAGTTCAAAGGTGAGCTCACAAAATATAAAATATACAGTGCTGTCCCAAAAGGAATTTGTTAATAAATAAAAGTAAAAAATATGGTGTATGGTGTTTGTTTTAGTTATAACATTGCTGTTTAACATTTTTATTTCATCTTGCCGTTTTCATCATAACACATACTGACACAATTGTAGTGTAGACCTTGTAATACATGGCACTTTATGATTACTTCATGACACTCACAAACAGTGAAAATTAACTGTTAATTTAAACTGTTAACCCCCCCCTTTTTTTATAACATTAAGTATAGCCATCCAACAGGACTAGTTGCACTTGGCCGCCATTTTGGATTTACGATCAGCGAGTGTGCGGTTAGACACTTCCGGTTTCGCTTTACGCCCGGTGCAGGGAGCCAGAGTAAGCCAGAAATTATCTCTTATAGTTGTTTATAGAATCAATTATATCACTTAAAATACTACTAAGATATATATTACTATCACGCGAGCAAATGGCAATTAAATGCACTGATGCAAAGTCAGCTTAATGAATGAAATACAACTGTTCATGAACAGAAGATTGTCTTGGTCTCATGCTGCATACGCAATGAGAATTATGCCTACAGTAAATATAGAGTTACAACTACGATTAGAGTTGTTTGCACACATTCATGCATGAACATTCACACGTTTGGCCTGTTATAGTCTACAATTTATCTCCATAAATACTATTTTCTCAATTCTGCGCATATATTTTCACTTACTTACATCAGTTGCTCGATCAATATTATCAACACATATTTTACATACATGCTTTCTTTGCATCAATTATCTTTATAGATAAAAACAACGGCGTAAAAATCTTAATAATTGCGATTAATTTATATTTTTAACTGTAACGTTACCGCAAACAATTTGATTGGTATCTGCATTCCCGTTGACATTTATTTTGTGCGAGTGAGATGAGTAAAGAGTATGTTTCCTAAATCATTATCTGTCTGTTTTTTATAAGCAGCACATACAGTATTTACTACGTGTAAAATATACACAAACTTGGCTATATTAAATTGTTTGTGTTAACGTTACAGTTAAAAATGTAAATGAATCACAATTATTAAGATTTTTTTTCAGGCAATGCAGGCAAGCATGGCAGCCAACTCAGCGTCAGCCTCAGACTGGGCCACCACACCTGAAGGAGGGAGTCCAGACAAGTCATCCACCTCTGAAGGCATGAACCCAGCCTCTGATGCTGTAATTGACAGCTCATCTTCACGAGCCCCGAATGATAAATTAAGTCCACCCTCAGGTGGACCATCTAACTCATCCCTGAACTGAACCGGGGGACATGAGCGTGCATGGGAATGGGAGGCACACGGGGATTCACCCAGCGAAAGCTCTTATATTGTAACACCCAGATCGTCCTCAGTGCTCACTGTCACTGCCTCGTACCCAGAGGTAGAAGGACCAGGACGGAAAGTGGCGGAGGTGACTCACAGCCTTTTGAAAAAGTCACAACAGCAACGTACCAATGGCCATATTCTCACAATGAGGACATGAACCATCCACAAACGCTGTCTCAGTTGGAGTAAGACCCAGGCATTCAAGACAGCAATCATGGTTGTCTGAAGTAGAGAGAAAGTAGAAGTAGGATGGGCATCTTTAAAACAATATGATCTGCCTTGCAGCTCTTTTAGATGGACAAATTCCTCTTTTAGTCCGCCACTGAAGCACACAGAGGAACTCACTTCACTTATCTGTCCGTTGTTTGAAGAGAGACTGCTGAAATGTGCTGAGAGAGATCTGGCAGCATTGTGAGATGAACGGATTGTAGAATTGCTCATAAGAGAGACTCAGACTCAGAAGAACAAAATTGAATGAGTGGAGCTAATATGTCAAGGGTAGTGGCTGGCATTCAAATCCCACTCACCAATTCTCATTGGCCATTTTTGAAATGTCAGAGATGTTTCAGGGGTCCCAAGTACGACTCCTAGTGTCAGTTTTGACACAATGTCAAAGTGACTGACAGATAGGGAACTATGCTTCTAACCACAGCTTGAGAGCTGTAGTTCCAACCACGCGGGCTTTCAATGCTGTTTGCGAATGTTAGTTGGAACTATGGTTTCGGGAAACGCAGAATCGTTGAACTTGCGACCATACTTGGCTAACGATGCTTTTGGGAAATGCACCCCTGATTGTCTGTTCAGCAAACCAGTGGAAAAATGGTAAAAGTGAAGAAAGCGAGCAAACGATGAAGTCAAGTGGGCACACATAAAAGACTTTCAAATTGTACATCCTTATCTTACATGAGCCTTTCAATACGCAAATAATTCCATAATGCCGTCTGAAATAAAGAAAGTGACCAACTGATCAACATGATTCATATTCAAAATTGTAAGCGAGCACTGCTTTGTTTAAGGTTTGTATATCCTCCGTTCTAGCTTTATTGATGGTCCCCTTCAAACATTCTGTTAACTCTAAATAATGTTGAGACTTACATGTCTACTAACTCTCATTAAAGTATTAGTAGACCATTAGGGATAGGGTTAGGGTTAGTAGAATAAGTTGACATGTACTTGCAAATTGACATATAGTCAGTAGAATGTCTGTTGGGGGACCATCAAAATAAAGTGTTAGCAGATATTAAGCAGATAGTCTTCTTACATTACTAATACTCTAATGAGAGTTAGTTGACATGCTGCATTACTACTTATAGTCAATGAAATGTATAAAGGGAACCATCAAAATAATGCATTACCCCAACTGCTGGTACAGACGGTTATTTCTTCTCACACTGGTGCATAACATACATGCTAGTTGGCCGTTGACTGTAGTCTTTGTAATATGTTCAAGTACAACTTTTTGACCCAGGTGCATGAGATGCGAGGTGACAACATAGTTGGCTTTCATCGCCACCAGTTCTTTAATATCAATTTGGTGTGTAATGGCCTTAAAAACCAAATCAGACATTTAAACTGACCCATCAGTAGATTACAGCTTTCCGACTGTCCTAAAGGTGTGACAATCAGCAGACTCCTGATTTTCAAATTACCCTTTTGGTAAGGAAGAAGGGTTGGAACAGGAAAGCAAATGTCTTTGGTAATTTGCAACCCTATATTATATTATATTATATTATATTATATTATATTATATTATATTATATTATATTATATATTTATATCTAGGTACTGTTTTGTATTTTTGGAGACGTTTCAAAGACTTGGTCATGAGACAAAGTTAACTGCCATGAAATGTTAGTAACAATATCATAAGCAACTTTGTTTTTACTGTTGTTCAGTTGTACACTGAGTTTCGTCATATTTAAAGCACTTGCGTTGCTCTTAATTATTTCAGTCATGTACAATTAACAGTACAAAAGGCCAAAACATTGGATATAGCAAATTGCCCATAGCACAGTGTACAGTACATGGATGATGTGATTTGTTATGCATGATATAATTTGTGATACGTCATTGATAAACAAAGTTTAAATAACACAGACGTAAGAAAATTGGGCCCTAGGTGATGCCAACAGTGTATCTCGGACCACTCAGATATTTCGCTATTTGGCAAGTTTATTGGCAAGATAGTAAGTCTGACTCTTTTTATAGCAACAAAGGACCTTTAAGAGTCTTGTAAATATATATTTTTTAGCAATGAACACTGAGTTAAAGCTTTTGAGAGTTACAGTACTAATTTCCTTTTAGGTACCTATTGCATGGTTCAATTGTGTGCTCAACAAATTGTACGGTCTTACAGGCCTGACTATAGGTAAGCTTGTAAGTGTCAGGGCTCACAGAGGAAACAGACTGGATGGTAAGTTATTGACGTTTATTTGTGCAGAAGGATACTCAGTCGGAGATAACAGGTAAGGATCAAATGACTTTGAAACATAAAACAGGCTTAGCTGAATGATAATGTCCTTTTCTCTCTTGCAGGTGGTTAGGAAGCAGTCACACTGGAGATGGATGGTACGTAAGGATCGGGAAGCTGGTAAGTAGCAGGTGAGTTGAAGGAGAGTCTGTGAGTCATGTATTGACGAGACCAGACAAGTGACTGCAGTGAAGGTGAGTGCTTTATAGTGCATGTGGGTGATGGGACACAGGTGACGATGATCAGTAATCAGGTGATTGTGAACGGGGGAGTGTCCGACTGGGTGATTGGTAATGAGTGGGCGGCGATGGCGATCGTGCCGTGGATGGAATCCTGACAGTACCCCCCTCTCGAGGCGGCTCTTGACGCCTGAGAGGAGCGCTGCCGGCGGCGAGGTCTACCACGACCCCTGGGAGCGGGACGATCCGGATGATCATTGTGGAATTGGACAAGAAGGGCAGGGTCCAAGATGTCGTCACGCAAGACCCACGATCGTTCCTCTGGCCCGTAGTCCTCCCAATCGACCAGATACACCAGCCTGGGACCTCACCGCCGGGAATCCAGGATGGAGCGGACTCTTTAGATTGGATCCTCCTCAACGGGGACGGGAGGAGGAGGTACGTCCGTGGGAGGATTATCTGCGGGAACAGGAGTGACAGGGTCAGTGAAGGGTTTGAGTAAGGACACATGGAAAGAAGGAGAGATTCTGTAATGACGGGGAATATTGAGCCTGTAGGTGACTTCGTTCAACTGCCTCTGGATGGTGAAAGGTCCAATAAATCGAGGACTCAACTTACGGCAAGGCAGACGGAGACGAATGTCCCGAGTCGACAACCCTACCTTCTGACCTGGTTGGTATAAGGGAGTGTCGAGTCAGTGACGGTCAGCTTGCTCCTTGTGTCTCCGAACTGCCTGTTGTAGATGCACGTGAGCTGAGTCCCATACCCCCTCGCTCTGATGGAACCAGAAGTCGACAGCTGGAATCTCCGAGGGTTCACCCGACCAAGGAAAGAGTGGAGGCTGGTATCCAAGGACACACTGGAAGGGGGTGAGCCCGGTGGAGTTTTGCCGCAGGGAGTTTTGATCGTACTCCGCCCAGGGGAGGTAACGGTTCCAGCTGTCTTGGTACTGGTGGCAGTATGTCCGCAGGTAACGACCGATCTCCTGGATCTTACGCTCAGTCTGGCCATTAGTCTGCGGATGGTAACTGGAAGAAAGGCTGATGGTGACCCCGAGGAGTCTGAAGAAGGCTTGCCACACACGTGAGATGAACTGTGGACCCTGGTCTGAGGCGATATCTTCAGGGAGACCGAAATTCCGGAAGACATGGTGGAATAGAGCTTCCACTGCTTCCAATGCAGTAGGGAGTCCAGGTAAGGGGATCTGCTTACATCCTTTGGAGAATCGATCCACTACCACGAAAACACAGGTGAAGGCTTCAGAATTGGGTAGGTCGGTCATGAAGTCAATCCCGATGTGTGACCTTGGTAGTCTGGGAATCGGCAACGGCACCAGTTTACCTTCCGGAAGTCTCCTCGGTGTGTTGCTAATGGCACAGACTGAGCACCCGTGGACAAACCTGGAGACATCTCTGGTGATGGATGGCCACCAGTACCGTTGACTGAGGAGCGAGAGGGTACGCTTGCTACCCGGATGTCCAGAGCCGGAACTGAGTGAGGTGAGTCCAGAAGGGGAGTCCGAAGATGAGGTGGCACGAAGATACACCTTTCTGGACCTCCCGGCGGAGCGGGTTGGCGAGCAATTTCCTGGTTGATCTGCTGGACAATTTCCCAGACGATGAGACTGAGGATTACGGCTGGAGGGAGAATAGGTTCCGAACGAACATCTTCCAAAGGAGGGATGATGGAGTCGAGACAAGGCGTCTGCCTTACAATTCTTGCTGCCTGGACGATAGGACACTGTGAAGTTGAAGCGAGTGAAAAACAGACCCCAGCGGGCCTGTCGGGGATTCAGTCTCTTAGCTTCGCGGAGGTACTCCAAATTTTGGTGATCAGTGATGACAGTGAATTGGTGATTTGCTCCCTCCAGCCAGTGCCTCCACTCCTCGAGGGCCAGTTTGATGGCCAACAGGTCCCGGTTGCCGATGTCATAATTCCGCTCCGCCGGGGACAGCTTCCTCGAGAAGAAGGCGCATGGAAGAGTTTGGATGGCTCACCCTGCCGCTGAGATAATACTGCTCCCACTCCTGTGGAAGATGCGTCCACCTCGACCACAAACGGGAGGTCCGGATTGGGATGGCTGAGAATGGGAGCAGTAATGAAGGTCTCCTTCAGCCGCTGGAAGGCCTGGACAGCATCAGAGGACAAGGACAGAGACTTGGGCCGTCCTTTGAGAGCAGAGGTGAGAGGAGCACTGATCAGACTGTAGTTACGGATGAATCTTCGATAGAAGTTTGCGAAACCAAGGGAACGCTGGAGTTCTTTTATGGAGTTGGGTTGTGGCCAGTCTTGGATGGATTCCACCTTCCTCTGGTCCATTTCTACCCCGCGTTGGGAGATCACGTACCCCAGGAAGTGGACAGTGGAGGTGTGGAACTCGCATTTCTCCAACTTTAAGTACAACTGATGTTCTCTTTAACTTTTCCAGAACTTGAATGACATGCTGATGATGTTCCGCCAGGGATGAAGAGTATATGAGGATGTCATCAATATAGACCACCACAAAGCGATTGAGGAACTCACGGAGGACTTCATTCATGTATCCCTGAAAGACGGCAGGAGCGTTGGCCAATTCGAAAGGCAAACTTGATATTCATAGTGGCCTGTAGGGGTCACAAAGGCGGTCTTCCACTCGTCACCTCACGGAATGCGGATCAGGTTGTATGCACTTCTTAGTTCAAACTTCGAGAAAATGCGAGCTCCACGTAGCTGTTCCAGAGCGGCAGGGACCAGAGGAAGGGGATAACTGAATTTGATGGTTTGGGAATTGAGGTGACAATAGTCAATGCACGGCCGCAAGCCTCCGTCCTTCTTGGCCAAGAAGAAGAAACTCGAAGCGGCAGGGGAGGTCGATGGTCGAATGAAGTGTTGGTTGAGTGTTTCTTCCACATACTCCTCCATGGCCTTCTGTTCTGTGATGGACAGAGGGTAGATACGACCTTTGCGGAGGGTATCTCCGGGTAGCAAGTCGATTGCGCAGTCCCATGGCCGGTGTGGTGGTAACTTGGTTGCCAGTTGCTTGCTGAAGACATCCTGGAACTCCCGGTAGTCCACTGGGAACTCTACCTGGCTCTGGACCTCGGGGCTTTCTACTGAGGTAGAGCAGACTGGAATTTCTGATTCGCCCGTTACTGGCGTGGACTGAAGAGAAGGGCTTTTCTGAACGGAACCGAGACAGGAATGATGACAGTTTCACCCCACTGGAGTACTTCTCCGGTTGCCCAGTGGAGTACTGTCTGATGTTGGATTAGCCACGGGCGTCCCAGGATGATGTCTGCGGTGGACTCCTCCAGCACCATAAAATAGATTTCCTCCGAGTGTAAGCATCCGATTCGAAGGATGAGAGTGGGTGTGAAGTGGTGAATACGACCTCTTCCTAATGGCTTGCCTTGTATGGTATGGATGTGCAGGTCTTGGGATAAGCACCGTTGACGGATGTTCAGTTTTTGAAAGCAGAGGCTGGAGATGAAGTTCCCCGCGGAACCAGAGTCAACAAGGGCTTGCGCTGGGAGACAGACAGAAGGGGTCAGAATATGCACACTGGTACGTATCAAACGTTCTACCCTCGGAGCAAGTTGGATGGCACTTACAGCTTGACGCGGTGGACGCACTGGGCAGGAACTGATGAGGTGCTTGTCGGAGGCGCAGTAGAGACAGAGACAATGTTGTACTCGATGCTGTCTCTCCGCTGCGGATATATGTGTGGAGTCCACTTCCATAGGTATGGGTGCTGGAGGAGTGACGGATGGAGCCGGAGGCGGAGAACTTACAGTGGGTTCGCTCAGGGTGCAGGCAGTGAGACGCTGAGAAATCCGAAGCGTTAGTTGGATCAAGTTTTCCAGACCCGCGCTGTCATCATATACACCCAGCTGATGGCACATCCTCGAGTTTAAGCCATGACGGAAGGCAGAGATCAAAGCACTCTCGTTCCAGCCGCAGGAAGCGGCGAGAGTGCGAAACTGCAGGGCATATGCGCTTACAGATGAATTACCTTGACAAAGATTGAATAGCTGGTCATGAATGGACAGCTCGGACACGGCTTGCTCAAATACCTCTCTGAAGTGCTGTTTGAAGGAATTAAAAGACTTAATCACAGGTGAATTAGAATCCCACAATGACCTTGCCCAACGAAGCGCTGGACCGGACAGCAAGGAAATCAGGAATGCCACACGGGCTTCGTCAGTGCGGAACTGATGCTCATTCATAGTGATTTATAGCGAAACTTGCAATAGAAACCCACTGCAGTTCTCCGCCTCTCCAGAGAAGGTCGCTGGCCGGGCCATGGGACTTGCGGAGGCAGTGAACGAAGCAGCAGGTGATTGCGGAAGTGATGGTGGTGTATTGATCGCTGCATCTGCAGGTGGTTGACTGAGAGGAAGATCCTCCTCAGGCTCCGGCTGATTCTGCATCTTCTATGGTCTGGTCTTCTGTAAGGGCTCACAGAGGAAACAGACTGGATGGTAAGTTATTGACGTTTATTTGTGCAGATGGATACTCAGTCGGAGATAACAGGTAAGGATCAAATGACTTTGAAACATAAAACAGGCTTAGCTGAATGATAATGTCATTTTCTCTCTTGCAGGTGGTTAGGAAGCAGTCACACTGGAGATGGATGGTACGGAAGGATCGGGAAGCTGGTAAGTAGCAGGTGAGTTGAAGGAGAGTCTGTGAGTCATGTATCAACGAGACCAGACAAGTGACTGCAGTGAAGGTGAGTGTTTTATAGTGCATGTGGGTGATGGGACACAGGTGACGGTGATCAGTAATCAGGTGATTGTGAACGGGGGAGTGTCCGACTGGGTGATTGGGAATGAGTGGGCGGCGATGGCGATCGTGACGTGGATGGAATCCTGACAGTAAGACTGTGTGCCCACACGAATTTTTATTTATTTGTTTATATATTTATTTTTTTACATCTTTACATTTCATAAAAATCAAGTGTCTACTATTCACAATAATCAACACCACATCCCTCACCCCTTGCAGTTTCGTTTATTACATAAAGTATTTTATCAAAATCAGCAGAAATTATGAAAATGTTGCTGTTGGTTCTACTCATAACCAATGACCTAGCAAACAGATTGTTGTTATGAGAACGTTATCCAAATATTCAGTGTTGGTTCTGGGAACGTAAAACATGTCCGGTTTTTAAACGGTTTTTAAAAGGTGTGATGTTCCTCAAACGTTCTTTCAACTTAATTTTGATTTCAAATTCAACATTCTAGGAACGTTGATTTGTAACATTCCAACCCAGTCAACACGTTGATCTCACAGTGATCTCTCCATATGATCACAATGTGAGTTCACAGTGAGCTAAAAGTGTAACCGCAACATGCACTCACTGTGTGCTCATATTATGGCCACAATATGAGGTCACCCTAGCTAGAAATGTTATTGGACATGGACTCCAACATCATCCACATGTCAAATTTTGGTTGAAAATTAAAATTGGGTCGACAACTAAACATTTGATGTCAGGCTCCAATATCATTAATCAACTCCACAAACAGCATTACCAGCTTCACTAATTACAAACCAGATTTAAAAAATAGAATAAAAAAGTCCTTATTGAGATTAACAGAGGTTTGGATGTTGATGATTTATTGAAATTAATAGTTTGGCTTGATGTCACCATTATGGTGATCAGTATTTGCTTTAGTTGAGCAGTTTGACTCTTAATGTTTTAATGTTGGGTTTTTTTCTGGCTGCTATAACTGTTTGTTATGGCAAGAACAGTAAGAGAAAATGTGATCGGATGATGTCAGCTACTTGATGATGACAAGAATAATATAATCGTCATGTAGTGCTCTGATCAGCTGATCTCTTTTAGACTGTTATGTGTGTTATTAATTTCATATAATTGTAATAATAATGTTTTTACAGCATGACATTTAACAGTGCAACATGCTTCATGCCGCAATGCATTCTGGGAGCCACTGATGAGTTTTGTATGATGCACATCCAGAATGCATTGCGCCATGTCACCGTTATTAAGATTCATGCGCTGATTCTCGAGGTTTGTGTTTGTCTCAATGAAGGGTTTTAAAACTTACAGTACACAGATTTTTTTTCTAATTTTTTTATTTTTTATTAAATACTCCTGATTTTCAGATTAAAGTGCTGCAGGATCACATGCTGTAGAAATTTTGGATTATTATGATCACATAAAATTTATACCAGAGACTAGTCCATGAATAAAATCAGGCCATTATATTATGATACAGGGGCGTAGCCAGAATTTTATTTTTGGGGGGTCCTGTCTTTAAATGAGGGGGCAACATATATATATATATATATATATATATATAGCCAGATTTTTATATATAGCCAAAATTTTATATATACAGGCCTATTCTGGTGGGTGCGGTGATGCGGTGGCGACTCGTGTAACATGTAAGGGTGGCGCTGCCAATAAAGCACCTAAAAGCTGTCACAAAGAACCGGCAAAAGTAATGATTTTGAATATGTAAAAAATATAGCAAGGAGATATTTTAATTGTTTATTAATAAACAAGTGTTTTCTTTGTCGGCTAAGATGAAGTTGACGATGCTGACTCCCGATCTTCAGTAGTGAACGCGCCAGAGAGAAATGCACATTTCATACGGATTACATAAGCAGAGAGCAGTCTGTAGTCTGTTTTCTTTCGTTTTGAATTGTTCTGTTTAAAAGTAGACATGTGAGGCAAGTAGGGTAGCCTACCTTATATGCTGAGTTTCGGTTCGGTAGGCCTATTTATTAAATCCTGTTAAAGTCATTAAAGTTGATGAAACATTGATTAAAATTAAGATACAATTAATTCAAAACGAAATTCAGGTTAAAGAAAGTTTAAAATTCAGGTTAAAGTGCTTTCTGTTTGATGTCTCTGTGAAAGTTTTAAAGCATCTTTTAGTGCCGCTTTCAGAGCGCGTCGCGTCCGTAGGCTAATGGAGAACACGTCCATATAACATTGTTTTTTCCTCATAAATGCGAACACGAAAAATAAATAAAATAAAATGAATATTTTATGTAGGCTACTGTGGAGACTAAGAGCCAACCCTTCTTCATCCGGTGGATAGGCCTAATATTACTTTGGTTTGCGCACAGCTATAACCATGAGACCGACGGTTATAGTTGAACACCGTCATTAGAACTCTATAACCGGCAAAACCGTGCGTATATTAAACCGTAAAATATTAAAATATTTTTTAAAACATTTTTTATCATAGAGAATGTTTAAATACTAATATCAGCTTACGAGGGAAACGGAGGCGGAGTTAGTGGTGCTTCGGATTCGGAGGCTGAGTGCTGGAGATGATTCGGGAGAGGTCTGTGCCCCTTTACCGATCAGAGCGCGCGCTGACACGGAGTAAAGCCTTGTTTGTACTCGACGCGTCCGCATGAGCGCGAAGGTGCGCTCGGCAAAAAAACGCGATGGGTGCGCAATACCGGCAAGACCCCATTTCGCTTGGCTGTGTGCATGGATTTTTTGTAACAGCGCGCGCGGCGCCGCGTCCGATTATGACCGACTTCCAGCCGAATCTGCCCGAGCATGTATGTCTCACCGCACCGGCACGCAGTTTGCGCGTCTAAATGGCAAAGTTAATTTGTTAAGGTTTTGTTTACTGTGTGTGATTCATTTAATGGAAAGCACATTCACTTCTAGTTGTCTTGCTGTTCATTTTAAGAGCGAGTTGTCTCATAACAGACGAACAGTTATTCAACCGAACGTCCTATAACCCCCCCTCCCCCGGACGACGACGGTTATGTTACGAACCGTCACATTTGACTCACGTCATAACCGTCATCACCAATTCTGAAACAAACAGGCACACCCCTTAATCACTAAAAAATATTTTTGCCTCCTAAAGTTTTTTTTTTTAAGCAATCAGAAATCTGAGGGGGCCGGACATTGAAATGAGGGGGCCTAGGCCCACCCAGGCCCCCTCGTGGCTACGCCACTGTTATGATAGTATGCTGAAGATAAAAGAAGACAAATAAATATCTCAAGATCACAGCAGATGTGGATTAAACAACTCCACAGACAGCATTACAGGCTGCACTTATTACTAACCAGACTGACATTATTTCTGCCAAGCGCTTACAGCAGTTGTTATTGAGAATTAACAGAGTTGTTATGGAGAATTAACAGAAGTATAGATGTTGATGTTTGGTTGAAAATTATGATTAGTGGGAGGCTGCAGACCTGGAGCCGGTAGATATACACCCCTGGCAGTTTTACGCCCCTGGCAGTTTTACGCCCAAGACATTTTTACGCTGTTTTACTGTTGTTCCTGATGGAGGGGGAGGCTGTACAGCGACACGAATTGAGGAATGTTAAATAATTGGCTGAAGTTATTGTTTAGCAATGATGCAACATTTATTATTTATAAACGATTAGCTCAGTAGGTAGATATCAATCATTTCTATATCAATGGATGGGTCTATAATTTATTTCGAGAGACAAAAAGTTCTTGACGGTCAGGTTTATGTTCTATCTGGCTTAAACTTAGCTTACCACTTGTAGGTTTAGCTGCCCCTAGTCTTCTCTACTCACAATAAAATTCATTTTCTTTTTAATTTTCTTTTGTTGGCTTGCGTGAGATGGCCTTTTCTGGTAAGACCCTGTTTAGTCCTTGCATTAAAACATACTTCATATACATTTTTTCTTAACATAGCTTACTGGTCTGGACTAAAATGTGGGGTATGTGCACTTAATGTGGGTTTTATCATACTCTGTCTTTACCAAATTCTTTTTAACTTGCATCTCATAAAGGTGTGTGTTTGCTTTAGCTATAATAAAATGAAAATCTCTCTCTAAACTTAGAAACACCCATCTTTTCTTTACGACTTACAAAATAAACAACTTACAGAGACATACATGGACATGTTTTTAATGTCATTTTCAATTTTCTCTGCACAGTCCATCATCGGTGGCCAAAAGAAATCAAAGTGGCTTGACACTTTTTCCACTATTGTTCCACCAACAAGTGCTTGTGCCTTTGTACTTTGAAGATCAGGAGCAAATTGATGCAATCCACAGTCACCTGACATCAATTCTGGGCAACACACACGCACACACACACACACACACACACACACACACAATCAAATCATCATGGATGTCCTTTTTAATTTTTTTAATGTTTATTTTTATTTTTTTTCAGTGAGCGGGGGCCCTTTGACAGGAGAATAGAAAAATAGTTAAAGAAGAGGGGCAAACCATAGGGGAGTCATCATAATTCATAAATGGTGTTAATAAAAAACATTTTTTGTGAACAAAAATATTGTCTCTTTCTTCTAAATGGCCCTTGGAATTTTAGAAAAGGGATAAATAGTGTTTGTCTTCATAAAATGCTGTGTAGGACACTGTTTTGTTGCTGTATTACTAACAATAGAGAATAGTACAGCAGATATTTAATGAAGAATCCATATGATTACACGGTATAATGTATGTCTAATGAGCTAAATTTGGTAAATATCTAAATGTAACTTTATATAAATTCACAACAACATATTTCACTCAGTCTCCCATATAAAAACCTATGGTGAATAGGCCTATAACTGTCACGGTTTATGAATTCGCTGAGTCCTTCTTGTCTCGTGTGTATGTTGTTTTGTGTGCGTGGTGCTTGTGGGCGGCAGCGCTGATCACTGCTTTTGATCCTCATCAGCTGCAGCTCATCGGCACACCAGTTGCAGTCGATCAGCGCGCCCTATTTAATCCCTCTGTTTTCACATTGTCTTTGTCAGTTCGTTGCTGGATGTCCAGTGGGTCGTGTGTCTCCCGTTCCCGGTTGTTTCCTGTCCTGTTGGTTGTTCGCTCGTCTTGACACCCTGGTTGTCTCAGCGATCTCCTCTCTGCTTCCTGTCACACAGGATTACGGATCATTCTTCACTTCCTCGTTGGAGCCATTTGTGACGGGTTTACCCACAGTGTCCCTGTGCTACCTTGTGCGATTCTCTGGAGACGTTCGTCATCCTTCTGTGTACATTAATAAACCCTTTTACTTGCATTTGAATCCTCCGCCTCTTTTCCGTTACAGAACGAACTGACCAATCATGGATTCAGCAAGTAGCACGCCAAAGTTACATTGGTATCACTCGTAACATTGCCAGAATGGATCAACAGGAGGAGCATCTGGCAATCACTGGTCGTGCCGTTCAAGCCTTGGTAGCACAGGTGTCCGAGCTCACCCAGCAGCTCCAACATCTGGCTGCTCCCACCGCGCCCAGCCCACCGCCGGTTCCCCCAGCCCCACCAGCACCCAGTCATCAACATGAACCGCGACTACCCGCACCTGAGATGTATGCTGGAGAACCAAACTATTGTAGAGCGTTTTTAACTAAATGCTCTATGTTTTTCTCCTTACAGCCTCAGACCTTTAACACGGAGAGAGCGAGGGTGGCATTCGTCTTGACACTACTCGCCGGTCGTGCAGCGTTGTGGGGAACGGCGGTGTGGGAAAATCAACATCAATGCTGCTCCTCGTTCCAGACACTTTCGGATGAGATGAAGCGGGTTTTTGATCGGGCTACTTCCAGACGAGAGGCAGCTCGCCAGCTCACTGATCTTCGCCAGGGGAACCGCTCTGTGTCCGAATACGCCATCGATTTCAGAACCCTAGCTGCCGAGTGTCACTGGAACGAGGAGGCGCGGTGGGACATGTTCCTGCATGGGTTGGCTGACCGCATCCAGGAGCAGATCTTCACGCTGGACCTGCCTGGGAGTTTCGACGGACTCGTCGAGTTAGCGCTGCGGGTGGACGGCCGTCTACACCAATTGGAACAACGTAATAGAGCAACTCAACGTTCCAGCGAGCGTCAGAGACTTTCCGTCCAGTGTGAGTGATGCGGTCAGCCCGGTCTGCGTTCCTGAACCCATGCAGGTGGGTCGAGCTCGGCTTTCCCGGGAGGAGAGAGAGCGTAGAAGATCCAGGGGTCTTTGTCTATATTGCGGTGGAGCCGGGCATTACCTGGACACCTGCCCGGTAAAAGACCGAGAATCACCGTAAGCAAGACCTCGTCCTCTACTCTCCTCCCGGTAAGACTGCTGTGGGGAACCCAGTCCCAGTCCACACAAGCTCTTCTGGACTCTGGAGCTGAGGGTAATTTTTTAGACTTCCACTTAGCCCGCACTCTTGGATTACCTGTCACCACCCTCAAGAACACTATCACAGTCAGTGCACTCAATGGACAAGAGCTCCCAGCCATAACTCACTGCACTCATCCTCTGACACTCATCACATCCGGCAATCATACTGAACAGATTTCATTTCTCCTTCTGGACTCACCTAAGGCCCCTATTGTCCTCGGTCACCCCTGGCTTATACAGCATAGCCCGAGGGTTGACTGGGGACACAATACCGTTTCGGCCTGGAGCACTTCATGTCATAAGTCTTGTCTTGTGTCTGCCTGTTCGTCTGTATTCAGTTCTGTCTTTCAGGGGGAGGCGGCGAATTTGTCTAACGTGCCCGCGGAGTATCACGACCTGCAGGAAGTGTTTAGTAAGTCCCGTGCTGCTTCTCTCCCTCCGCATCGTCCCTATGACTGTGCCATAGATTTACTCCCAGGTAAGTCTCCGCCTAAAGGCAAACTCTACTCACTTTCTGTCCCAGAGAGGGAGGCCATGGAGAAATATATTTCTGATTCTCTAGCTTCCAAATTCATCCGACCTTCCTCTTGTCCAGCGGGGGCGGGGTTCTTTTTTGTGGGTAAGAAGGATGGTTCTCTGCGACCGTGTATTGATTACCGAGGGTTGAACAACATCACGGTAAAGAATACTTATCCTTTGCCGTTGATGTCTTCAGCCTTCGAGCGGTTGCAGGGAGCATCTATATTCACAAAATTGGATTTACGTAACGCTTATCATTTGGTTCCCATCAGGGAGGGGGATGAATGGAAAACCGCTTTCAACACCCCCAGGGGGCATTTTGAATATTTGGTCATGCCGTTCGGGCTGTCCAACTCCCCAGCGGTTTTCCAGGGACTCGTCAATGACGTGTTGAGAGACATGGTAGATCAATTCATATACACTCACCGGCCACTTTATTAGGTACACCTGTCCAACTGCTCGTTAACACTTAATTTCTAAGCAGCCAATCACATGGCGGCAACTCAGTGCATTTAGGCATGTAGACATGGTCAAGACAATCTCCTGCAGTTCAAACCGAGCATCAGTATGGGGAAGAAAAGTGATTTGAGTGACTTTAAACGTGGCATGATTGTTGGTGCCAGAAGGGCTGGTCTGAGTATTTCAGAAACTGCTAATCTACTGGGATTTTCACGCACAACCATCTCTAGGGTTTACAGAGAATGGTCTGAAAAAGAAAAAACATCCAGTGAGCGGCAGTTCTGTGGGCGGAAATGCCTTGTTGATACCAGAGGTCAGAGGAGAATGGCCAGACTGGTTCGAGCTGATAGAAGGGCAACAGTGACTGAAATAACCACTCGTTACAACCGAGGTATGCAGCAAAGCATTTGTGAAGCCACAACACGCACAACCTTGAGGCGGATGGGCTACAACAGCAGAAGACTCCACCGGGTACCACTCATCTCCACTACAAATAGGAAAAAGAGGCTACAATTTGCAAGAGCTCACCAAAATTGAACAGTTGAAGACTGGAAAAATGTTGCCTGGTCTGATGAGTCTCGATTTCTGTTGAGACATTCAGATGTTAGAGTCAGAATTTGGCGTAAACAGAATGAGAACATGGAACCATCATGCCTTGTTACCACTGTGCAGGCTGGTGGTGGTGGTGTAATGGTGTGGGGGATGTTTTCCTGGCACACTTTAGGCCCCTTAGTGCCAATTGGGCATCGATTAAATGCCACGGCCTACCTGAGCATTGTTTCTGACCATGTCCATCCCTTTATGGCCACCATGTACCCATCCTCTGATGGCTACTTCCACCATGTCACAAAGCTCTAATCATTTCAAATTGGTTTCTTGAACATGACAATGAGTTCACTGTACTAAAATGGCCTCCACAGTCACCAGATCTCAACCCAATAGAGCATCTTTGGGATGTGGTGGAACGGGAGATTCGCATCATGGATGTGCAGCCGACAAATCTGCGGCAACTGTGTGATGCCATCATGTCAATATGGACCAAACTCCCTGAGGAATGCTTCCAGCACCTTGTTGAATCCATGCCACGAAGAATTGAGGCAGTTCTGAAGGCAAAAGGGGGTCCAACCCGTTACTAGCATGGGGTACCTAATAGTGGCCGGTGAGTGTATGTTTACCTGAATGACATATTGATTTTTTCATCGTCTCTCCAGGTTACTACAGAGGAAACCTACAGAGGTTTCTGGGGTTCGCCAACTTCTATCGGCGTTTCATTCGCAATTTCAGCCAACTAGCCGCGCCGCTGACTGCCTTGACCTCTCCCAGGGTGACGTTCAGGTGGTCCGACACAGCCGAGGCTGTGTTCGCCAAACTCAAGAGCCGCTTCGTTTCGGCCCCCATCTTAGTTTCCCCTGATTCCTCACGTCAGTTCGTGGTAGAGGTCGACGCGTCAGAGGTGGGGGTAGGTGCAGTGCTTTCTCAACGCTCTTCCACAGATGACAAGATGCATCCTTGCGCGTTTTTGTCCCATCGTCTGTCGCCTGCCGAACGTAACTATGAAATTGGTAACAGAGAGTTGTTGGCAGTCAAATTGGCGTTGGAGGAGTGGCGCCATTGGTTAGAAGGGTCGGGGGTACCTTTTATCGTTTGGACCGATCACAAGAACCTTGAATATATTAGATCTGCTAAAAGACTCAACTCCAGGCAGGCTCGATGGCGCTAGATTTTGTCACCGCCCTCCCGCCCTCTAATGGCATGACAGTTGTTTTAACTGTAGTGGACCGGTTCTCGAAGGCGACACATTTTATTCCCTTGCCCAAATTACCTTCTGCCAAGGAGACAGCGGTAACTGTCGTAGACCACGTCTTTCGTTTACATGGCCTCCCGATGGACGTGGTTTCCGACAGGGGTCCCCAATTTGTGTCCAAATTCTGGCAGGAGTTTTGTAGATTACTGGGAGCTACGGTCAGTCTGTCTTCGGGTTATCATCCCCAGAGCAATGGCCAGACCGAGCGAGCCAACCAAGATTTGGAGAGAATGTTGCGATGTTTGGTGTTCAAGAATCCTTCTTCCTGGAGCCAACAACTATCGATAGTTGAGTACGCTCACAACTCGTTACCAGTATCATCTACAGGCCTCTCTCCGTTTGAATGTAGTCTAGGGTACCAGCCACCAATTTTTCCCAGTCTGGAATCCGAGGTCGCGGTTCCCTCCGCTCACGCCTTCGTCCAGAGGTGCCACCGTACATGGACCAGAGCCCGAGAGACTCTGCTCCAGGTGGGGGCGCGCACCAAGGCCAAGGCCGATGGCCGATCGCCACCGGTCAAAGCCTCCCGTATACGTCGTGGGTCAAAAAGTGTGGCTTTCAACCAAGAACATTCCGCTCCGCTCCGTGTCTAATAAACTTGCTCCCAAATTCATTGGCCCGTTTCCTGTCACCAAGATCCTTAGTCCGGTGGCAGTCCGACTCAAACTTCTTCCGGCGTACAGGAGAATTCACCCCGCCTTTCATGTTTCCAAATTAAAACCTGTATTTCATTCTCACCTTAATCCGCCGGCCCCGGTTCCTCCACCGCCGCGACTCGTAGATGGGGAACCCACGTATTCAGTCAATCGTATTCTGGACTCGAGACGGAGGGGACGCGGATTCCAGTATTTGGTGGACTGGGAGGGTTACGGTCCGGAGGAGAGAAGTTGGGTTCCTGCTAGGGACATACTGGATCACTCCCTGATTGATGATTACAATCAACAGGTAAGGAGTTCTGGGAGTGCCAGGAGGCACTCCTAGAGGGAGGGGTACTGTCACGGTTTATGAATTCGCTGAGTCCTTCTTGTCTCGTGTGTATGTTGTTTTGTGTGCGTGGTGCTTGTGGGCGGCAGCGCTGATCACTGCTTTTGATCCTCATCAGCTGCAGCTCATCGGCACGCCAGTTGCAGTCGATCAGCGCGCCCTATTTAATCCCTCTGTTTTCACATTGTCTTTGTCAGTTGGATGTCCAGTGGGTCGTGGGTCTCCCGTTCCCGGTTGTTTCCTGTCCTGTTGGTTGTTCGCTCGTCTTGACACCCTGGTTGTCTCAGCAATCTCCTCTCTGCTTCCTGTCACACAGGATTACGGATCATTCTTCACTTTCTCGTTGGAGCCATTTGTGACGGGTTTACCCTGTGCTACCTTGTGCGATTCTCTGGAGACGTTCGTCATCCTTCTGTGTACATTAATAAACCCTTTTACTTGCATTTGAATCCTCCGCCTCTTTTCCGTTACAATAACGTACTCGGTTACTAACATAACCTCGGTTCTCTCTAGATGAGAGAACGAGTGTTGCGTAAGCTAGCTTACGCTACGGGAAAATCCCTTTTCTCGAGATTACTGAAGCCAAAAAATTATCCTTAATTTTCTATTAATTTAAAACGTATTGCTGCACAGAGCAGACCTAGGCAAGACGGCTCGCGCACCTATTGGTTGCTCTGCGGCAACTGCTGCAACCTATCGATGGACTGATCGTGACGTAAGCACCAATGAGGGCGCGGGCGCCCTTGCATGTCACGTCCCGCCAGAATGGGCGTGGCTTATGACTATATAAGCTGAGTCCAGATAGGGTGTTCTTTGGTTTTTCATACTGAAGCGAAACCAGAATGCAGCACTAGCACGGCAGGGTTACGCAACACTCGTTCCCACATCTAGAGAGAACCGAGGTTATTTTAGTAACTGAGTACGTTCTCTTACGAGAGTACTCTCGTGTTGCGTAAGCTAGCTTACGCTACGGGAACCCTTTTTAAAACGCTGTGCGTGCTGAGGTCATCCACACATGGCCCCAAGGGCATGTGCCCGGGGTACACATAATAGTAGGTAATAAGTGGGCCCAAGAATACAATACGACCACAATAATGGTAATGAATTGGTGCTTAACACAGTATAACAGTCAGGGAGAGGCCCAGCCTGCCGCCATACAAATATCCTGAAGTGAAACCCCACTGATCCAGGCCCAAGAAGAGGCCATGCCTCTGGTAGAATGGGCTCTAACACCTAAAGGGCACCGAAGGCCTTTAGACTAAAAAGCCAGAGCAATAGCATCAACTTTCCATCTGGAAAGGCTCTGTTTCGAAGTGGCTAGCCCCTTAGCGCGGCCACCGAATGAAACAAAAAGCTGTTCTGACTGCCTGAAAGCAGCAAGTCAAGTCAAGTCATCTTCATTTATATAGCGCTTTTAACAATGGATTGTTTCAAAGCAGCTTTACAGAGATAAACATATAATTTAAGGTAACAGAGATTGTTTTGGCTTTATAGCGGTTCTTGAATAATGTTATTTCCAGCTAAAGTTAATTTTGATTGATTCACCTCCGTCGAAATGGTCAGACTTTAAACGCGAACCTGTGATTAACGCTGACGGCGTTCACATGCACATTCAGAATTGATTCTATAGTTATGTGCTTTTGAAAATATGTGCGCAGGTTTGTAATTCCATACAACCCATGCCTAAACGTCTTGCCTATAAATTTTGATACAGAATTTTGTTTTATTTTATCACTTCGGGGTACGCGAACCGAATTTTCAACGCTTTATCTGTAGAGTGGGAAAGGGATCCTCCATAGGGAGAGGATAGTTGACACTTCAGCACTGCATTGTCATCGGGTCCAGGGGAATCTCCTTCATCAGATCTGGATACGGCCTGGATCCGGCAGGCTGCAGGAAAACCTCGGGATAAACAAAGACACTAATATTAGTGTAGATGCCATTCTTCTTATGATGTAACGAGTACATCAAGATTTAAGGGAAGTGTTCCCAGTTCCGGCTGACCTAATCTATGCAGCCTAACATTGAATTATAGAATATAATGTATATTGTGTATACATTATAATGTATTATGTGTATGCCAGGTCAAAGAGATGTGTTTTTAGTCTAGCTTTGAACTGACGGAGTGTGTCTGCTTCCCGGACAATGTTAGGGAGACTGTTCCAAAGTTTTGGTGCTAAATAGGAAAAGGATCTACCGCCAGCAGTCGATTTAGATATTCTAGGTATTATCAACTGGCCGGAATTTTGAGATCGCAATAGACGTGAAGGACTATAATGTTTTAAAAGCTCACTCAAGTACTGCGGAGCTAAGCCATTTAGTGCTTTGTAAGTAATCAGCAATATTTAAAAAATTATACGATGTTTAATAGGCAGCCAATGCAGTGTTGACAGAACCGGGCTAATATGGTCATATTTCCTGGTTCTGGTAAGAACTCGAGCTGCTGCGTTTTGAACTAGCTGTAGTTTATTTATTAAGCGTGCAGGGCAACCACCCAGTAGAGCATTACAATAATCTAGCCTTGATGTCATGACTGTACTTGTACTTGATTGTACTAATTGTTCTGCATTTGTTAATGAGAGCATATGGCGTAATTTAGATATGTTTTTAAGATGGAAAAATGCGGTTTTACAGATACTAGACACGTGACTTTCAAATGAGAGATTGGTATCAAAGAGCACACCCAGGTTCCTAACCGACGACGAAGACTTAACAGAGCAGCCATCAAGTGTTAGACAGTATTCTAGGTTATTACGTGTGGAAGTTGAGAAATCTCAGATTTGAATGTAGGTTCTGCAAGTTCAACATGGGTTATAGGTCGAAAGTTGAATGAACGAGTGCTTATGTCCTTTCGATTTCTTACAGGTTGAGTTGTTGTTGCCCATGACACGCTAGCATTTTGCTAATGGACGCTGATTGGTCAGTGAAGGACTGATTACGACCAGAGACACCGCTTGATGGCATCGTGGCATCCGAAGCGGGACCAATGTTAAGGCCATAGGCGGACTGGACTCTCTATATACCATAGACTGTAAAAAAATATATTTACCCGTGTCAGATGTGTAGTTGATGCCTCGAGAGAAAAGAAAGTGCAAAGCGCAAACGCATAAACATAATAAATACATAGACGCCCTATTGGCCGCTTTGGAACGTTGCTGCGATTGTGTTCTTATTGTGGAAAAAGCATTTTCTGTGATTGACCCGATTTTAGCAATAACAAAGATAACTGATGGATCCTTTATCTATGGTAATACGATATGGTACAACTACAATGCAGTGCAAATAGTAAATATAAGATACAGTGAGTAATAGTAAATAGTTTAGTCAATAAAATAAACAAACAGTATAAAGCGAATAAAATAGTAATGAAAAGGCTATATAAAATATAGGCTATATAAAATAAAATGACACAACCCTGTCTATTTTTGTTAAATTTCAGTTTTATTGATCAGTAAGAGACATTATAACAGTATAAGTAGCCTAAAAGGTATAAGAAGTTATACAAGACAAGAAATAAAGTAAACCATTCAGACACAGCAGGATACAACGTTAAAATAGCCAAAATATAAAGTTATGAAACTTCACTTTGCCCTCAGCCAAAACGATTTGCCAGGGAACAAATGATAAAATTAATGATACCAAAGATCGCCCGTTAGATATACA
The DNA here is from genome assembly GCA_029959095.1 of Rhinichthys osculus. Classification (NCBI taxonomy): domain Eukaryota; kingdom Metazoa; phylum Chordata; class Actinopteri; order Cypriniformes; family Leuciscidae; genus Rhinichthys; species Rhinichthys osculus. Next base: position 34,912,736 of record JARWKJ010000009.1, read on the forward strand.
CAAGACGAATTATATCTCATGTTTAACCACTACTAGAGACATCAGAGCCGGCGGCAAACGTCAGACGCACTAGCCGAGGAAAGGCTGTTCCAGGCGGGGTAGATGAGCGCTGAGCCCTGGTGAAAGACTGGTCCTCACAACTCCGAAAACGTCAGATCAAACTTTTAAATAGGCGCTATCTTTATCAATAAACCACAGATTTGAGCTTTAAACAACTACATTGTCGACTGAAAAACTATTAAAACTACATTTCGTGACACAATAACAGTAGTATTTTTAAATTTCGCGGCTTCTCTCGTCTGTCTATGCGCGAAAGCACCAGTGAATAAAGGATTGCGGTAAAGCAGGTTTCTGGTCGTACGATGTGTATGACGTCATTGACATTTTAAAAGACTTTTTAAAGCAAATAAGTGACTCTAAAAAATCTAACACCCAGTAATGTGTAATTTTGTTGCATCTTCTTTCGAATACAACATTCAAATTACTAGACAAAAAAATTATATCCTGAGAAAAGTGGATTTTTAGGGGTATTGCTCCATAGACCTCCATTAATTCTGCACTCCGCCTGTGAGCGCCCTCATATGGACCTAGAGTGGAACTGCAACCAGTTCAGACCCCGGAAGTTTAATGTGAGTGTGAGTTTAATGTGAGTTCTCCCCATATTAGACATTTTCTGGCTTCCCCCACGCCCTCATTTTACGCCATGGACACACGGAAGACGGCAAAGAAGAGAAACTTCTCTGACGTGGAGCCGAAATGACCTATCACAATGCAATATTTTACAGCACGTCTTTTCAATTAGCATTCACTTTCGAATCACGTTACATGTATTGGGGTGTACAATAGTGATGATGATGATGTGATGTGGAGTACCATTCATTCACATTAATAATTGCATGACAATTTGTAATATTCTTCTTATTATTAGTATGATTTGTATTATTAATGACGCTTATTGTTATTTAGAAGAAGAATGTCATTTTTATTATTATTATTTGTATTATTATTATTATTTAAAAGAATAAGAATGTATTTTTTTATTATTTTGTCAGTCTGAATTATTGCAAAACAATGACGCATCTGTGCGCGCTGTGCGTAAAATGATGAAGAGCGCACGAGAGGAGGGACTTGTTTTAGACTGCTCTGTTTACGTAAACTAAGCAAACTGTCATTCACTGTAATCGTGTTTTAGTTGGTTAAAGTTCCCATCCATCAAAATTTTGCTAACCCATCATTGGATGGATTGTATCCAGTCATAAACCCTGGTGTGAGAGTGACAGGTTGAGCAGCCTGTAGTTGCGCTCCCTACATATTTTGGTCATTTTTAGAGCCTGTGATTGAAGGAGAGAAAGATGGAAGGACTCATTTCATCGTCAACAGTCTAAACTACGGGGGAGAGATTGTTTTTGAACATTGGAATACAGATTACAATTGTTATTTCATCGAAAGTGAACATGATGGATTACTCTAACTGGAAGCGCTCATGAAAACAAAGGAGGATATTTCATTTTTTCCTCTATTTTTTCGTTGTGTTGTATTAAAAAGTGGGATGCATTTTGAAGAGTAGACCCTTACATTGAAATGTATGCTGGTGTTTCTTGGATTCGTCCGAACTGATCTGAACCATAGGAGATGAAAGATAAGTATTGCCGTTCATTTTGTTCATATTTACAGGGTCAGTCTGTCAGCATTTCATTTAACCCTTTCCTCACTGGTGTATTGATTGCAAAAACAAGTCCAGAACATGATTCTTGAGTGTTTTAGCTTTCAAATGATGCATAGTCTATGATAGTTGATTGAATATTTGTTATAAAACAAGGGTAATAAAATTATAAACATGCCCCCACGGCCCGCCCACGTCCCCCTGCTGGCTAAGAGGTTAAAAGGTCAAGGGTCAGCATCACAACTAAACAACTAAAGCAAACACTAATCTCTATAATGGTAACCTCAAACCAAACATTTTCAATTAAACATCTCAACAACATCTTCTGTAGATGTATGACTGAAATAAAGCCATACTGGTTAATAATATGTGTAATAATGTGTAATAGCTGGAAGTCAGTTGTAGTTCTTGTGTTTCTCACTTTTATGTTCTTGTGGTCCTCTTTCCTTCAGGGATTCTGCTTGCTAACAGCAGGTGTTCATCACTAATGCTCAACAATCACTTACATATTCCTTTAATTATCTCACTCCAACACTGCGTCAATGTTACTTTTTACTCTCTGTAGTGTCGATTTTCCTGTCGGGTTGAGAGGGTTAACCATGTAAGTTAAAAATACACACAAACTAAATGTACTTTAAAGTGTAAATTGCAGGTAAAAATTTTCATGAAGATAATGCAATGTGCTTACTAAACATGAAGATAAGAACCGCCCACCATTGTTTTGTTATGTTTTTTATAACAAAATGCTGAATATAATATGAAAAGTTGGTGCGTTTTACAGTGGTTTTAAGCACGCCCCCTCCCTTCCACTAGGCTGGGCGTGACGTCATAAAAGGTACTCCAAGCTTTTACTCGTCTATGCCCCAGGCCTGGAGTTACATTATATTGAAGACCTAGCTAACAAAAATGGTTAACTATTGTGTTTGTGCGGGATGTACGAATACATCAAAAACGGGGGAGAGGCTCCACAAGTTCCCCAAGGACAAACGGCTGATTCGTGCCTGTAAGTGTTAGCATAACTTACTCGAGGTAGAGCTTAGATTGGGCCCAAAAAAATCAAGCAAGACCCTACCCGAGCCCGCTGTGTCCGAGCCCGGTCCGGCCCTGCCCGACACATTAACTGTAATTATGAGCCCGAGCCCGGTTTAAACACGACTATTTTTTAATACGTGGGTCGTTATAACTGACGTTCTCAACTACTTTCTATATTTTTTTTCTCCCGCCCGCAACATTTATGTTTTGTCCTGCTCCCACCCGCAAAAATACTTTTTTTCTGTACCTCCAAATACTTTCAAGTTAGCCTACGTGTCGCCACCATACACATCAACATACATGCTCCTGATCAATTATTTGTTATAAAAGCATTAACACACAAACCACTGTTATAACATAAAAGCAAGCGGGCTACTGCGTGCATGGTTTGGCATGACTGTGTGCAAAGTGCGCTCCCATTATAATTCCTAAAAAGCTGACATCATCATTTCATCGCGATCTCCCACATCTCTGTTATTATCAATGAAGCTTTCATAATATATACACTATGTTTGTTCCAACTAGAGAATTTGCCAGCATACAAAATTCAGCACTGAACAAAAAGTCAGTTTTGAGTGGTAAGGGGAGTCCATTGTAAATGCTTCTGATTGGCCATTATTGCGTTCAAGAAATCAACACATATGTCTGTGATTGGCTACATCGCTCAACGCTGCAGACATGTTAGAAATAGAAACTCTGCCTGTAAACCGTTTCTATTTTGTTTTAATTGTTCTTATTGATTTTCTGCAACAGATGAATAAAAATGTATTCGTTTTTATGTTTTAATCATAGATATTTCTAGTGTGCGGGAGTCCCGCGAATCGTTTTATTCTCCCTCAACCGGCACACACACAGAGTGAGTGCATTACCGCCCGCGCTCCCTTTTATTACGTCATCACCCAGTTACGGTAAAAAACAGGCTACCTTTGAAGAAACCCCAATAAATGTTATTTTAACGCATTTTAAGACAGACATTTTTACATATATACACATTGAGCACTTTAATTTACCCATTAATTGGTTGTGGTGGTTAACCTGCAATTTACACTTTAACAGTAATAAACTGTAAGTTATAAAACAGGTATATATTTTTATACCTGCAAGTGAAATTAGTTAACTCTAGTTTTAATTTAGTGCATGACATTTTTACAGTAACGTACTGTAGGTTACAGTAAAGAACGGTAAAATTATCAGTGAAAAAAAAAAAGCCTGGTAAGGTCTAATGCTGCGTTCACGCCAAACGCAAATAAAGCGTCAAATTCGTGTCTATCGCGTCTAGTTGGACGCTTGAACATTTTTAATCCACTCACACTTTCAGAGGAAATAGGACGCGTGTAAAAAGCACACGTTTGAAGTGAAATTGACGCACACCTGAGGCGAAATCCGCTTCTTGTGGGAAGTGCTAGACGGTTGCCTTTTTTCAAAATGGCTGATGTTGATTGAGCATTCATCGAGAGAGTCACCACTCTGTATTTGCTCTGGAGAGCAGAACAGTGGCGTAGGGGTCATCGTTCACCGTACTTGGGTATACCAGACCCTCCGGAGGCGTACCCAGTTTGGCAAGTTTCACCAAGATGTGAGAGTCAAGAGCCCAACTAAAACAAACACCTAATAAAATTACGGTTTTCTCCTTCAGTGATTTTGCTTGTTAACATCTGGGGTCTTTAATAATGCTCAATCATCACTAAATTATTCACTTAATTATCTAATTAACTTTAACTGTAACGAGGAGGCAGTGGCGTGAGGATCCATATGCACTTTATTAAAACAGAATGCAAGTCAAACAGGCAGAGTTCAATCACAGGCTTCAAGCACAATGTAGATAAGGCAGAATCAAAGTCAGAGTTCAGGCTGAAGATCAGGGCAGCTGACAAACACACAGGGTAACCAAATGACAAGGCAGATGCAATCAGAATAGGCAGGCGGCAAAGAAGAATAGGCAGGCGGCAAAGAATCAGAGTCCAGTAAACAGTCCAGGTCATACACGGGAAATCACACACGGAATAAACGCTTAGAAATGTTTGCATGGCAAGACAAGACTTCGCAATGAGGAAGCTGAGAGAACAGTTTAAATAGAGAAAGTCAATGGGAAACACCTTTGAGTCAAATCAGCCACAGGTACGGGGTATATGGGAAATGCAGTCCAAAGAGTTAGTACTCAGGAGATGGTGACCTCTGGTGGTGAGCGGAGGGAGCCACAGAGGCTGCATTCGTGACAGAGCCCCTCCCCTGTGAGCGGCTCCTGACGCGAGGAGGCAAACGACGCCGGGGTCTTCCTCGAGATCTTGGGGCAGGTTTGTCCGGGTGATCTCTCTGGAAATCAGTAGTGAGTGAAGGGTCTAGAACATCATTAGCATTGATCCAGGATCTCTCCTCTGGACCGTATCCCTCCCAGTCCACGAGGTACTGGAGGAACCTGCCCCGACGACGAGAGTCCAGGATTTCATGGACCCGGTAAGCCTCCTGACCGTCGATGATGATGGGGGGAGCTCTCTGGTCACCAGCCTCATCTAGGACCTCCTCTCCACTCGGACCACCGGCGGGTTTAAGCAAGGAGACATGAAAGGTGGGTGAGATACGGTAATGGTCAGGTAAGGCTAATCTAAATGAAACTGGAGTGATTTGTCTAATGATTTTGAAAGGACCCACGTACCTGGGACTGAACTTCTTGCAGGGTAACCGGAGACGTATGTCACGGGTGGACAACCAAACCCATTGCCCTGGTTGGTAGTTGGGATTGGTTCGCCGATGACGATTGGCCTGTCCTCTGGTGCGATGCACTGCTCTTTGTAGATGGACATGAGCATTGTTCCACGTCTCCTCACTGCGTTGTAACCATGAAATAATTGCAGGTAAGTCCGAGGGTTCTCCAGACCATGGAAACAATGGGGGTTGAAAGCCTAGGATGCACTGGAAGGGGGAGAGCCCTGTAGATGGCTTGCGGAGTGAATTTTGAGCGTACTCCGCCCATAACAGATAGCGACTCCAGTCGAACTGGTTCTTCTGGCAATTTGAGCGAAGGAAGCGGGTGAGTTCCTGGTTTAATCTCTCCACTTGACCGTTGGCTTCAGGATGATATCCGGATGTTAGGCTGACATTAATGTTCAGTAGCTGACAGAAAGCGGACCAGACTCGGGAGGTGAACTGCGGACCCCGATCAGAGACTATATCCTCCGGTAGACCATAGAATCTAAATACATTATTGCAGAGGACTTCAGCAGTTTCCAGGGCAGTGGGAAGTTTGGGAAGAGGTATCAGTCTGCAGGCTTTAGAGAAACGATCAATTACCTTTAGAATGGTAGTGTGGCCCTGAGAGAGTGGTAGGTCCGTCACGAAGTCGATGGCGATGTGTGACCATGGTCTTTGTGGGATGGGTAATGGATGAAGAAGGCCGGCAGGTAATTGACGCGGAGATTTGGAGGTATTGCAGATGGTGCAATTTTTAAAGGAACGTGATGGTGTCCGTTCTTATAGAAGACCACCAGAACTTGTTGTTTTCGGGTAGTTGTACTGTAGCCGTTATACCTGGATGCCTGGAACTAGGGTTATTGTGTACCATTTGTATTACTCTCTGTCTTAGGGCCAGTGGAACGTACATTAGGTTGGGTGGGGTTTCAGCCGGTGGTGGCTCGATGAACTGGGCTTCTGCGATTTCGGTTAGTATGTCCCACTGCACAGGTACGAGAATGATAGTGGATGGAATGATGGGTTCTTGATCTGGCGATAGGAGGTCTGACTCATGAAGTCGAGAGAGAGCATCCGCCTTGGTATTTTGAGAGCCTGGACGATAAGAAACTCTGAAATCGAATCTGGTGAAAAAGAGTGACCATCTGGCTTGTCGATGGTTGAGTCGTTTGGCTGATTTCAGATATTCTAGGTTGCGATGATCAGTGAGAACAGTGAACGGATGTTTAGCCCCTTCCAGCCAGTGACGCCACTCCTCGAATGCTGCCTTCATTGCGAGAAGTTCGCGGTTGCCAACGTCATAATTCTGCTCGGTAGAGTTCAATTTACGGGAGAAGAACGCACAGGGGAAAAGCTTGGGAGGTTCCCCCTGGCGTTGTGAAAGCACTGCCCCAATGCATGTGCTTGAAGCATCTACTTCCACTATGAATTCACGTTCGGGATCGGGGTGGTGCAGGATGGGAGCGGACGTAAATTACTCTCTTAGTGAACGGAACGCTGCTATAGCTGCTGAGGACCAGGTTAGTCGTTGGGTTCCCTTTTTGATCATGGATGTCATAGGAGCAGCAATACTGCTGAAGTTACGGATAAACCGCCGATAAGAATTGGCAAAACCTAAGAAGCGTTGTAGTTCCTTGAGAGTAGTAGGTTGGGGCCAGTGAACTACCGCCTGTACCTTCTTCTCGTCCATGGCGACCCCTCCCGAGCTAATCACATACCCGAGGAAGGAGATGGTCTCTTGGTGGAACTCGCACTTCTCTGCCTTGGCATACAATTGGTGTTGAATGAGACGTTTCAGAACCGCTCTGACGTGTTTAACGTGCTCCTCATAAGTCTCAGAGTAAATGAGGATGTCATCAATATAAACAATTACACTTTGGTTCAGCATGTCTCTGAAAACGTAGTTAATGAAAGCCTGAAACACGGAAGGACTATTGGACAGGCCGAACGGCATAACAAGATATTCGTAGTGCCCCGTCGTGGTGGAGAATGCGGTCTTCCACTCGTCCCCTTCACGAATGCGGATGAGATTATAGGCACAGCGAAGATCCAGTTTGGTGAAATATCTTGCTTGTCTGAGTTGTTCGAGAGCTGCAGGGACGAGAGGTAGAGGATAACGGAACTTGGTTGTGATGTCGTTGAGAGATCGATAGTCGATACAGGGACGAAGACCTCCATCTTTCTTCTTGACGAAGAAGAAGCCTGCTGATGCGGGTGACGTGGAGGGACGAATGAAACCTTTGACGAGTTCCTCCTGAATGTAGGATCTCATAGCCTCTGCTTCGGGTTGTGACAGCGGAAAGACTCTGCCCTTGGGAGGTTGTGCTCCTGGGAGAAGATCTATGGCACAGTCACTGGCTCGGTGAGGAGGTAAATGTGATGCTTTCACTTTGCTGAATGCCTCAGCTAGATCCTGATAGACACTGAGAAGTGGCTCTGTTAAGGAAGTCTCGCTCCCCTTCTTGACGGGCAAGTTGTGAAGACAGTTGTGAAGACAGAAGTCTGACCATTGAGTGATTTGCTTCTTAGTCCAGGAGATAGAGGGGTTGTGCAGCTCCAGCAATGGAAGTCCGAGGATGATGGGATTTTGTGGTGATTGAAAAACAAACAGACGGATGGTTTCAGTGTGGAGGACTCCAGTGCTCAACTGCAGATCTTCAGTGGTGAATTTGATACGACCGGAGCCCAGAGGTCGGCCATCTAGCGCTGCGACTGCCAAGTGAGAGTCATAGGGAACAAGGGGAATATTGCTATTTTTCGCAAAAGACATATCGATGAAGTTTCCTGCAGCCCCAGAGTCAATCAATGCTACGGTCTCAACGACCCTCCCATTTATCTCCAGAGTGACTGCAATCTCTAAACTAGTAGTGGATTTGGGAATTTAACTCACCACAGTGGGATTGCGGGATGGACGAGTAGGACAGGTTGCTCTTAAATGTCCCAGTAATCCACAGTACAAACATAGGCTCTGTCGAATGCGTCTCTCCCTCTCCTCCTCGCTGATGCGTGTTAAGCCAATTTGCATGGGTTCTACGTCTGAGTTAACTGTTGCAAGTGTCATGGAGGAAGTGGACAGACGGTTAGTGCGATGAGATCGAAGGAGATTGTCGATCTTGATGGAAAGCTCGATATATTGCTCCAGTGATCTCCCCTCGTCACGACAGGCAAGTTCAGACTGCAACTCCATAGACAAGCCTTTACGGTAGTGGAGCTTGAGAGGATCGTCTGGCTACCCCGTCTGAGCTGCGAGAGTGCAAAATGATAAAGCATAATCCGCCGCCGAACCCCTTCCTTGCCGGAGGGATAGCAATTGCTCACCCGCCTCCTTTCCTCCAACGGAGTGCTCAAACACCTCCTTGAAGCATTGAATAAAATCCCTAAATGAAGGGAAGGTTGGTCTATCATCTCTCCATACTGCAGTAGCCCAATCCAATGCTCTCCCCGTGAGAAGCGAACACACAAATGCGATGCGGTTCTCATCTGCAGGGTACAACATGGGTTGTTGACTGACAAACATAGAACATTGAAGTAAGAATCCCTTACATCGGTCTGGAGATCCATCGAATTTTTCTGGGAAGGCGAGACGAGGACTGGAGGTGTTGGGAATAGCCTGTGCCTGAGGCGGAGTGGGGGGTGGAACAGGCTCGCTGGGTACTTGGAGCTGAAGTGATTGTAATGCCTTTACCAGATCTTCAGTAACCGAAGTCAATCGGTTGAGCTGTTGCTGGTGTGTGGCCAGGACCGATGCTTGAGCAGTGACCTCTGTGGTGAAGTGGCAGAATGCTGCTGGATCGAGATTTGGCGAAGTCTTCTGTAACGAGGAGGCAGTGGCGTGAGGATCCATATGCAGCTTTATTAAAACAGAATGCAAGTCAAACAGGCAGAGTTCAATTACAGGCTTCAAGCACAATGTAGATAAGGCAGAATCAAAGTCAGAGTTCAGGCTGAAGATCAGGGCAGCTGACAAACACACAGGGTAACCAAATGACAAGGCAGATGCAATCAGAATAGGCAGGCGGCAAAGAATCAGAGTCCAGTAAACAGTCCAGGTCATACACGGGAAATCACACACGGAATAAACGCTTAGAAATGTTTGCATGGCAAGACAAGACTTCGCAATGAGGAAGCTGAGAGAACAGTTTAAATAGAGAAAGTCAATGGGAAACACCTGTGAGTCAAATAAGCCACAGGTACGGGGTATATGGGAAATGCAGTCCAAAGAGTTAGTACTCAGGAGATGGTGACCTCTGGTGGTGAGCGGAGGGAGCCACAGAGGCTGCATTCATGACATTAACAATGCTTCAGTGTTCATTTAACACTCAGCTTAAAGTTTAATTGGGTCGCTTAAAATTGCTTAATTCCATGATGTTGAATATTACATGAACAAATTTGGTAATAGTGTTGTCTCCTTATGATTAATGCCTTACATGTGATTCTAATGAAAAAAGACAATACATCTTACAGACAAAATAAATCAATACAATTTTAAATATTTAATGAGGTTATTACAATTGCTAGACTTTTACAGACAGCACAAGCAATAAGTTCTTCACTGAAAGATCTGGGTTTTAAGATTTGAGGATTTTGATTTCCAATAATTAATACTATAATGTGACCAAATTTTATATAATGAAGTGCTCATTTGCATATTGCTTTGCATTTTTTAAATAGACTGAGATGGGTTGTTTTTTTTTAACATTCTCAAGAGAGCTTTTTAAAGGTCTTGCAAGTGTTCACAAACAAGACAATTAGCATGAGGATAGCCTCCATATATCACCAGATCAACCTTTCACAACACTGTCAAACTAACAAAAAGAGATTGTGGTAAGATTCTAATTATTTCTTTGGTTGCGTCTTTGAAGAACCAGCATATGCTACCTTTAGAGTACTGAATATTTCCGCTTATATAACAGCACTGAAGAGGTGACTATCTGAATGATTATTATTTTTAAATTATCCAACTTTTAATTTCAAATGATCTAATTTGTATTATGATGTGCATAATGATATCACTATCACAAGACTCTGTATATCATTCCAGATGCAGCCTCCACTAGAGAATGAATCCATTGTCTTAGTGTTTACACTCTCTGGACTAAATGAAACAATGGGGAAAAGATTTGTGTTTTTTTCATTGACTGCATTGTATTATCCATTGATTGTGTTGTGTAATGTAACCATAATTTACACTCTAACCTCGCATAAGAAGCTTCATGAGCCGATGTATGTCTTTATATGTAATCTGTGTGTAAATGGACTTTTTGGCACTGCTGGATTCTATCCTAAATTCATGTATGATTTATTATCCCATGATCATGTGATTTCTTATGCTGGATGCTTGATTCAGATATTTGTAATTTATTCTTCTGTTTTGTGTGACTTTTCAACATTAACAGTGATGGCATATGACAGATTTGTGGCAATATGTAGACCACTGGAGTATCATTCAATAATGACCAATCAGAGGGTTCTTGAATGTATCCTTTTCTGCTGGCTTTCTCCATTTTTTTGCGCTTGTGTTGTAATTGTATTAACATCAAGACTAACATTATGTGGCTCTAGTATTGAAAAGCTATATTGTGAAAATTGGTCAGTTGTTAAACTTTCCTGTTTTTCTACAACAGTAAATAATGTGATTGGGTATGTAATCATTTTTATATATGTTGGACATGCAATATTGATATTTTGCTCATACATTTACTTGGTTAAAAAATGCAGAAAGTCAATAGAGGGCAGGCACAAATTCATGCAAACATGTGTACCACATCTTCTTGCATTGCTCAATGTAACTAGTGCTTTGCTGTTTGATGTACTGTACAGTCGTTATGGTTCAAAGAGTTTGCCACAAGATTTGCGTAATTTCATGGCCCTGGAATTCTTACTCATACCACCCATTTTAAATCCCCTCATTTATGGACTAAATCTGACAAGACTACGGAAGGAAGTCATGAGACTTTTTTTTTTTAAAAGAAGTTGAAATATCTGATTGAATATTACTTGATCACAAACAAAGATTTTATTATCCTAGACATTTGTGTGTTTCTTTGATGTAATTTAACCATCATACACTGATGATAATGCATTTAAAAATGACTAATAATGATTTGACATTAATTTGAAAATTTACTTTTTAAAAGAATGTTTCATTTGCATTTTAAAACAATTTTTTTTTTTTTTTTTTTTTACAATTATTTTTCAATCGGGTCAGTTTACATTGCATGATAGTCTGACAAAAAAAAAAAAAAACTATAGTCCATGAACCAATAATTTAGGATGTGATGAATGAGAGGTAAGCTAAGTTAATAGACTAAAAGGGTCCTAAATGTAAATTATTTTCGTCCTAAATGTAAATTATTTAATTCAATGAATTTTACAATAACAACAAAACCTTGAGATCAGAGTGTTAGTCCATTTTCCATAACTTTGGCATTGATGAGTTTGGTTGATTTGTTTTTGTGGCAGAGTAGTAAAAGCGGCAAGGGTAGATACACAGCAAAATCCAGAATTATAACAGCCAGATGAACAAATAGAAAAGGTGATCTGATAGTGTTGGTTGTGTTACACAATCATTTTTTCACAATCATTTGACCCGAATCACTGAACTCACGAGTTAGGATTACATTGTTAATTAGCAGCACTGTCCTTGTACAGCATAAGTTTTTTAACTTGTACAATTTAAACCAAATAATTTCTTAAAAGTTGTTCTTATATAAATAAATAAAGGTTTTTTTTTTTTTTTTTTTGACACACTGACATCACAAATCAGCCTGTGAATCTCAACAATGATGACAATTATAAAGCATGTTGCAGTGCAAAGCATGGTGTCACCAATCAAAACTCATTCATGGCTCCCATCATGTTTTGCTGCTTGAATAAATAATGAGCTTATGTTCTGAGGTGATCTGTTTGTTACCATTGCTAAGATTCAAACGCTAATTCTTGATGTCTGTGTGTGCCTTTATAAAAAAGATTTTGGTAAATGATTTGATATTTTGGATTTCATTGAAAAGGCTAAAAATGGTATGCTCTACAAGGACAGTGCTGCTATAAAGTAAACTTAACCTTAAAAAAACAATTCTTAATGAGTTCAGTGATTCAGGTCAAATAATGATTATGTTTAAACACAACATTATCAGATCAACTTTTTTTTTGATCATCAGAATTTTATAACTGAATTCCAGTACCCAAACAAAATCTAATGTTAAAAATGTAATGGTCAAGAGTCCAACTAAACCAAACACCGATCACCATAACGGTGACTTTATTTCATTTTTCTCCTTCGGTGATTCTGCTTGTTAACATCAGGTGTCTCCAATAATGCTCAATCATCATGCAATTAATCACTTAATTATCTCATTTACTTTAACACTGCTTCAGTGTTACTTATAACACTCTGAGACCCTGTTTACACAAGAACGATTCCGGGTGAAAACGTAAAAATATTTTATCGAATGTGCCTTTCGTTTAAGTCACATTTATTTATATAGCGCTTTTCACAATACAGATTGCATCAAAGCAGCTTCACAGTGATAACATGAAAGTTATTGAAACACAGTTCAATAATATTGTTGAATATTAAATATCCCCAACTAAGCAAGCCAAAAGCAAGGCGACAGTTTACACGGCGATGGCGTTTTGGGGGCTTAAAAACGCAAAAAAGTGAAACCACCCTCCAGAGTGGAAATCTTAAAAACGCTCCACCGTCGCGTTTCCGTCTAAAGGGTAAAAACTAAGGGGGTAATCCATCGACCGGAAGTTGAAGCCGGCCGGGTGCCACCATGTTGTAGCAGAACTTCACTTGCGTTAGCATTTCCATTGACTCCCATTCAATTTGGCGTCACTTTGACAGCAAATAACTTTACATCTGAGGCGTTTAAAGACTCCATTTGTCCATTATTTATTTCTAAAGAAACACGACAATGTATAAAAGGCTCCATTACCTTCTATGTTACATTACGGCCCCGTAGAAACAGATTTAGTAAAAATAGGCTAACGATTGCGTCATAACCACTCGACTCTCTGTCGCGCTGTACAGAAATTACCATACAGACAGGAGGAGAAGCTCGCAGGCAATCGGGGGGACGTCCCGTCAAGCGAGAAGCCCATAGATAATGAGTCCATAAAAGCAACGGAATACTTACTCCTGCTCACTCACGCCAAAGAACTCTTTGCTCAAGTTCCCCGTCTCTGCAAGATTAACGTTGGCAATTTTCACGCACAGCTACTAGAAGATTAACGTCTGTCAGACAGGTTGCTCACGTCATCAAGCTTAGTTTGAGTCGGTTTGAGTCTGCGCATCAGGAACGGAAGTGCTCAAAAATCGCTAAAAATGGGCTTCAACTGTCTCAACTGAGTTCCAATGAGATGGCTCTGTCCACTTCTTATACTGTCTTTGGTTAAACGCAAAAGTAAGGCACATATCTGCTCACGGTGGCTTTCGTCGCGTATGCTTCACATTGCCACCTAGCCACCTGGGCATACTACATCGAATTTCACACACTTTTGCGTCACCATATACCAGCTCGTTCTCATCCCAAGGCGTCATACAGGTGACGCTTTTGACATTTCGTAAAAATCCGACACACATGGCATCCTTTAGCGTCAATATGTCAAGCCACTAGATGTTAAGCCATTCAGCAAAGCAGGCAAAGGCACACATATAGGAAACATGCTATAGATTATAGCTATCCAGATTATCCAATCTCTATGCTTTAAAAGGTCTTGTAAAAATGAGATTCCCTGTTTTTCAGGAGATTCCCTGATGATCGTCATTTCCAAAGAAACCCAGTGTTGTTTCATATGACACTGAAGCTTCCAAGCGGGTTTCGAGTTCACAGTGCAATTTCTCATGAAGGTCCATGCCGGAGCCCGTATTGAATTTGTGCATGCTTTGTGGCGCTCTCGTGAACTCACGTCAGAGGCCCACAAGGAAGAAAATAAACCGTTGAATAAAATCGTTGTTTTGGGGGGGGGGGGGGGGGGGGTTGCGCACAAAAAGTATTATTTTCGCTTGATAAACTTAAGGTTGAGCCTAGGGCTGTTTTCGACTAAGGATTTTCATAGTCGAATCTGATTCGTTAGATTTTGCCAGAGTCGACTGATAGTCAAACCTTTTTTTTTTTTTTTTTTTAGATAGCAGCTAGACGTTCGGTTGAATAACTGTTCGTCTGTTATTGGACAACTTTCTCTACGTTTATTTAAAATGAACAGCAAGACATACGCAAACAAGCAAAACTTAAGGTTGAGCCTAGGGCTGTTTTCGACTAAGGATTTTCATAGTCGAATCTGATTCGTTAGATTTTGATTCAAAACATTGCGTTTCATTGGCTGTAAATTAAAGTGGTGCTTGTTACCCTCTTGTTCCATGTAGTTACAGGGTAAGTGTGACATTGCGGGCTGTAAATTAAAGTGGTGCTTGTTACCCTCTTGTTCCATGTAGTTACAGGGTAAGTGTGACATTGCGGGCCGTAAATTAAAGTGGTTCTCGTTACCCTCTTTGTTCCATGTAGTTACAGGGTAAGTGTTACATTGCGTTTCTAAGGGGTAAATTAAACACTGCGTTTCATTGGCTGTAAATTAAAGTGGTGCTTGTTACCCTCTTGTTCCATGTAGTAACAGGGTAAGTGTGACATTGCGGGCCGTAAATTAAAGTGGTTCTCGTTACCCTCTTGTTCCATGTAGTTAAAGGGTAAGTATGACATTGCGTTTCTAAGGGGTAAATTAAACATTGCGTTTCATTGGCTGTAAATTAAAGTGCTTGTTACCCTCTTGGTCCATGTAGTAACAGGGTAAGTGTGACATTGCGGGCTGTAAATTAAAGTGGTGCTTGTTACCCTCTTGTTCCATGTAGTTACAGGGTTAGTGTGACATTGCGGGATGTTAATTAAAGTGGTGCTTGTTACCCTCTTGTTCCATGTAGTTACAGGGTAAGTACAGTAAAAGTACATACACACAATTTTATATCACTGAGATTGAACAGTTAAGGTGATATCCTAAGTGCATCCCAAGATTATGTAATACTTCTTAGATTATGCATCCCTAAGAAGTATGCAATACATACATCTGTTCGAAATCGTTTGACATTTTACAAGATGCAAATGATGCAAGGAATAACAATCAAGCATAATCAAATCAACATGCATTTTGAGTCATAAATAACAACAGCAGCAGAAGCAGCAGGAAGACAACCTTGCTTTGATGTTACAGACAAGCATACCTGTTCGACCATAGAAAAATATATATAATTGCATGCAGCATGCATGCTTGCTAAGGTGATTGCTGCGAGTTATTTTCATCTATATCAGCCTGCAACGATATATCCTTTGTTAAAATCACACATAGTGCACGTTCTAATTAAATAAGTTTGAGCCATATTGGGACATGTGGCTCAGGCACATAGCAGGTCTACACTAGCCAAGATACACATGAGTCAAGCCACTAGATGTTAAGCCATTCAGCAAAGCAGGCAAAGGCACACATATAGGAAACATGCTATAGATTATAGCTATCCAGATTATCCAATCTCTATGCTTTAAAAGGTCTTGTAAAAATGAGATTCCCTGTTTTTCAGGAGATTCCCTGATGATCGTCATTTCCAAAGAAACCCAGTGTTGTTTCATATGACACTGAAGCTTCCAAGCGGGTTTCGAGTTCACAGTGCAATTTCTCATGAAGGTCCATGCCGGAGCCCGTATTGAATTTGTGCATGCTTTGTGGCGCTCTCGTGAACTCACGTCAGAGGCCCACATGGAAGAAAATAAACCGTTGAATAAAATCGTTGTTTTTGGGGGGGGGGGGGGGGGGTTGCGCACAAAAAGTATTATTTTCGCTTGATAAACTTAAGGTTGAGCCTAGGGCTGTTTTCGACTAAGGATTTTCATAGTCGAATCTGATTCGTTAGATTTTGCCAGAGTCGACTGATAGTCAAACCTTTTTTTTTTTTTTTTTTTAGATAGCAGCTAGACGTTCGGTTGAATAACTGTTCGTCTGTTATAGGACAACTTTCTCTACGTTTATTTAAAATGAACAGCAAGACAACTAGAAGTGATTGTGCTTTCCATTAAATGAATCCTTAACACAAAAAAACCGTTGCAATGAACGTGCGCTGTTTTAAATAAATCACACACAGTAAACAAAACCTTAACAAAAAAACTTTGCAATGAACTTTGCAATTTAGACGCGCAAACTGTGTGCCGGTGCGGTGAGACGTAGCCTACATGCTCGGGCAGATTCGGCTTGAAGTCGTTCATCCTCGGATGCAGCGTCGCACGCGCTGTTACAAAAAAAGATGTGCACACAGCCAAGCGAAATGGGGTCTTGCCGGTCTTGCGCATCCAACGCATTTTTTTGCCGTCCGCACCTTTGCGCTCGTGCGGACGCATCGAGTATAAACAAGGCTTTACTCCGTGTCAGCGCGCGCTCTGATCGGTAAAGGTGCACAGACCTCTCCCCAATCATCTCCAGCACTCAGCCTCAGATCGCACCACTAACTCCGCCTCCGTTTCCCTCGTAAGATGATATTAGTATTTAAACATTCTCTATGATAAAAATGTTTGTAAAAAATATTTTGATAGCACGGTTTTGCCGGTTATAGAGTTCTAATGACGGTGTTCAACTATAACCGTCGGTCTCACGGTTATATAATAACGTCACACCCCTCATAACACTTGCCTACTATTCGACTATGAGGTTCATAGTCGAATCAGACCTCTCCGAATCGAATCGTCGAATCCTCGACTATTAGAAGTCAGCCCTAGTTGAGCCACTGTAGTATTATAGAACTAAGGGGTTCTTATTCTGCTTTTATGATATAACAATCTTACATTTGGCAGCATTTTAGCAAGAACATACCTTTTTGAAATAATGGTGAACCAGCATACTGTATAGGCTTTTTAAAAATTACAGGGTACATATCTATGCATCTATTAAGTAATCTTTTTAACAAAAGTGCACTGAAAACGAAAACGATTGCAACTTTTGCTTAAATATTGGAGAAAGATACTCTTGTTTCATGCAGTGGTACTTGTTACCCTCTTGTTTCATGTAGTTACAGAGTAAGTGTGACATTGCGGGCTGTAAATTAAAGTGGTGCTTGTTACCCTCTTGTTCCATGTAGTTACAGGGTAAGTGTGACATTGCGGGCCGTAAATTAAAGTGGTTCTCGTTACCCTCTTGTTCCATGTAGTTACAGGGTAAGTGTGACATTGCGTTTCTAAGGGGTAAATTAAACATTGCGTTTCATTGGCTGTAAATTAAAGTGGTGCTTGTTACCCTCTTGTTCCATGTAGTTACAGGGTAAGTGTGACATTGCGGGCTGTAAATTAAAGTGGTGCTTGTTACCCTCTTGTTCCATGTAGTTACAGGGTAAGTGTGACATTACGGGCCGTAAATTAAAGTGGTTCTCGTTACCCTCTTTGTTCCATGTAGTTACAGGGTAAGTGTTACATTGCGTTTCTAAGGGGTAAATTAAACACTGCGTTTCATTGGCTGTAAATTAAAGTGGTGCTTGTTACCCTCTTGTTCCATGTAGTTACAGGGTAAGTGTGACATTGCGGGCCGTAAATTAAAGTGGTTCTCGTTACCCTCTTGTTCCATGTAGTTACAGGGTAAGTGTTACATTGCGTTTCTAAGGGCTAAATTAAACACTGCGTTTCATTGGCTGTAAATTAAAGTGGTGCTTGTTACCCTCTTGTTCCATGTAGTTACAGGGTAAGTGTGACATTGCGGGCCGTAAATTAAAGTGGTTCTCGTTACCCTCTTGTTCCATGTAGTTACAGGGTAAGTGTGACATTGCGGGCCGTAAATTAAAGTGGTTCTCGTTACCCTCTTGTTCCATGTAGTTACAGGGTAAGTGTGACATTGCGTTTCTAAGGGGTAAATTAAACATTGCGTTTCATTGGCTGTAAAGTAAAGTGGTGCTTGTTACCCTCTTGTTCCATGTAGTTACAGGGTAAGTATGACATTGCGTTTCTAAGGGGTAAATTAAACATTGCGTTTCATTGGCTGTAAATTAAAGTGGTGCTTGTTACCCTCTTGGTCCATGTAGTAACAGGGTAAGTGTGACATTGCGGGCTGTAAATTAAAGTGGTGCTTGTTACCCTCTTGTTCCATGTAGTTACAGGGTTAGTGTGACATTGCGGGCTGTTAATTAAAGTGGTGCTTGTTACCCTCTTGTTCCATGTAGTTACAGGGTAAGTGTGACATTGCGGGCTGTAAATTAAAGTGGTGCTTGTTACGCTCTTGTTCCATGTAGTTACAGGGTTAGTGTGACATTGCGGGCTGTTAATTAAAGTGGTGCTTGTTACCCTCTTGTTCGATGTAGTTACAGGTTAAGTACAGTAAAAGTACATACACACAATTTTATATCACTGACTCGGAAACCTTTATTTATTATACAAGCACCACTTACCATGTAACTACATGAAACCAGATATATTTCCCAGTATATTAAAAAAAATTGCAATAGTCTTAGCTTTTCTTGCATTGAAACATGTTAGCCCAAACTTAAACATATGCACTTTTGCTATAAAAAAAATAGAAAATAGATATGTACCCTGTCATTTTCAAAAAGCCTATACAGTATGTATTGCCTTAGTACACAATTATTACAAAAAGGTATGCAGTGTATGTTCTCGCTAAATTGCTCCCAAATGTAAGATTGTTGTCTCATAATAGTAGAATAAGTACCCCTTAGTTCTATAATACTTACAGTATAAATATTTGTTTATTTCTCCTGGTTGTTACCCCTTTATTCCCCAAACTTTACATATTGTTCCCTTATACTTACATGTAAGTATTTATAGGTACCCTATAATTACAGAAAGTTACACTGTAAATTCCTCTTAATTAGACAGTACTTTCCGGGCTGTAATCTAAAGCGTTACCAACAGTTCAAGCAGTTACTTCAAAATGAGACCCCAAAGGTTTGCTCTAGACAACCTTAAACAGTATTTCTTTTAGATTGTGCTTGCTTTTGATATGGCCCCTTTTGTGCAGCTGCTTTGAAAAGAAGCGTGGGCTGAGTTGTCCGAAGTTTCTTCCGGGCGGAGGTAGATGTTGCGATCGCTTAGCTACAGCCCGCACGGAATATGATTATTCTTAAATTCGTTTCGTTCGTGAATACACTGAACGAAGGAAAACTATCAAACTGAGGTAGATCAACAGAAAGAAGAACTTAGATTAAAACGAAGTAAAAAAAACAAAAAAAAACGAAGAACTCCAGTTGGAGTTCCTTTCTTACGTGCCTGATCCAATCTTTTGGGAGGAGGCGTGGTCTTTCTTACGTGCCTGATCCAATCGTTTGGGAGGAGGCGTGGCGGCAAACTTCTTTGTTCGCGAAGTACACGCCCTCCGGGCAATGTGCAGAGCAGACAGAAACTGGGTCATAATACACTTATAAACTGGTATTAATAAAAGAATGCATCGTGTTACACTTTGGGTTAAGTATTCGACACCATTGAATTTTTCTGATCACAATGATACCACGCACGGTATCATTGTGAGCTAGTAAGATAAAGATGCATGATTCTTCGTGATTAGACGCATATCAAGTCTGATTACATGCCACAAAGCTTATAGTTATAGCCATTGGTCACATGGGGATCGTGAAACCAGCAAAAAAAACATTTCATACATTTAAAAAGCTACTTTGACCACACGTGGTCACGAATGAGTGTCTCTCTGTGTGTGTGTGTGTGTGTGTGTGTGTGTATCTGTAGCAGAGTTCATTCAGCGTTCGGCAAGACGTGGTGAACTCTTGCTCACAACCTCCGGGGAATCCTATGTGTGTGTCTAGTTTGAATTGATGAGCATATTATATTTGCATGGAATAGTGGTAGACCATCTGGTTACACAATGTTCGTAGTGTTTGTAAGGTTTTTATCAAAGAGAAGACCCCGTGGGATCTCCAGCCAGAGTGGCGCCCCTTTTGGTCACATGTCAAGATGGCTGCCGAGTAGTGCGTGAGTGCTGCGAGCTCTAGTCTGCTGGCTCAACTATTTTGGGTGTTAAGATTTATACTTTCACCTATATTTTCAAGTATCTGGTGCCATCTGCCAATGATATATATTTGGTAAATCAAAAAAGAAATACTATAACAGCCTCTAGCTTCAAATCTACGAACTCTGTGATTCCACTCTCTTTTTTTGCGAGTGGAAACGCTGCTGGCTTCACAATGGGTGAACCAATGGGTGAACCAAGTACTCTCTAAATGATTTTTGATATGATGCAGCAAATAAAGCTCGACATGATCTCACATATTGACTCTAAAATAGACTCACTTCAACCCAGTCTGGAGAAAATAGATGACTCACTTCATATGCTTGGAGATCAGGTCAACGAGATTCAGCTGAGAGTTAGCGCAAACGAAGATAACATAGCTGAACTGGTCAAACGTGTAAAGGTCCTCGAAAAGGAAAACTTCGATCTTAAAGTATGGACGGAAAACGCCGAGAACCGAAGCAGACGCTCTAATTTACGCTTCATCGGCATACCTGAGAAGGCGGAGGCCAAAGATATCCTCGGCTTCATGAGTCATCTGATTCCTCAGCTTCTAGGTGAAACTAATTTCTCCGTTCCTCCTATGATTAAGCTCTGTCATCGCATCGGTTTCATGGACAACGTTAAAGCCAAGGGTCCCAGGCCTATCTTGGTAAAGTTTCAGCACTTCCAAGACAAGCTGAAGATAATGAAACTAGCCAGGGACAGGAAGGACCTCCTCCGGTACAAAGCGAGGGCTACGAATCAAGAGGGCTCATCGAAAGAATTTAGAGTTTATATTTACCCGGACTTCTCTGCTGGTGTAGTCCAGAGATGCAGAGATGCGTCTGTCCGTGTTTGTGTTTGTGTTTGTTGCTCTCCTTCTGCATCTCTCTCCATCTATTCTGCCTGCTATACACCACAATCTGCGATGATGCTCTGTGTGCTTTCTTACTGCCTGACTATACACAGACTTATTCAGTTATTTTGGAATAATGAATTGTGCTAAAGGGTTGCATGTTATTTATTTGAACATTATGAGCTTGCCATCTAAAATGGATTTACTGAGAGCCTGGCTTACCTATAATAAACCCCATGTAATTACTCTGTCTGAAACTTGGCTAAACAGTAATATTCCTGATGAAGAAATCAATCTTGACAATTATGTTGTATTTAGGAAAGATAGAGGTTCAAGAGGTGGGGGCCTCGTAATATATGTATCCACAAATTTGACTGCAGAACTGCCAAATGAGAATCCCAGACATTTCGAAGGACTTTTTGTTAAAATCATTTTCCATGAAAATAAACGATTAATCATTGGAAATATTTATAAACCTCCGTCTGCGTCAGCAGAAACCACTGACTGTATTTTATCTACCATTAATTCTTTAGATGGCAACTGTGAAAAGATTTTATTAGGTGACTTTAACTCTAATTGGCTTGATCGCTCCTCTCAGAAAGATCGTAATCTCTTTAATAGTATAAATCTATCTCAACTCATAAAGGAACCGACTAAACCCGCCAGTTTCACCTGTCCTCGTCATTAGTGTTCCCCATATAATCCCCTTGTGTTTGCTGTCCTGTGTCGGTTCATTGTTTGACGTTGTGTGTTTCTAACAGTGAGTATTTCATAGAGAAGTCAGTTATTCAAGAAGTGTCTGTTCGTGTCTTTATTTTGTTCCTGTCTTAGTCTGGAGTGTTCTACCCTGTCTTGTTTGCCCCCTCGTGGGTTTTTGTTTTCCTGTTTTTGTATCAATAAATCCTGTGTTCATTGCATCTGCTGTCTGTGCCTGGGTTCACCTTCCCCCACATAACAGAATGAACCGACCAGAACCGAACCCAGCAGACATTACGTCCTCTTATGTCAGGCATAACCTTGATGATCTTAAGGATTGGTGGCACAGGACCATCGCTGACTCTAAGAGGGGCAAACTCCCGATTCCCTCCCAGGGAGAGTTATCATTGTGTGAGTATGCCCAGGTCGCCAACGAGAGGAGGTTTTTCCTGCCTGATCACCTCCTAAACCGCTACCTCATTGCGGGTCTCAACTCTCCTCCACCCCTGGCTGAACGGGAGAGCCTGGTTTGCCATTCGTTCGCTGATGTGGTGGATTGTTTATCGAGGAGAGAGTCCCGGGGGTCCATCTTGTCTTCACCACCGGTCAAGCTGCCAGTGATTCCGGAGGGTCGTGTCCTAGGCGTCGTTTCCCAGGGGAATCAAGCTGGTTCCCCTCCCGTGACGTCATCCGGACCCGAAGGTCTATTCGGCAAACGAGAGAGACGGCTCTCGTGGGAGTCGACTTCGGAGTCCTCTTCCACTGAGACTGCAGTCCCTGCTGTGTTTCCGCAACTGGTCACAAGCCCGGCTACGTCCTCTGCACCGCGACCCAGGAAGAAGAGGAAGAAGGGAGCCTCTTGTCCTCCATCTCTGTCTTCCCCAGAGCCCGCTCCAGCGAGCGCCGTCCCAGAGCCCGCTCCAGCGAGCGCCGATCCCAAGTCAGCTGCTGTGAGAGCTGCGGCCGATCAAGCTGCAGAAGCAGTCCTGTGATCGGTAGCAGCTCGTCAAAGGATGCCTGTTGTCATTGCCGCTGAGGCTTTAGCTAATTATTTGTCAAGTCTTGTCAAAATCCTTGAACCTGTCTGTCCTGCCTTGTCCTCAACACCCGAGCCTGTCACGGTGAGCGCAGCACCCACGCATGTCTCCGTGAGCGCTGCACCTGGTCCTGTCCCTGTGAGCACAGCACTCGATCCGGTCCCTGTCTGTCCCGTCTTGACCCCAGCCACGGTATCTGCCACTGTGAGCGCTGCACCCGAGCCTGCCGCTGTGATCGCTGCACCCTGTCCTGCCCCTTCACCTGCTATGTCCCACGTCAGGAGTCCCGGTTCCTCATCCTCTGTGTCCTCGTCTGAATCTGTTGCTGCTAATTCCCGGTCTGTTTCCCCGTTCGTCCCTGTCTCCACCAGCCCCCGGACTGTTTCCCCATCTGTCCCTGTTTCCACTAGTCCACGGTCTGTTTCCCCGTTTGTCCCTGTCTCCACTAGTCCCCGGACTGTTTCACCGTTCGTTCCTGTCTCCACTTGTCCCCGGACTGTTTCCCCTGTCACCATTAAACCCCGGACTGTGTCGCCCAAGCCCCCTCCTCGTGTGTCCCCCTCCAAACCTGCCTAGAGTTCTCGTCCTCAGCCCTCATCCCATGGACCCAAGATCCCCAGTTCCCCCGTCCACCCTGGACCTTCCCCCATGAACTATGTGTTTCCTCCACCTCCCTTGCCTTGTATGTTGTTCTTGATGTTTCACCCGAACCCTGTTATTGTTTATTCATGTATGCCATTGTTGATGTTCACCATGTTTTGTTGGTTCTTGTCCATGTCTCGTTCAGTCTTGTCTTGTGCTTAGTGTCCCTTTGAGGAGCGTCTGGAAGCCGCTCCTTAAAGTGGGGGTTCTGTCATGATTCTGCCATCATGTTATTGATTATTCCTAGTCGTGTGGCAGGATCATGACAGAACCAATGTTTTGTGTACAAGCGCATGGCCAATTGTTTGGCCATGTGCTTGTGGTGTCTCGTTACGTCACCTTGTTATCCTCGTCTTGTCATTATTGTCTAGTCAGTTTCACCTGTCCTCGTCATTAGTGTTCCCCATATAATCCCCTTGTGTTTGCTGTCCTGTGTCGGTTCATTGTTTGACGTTGTGTGTTTCTAACAGTGAGTATTTCATAGAGAAGTCAGTTATTCAAGAAGTGTCTGTTCGTGTCTTTATTTTGTTCCTGTCTTAGTCTGGAGTGTTCTAGCCTGTCTCGTGGGTTTTTGTTTTCCTGTTTTTGTATCAATAAATCCTGTGTTCATTGCATCTGCTGTCTGCGCCTGGGTTCACCTTCCCCCACATAACAGTATTCATTTTAATTTCCCGTCATATTTGAAAGACCTTTTAATTCCCTTTAGCTCTCAATACAACTTAAGGCACATGGACCAACTGTTTCTGGTTACACCTAGAATCAGTAAAGAAATTGGTCGTCGTGCATTCAAATTCAAAGCTCCATCTGATTGGAATAACCTTCCTTCCTCACTAAGGTCAATCACTTCTCTTTATATCTTTAAATCATCTTTAATTACTCAATCTCAAACACTTTGCTCGTGTTTCTGAACTTTTTTAGGTCTCATACTACTCACTGTCCAGTGTACTGTATATATGTGTGTATTTGTTTACAAATATGGATTGTATACTTTACTTGTGCATGCAAGCAGATGTATTTATAAGGGGGTGTATAGTATGCTTATGTGTACAAATGTCTATCTCTATTTTTTTTTTTTTTTTTGTAAAGGGATTTGTTTATTTATTTATCTATTATTATTATTTATTTATTATTATTATTGTTATTTTTTATATTCTATATATTTATATATATTTTTTTTTTCTTTTTTTTCATACCTTGTCTGTGCATAGTCTGTGCATTATTGGTTGGTGAGGGGGTGGGGGGCTAGTTTCAGGGAGCATTGTTGGAGTGTGCGTGAGTGTGTGTGTGCAGGGCCGTAGCTAGAGGATTCGGGGCCCCCTGAAAAAATATTGATGTGGGCCCCCACCACCACAGGGTGGTGTTCAGGGCCCCCTGAAAAAATATTGATGTGGGCCCCCAGGGTGGTGGGGGCCCACATCAATATTTTTTCAGGGGGCCCCGAATCCTCTAGCTACGGTTTTAAAACCTTTATTTTAAAAGTTAAATGTTTATATAAAAATTACAACTAATAAAAACTTACAAAAAAACAAAAGAAATTGTTAAATAATAATAAAACCAATTTTTAAAAAGTAATATTTCTTTTCCCCATCAGTCTGTTATAATTCATAAATCAAGATGCAAACATTTAGAAATTGACAAGAATGCAGTCTAATTAAAAAAATAAAACCATTCATTGTCTTATTTTTTATTAAAGATAATATGGAACTGGTAATATTATAAAATAAAGCGAATACATTTATTCATCCAAGTGCAGTGTTGTATTTGTGTTTTCTCGATGTTTTAAATATCATCAGCCGGCAGGTCAGATGCATAATGCAATACGTCGTGACTCGTGTAATTTTTCTAAAACTCTAGTTACAATAGTGTAAAAAGACAGGAATTTAGACCAGGGGTCCCCAACCCCCGGGCCGCGGGCCGATACCGGTCCGTGGTTCATTTGGTACCGGGCCGCACAGAAAGAATAAATAACTTACATTATTTCCGTTTTATTTATTCACACATTTACCTGTTCACATATCGTGTCTTTTGCGCGCTCAAGTTTGTTATTTCAAATGTAGGCGCGCGGTATGCCCGCTCATAATGGAAGCGACGCGCCCGTTTTTTCCAAGCGCGTCCGCGCCGCCGCATCGAGATAAAAACATCTCAGCTTTTCAGAATGCCGCAAGCGCACTGTAGGTCACGTGACAAGAACCAACCAATCATCTTCCACACTGTAAACTATAATTGTCACCACCTTTCACCCCACTAGCGACGGCCCTGTGTGTGTGTGTCTTTGTACTTATGTGTTTGGAATTATCTCTAATATTTACTCTTTATCATCTTGTTTTGTTTGACATGTGCGTTGCGTGTCACGTCCCGCCAGAATGGGTGTGACTTATGACTATATAAGCTGAGTCCAGATAGGGTGTCCAGATAGGCCAGCGCCCTACTGCTCCCGCCGTGCTTCTTGAGTCTGACGGGGATAACGCCGAAGAGGATGTCTGTTCTCTTGCCGCCTCAGAAAGTGAAGGATGGTCAGGCCCTGATCCGGACCCCGCCCCTTCCTTGCAAGAGTCAAGTGGCGTGCGGTCTAGCATTGATGCAGAACTTCTCCGCCTCATTACTAGGGCCGTGGAGGACCTCGGCCTCGATTGGTCGCTGCCCGAGGAGCCCGCGCCCAGCAGGCTGGATGGCTGTTTTCTGCCCGGGCGATGCTCGATGCCTTTCCTGCCGGAACTCCATGACGAGCTATCTAAGAGCTGGAAGGCGCCATTTTTTGCCAGGCTGCGGTCTACTGTCTCTTCGACGCTCTCTATTGTAGACGGCGCAAAAGACAAAGGCTCCGGTCGAGGAAGCGGTGGCCACTCATCTATGCGCGCCCGCTGCTGGATGGCAGTCGAAACCAGGTCTGCCCTCTAAAGCCTGCAGGAATACTTCGGCTCTCATCGGTCGCGCCACCGGTCAGGCCGCTTCGGTGCTTCATTCTATGGCTGTGCTTCAAATTGACCAGGCCAACCTTCTACACACAAATTGACCAGGCAAACCTTCTGCACCTTGTTCTCTCAGCTCCCTCATCAGAGGCGTCTGGAGACGTGAATTTCACAACCAACGAGCCTGTCACACGACCCGCTCGCCTGTACCCAAAGGCCGTTTTCACGGCTACCCAGACAAATCTCAAAAAGAGCATTATGTCTGTTTGTCCGGCTCACGCCGAAGGTGTTATGAATGTAGGAACCGTGCCCACTTCCCAGTGCCAACCCCTACACATAAGCAAGGCCCGTTCAGTGACACACTCATTCATGGCCCACATCAATAAAACGGGCTCACACCGTGTGTGTTTTAAATGTAGGAAATGTGCCCACTGTACAGTGCTCACCCCTACTCAAAAACACTGGGTCTCATTCATGAAACACGAGCAGAACTAATTTTTGTGTAAATTGTGTGTAAAGTGGTTCTGGCGTAAATTTTCGGATTCATTAAAATGTTCGTATTTTCCAAATGTTAGTTGGTACGAAAGAAATCTACTGCTCCCAGCCACGCGTAAATAGTGAGTTTAGCATCCAAACGTTTTGCTCATTAATAACTAAGGCTGCATTTTAATTCACCTTAATCGGGTACATATTTACACAGCTTTTTGAAAAAAATATTATATATAGTAATTACATACGGTTGTTCTTTTTACTTCTGGGACTGTTTGATTAACAGATGAAACTCCATTAACTGCATCTGTAATATGCTGCCAAGCTTCCTTTTTTTAGGACCTGATATGCCACTATGTAGCCCACACTCAAAAAAAAAAGATATGTTGGCATTAATTAACTTTTTTATGTAAACAGGTTCCACATAACTGGGTTACGTTAAACAAACATAATGTGTTCATGTAACTTAAACATAATGGAGTTAAGTAATTCTAAGCGACCTAATTAAACTGAGCTGAGTGTTAAATGAATTAATGAGACAATTAAGTGAATAATTGAGTGATGATTGAGCATTATTAAAGACACCTGATGATAACAAGCAGAATCACTGAATGAGAAAACCAGAATTAAAAGTCACCATTATGGAGATCGGTGTGTGTGTTTTAGTTGGGCTCTTGACCCTCACATAGTTATCTTTAGATTTTGTATGGTTGCTGAGTTATAACAGCCAGATGAACAAATTAAAAAGGTGGTCTGGTGGTGTTGGTTGTGTTTTAACATAATTATTATTTCACAATCATTTTACCTGAACTCATATAGAACCCAATTTCTGAGTTAAGTTTACCTTATTGATTATAGCAGCACTGCCATTATAGAGCATACCATTTTTAACCTTTTCAATGTGTACAAAAAAAAAACCTTTTGTATGCAAGCACACACAGACATCAATATTTAGCGTATGAATCTCAGCAATGGTGACAAACAGATCACCTCTAACCATAAGCTCATTATTTATTCATGCAGAAATGCATGATGGGAGCCATGAATGAGTTTTGATTGGTGGCACCCAGAATGCACTGCAACATGCTTTATAATTGTCACCATTGTTGAGATTCACAGTCTGATTCTTGATGTCAGTGTGTGCCTACATAAATTTTTTTTTTTTAGAAGTTTTTTGTTTCTTTTTTATTGATTTTATCATTTGGATTTCATTGAAAAGGCTAAAAATGGTATGTTCTACAATGACAGTGCTGCTATAATCCATAAGGTAAGCTTAACTCAGAAATTGGGTTCTGTATGAGTTCAGTGATTCAGGGCAAATGACAGTGATATAATGATTATGTTAAAACACAACCAACACCATCAGATCACCTTTTCTAATTGATCATCTGGCTGTTATAACTCATGTACAGCAGTCAGACAAAATATAAAGTTAATAAAGTGAGGGTCAAGAGCCCAACTAAAACAAACACTCATCTCCATAATGGTGACCTGAAATTCCGGTTTTCTCATTCAGTGATTCTGCTTATTAACATCAGGTGTTCATGATTCATTCTCAATCATCACTCAATTATTCACTTAATTATCTGCTTCACTGCTTCAGTGTTCACTGTTTGTTCAACGTAACTCAGTTATGTGCATCCTGTTGACATAAAAAAGTTAATTAAAGCCAACATATCAGAACCTTTTGTCATAAAAAAGGTTAATTAGAGCCAACATATCAGACCCTGATGACATAAAAAGTTAATTACAGCCAACATATCATTTATTTGAGTGTGTTGAAGTTACATGACCAAATTATGTTTGTTTAACGTAACCCAGTTATGTGCATCCTGTTTACATAAAAAAGTTAATTTATGGAACCTGTTGACATAAACAAGTTAATTTATGGAACCTGTTGACATAAAAAAGTTAATTAAAGCCAGCATATCATTTTTTTGAGTATACGCTTGAAAATAAAATGTGGTGTTTTGAATGAACTTCTGATAATAAAACTTCGATTTCTGCATCTGAGAAATTTTTCATTCGCTTTTGAGAAGACATGTTGAAATCCTTCTTTTGGTGTCTTAATATGATGCCCATATATAGTTGTCAGTCGGATTTAATGGGCGGGATTTATGGTAATTGAGAATGAGTGTGCACGCGCGTCCCATTTACGACTGATTGGAATTCATTAACACACACACACATTTCACTATCACATCTGACGTTTACGAAGTATTTGTGAATCAGGAGATGAGTTTTTGGGAAGGTCTCTTTACGCGCAAATAACTTTCATATTTACTCCTATATTTACGAATGTTTCATGAATGAGACCCAATGGTTACCCGCTGATCTCCCAGTAGTAGTGCTGAATACAATTACACAGGCAAGAGCGCCCTCTACTAGACAGCTCTACGCTTCTAAATGGTCAGTGTTTTCCGGCTGGTGCTCGGCTCGGAACCTGGATCCACAACGCTGTGGCATTACGGAGATTCTCTCCTTTTTACAAGAGCTTCTGGATGAGGGCAGTACCCCCTTCACGCTCAAAGTGTATGTCGCAGCCATAGCAGCGTTTACAGAAACCTTGCATGGCCAATCACTGGTGAGAAACGATCTCATTATCCGTTTCGAGAGAACCTCTCGTAAGAGAACGTACTCGGAACGTACCCAGAAAAGAGTTTTTCCCCTAGTGTAAGAAAGATATTACGCAGTACTCGTTCCCTCTTCTGGAGAGAACCGAGGTTACGTTAGTAACCGAGTACGTTTTATACTATCCTAGCACCCAGCATGCATTGCGACATGAAACTTTTTATTGTCAACATTGTTGAGATTCATATACTGATTGTTGATGTTTGTGTGTGTCTGAGTCAAGCAAGAGTTCAAAATGTTTGAATGCATTATTATATTTCAATATTTTTCAGAATAACTGTTTACAAAAACATTGCTGGATTTAATGTTGTAGAATAACAGTTCTACCAGAAAGACTCGGGAGATAAGATACTGTACAGTAATGCATTTTATTAACAGCCCAGCAAGCCATATATGCAATAAAGTTCTTTGGCGTAGGCCCCGTCCATAACTCGCGATCCGAGGGTACGGATTCTGCATATCCTGCTTGAAGATGAAGGCAGGGGCGCAGCCGACCCCCCCTTGGGGTTTTGGAAGGGACCGACCTGGTGGTGGTGGAAAGGATGGAGCGAAGACCGTCTTGGTGGAGGTGGGGAGGATGGTGGAAAGTGAAAGCGTCAGCATCTGCGAACTCAGATGAGTGTAAGTAAGGATCTTTTATACTTCATGTATTAGAACGCGATTGGATAGATGAGAAGGTAATACATGACGTCACAATTGAGTCTTTCTGGCGGAACTTACGCTACGCTTTCATATATATGACAAAAATTAAATACCTATGAATTTAAAGCTTATATACAGGATGAGATGAGAATCAGTCTTGTCCAGGGGCCTGTTTCAATAAGGAGGTTCAACCAACTCTGTATTAAAACTTGAACTCTGAGTTGACTTACCCTCAGATGGGAAACTCTTAGTTTTTGGTTTCAGAATAGCTGAATTGAGCTAGTTCAATCAACTCTGAGTAGGTTGACTCTGAGTTAAGCACGTGCACCACAACTATGAAAAGCCATGATCAATGGAGCTCCGAAATTACGATTCACCTTGGCAACAGCACTCGACAAAAAGACGTTTACATACTTCCGAGTCAATACACAAGTATAATTCTTACTCACTGTTTTATCAGGTGAAAACTGACAGAAAGGTAAGTTATTGAACTAATACAAATTTTTATGGTACCACATGCAAAAAAAAAAAAAAAATTAAAATTAATTAAAGCAACTAAAATTGAACAATAAATTCATAATTCAATTAGTTAAATATTTGTAAACTACAAATGGCTGTAGGCTACTGTAGCGGCAATGAGTTTGTTTTGGGGGAATATTAACTCACATGGGGGTAATATTTATAAAATAATGAATATTTATTATCTCAAATAAGGAACAGGTTAAACCTCACCACATAAGAATAATTAACATGATTTCTCGTGGTGATTATTACTATGGGTAGATAAAACCGGATCAATTATAAAGGTAAATTTTCATGTGATTCAAATTTAGTTGGTCATGCAATCTGTCCGTCCGGCGGACTGGAAACAAGACTTAACTATCACGATTTACCGGCCTGTAAACAACAAATAACTTCCCTGTGGCCACAAAGGAAAGATATTTTCGTGTAAGGCACTTTAGATATCTCTAAAATTTAACAAGGTAGAGCTTAACTTAGATCTTAGACATTTGCAGAGACTTCAAAAGTATGGACAATAAGACAAATTCACTTCAAACGATGATGGAATTTAATAAACACAACTAAAGATTACATGAACTTCTCGAGTAAATATGTACAGTTGAAAAGAAGCTGGATAAATTTGGGGACATCATTTACGCATATGGAAGTGAGAGGTTTGGTGTGGAAAAAAGGAAGGAAAAAGTACAAACTACTCCTGGAATGTCTAGACGGCAGCAGAAAATTGAAGGGTTAGTTAGAGAAAGGAGACAGCTGAGGAAGCAATGGAAAAGAGCAGAACAAAGTCAGAAGGAGGGACTCAATCTCTTACAAAGGGCCATAAAAGATAAGCTGGCAACATTACGCAGAGCTGAGCGCCTACGGAAACGCTACAAAAAGAAGGAACGTGCGAGGGCTAATTTCTATAAAGACCCATTCAAATTCGTAAAGAAGTTATTCACCAGTGAGAAGAATGGCACTTTAAAAACATCTAGGATTGAGCTAGAGAGATATTTGGAGGACACGCATACAGATGCAAAAAGGCATGAGCCTATGTCAATTCCATCAGACATACCACCTATCAACCCACCAGAATACCAAATGGAGGTCTGTGCACCTAAGTGGAAAGAGGTAGAGCAGGCTGTGAGAAAGGCAAGGGCTTCATCAGCTCCAGGGCCTAATGGAGTTCCGTACAGAGTGTACAAGAGTGCTTCAGGAGTTCTGCGAATTCTGTGAAAATTGATGAAAGTGGCATGGGAAAAACAGGTTGTACCTAGAGCATGGCGCAGAGCAGGTGGAGTCTTTATACCTAAAGAAAAAGATGCTACAAGCATCAGTCAGTTTCGTCCTATTTCACTATTAAACGTTGAGGGTAAGATTTTCTTCAGCATTATTGCCCAGAGATTGTCCACCTACCTGTTAAAGAATGGCTTTATTGACACCTCAGTTCAAAAAGCGGGTATTCCAGGGTTCTCAGGATGCTTAGAACACATCAATGTTATCTGGCAACGAATTCAGTCAGCTAAAAAGGAGAGGAAGGAGCTCCATGTGACATTCCTGGATTTGGCTAATGCATATGGTTCAGTGCCACATGAGCTTCTTTGGGCAGCATTTGATTTTTTCAGAGTACCAATGTCAATAACAAAGTTAGTGAAAGCCTATTTTGGAGATTTGCAATTCAGTTTCTCAACTCCAAAATTCAGCACTGCATGGCAATGCCTAGAGGTTGGAATAATGGCAGGATGCACCATTTCTCCACTGGCTTTTACCATGGCGATGGAAGTAATCATGAGGGCATCAAGATGGGTAGTAGGAGGAGAGCGCTTGGCTTCTGGGATGCGACTACCACCAATCAGAGCATACATGGATGACATGACAACCATGACTACAACAGTAGCCTGCACTAATCGGTTATTGGGGAAGTTAACAGATAATATTGAATGGGCACGAATGAAATTTAAGCCCTCTAAATCAAGGAGCATCTCGATAGTTAAAGGAAAGGTAGTAGATAAAACATTCTTCATTAATGGTGAGGCAATACCAACAGTTTCTGAGAAGCCAGTGAAGAGTCTTGGGAGATGGTACGATGGGGATCTAAAGGACACAGTTCGGGTGGGAGAAGTTAGACGACAAGCAGTGGAAGGGTTGAAGAGCATAAACAGCTGTGCTCTACCTGGTAAACTAAAACTCTGGTGCTTTCAGTTTGGTCTACTGCCGAGGTTGCTGTGGCCACTGACCGTGTACGAGGTTTCTTTGACAACAGTGGAGAAGCTGGAAGCGTTGGTAAGTTCATACATCAGGAAATGGTTGGGAGTTCCACGCTGCCTCAGCAGAGTAGGACTTTATAGTAAAGGAATATTGCAGCTGCCAGTCTCTGCTTTAACCGAGGAGTTCAAGTGTGCCAAGGTCAGACTGGAAATGACCTTAGTAGAGTCACGCGACAAATGTGTAAGGGAGGCAGCCCCTGTGTTAAAAACTGGTAGAAAGTGGTCAGCAAAGAAATCTGTAGTAGAGGCAAAGGCTGCCCTTCAAATTAGGGATATCGTGGGACAGGTACAGCATGGAAGAGGGGGTTTTGGGCTCAGTTTAGCTCCTCCTAAATGGCACAAGGCAGGCCCAGCTCAAAGGAGGAAGCTGGTAGTCAACGAGGTGCGACAGCAGGAGGAGAGGATGAGGTGTATAAAGGCCATTTCACAGGGCAAGCAGGGAGAGTGGATGAGAACAACGAGTGTGGAACAACGTAAGATGGGCTGGCAAGACCTTTGGTCAATGGAAGAAAGTAGGATCAGTTTCCTTATTAGGTCAACATATGATGTTCTCCCATCACCGCAGAACCTAAACCTCTGGGTAGGAGAGGATCCCTCTTGTCCTTTGTGTTCATCACCTGCCACATTAAGGCACATTTTGACAGGATGTAAGGTGGCTCTTAGCCAAGGTCGGTTTACTTGGCGCCATGACCAAGTACTACGATGTTTGGCTTTAGCATTAGAAGGCAAGCGTAACATGACCAATAAGTTGCCACCTGTTCTAGCAAAACATTACACGCAGAAGACAATATTCCTCCGCCCAGGCGAGCAACCACCAAGAAAAGGTGTTAACACCAATTCTCGCCCAGGACAACTGGGAGCTGCTAGGGACTGGAAGATGCTGGCTGATCTTGACCAACGGCTTATTTTTCCACCTGAGATTGCCACCACTAACCTACGACCAGATATTGTTTTGTGGTCTGGATCAGCACGCATTGTTCAACTGATAGAGTTAACAGTGCCATGGGAGGATGCGGTAGATGAGGCATATGAGAGGAAGAAACTACGGTATGCTCATCTGGCCACTGAAGCAGAACAGCGAGGATGGAGAGTCCAGGTTTATCCAGTGGAAGTGGGTTGTCGAGATTTTGTGGCACACTCTACAACCCGGTTCCTCAGAGACGTCGGATTCAGTGGCCAAGAGTTGCGTCGCACAGTAAAGAACTTATCTGAAGCAGCAGAAAGGAGCAGCCACTGGCTGTGGTTGAGACGGAAAGATTCTAGCTGACTGTGTACAGGCCGCCACGCTACGGTTTCGTAGAGTTCTTGAAAACTTGAAGAGTCTGTTGGTTTGTTTGTATACGTTCCTGTGGATATTGCGTGAATGAGGGGTGGTTGGGTAGATATTGTGTTTTGCGGTAGGTGGTATGCCATACGGAACCGTTGTCCACTGAAACTGCATATTAACGCACCAGTGGGGCTCGACAGCCTTAGTCAACGGGTTGGCGCGTATGGTTGGGTCGCGGAGAGATTGTGATATTGTGGTTAGGTCTCAGCAGCAGGAGGGATGTAGAGGTCAGTAAGCTGGGCTGAGTTGAGTGGGGGACGGAGGGGGGTGACTCTGGGACGCCAGAGTCACTGTCGAGCCCTCTTGAGGTGTCGTGGGCTAGTCGACGAAACACTGAGGACGGAAGGTGCCCACTTGAAGACCGTAGAGATGTCCCCTACTCGGTTCAATCCAGACGGTTGTCGTGCTGGTCCTGTAGTTGCAGCCGTCGCGTGCGCTAACGTGCCAAGTACACTGCTGCCGTTAACGCCGGACAGAAGGGGAGTCACACTACCTTATGGAAAGAAGCGTAAATGGATGGAGAAGCATAGTTTACTGTAAAGCTACGTCTTAGTGTTGCTTATCTTGGCGAAAGCCGAGTACAAATCAGCATGAAGTTTTAACATCTACTCTCGTGTAATGGAAATCATGAAGATCTGGATACATCCAGTGACTGCGGTGAATAGTGCTGCTGGCAACCAGGGAAAGACCTTGTGACAGCCTGGAGAGACAGCTGACAGGAGGAAAGAGACCCCAATGGGGCTGGTAAGGGTTAGCTACCCTTGTCGGCAGTATCCAGCTCCGTGTTTACAGGATGCTGGAGACACCCGCCCAAGGCTTCTGAGAAATTAAAGAGAAAATACCCCTAGAGTCTGCGAGAGCGGGGGCGGAAGATGACTCAATGTTGGACAACATGGTTAACGACTTAGGAATGGAAACGGATATGAGTATGGAGAGTAAGACTAGTTCAAGATCTGCAGTAAGTAAAGTCATTGAACTCCAAGTTTGTGTCTGTGGCTGGAGCAAGGTGACAACGGTCAGGGGTTTGAAGGTTCATCAAGGGAAAATGAAATGCTTGAGGGAGAAGGGACAAGGGCCTCGCATTGATCAGTACTTCTTACGAAGTCAGTCAAGTCAGTCGAATGAAATCCAGCGACAGGAAGCAAACCACAGCTCGCAGGATATCAGCACCCCTGTCATTGATGAAAGGAGGGCTTGCACAGTTAGTGATGAACATATTCATACTTGTGAACCCGGTCAGGCTAACCAGCATAAGAGAGAAAAGAACCTCAACGGGCATAGGCCTGGAGTAAGATGGCCAAGAGCTTGTGAGAAAACTGCATGGGACACGGTAAACACAGATCTATGCTTTGCATTGGAAAGATTAACTGGTACAGTTGAAAAGAAGCTGGATAAATTTGGGGACATCATTTAAGCATAGTTTACTGTAAAGCTACGTCTTAGTGTTGCTTATCTTGGCGAAAGCCGAGTACAAATCAGCATGAAGTTTTAACATCTACTCTCGTGTAATGGAAATCATGCATAGCAAAAACAAACAATTACACAAAATGATTGCAATACGAAGTATTGGAGGGAGAAAGTTAGAGAGAGAGAGAGTGAGAGTGAGAGAGAGAGTGAGAGTGAGATCTTCTCAGGACAGATCAAATCAAAACAGTTACTTCAACGGAGACCCCAAGGCTTGCTTTTAGAGTCTAGACAACCTTAAACAGCAATTATTTTAGATTGTAACTTTTACTTGCTTTGAGATGGCTTTTTTGTGCGGCTGGTTTGAAAAGAAGCGTGAGCTTGATGTCCGAGGTTTCTTCCGGGCGGAGGTAGATGTTGCGATCGCGGAATATGATTATTCTTACAGTAATATGACATTTTGGGAACTCGTCAAACAGGTTTTTTATTCCTCAGCACTGCCATATGGCTCTCAGTATAATAGACTAGACTTGAGGGAACTGAACTAAAATGGTTGTAGGAATGGAATCACAAATGGTCAGCTTCCTTAGGTTAGGAATGAAAGTTCATGAAGTTGATAGGGCCCTGGGAAAATGAATCCTGATCGTATAAAAAGTTTGTTTAATGTGTGTTAATAGACAGGTGAACTAGGGAACATAGGACCCTTTTTCATATGTTCATTATGTGCCAAATAAAGCTGGGCAGCATAGGACCCTATAATTGATATGCTCCCCCACAAAACAATTTCATTCCTTAATCTTTTAGTTCACGCTGTATTTGTGATGACATTTTTAGCTTGTTAGCCACAAAAATCCTACAACTCAGAAAAAACTTTCTGACACAGACACTGAAACCCCATGATACAGGTGGCGTTGAGCTCTATTCTTCAATGGGAGTAGCACACAGACTCATGGGAACACAACACAGTGTTTTTAGAGACCAAGATACAAGTCAAGTCTTCATTTCACTCTAACAAGTAAAACATATAACACATCTGAAATATAATAAATTGTAAATTGTATCTGTTCAACAATCCAATGGGAAGAGCTCAGATTAACAAATATATGGGTAGATTTAATATATCGGATTTACTGCAGTTATATATGAATTGCATGGTGGTCATACGATGAATTATTCAATTTACTTCTGACTTTAAGTTTAAAATGTAGCATGTAAATTTGCATCACAGTTTAACAATACAAAAAAAAGTGAGTAGGGTAAAAGTGTTTTTTTGGTTTGTTTGTTTTTCAATTTGTTTATTAGCATTAACAGTACCGAAGCAATGGTTTAGCTTTACACTACAGAGATGATGTTTGGTGCAAAATTCTGGCACAGTAGAAAATATGACAATGCTGTATGTTGATGTTTTAAAAAGTGAAACTTGGTCAACTACTGTATAATTTCTCTTCTCAGTTTCATTACCTTCGTTTATTTGAACGGAACACTGTGTGTGCAGAAGAGTTTTTCAGCATGAAGGATCTACCTACACAAAATATTTCATTCACAGACTTCAATCTGATTGGTTTCTACGGCCTAGGAGAATGGAGGCCTTTGTTATTTATCCCTTTCTTTCTGATGTTTTTATTAGCTATCACAGCAAATAGTATTCTCATATATTTAATCAAATCTCAAACGTCTCTGCATTCTCCTATGTATGTACTAATAGGAGTTATGGCAGTGTTAGACTTGATCATGCCTATATTTTTTGTACCTAACATGCTTCTTAGTTTTTTGTTTAATTGGAGTGGGATATCTCTAACTGGTTGTTTGATACAAATGTTTGGCCTTCATTTTATTGGAACATTTCAATCTACTTTGCTTTTTTGGATGGCACTGGACCGTTACTTTGCAATATGCAAACCTCTTCATTATCATAAATTCATGGAAATATCTAACTTTCTAAAATTTGTTGTTGTGCCAGTAATGAGAAATGGATTCCTTATTGTCACCATGGTCTCTCTGGCTGGAAAACTGTCATTTTGTGCAACAAATGTCATTGATCACTCTTTTTGTGAACACATGGCGTTGGTTCAGTTAGCATGTGGAGATATATCTGTTAATAATATTGTAGGACTTTTGTGTGCTTTCCTTATAACCACTGCTGATTTTATTCTTATTACTGTATCTTATGTTGTCATTTTCTCTTCTGTGTTTAGATCTGGTGAGACTCATTTAAAGGCCATTAATACCTGCATTACTCACATTATTATTATGACGCTTAGTTTGATTTCTGCTTTGATTGCATTTTTGTCATATAGAATAAGGAATAACATTTCTTCTAGCAACCGTATATTTATAAGCATCATGTACTTATTGTTTCCAAGTTGTCTACACCCACTAATCTATGGATGGAGAACAAAAGAAATACGACTAACATTTCTAAAGTTTATAAATGCAAAGGTATTTCCTTTAAAAAACTGAATGGCTTTTACAAACGAATGGATACAACATGATAATACATAGAACACATAACTTTTATACAATGAACTATTGTTTTGATAAAAGCTGAATGATAATTTGTAGATAAATGCATGATAAATACAAAGAAAAAAGAATGCAGTTAATTTCTTTACAAAACACATCTAAAAAAATTAATAGAGATGGAAACCTACACAAATGCAAATGATGTGTAATTTGTAGGGGTGAGCAGGGCACAAACTAACACGGGTCTAGTTGTAACACACACGGTTTAAAACTTTTCACCAGCATGACGAACCTTAGTGTATTTAGTGTATTTATTAGTTCCCATATCAACACTATAGAGAAATAAAAAGGATTTTTCATCTCTGTTTTTTGTGTTTATTTAAAATTAGTTACATCAGATATTATTTTAATCTGATATCTTTTATTTAACAGTTGAGATAGTTCTTTAATGCTTCACTAACCAGATGAAGACACTAGCAGAGTTTAAATCCCAGTTGTGCAGGTCGGGCACGATATAACACTGTGTTACAACGTGCCCCTATTAGAACTGTGCTATTCTATTCTATTCTATTCTATACTTTTATGAATTCTATTTTAAAAGTGATTAAATATTATTATGTTTTGAACTATGCTGTATAGCTGTGTTTTGCAGTGTGTTTGTTGTCAAACTCAAAAAAAAAAAATTATTCTTAAAAATGCCATTATTTTACATGAAAAAGTTAATAATTGTATTTTATTGACAAAATATTTTAGTTTGTCTTCTATATATATTTTTTATTAGATCAGATAACATTTTAAGCTGTCATATGGTCATGTTGCCCCTCACATGTTACAACATGCCCCACCTGGGCATGTTGTCACATTTCACTTTCATTCTTTCAGGGTAAATTTAGAAAAAGAAGTATACACTGCATTAATGAAACAAAACCACATAATTGTACTAGACGTGGGGGAAAATAAGTCAAGTCACCTTTATTTATATAGCGCTTTTTACAATACAGATTGTATCAAAGCAGCTTCACAGTGATAACATGAAAATAATACAACAGTTTGTCTCTAGAAGAAAATTGCGTCATCGTCCACCTGAAGTAAGGCAGATCAAGAATATTGTTGAATATTAAATGTCCCCAACTAAGCAAGCCAAAAGCCAAGGCAACAGATGGCAAGGAACCAAAACTCCATTAGAATGGAGAAAAAAACCTTGGGAGGAACCAGGCTCAGTCGGGGGCCAGTTCTCTTCTGGCCAACGAACGAACAGTGTATGATTATAATTCAGGCAGCATTACAGGTCAGAAGTCAGATTGGATCAGATCAATCACAATATGTATCCAGTTCCATCTGGTTGGAGGTCAGAGTCATCATGTCCATGAGGCCTTCACAGAGCTAATGAGGTTGGCGCTTCAGGAATGCGTTGTGGTCATGTCCAGCCGCAGGTTCACTGTCTGATCTGGATGCGGCTCGGATCCGGCTGACTTCAGTAAACCTTGGAATAAACGGAAGACTAACATTAGTGTAGATGCCATTCTTCTTATGATGGAACGAGTACGTCGGGTGTTTTAGGAAGTGTCCCCAGTTCTGGCTGACCTAATTTATGCAGCCAAATAATCATTTAACTGATTTGAATAATATAATGTTCTATGTGAATGCTAGGTAAAAAAGAGATGTGTTTTTAGTCTAGATTTAAACTGACAGAGTGTGTCTGCTTGTCTGCTTCCCGGACAATGTTAGGAAGACTGTTCCAGAGTTTTTGTGCTAAGTAGGAAAAGGATCTACCGCCAGCAGTTGATTTTGATATTCTAGGTATTGTCAATTGGCCAGAATTTTGAGATCGCAATAGACGTGAAGGACTATAATGCGTTAAGAGCTCGCTCAAGTAAGAGCTCGCTTAAGTACTGGGGAGTTAAACCATTTAGTGCTTTGTAAGTAATCAGCAATATTTTTAAATGTATACGATGTTTAATAGGAAGCCAATGCAGTGTTGACAGAACTGGGCTAACATGGTCATACTTCCTGGTTCTGGTAAGAACTCGAGCTGCTGCGTTTTGGACCAACTGGGCTTTGTTTATTAAGCGTGCAGGGCAACCACCCATAAAAGCATTACAATAATCTAGCCTTGAGGTCATGAACGCATGTACAGTACTAACTGTTCCCATATTTTTAATTGAAAGCATAGGCCTATGTCGTAATTTAAATATATTTTTAAGATGGAAGAATGCGGTTTTACAGATGCTAGAAACGTGACTTTCAAATGAAAGATTGCTATCAAAGAGAACACCCAGGTTCCTAACCGATGACGGAGACTTGACACAGCAGCCATCAAGTGTTATTCTAGGTCAGGGGTCGGCAACCCACCATGGGCACGCGGACCCTTAACCAATGGCACGCTGGCAATATGTGTGCAAGAGAGTTATTGATGTGTTAAAATCATAGTTGAAATGCTGAAAGCATTAGTTCACCTCAAAATGAAAATGTCCTAATAATTTACTCACCCCAATGTCATCCAAGATATCCATGCCTTTTTTTCCTCAGTGGAAGAGAAAATATGTTTTTTGAGGAAAACATTTCTGTTTTTTTTTTCTTTAAAACGTTGGCTGCCATTCAAGTCCATTATTCGAAGTCCAAATTAATGCAGTTTCAAAGGTATTTGACATGCTTCAACGGGCTGTGCACGATCGCAGCTGAAGAAGATGGTCTTATCTAGCGAAACGAAAGGTCATTTAAAATATATATTTATATATATATATATATATATATATATATATATATACTTTTTAACTACAATTGTTCGAATTGAGCTGATCTGCAACACAGATCAGAACTACGTCATCACGTTGAAAGGTCACGCCGGGAACTACGTCTTCACGTTGAAAGGTCACGCTCGATGACGCCGGCGCCTGCGGAAGTACCTCCCCACTGTTTACAAAGCGACCATGCGAAGGAGGATAGTTCAAATGATAACGTTCACAGTTGCGCGACCTGTTATTTACGGTAGTTTGATTGACTTGTATCCCCACCATAGACTGTATAAAAACTATCCCCATCCGCATGCAGCAAAGACTGACCCTACTCTGCCTCTGCTCTGATTGGCTAGTAGGCTTCTAACGTTGCTGGCGGAGCGGGCTCGGTAACGGTATGTCGGCAATGGCAGGCCAGCTAGCTAAGAAAGCTAAAGTTAATGTTCGGGCATTCCAGCCCTCATGGAAAGAAGAGTGGGGTTTTGTGTTTCAGAAGGACCGTGCTGTGTGCACTTTATGTCTTGAAAATGTTGTTTGCCGTACATCGAGTGTTAAACGCCATTTTGAGACCAAACATGGGAAAACTTTCAAGGATGCTGCAGACAAGGCTGAATGTATCAAACGTGCCATTTCCAGGTATGGGAAGCAAGCTAACACCCTCAAAGTCTTTGCCACGGCCAGAAATCATGCTACCAAAGCAAGCTATCACATTGCTAATTGGATTGCAAAACAGGGAAAGCCATTTACTGATGGTGAATATATAAAGGAGGCTTTCATCTGTAGCTCAGATGTTTTGTTTGATGGCTTACCAAACAAAGAGACAATAAAATCAAGAATAAAAGAAATTCCCATGTCAGCCAGAAGTGTTGAACGACGCATTGAAGAAATAGAAATGGCAGAAAACGTAAGAGCGCAGCAGACAGGTGGTTTGAAAGAAGCCATGGTATTCAGCGTTGCACTTGTGGTGGCAATTTTAATGATATTCATTAATCTTTAGTTAAATATAGATGATTCAAAGAATGTCACATGTGTGTCTCTCACTTGTAGTGAGAGAAGATTCTGTTTATGTACCTGGGGAGGCAGAAGAGGGAGACACTCCAGAGAACAGACGAACAAGGACCTCTGACCTAGATGTCAGAAGGCCATTTAGTGCAGGGGAGCTTAATGGGCCAACTAGTGACGTCTATGGAAAACTACTGGGAGGAAGGCTCTGGGGGGAAGAAGGCCTTGAAACTAAGATAAAAGCTAGTTCAGTCTGTCTGGGGGTGTGTCACTGTTACGTTCCACGTGGGGGTTTGTTTTGTTTTCACTAGTCTGTGCACGCTGGTATACTTCGCACGTGTTGATAGTATATGCTCATTATCTGTTTCTGTTTCTAGCTCCCTCTTGGCTGGCAGGCTGCTGTGATTGGCCTAGCGGGACGTCACTCATCGTTGGGGCGGCGCCCGGGAGCCAATC
Source organism: Rhinichthys osculus (assembly GCA_029959095.1). Taxonomy (NCBI): domain Eukaryota; kingdom Metazoa; phylum Chordata; class Actinopteri; order Cypriniformes; family Leuciscidae; genus Rhinichthys; species Rhinichthys osculus. The sequence goes on from JARWKJ010000009.1 coordinate 34,955,149, forward strand.
TGAGTTGACCAGCTGGGTTCAAAAGGATGGCGTTTTCATTCATTCGATCTCTCGGAAGCGGCCATGAGCCCGTGTAGCGTTGTGAGGTTACTAAACCTGTGACTGGAGATTCATATAGTGATGACTGGCTCTTTGTAGTGGAATGAGTTGGGTGCTGTATGCTTTGTTTAGATGTACCTTAATATTCAGTATGTTTTAGTTGTAGAGATCATAGTTTCAATGTGTATCCTAGTTTGACGCTGTGGGGTCCTGTAATTCGACTCTCTCTCTGGGAAAGAGAACGACAGGTCAGTATGCCGCGGTATACATAATGCCCGTAGTGTTTATTTGTTAGATACACTAGGTTAGGAGTGAGCGCCACTCTGTGTTTGTTTTGTTAATAGTTAGCTTATTTAGGTGCCGAATGCACTGAAGATTTCGGTTTTCTTTTCAGCTTTTTCTTTGGTTAGGTTTAGGTTTAGTATAAGGCTTGTTTTGTTATATTCTGTTCTTTTCTTTGGCGCCACTTTTTGGTTCTCTTTCCTATTATTTAATTATTGTAATATTTGTAAACATTGTAAATAGCACACTCATTTTTCATCCAAACTGGAACTAGTGGCTTCGGCTTTGTGACAATAAAATCCAGTTTGTTTCTCTTCAAGTTGAGTCTGTCATGGTTTTCTCTCCACCGTATTCCTCCATCAGCAGTACTAATAAAACAAATGTTGCGTAACATCTCCTAGACTTTAAAAGATCGTAACATTTAATGGGGGCTCGTCCGGGATAACTTTATATTTTTATTGTTTCCCGAGTTATTATCTACTGCTGATGTGAGTGGTGGAATGACCATGTTCAGTACTTTCCTTGTAGAGTGTTAATATTCGCGAGGCAGTGATTAGTGGATGGGCTGGTTGATTGTATGGTTAGTGATTCTGATAAGAGTAATGGCTGATTTTGATTTAGACACCTTTTTGAGTGCACCTACGGTTGAGCAGTTAAATAAATGTAGGAAAGATGATTTACTGCGGATCGCTGCTCGTTTTCAGGTTACTGTTTCGAAGCAGCGGCTTAAAAAAGAGATTAAGTTTGCTGTATCCCAAAGGTTGGTTGAACTTGGTGTTTTAGTGTTGCCTGCAGGTGGTGGGGAAGTTTTTCCTGGTGCTGATAGTCGCCCTGAGGAGGAGGAGCAGAGCGAGACGGCTGAGGTAGAGGGTTCTGAAGCCAAAGCTGTTTTGCCGCCCTTCGAACCTTTTTCGCCGGACTGTGATGAGTCTATAGGAGGTGATGCGCGACTGAAGGTTCGTATAGCGCGACTCCAGATGGAGACACGCGAACGGGCAGAAGTCCGTCGAGCGGATTTGGATTTTCGACTGGAAGTCCGCAGACTTGAAATCGAGGCGGAGACGCAGAATAAGCTGCGTGAACTTGAATTGAATGCAGCCAAAGTGACACCTGTTCCAGTTGTGCAACCTTTACCTCCCGCTGATGCTTCGGCAGGGGCTGGGCCGGTGAGAACCACCTTTGAGGTCAGTAAGCATATTTCCCTTGTGCCGCAGTTTCGAGAAACAGAAGTTGACTCATATTTTAGTGTGTTTGAGAGGATTGCTTCCACAGTCCATTGGCCTAAAGAGGTTTGGCCTTTGCTGCTGCAGTGTAAGCTGACCGGTAAAGCTCAAGATGTTTGTGCTACATTGTCCTTAGCGGATAGCGTGAATTATGAAGTAGTGAAAGCTGCGATTTTGCGTGCATATGAGCTGGTGCCTGAAGCTTATAGACAGCGTTTTAGGGGTCATAAGAAAAATTCTAGTCAGACTTTTGTTGAATTTGCAAGGGAGAAAGGCACTTTGTTTGACAAGTGGTGTACATCTAGTAAAGTGAATGATTTAACCCTCTAGGCGCCACGGTCGAGTTTACTCGACAAGATGCGGCACTGAATAAAACGGCCGATTTTGTCATATTGGGTGTCAAATTTCGTTCGACCTCCCCTCCACTGGATGGCAGACATGTCATACTTCATCCCCGAATCAAAAAAACGTCATGTTTCTATACAAAATGTTCGAGTTAGAGCGCATTGAATCAGTGCGATCAAAAGCGGAGCTAGTGTGCGAGTGAGCCATTTTATCAGAGCCTCTCCGCGATCGCGGCGACAGTATTGTGGTGGAGACTTTGTCTAATACCACTGGGTATGTCAGACGAGTAGTTTGAAGTATTCATAGGACAGTTAGGAGGCAACGTGGAGGCAGGGTGAGGAGTCGCAATGACAATGACAGCAGTCCGAGCTGTGCACACTGCGCGAGGCAGATCTGGCCGCGCTGCTCGTATCATCTCACTCATGATCTGTGCCTTGCTGCGGCGAGTGAGTGTTTGAACTGAACAGGTCTTGTCTACTTGTGTTTGTATGTCATATGAATAATGTATATGTGTCCCATACATGGAATCAGAGTGCCAACTGTATTTAGTAAATAGAAAATCTCTACAGCAAAAGGCCAACCACTACATGCATTCGGTTTGTTTCTACCATTTATTAGTAATGATTTACACAGTTTGTTTACTACTTACTATATACCTGAGCATTCAGTATTGTGCAATATAGCATACAGAAGGTGATGGACATTTTGGGGGGAAAGAAGTGCTGCATTTTATCATTTAAACATGTGACTTTTCATGAAAATTCTATAATCCAAGATTTCCGCCACCATATGACGTCATAATATGCAAATTAGATGGGAAAATGTAATCCCTATATAAACTTTGGGTCATCCTTAATATTTCTTTAATTTACAGAAAGTCTCTATCTTTTATCACTTTTAAGATATAACCTTTTTGAAATTAAGATGTCAAAATCGAACGTTTTAGGAAAAAACCTCTGGCGCCTAAAGGGTTAAAAGACGTGCGGGAGTTAATTCTTTTGTAAGAATTTAAGAATTGTATTCCTGAACGTGTTGTCGTTTACTTGAATGAACAAAAAGTGACGTCTTTGTCTCAAGCCTCCGTTCTGGCAGATGAGTTTTCATTGACGCATAAAAATGTGTTTGCTGCTGCGCGTTTTGGGAAAGCTGCTGTTCAAGTGAGCTCGAGTAGTCCATCTCGACCAAAATCAGGTACTCCAAAATCAAAGGAAGATTGAGAATGTTTTTATTGTCACAAACCTGGCCATTTAATTGCCGATTGTTTTGTACTGAAACGAAAACAGTCAAGTTCTGTACCTAAGAGTGCTGGTTTTGTGAAACGGATTGATTCTAAAAAAATTTAGTGTAACGACAAGCCTGATTCCAGTTACGTACCTTTTCTGTTGGAAGGGTTAATTTCCGTTGCGGGAAATTCTGAGGAACGGGTAAGAGTTCAGATGCTCCGTGATACTGGGGCCATGCAGTCCTTTATTAGTGCTGATGTACTGCCGTTCTCGGAGCAAACTTTTTGTGGCAGTCATGTTCTAGTACAGGGCATAGAGATGGGTCTCGTTCAAGTTCCGTTGCATCAGATTCACTTAGAATCAGAACTATGTACGGGTTTTGTGAAATTAGCTGTTCGTGAACGTTTACCGGTGAGTGGGGTACAAATTATTTTGGGCAATGATTTAGCCGGTGGAAAAATTATGCCTTTGCTGGAAGTCTTCGACAAACCAGTGGCGCTCGAACAGCCTGATGAGTTATCCCAGTCATATCCAGAAACATTTTCAACTTGTGTAGTGACGCGGGCTCAAGCTCGTAAAGCGGATGCTGATGATTTGGCTACATCTTTTATCGCACCTAGTTTTATCAATGATGTTGTATCTGATGACGTTAAAGCTGTTGAGAATGCGCATGTTCCAGATAGTATGAGTGTAAAGCTGCGCGTGACGCGCGAGAGACTTATTGTTGCTCAAAAACAGGATAAAAGTCTCCAGAAGTGCTTTGCTGCTGCTGTTTCCACAGAGAAAGCTCAAGAGAGAAAAGCTGCATATTTCGTTGAGGACGATTTATTGATGCGTAAATGGTGTTCGGAGATTGGAGATGCTGAATGGAGTAGTGTGTATCAGATCGTGATTCCCTCATGTTACCGACAGCAAGTTCTATCTTTAGCTCATGATCACGACCTGTCAGGACATCTAGGAATTAAAAAAACTTATCACCGAATTTTGAGACATTTCTTTTGGCCTAGATTAAAAACTGATGTCACACAATTTTGTCGCACTTGCCGCACTTGTCAGATCGCTGGCAAACCGAATCAAGTCATTCCGTGTGCTCCACTTGTTCCTATTCCAGTGTTGGGAGAACCGTTTGAGCACGTTATCGTCGATTGTGTCGGCCCTTTGCCTAGATCTAAGACCGGTAATCAGTTTTTATTGACCGTAATGTGTACTGCCACTAGATTTCCTGAGGCAATCCCATTGAGAAAGATCACGGCACCTGTCGTAACTAGAGCACTTGTTAAGTTTTTTTCTACGTTTGGTTTACCAAAAATTGTGCAGACAGATCAAGGCACCAATTTTCTTTCAAAAATCTTTTCTCAAGTGTTGTCGAGTTTAAATATTTCCCATAGGGTAGCAAGTGCATATCACGCGGAGAGTCAGGGGGCACTCGAATGTTTCCATCAAACGTTAAAGTCAATGCTTAGAAAGTACTGTATGGAAACAGGGAAAGAGTGGGATGAGGGGGTACCATTGCTTTTATTCGCGATCAGAGAAGCAGTTCAAGAAAGCCTTGGATTCAGTCCTGCTGAACTAGTATTCGGACACACTGTCAGAGGACCTTTGAAAATGCTCAAAGAGAATCTATTATCTGTTGAGTCTAGCCCGAAAATGAACGTGCTGGATTACGTGAGTAAGTTCCGTGAGCGCTTGCATCAAGCTTGTTCTGTGGCAAGAGAGTCACTTGAAGTGGCTCAGGGTAAGATGAAGAGTCTCTATGATCGTAAATCTGTACAGCGTACCTTTAATAAGGGCGATCAAGTGTTGGTGTTGCTGCCTATGGTAGGGTCTGCTTTATCAGCGCGGTTTTCTGGACCATACGAGGTGGTAAGAAAACTTAGTACTACAGATTATGTAATTGGAACTCCAGATAGGAAAAGGAAGACTCGAGTGTGTCACGTGAATATGTTAAAGATTTTTACAGTAGGGAAGCTGTTCAGAATGTGTCACTTGCAGAAGAAATCATTGCTCCTGTGTTATCTCCTGTGTCATCTCCTGTGTTCACTTGTGCTGCTGTCGAGATCACTGATCCGGAGGATGATGGAGTCGTTCTTCGTCACACACATCAACAATGTGCTCGACTTAAGAATTCTGAGGTATTATCTGATCTTACATCTCATGTATCTCATTTATCTGAACAACAAGGATGTGATATTATGCAGTTGATTGATGATTTTCCTGCTCTGTTTAATGATATACCTTCTCGCACTACAGTTTTGGAGCACGACATTAATGTGGGTGATGCTGCCCCGATTAAACAGCATGCATACCGCGTAAATGCAGCGAAAAGAGATGTGATGCGAAATGAGGTTGAGTATCTAGTAGAGCATGGACTTGCTCGGTTCAGCTATAGTCCCTGGAGTTCTCCATGCTTATTAGTGCAAACACCAGTTGAATTATTCAACGATCGAGAAGGAGGCATTAGCACTTTTAATGTCACTTCAATATTTCGATGTGTATGTCGGATCGAGTAGCATTCCGGTCACCGTATTTACTGACCATAACCCTTTAGTTTTTTTATCACGCATGTATAATCAGAATCAGCGTTTGATGCGCTGGTCTCTGATTGTACAGGGTTACAACTTGGTGATTAAGCATAAAAAAGGTGTCGATAATATAATAGCCGACGCACTGTCTAGAGCTACCTATGGTGGCATTTGAGCGAATGCGTTTGATCAACTATTTGTTGAGTTAATCCATATAGTTGATTCTTAGGGGGGGAAGTGTTACGTTCCACGTGGGGGTTTGTTTTGTTTTCACTAGTCTGTGCACGCTGGTATACTTCGCACGTGTTGATAGTATATGCTCATTATCTGTTTCTGTTTCTAGCTCACTCTTGGCTGGCAGGCTGCTGTGATTGGCCTAGCGGGACGTCACTCATCGTTGGGGCGGCGCCCGGGAGCCAATCCGAGTTGACCAGCTGGGTTCAAAAGGATGGCGTTTTCATTCATTCGATCTCTCGGAAGCGGCCATGAGCCCGTGTAGCGTTGTGAGGTTACTAAACCTGTGAATGGAGATTCATATGGTGATGACTGGCTCTTTGTAGTGGAATGAGTTGGGTGCTGTATGCTTTGTTTAGATGTACCTTAATATTCAGTATGTTTTAGTTGTAGAGATCATAGTTTCAATGTGTATCCTAGTTTGACGCTGTGGGGTCCTGTAATTCGACTCTCTCTCTGGGAAAGAGAACGACAGGTCAGTATGCCGCGGTATACATAATGCCCGTAGTGTTTATTTGTTAGATACACTAGGTTAGGAGTGAGCGCCACTCTGTGTTTGTTTTGTTAATAGTTAGCTTATTTAGGTGCCGAATGCACTGAAGATTTCGGTTTTCTTTTCAGCTTTTTCTTTGGTTAGGTTTAGGTTTAGTATAAGGCTTGTTTTGTTATATTCTGTTCTTCTCTTTGGCGCCACTTTTTGGTTCTCTTTCCTATTATTTAATTATTGTAATATTTGTAAACATTGTAAATAGCACACTCATTTTTCATCCAAACTGGAACTAGTGGCTTCGGCTTTGTGACAGTAAAATCCAGTTTGTTTCTCTTCAAGTTGAGTCTGTCATGGTTTTCTCTCCACCGTATTCCTCCATCAGCAGTACTAATAAAACAAATGTTGCGTAACATCTCCTAGACTTTAAAAGATCGTAACAGTCACTCTTCTGCACAGGGTAACAACTGTGTATTAGACTGCTCCTATTCTTGCAAGAATAAATACTTCTATTTTATATAATTTGACTATGAGTGTCTCTTACGCAGTGATGTTTGTTTGAGATGAATTTTTGCCACAACAGTTTTGGTGTCAGAAGTGATATTCCTTGGACGTGCCTCCTGGACCTGAGATCGGACGGTGTTTGGCCACCTGGACTAAGTAAGTTCCAGCTCTACCTCGTAAACTTGAGAGAGAGGGGCCGACCGATATCAGGGCCAGGAGAATCGACCACTGGAATCTAAAGAACCCGGTGGCAACAGAAGCATCTCTGGTAAGAGACAGTTCAATTTATTTTCTTTTGGGTAAGTTAATTAAATTCAGTTTAATTGGGGAGAAGAGTGAAATTGAACCATATTGTCTGAAGGCTGTTTCTGTGGTATGTAATCTGAGATTAATTGAGATCTATATAGATCAAGAAATTTCAAACAGATACGAGGGAAAAATCTGAGATTAATTGAGGTCTGTAACAGAACAAGAAATTTCAAGCAGATAAATAATCTGGGATTAAGTGAGAACTGTAACAGATCAAGAGATTTCAAACAGATAGGTACCCTGAAAATTAGTTGTTCCACGACAGAGCAAATTGTTTTTAGGTACTGAGGCTAATTAGGGGGAACCAGAATTTTTTGGTAAACCATAATTAGGAGGGCACTAATAGTGCAACCCGACCGATTTGGGTTAAAAGAAAAGAGTCGGATTTGTTAGGGACGCCTAACAGATTAAAGAAAACGCGCGTTGAAGAGAAATCCACAGGGAACAGAAAACAGCCAGTATGGGAAAATCTCAGAGTAAGCATGCCAAATTTGATACACCGGTTTTCTGTAGAACTAGGAAAGTATGGGGGGAAATGTATGTTTTAGATATTGGGGAAAAACTGAGAAAATACCATGATCATGAGCTACCATGAGCACAAATAGACTAAGAGTGTGCGAGAATCAGTGGAACAGGGCAGCGGGACAAAAGGTTGTTGTGGCTGCGTTCAACATGTGTGTAAAAAATGTGAACAGATAATGGATTGTTCAGTTGAAGATAAAATGTCGAACTGCCAGGAGAAATAATGTTTTTTACTTCTTCATCCAGTAAATGGATGCATGACATTAGATGTCTATAGAACTTAAATGTATATGACAAGGATTGAAGTAGCAAGAAGCAATAAGGCTGTCTGTGTGAAATAGAGGGAACTGTAAGTGAGACTTGGTGGAAGAGGGAAGTGAAAAAACAAAAAGGTTGGTGTGTGAGATATGTGTGTGTGGGGATTGTTCAAACAATCATGTACTGGTTAGATAATGAAGGAACTGGCATGTTTGAGAAAAGAAAGGAGAGGATAATGAAGGAACTGGCATGTAGGGAAAAGAAAGGATAAATATAGTAGAAAACTATATGTGATGAAAATAGACATGGTCTGATAGAATTTATGGAAGTCAAATGTAAAATGTTTAAATGATATGAAAAGTTTTAGAATAAAATAAGGCATTGTATGATTGACAGGGATTAACATGATATGAAGAATGTTTTAAGCAGAATGGGAAACAATTCTAGATTTTGATAAAATAATGATTGAAATGATGATATATCTGCTTTATTTTATTAATGTTAAGAAAATAAGGGTATTGAAGCAAGTAGCTATAATGGTTGTCTGTGTAAGTTACGGACTGAGTAATATAATCTGTTTTGGAGAAACAGTAGAGATAAGACTGAGACAATAATGATAATATTAAGTTGAATCTGCAGACTAACCATGTGATGGAAGAAAAAAGGCTTCAAACCAGTTGTAATGAAAATGATGTACAAATTGTTACACTTTATGAAGAGTAACGGAACAGTCCGGGAAAATAAATAAGTAAATAAATAGTGAGACAGAAGAGAGCAAATGCTGTAAACAGCTCTGCTCTGAAGATCTCACTTTGAAGAGATTTGCAGATGATGTTTTGTAAAAGATAAGCTGGGATAACAGCAACAGTACTTGTAATTAGTGTTGTTGATGATAATACCAAATTAGTAAGGTGTAAAGACAGCTAGGTCCAAAGATTCTGGAAATCAATAATGTATAATGTTCTGCCAATAATAATGATGAAGATTATGATTTGGCTATTGTGATTAAATCCGCCATTGGTGGACTGTAAAAAGAATACAGAGAACTGCTTATCAGTGGCTCTGTTTACAAAATATGTAAAGGTAATATAGAGAGACAGATCTCAAAGATGATTTATAATAACTGCAAAAGAGGCCTTGTCAAAGTTAGTGTGAATCATGATTGGAGACTGATAAACTCCTAGGAAAAAAAACAAAAACTTTTGAAGTCAGATATTAAGTTATGGTAATTGAGAACTTGACAACTAAAATTGAGATTGAGAAATGTGAAACGTTATTGAGAACTAGAATAATTACCATTATGTAAGAACAAATAAGCAGAAGCAGTAGGCTACTGAATTAACAGTTGCTAAATGTAAAATGTGTTGAAAGGCATCTGATTAAACAAACAGCTTGAAAAGTTGACCATGAAAGAACTAGAAGCTGATGTTTTGCTTTCAAAAGATAAGTTTGTTATGGGTGGTAATGAAACAGTTCGCTTATCTAAAATCTGATGTGTGCTGTGCCTGAAACTGCCAGTGCGACAGAGACTCAATCTGAGTGGAAATTTGTAATGTCTAAATTCCCTGAGATGGGCAAAAGACAAATATAAATAATACGTTTATTTGAAACCGTATGTAACTTCTGGCAAAGATGCCTTAAGCTGGGATAGAGTTAAAAGATGATAGATAAAAGTTTGATGTTAGAAGTATATGAGAGAGCAGTGTACCATCCAATAGAGTCTCAGAGTCTCTCTCATTCAATGAGTCAGCTAAAAGCTGGTATCTGTGATAATAAGTAAAGCACAGTGTTTCAGTTGAAGATCATAGACACAGAGATGTTTTAAAAATAAAACTGAATGACTTTAAAGAAGTATTTAAAATAATAATACAGATAGAGATGACATTTTGATTAGCTTATTTTAGGACCAGTAACTTCTTTGTCTCATTTAGTCTCCACCATTCAGGACCGATGGCTCCGGCTACAGATGAAGTACACTGAATGTATGGTTGTGATCTAAATTCACTGAGTATATTCCAAGTAGCTAGGTTGCTGCTTTTAAGATAGTTAATGGATTTAAGTGATTAAATACTGTTGTTATTGACCTGTCTCCCTTGTGTGAACACTATTAGGCAATCCGAATGGCCCTGGTGACTCTTGAACGTGCCTTTCCTAAGCTCCAGAAAACAGCTGAGTTCTGTTGAAGAGAACTGATTGTGTGATGGGAAAGAGCGGTCACCAGTGTGTACAGTGGCTACTCAATGACGGGATGATCTTCCTGGCCAGGGGACAGCCTAACGCAGGGGGTCACGAACATTGGGTACCTCCGGATGGAGGTGTTATTTGTGAGAAAGGTATGAGAGTTGAGCGCTGATTACTGGAGGCCAACGGGGTCAGCAGAGCATTGAGAGGTGAGATGCGCTGTGACGAGTCACGGCGGTCTGACCCAGAAAATGTGAGTTTCCTCTACATACCACTCGCCAGAAGAAACCGCATTCATTGTATGGCTTGTTTTTCATTGTGACAAGTCTGCAAATATGCCAGGGGAAAACACCCTGATGGAGATTATAGATAAAGGGCTAACAGAAATGGGCTTTCAGGGGCCAGCTGAGACCAGGAGGGGATTGCCATTAGTTGTTGTGGAGACAGTAGCAAAACTTTTTATGTACTGGTTTGCCTTATGGGCAAGGAAAATCATAGTGTTGATTTTGAACTAATAGGTCTATGACATAGTTTTAACTCTTGAAGGTCGTTAGACATGGTGGTGGCTAAAGATGAAGACAGCTTTTGATTTAAGGAAAGTTTGGATGACAAAGGTGAATGGTCAAAGGTTATTGTAATGAATACAAATTTTGTCTAAGTTACAGCCTTAGGAGGCTGGTGGAAAATTATTTGTTTATAGTGAGAGAGACTGCTTGAGCGGAGGAAGGGATAGTAACTGTGTCTGTCTTTCTGTTATCTGCCTGCTAGAGCAAGCTGAAGCAAAATAATGATAATGAAACAAAACAACCCAGCTGACTTGTCTAAAAAATCAAATGAATAATGAACAGACGTGCTTTGAAAGTGGTTAAGATACCATGTAAAATTAGGTAGAAGCTACAGGAAAAATGGAAAGGTTAAAATCTTATTTAAAATTTAAATCTTTAAGCAATAATATAAAGAAAAGTGAACATTGAGAATGAGCAGTTAACATATGTGTGTCTAGTATGAGTGTGTGTGATGGTGACAGCACTTTATGTCTTGTATGTATTAGTTTGGGGCACTAATATTCCGCCTGAATGGTGTGTATATTGCGTCATTAACCTCTGGAATGAGTTTATCATTACAAATGGGTTAAGGCAAATGATTTTAAAGAAGCTGATAATTCTGATGAAGAGACAATACAGAACATGGGACAAGCTTTAAGTTGATTGGCCATCAAGCTCTGTCTGGTAGTAATACTTTTGTCATACATAATGTAGATTTGAAGATCAGTTTAAGTAAATTGGAATTGTGTAGTTGTAGATCACCATCTGGCATGGGCTGAGATAAATGAAAATGTTGCGGATTTGAGGGAAACAACAAAGTGACATATTGGCTAAGTCAACATGAAATTATCAAGAGAGCCTCTCACATTTATGATTATTGTGAACAAAGGGGGAGAAATGATTGACTGACATTGACCAAGTCTGTACAGCACGACCTGACCTGATAGGGAAAATTGATGACTTTGGAAATGTTTGTAGATGACTGACTTGAGAGACCAAACAACAGGCCTGAAAAGCAAGATTCGATGTGAGACTGAGGGCCGTTGACTTTCAAATACTTGATGAGAGTGTGGATGTAAATGACATACCACGTTTGGCAGTCATGGCAAGATACGGTGATGTGACTGTACGAGAGGAACTCTGTTGCTTAAAGCCAATGCCAATGCCTGAAACAACAAAAGGTGAGGACATAGCCAGAGTTTTTCTGGAGCATTTTAAGGAGCGAGGGATTGACACAAGCAAAATTTTTGCAGTGACAACAGATGGTGCCCCCGCCATGGTTGGGAAACAGCGGGGAGCAGTCACATTAATCGAGGAACAAGTTGGTCACCCCATCATGAAACTTCACCGCATAATACACCAAGAAATTCTTTGTGCAAAAATATCAAATTCAGATCTTAATGAGGTTATGGCTACCATGGTGAAAGTTGTTAACTTCATAGTTAGGTGATCGGCTCTAACACACCGACAGTTCATGTCTCTGCTCGAGGAAATGAACTGCGCATACAAAGATATCCCTCTCCACACAGCAGTCAGGTGGCTAAGCTGCGGGAACGTTTTGGAGCGGTTTGTCAGCTGCTTTGATGCTATAAAGGCCTTCCTGGCTGAAAAAGGCCAAGACCGAACTCCAGGACGAGGAGTGGGTTGTGAAACTTATGTTTCTCACGGACATTACGGGACACCTAAACAAGATTAATCTCCACCTGCAAGGTGCAGGGCAAACAGTTTTGGACACGTACGAAACATGGGCTGCTTTTGTTGGAAAGCTGACAATTTTTTCAAGCGACATTGCCACCTCCACTTTCCGCTACTTCAGACACTTAAGGGAGCTGTCCACAGAGCACAGCATCAACACAGCTGAAATATGCAAATACATTAGCAGGCTTGAGACTGAGTTTACAGCACGATTTCGGGAATTTCAGAAGTATGGACCCATGTTCTCATTCTTGATTAAACCCGATAGCTATGATGGACATGAACTGGATTTAACTCTGATGGACTGGCTGGATATACAGGACGTGGAAATGCAGCTGAAGAGTTCAACACTGTGGGTGACAAAGTTTTCAGAGCTACGGAAACAGCTGGAGACCGTCGCAAGGCATGATCACGGAACTTGCATCTTCACCTGCTGGATATCTGTACCAGAGAAGTTTTGCTGTCTCAGGAACATTGCATTGGCTTTGCTGACAGTCTTTGGATCAACATATCTCTGAGAGCATTTGTTTACATATGACTTTCCATACAAGGGTTCTGTCTCTTTTTTCCTCTCAGACGTGGATGTTTTCATGACAGCATTCTTGCATACACTGTAAAAAATAAAATCGTAAAAAAAACGGTCAATGACTGGCAGCTACGGCTGCCAAACAAAAACCGTAAAAATAAAGTAAAATATGCTAATTTAAATTGAGTGCAAAAAACTTTCCAAACTTTGTCCTTAAATGTTTTACAGAAAAACACTGTTATTTTACAGTTATTTCCTAAATTATTATGATCAAACACCTTCACTGTGAAAAAAAGGTCAAATGACTGTCAGCAATGGCTGCCATACAAAAAAACGTCTCGGTTACGGATGTAACCCTCGTTCCCTGAGTAGGGAACGGAGACGTTCCGTCGGATGACGACGAATGGGGTTTCGCTTAGAAAGCCTATCGACTTCGAGTATACAAAACGAGCCAATGGCAAACAAATGCCATGGGTCTGCGGAATTTGCATGGCGCAACTCCGCCCCACCTCGTGGGGATAAAAGGAGAAAGCCGGCAAAATGCAGATATGTTTCTTCGCTGAGGAGCCAAGACTGAACTCGGCTGTTCCAGCGGTACAGCGGAAGTGGCAGGCAGACGGAACGTCTCCGTTCCCTACTCAGGGAACGAGGGTTACATCCGTAACCGAGACGTTCCCTTTCGTTGTCACTCCGAGTTCCGTCGGATGACGACGAATGGGGATACCAGTCTAATCACGCCACTTCTCAGCTGTCTTCCAGTGCCCTGCGTAAATCTGAGATCCCTGTCGTGAGACTAGCACGGACGAAGGACTCCTATTTAACACAGGAATACCAAGGTACACTGGGGAGCATATCCCAGATCTTTTAGGGAAGTATGCAATTACTGCCAACCCAGAGGGGGGGACTTAAAAATACACATATGACCCGAGGGATGCATATGGGGAATCACTGGGGTGTCCAGCCGCAGGTGGAATATTTCAACCCCAGGGGTGGCAAGGTGGCTTGCCGAGGGAAAGACACATGCTCAGAGAGGCTTACAGTGGGAATACACATGTGGGGGTAGCTCCGGGAGGTACCATGCACACGGGAGGCACCTAGCCGACGCGCAGGCAAGAGACACTGGCGCCGACGTCAGGAGTGCTGGAGGAACTCAGGGCTTTCCTGAGAAGCTCACCTGAGGAGAATATCGCACGTATCCAGTCCGTAGAGTGGAATGGCGAGCAAGCGAAGACACCTGAGCGGGTCCGGTACTAGCTGGTTGAAGCGAGTACATGAGAGGACACAGGCTCCACTCGGAGATTGTAGAATCTGGCGAATGTGTTAGGTGTCGCCCAGCCTGCAGCTCTGCAGATGTCTGTTAGCGAGGCGCCATGCGCTAGAGCCCAAGAGGATGCCACACTCCGGGTGGAGTGGGCAGTCACACCAAGGGGGCACGGTCGACCTTGCTGCTGGTATGCCAAAGCAATGGCGTCCACTATCCAGTGAGACAACCTTTGCTTGGAGAGAGCCTTTCCCTTCAGCTTCCCACCATAACAGACAAAGAGCTGGTCTGAGGTCCTGAAACACTGCGTTCTGTCTACATAGATGCGAAGAGCACGTACTGGACAGAGCAGTGCCAAGGCTGGGTCTGCCTCCTCCGGGGGCAGCGCTTGCAGGTTCACCACCTGGTCCCGGAAGGGAGTGGTAGGAACCTTGGGCACATATCCAGGCCGGGGTCTCAGGATCACGTGAGAGTACGCCGGCCCGAATTCCAGGCACGCTTCGTCAACGGAGAATGCGTGCAGGTCCCCTACCCTCTTGATGGAGGCCAATGCAGTCAGAAGCGCCGTCTTCATTGACAGGAAGTTAAGCTCGACTGACTGTAAAGGCTCAAAGGGAGCACTACGCAGGGCAGTTAAGACCACTGCGAGGTCCCAAGAGGGTACGAGAGGAGGGCGAGGAGGATTCAGTCTCCTCGCTCCTCTCAGGAACCTGACGATCAGGTCATGCTTCCCCACCGACTTACCTTCTATAAGATCATGCTGTGCGGCAATAGCGGCGACATAGACCTTGAGGGTGGAGGGAGACAGCCTTCGCTCCAACCCCTCTTGAAGGAAGGAAAGCACGACGTTGATCGAACATCTCCGGGGGGCTTCTCGGTGAGAAGAGCACCAGTTGACGAAGAGGTTCCACTTCAACGCGTAGAGGTGTCTCGTGGACGACGCTCTAGCGGAAGTGATGGTAGCCGCCACCGCTGGTGGCAGGGTACTCAAACCTGCCTCGTCCCGTCCAGGAGCCACACGTGGAGGTTCCAAAGATCGGGACGAGGGTGCCATAGGGTGCCCCGTCCCTGAGAAAGTAGGTCCTTCCTCAGAGGTATGGGCCAAGGAGGTGCTGTCGCGAGGAGTACAAGTTCGGAGAACCAGGTCCGGGTGGGCCAGTACGGCGCGACCAGAGTGACCTGCTCCTCGTCCTCCCTGACCTTGCGCAGGAGTTGCGCAAGAAGGCTCACTGGGGGAAACGCATATTTGCGGCCCCGCGGCCAGCTGTGCGCCAGAGCATCCGTGCCGAGCGTGCCCTCGGTCAGGGAATAATACTGGACGCAATGGGTCGAGTCGTGAGAGGCAAACAGATCTATCTGTGCGTCCCCGAACTGGTCCCAAATCAGCTGAACCGTCTGGGGATGGAGTCGCCAATCTCCGGGGAGGGGCTGAAGCCGCGACAGCTCGTCGGCTGCGCAGTTCAGGGCTCCAGGGATGAAAATGGCTCGAAGCGACCTCAGATGCTTCTGACTCCATAAGAGGAGGTGGCGGGCGAGTTGCGACACCTTGACGGTTGATGTACGCTACAGTCGCGGTATTGTCTGATCGGACTAGTACATGCTGGCCCGAGAGCACGGCTCGGAAGCGGCGCAGGGCGAGCTGTACAGCCAGCAACTCGAGGCAATTGACGTGCCAAAGGCGGTGGGGTCCTGTCCAGGAGCCCGCGGCAGCACGTCCATTGCACATGGCACCCCAGCCCGTGGCGGAGGCATCTGTTGTTACAACAACGTGCCGGGAAGCTCGTTCCAGGGGCACACCGGCCCGTAGAAAACTGAGGTTCGACCACGGGGTGAAGGTCTGACGGCAGGTCGGAGTAACTGGTACTCGGAGGGTGCCGTGTTGCCATGCCCACCTCGGGACTCGGTCGCGAAGCCAAAGCTGAAGCGGTCTCATATGAAGTAATCCGAGCGGTGTTGCCACGGCTGCGGATGCCATATGCCCCAGGAGCCTCTGAAAAAGTTTCAGTGGAACCGCACTCTTGCCTTCGAACTGTCTCAGGCAAGTCAGCAGTGACTGCGCGCGCTCGCTCGTAAGCTGCGCGGACATGGCGACCGAGTCGATCTCCATACCGAGAAAAGAGATCCTCTGCACGGGGCAAAGTTTGCTCTTCTCCCAGTTGACCCGAAGGCCCAGACGGGCTACATGGCGGAGCACCAAGTCCCTGTGTTCGCAAAGCTGATCTCGAGAGTGAGCTAGAATTAGCCAGTCGTCGAGGTAATTCAGAATGCGAACCCCGTGTTCCCGGAGGGGAACAAGGGCTGCCTCGACGACCTTCGTGAAGACGCGAGGAGACAGGGCTAGCCCGAATGGGAGAACTGCGTACTGATATGCCTGCCCCTCGAAAGCAAACCGCAGGAACGGTCTGTGTCGAGGGAGGATGGAGACATGAAAGTAGGCGTCCTTCAGGTCGATCGCTGCAAACCAATCCTGGTGCCGCACACATTCGAAAACGCGTTTGGCGGTGAGCATCTTGAACGGCAGCCTGTGAAGGGAGCGGTTCAGAACGCGCAGGTCCAGGATTGGCCGTAACCCACCGGTTTTCTTCGGGACAATGAAGTACGGGCTGTAGAAGCCGGTCCTCATTTCGGCTGGAGGGACAGTCTCGATCGCACCCTTCGCCAGCAGGGTAGCAACCTCCGCTCTCATGATAGGGGCATTGCCACCGACCATAGTGGAGCGGACTCCCCTGAAGCGGGGAGGAGACCGCGCGAACTGAATCGCGTAGCCGAGCCTGAACGTTCGTGCGACCCAGCGGGACAGGTTGGGAAGCTCTAGCCAGGCTCCCAAGGACTGTACCAGCGGGGTCACGCGAACCACAGACTTCCCGTCGGTGGAGCAGCGAGGCGGTATGGCTGACCCAGACGTGGACGGCATAGCGGCCCAGTGTGAGGGTACAGTCATAGACCGCAGAGTCCTGACAGAGGAGACCAGGGAAGGACGAACGTTCCAGGGGGTCTGCTCTGCCAGGGGTCTGGCGACAGAGGAGGATGAGAGCGGCACGGTCCGGGGACGGCGCGCACTGTCATCCGGCTCTGGGACAGAGGAGGACGAGGGGTGCACGGCCCGGGGGCGGCGCACCGTGTCGTCCGAGAACTCTGTGTGCTTAGAGATGGGAAGTCAGCTCTCTGGTAAAAGAGGTTCTCCCCCGGCCCTCCACCGGGGAAAGGAGTGGCCCTGCAACCACCTCCTGGAGAACTGCAACCCATCTCTGAGCTGCCCGTAGCGGGAGCGCCGCTTTGCCCGGCATTTGGCAGGCTGCGGGGCTGGTACGGGCTGGGGCGCTTTCCTGCGACCACCTCCACGGCGCGGCCCGGAGCTGCTGGGGCCGGGCGGGAGGGGGCGAAAGTCGCAGGAGGGCGCGTTCGGCGGCAAGCTGACTGAGGCGTCTGAGCCGGCGGCAGCAGCTGGCCGCGGGGTCAGAACGTGTTTGGTAGCCTCAGTCTGCTTCTGGGCGGCCGAGAACTGTTGGGCAGAGTCCTCGGCCGCGCCGCCGAAGGGCCAGCCTGGGATATGGGGGAGTTGAGGAAGCGGGTTCGCTCAGCCTCGCGCATATCAACCAGGTTAACCCAGAAATGTCTGACCACACAAGTGGACGTCACCTGACCCAGGGAGCGTGCGGTCACCTTCGTCACTCGTAGAGCGAGGTCGGTGGCGGCAGGCAGTCTCTTAGATGAGCCCTGAATCAGCCCTACCCTCGTGCATGTCACTGAGCACCCCGAAGGATGGCAATAACATGCAGTGAGACGGCAGCCTGTCCGCTGCTCTATAGGTCTTTGCCACCGGAGTAGACAAAAAACCTACAGGCATTGGAGGGGTGCTTAGGGTCGCCACGCCAGGTGGAGGCGCTGTGGGGGCACAGACGTGCTGCCACAGAACACTCCACGGGGGGAACCCCAGTGTACCCATGGCCGCGGCCTCTCGAGGGCAGAGAAGGTGGAAGAGGCTGCTGAGCAGTCGCGAAGTCAAAGGAGACTCTCACGATCTCATAACCTCTTCATGCACATCCGAGTAGAAAGGATTTTGGGTTCGCCTCCCCAAAACCAATCATCAGCCTTGAGTGCTCGAGACATGGCAGAGTAATCCACACATGCCCGATACTCGCGGCTGCCCGGGAAGCATAGCTGTCAACTCTGGATCAGACTCGCTATGTTGCACACCCGAGAGTGGCAACATAGACGAGCCCTCACTTCCAAAGGACTCCAGCTCACCTTGTGACGCGGCGATAGACATGATTTCATCAGCCGGGGAACTGAATGAGATGCCGGCCCGCCGGCGTCCTTAGGACGCGGCTCTGACCAGCTAACTCATTCAGAACCGCGTGGGTTGCAATGTTAAAGAGAGGGGTGTGGACCACGGATATTAATCGGCGGTTTAGTTCCACACCAGCCATCTCAGGTCACCCTGGCCACCAGCCAAAGTATTCTCTCACGTGGAGAAAATAGATCGGGGTGTGGATGAGGGGACTCTCACTCAGTTGAGCTCATTGAGTCTTGACCGTTACATTGCGATGGTCATGTTCCTTTAAGAGAACGTGACGCATCCGCGAGCGCTGCTCGAACGTGATCGAAGCCCAAACACGTCAAAACAGCGCTCGTGCCCATCAGCTGAATCTATCAGACTACCGCACTCAGAAATGCACGGGCAGATCGTCTTTAAAAAGACGCGCCGCGTGCACGCTCTTTTTGTGTGAGAAAAGCTTGCAGCAGTGCTGAAGCGCCCAGGGAGAAGCACACAGCTGTTCAGATCAGCAGGCAGGAATGTGAAACTCGCTGGAACACGCCATCACACCAACACCGACTGGAAGCTGCTCGTCTTGAAGATTCTCGAAGATAGTCAGAGAATAGACTGCAGGAGTGAAGAGAACATCTTGGCTCCGAAGCAAAAACATATCTGCATTTTGCCGGCTTTCTCCTTTTATCCCCACGAGGTGGGGCGGAGTTGCGCCATGCAAATTCCGCAGACCCATGGCATTTGTTTGCCATTGGCTCGTTTTGTATACTCGAAGTCGATAGGCTTTCTAAGCGAAACCCCATTCGTCGTCATCCGACGGAACTCGGAGTGACAACGAAAGGGAACATAAAATTAATGTAAAATATCCTAATTTAAATAATAAATACTATTGCAGAATTCTTCATTAAGATTTTTAACAGAAACAGTTATTTCACACATATATATATATATATATATATATATATATATATATATTTACTGAATTTTTACTAAAAAACATATTCACTGTAAAAAGTAAATATCTTGCTATAAACTACATGCATGATTTACTGTGATTATACGTCATCAGCAACTACACAGTTACTGTCGGTTAAATAAAGCAACACACAGCATTTCATCCGTGTTACTCTGCTCATCCTGGACTGAATCACAGGCTCTACTCTTCAACACAATGGTGACAGACACAAAACACACCATACAGAAACACTTTACATCCCAAAAGAACATTAAACACTAACAGATCTGTCAAAATCTCAGCATCTTCACTTATTACAATCCTTCTTTCATACTAACATTCTTATTGAGAAATAACAGAGGTTTAGAAGTTGATATTTTATTGAAAATAATAAAGTTTGATGTCACCATGATAGAGGTCAGTGTTGGCTTTAGTTGGGCTCTTGACCCTTCAGTTATTAACATTAGCTTTTCTCTTAACTGTGCATGACTTTGATGCATATTTGTTATTGTAGGAAATCGAGAGAAACTCAGATCAGATTATGTTGGTCACTTAATAGTGATAATATTTATCTGCTGTATTGATACCACCTGATTGGTATGACTTTTTAATGACTGATTAAGTTGTAAAATGTTAATTGTTAATTTTGAATGGCAGTATTGCTATATAATGTGCTACAATGCTGTTATATAAGATTTTATGAAGTCATTATGCAAAAATTTTTTTGACAGGATCATACAGACTCACTCAGACATCAAGAATTAGCATATGAATCTCAACAATGGTGACAATAAAAAAATTCTGACCTATTATAAAGTCACAAAAAGGCTGTGTTGATTGTCACCATTGTAGAGATTCATATGTTGATTCTTGATGTCTCTATACTCCTAACAAAATAAACCAACTCAAAAAAAATTATGTTGAATATATATATATATAGATGTTTTTTTTAGATTGCAATAATACTGATCCCACAATATTTCAACAAATCATGTGAAAAAAGTATGATAATAATTGCCTTTGTATAACACTAAAGTCTATCTACATATAATGTATTCACAGCTAATAGAGATTTGACTGTCATATCAATGAATCAGATCATCATATGATGACTATAAAATCATCAATAAATGATCAACATCATCTTATATTTTCTCTTGCAAATATTGCCATAATAAATGTGCATCAAAACACAGTTAAGGTAGCCAGAGAAAAAGTAATGTTGAAACTCAAGAGTCATGAGCCCTACTAAAGCAAACACTGATCTCAATCATGGTGACATCACATTTCTATTAAAGTTTTTTTACACTTTATTTAAATTAGGATATTTTACTTTAATTATATGGTTTTTGTTTGGCAGCCATAGCTGCCAGGAATTTGACCCTTTTTTTACGATTTTTTTACAATGAAGGTATATGATCATAATAATGCAGGAAATACCTGTGAAATAACAGTGTTTTTTGTTTTATTTGAATTAGAAGATTTTACTTTAATTATATGGTTTTTGTTTGGCAGCCGTAGCTGCCAGTCATTTGACCCCTTTTTTTAACGATTTTTTTAAAATGAAGGTATATGATCATAATAATGCAGGACATAACTGTGAAATAACAGTGTTTTTTTTTTGTTTTATTTGAATTATAAGATTTTACTTTAATTTTATGTTTTTTTTGGCAGCCATAGCTGCCAGTCATTTGACCCTTTTTTTACGATTTTTTTACAATGAAGGTATATGATCATAATAATGCAGGAAATACCTGTGAAATAACAGTGTTTTTTGTTTTATTTGAATTAGAAGATTTTACTTTAATTATATGGTTTTTGTTTGGCAGCCGTAGCTGTCAGTCATTTGACCCTTTTTTTACGATTTTTTTAAAATGAAGGTATATGATCATAATAATGCAGGACATACCTGTGAAATAACAGGGTTTTTTGTTTTATTTGAATTATAATATTTTACTTTAATTTTATGGTTTTTGTTTGGCAGCCATAGCTGCCAGTCATTTGACCCTCTTTTTACGTTTTTTTTTTTTTTCACTGAAGGTATATGATTGTTATTTTACAGGTATATCCTGAATTATCACACTGTTTTTCAGTTTATTTAATTTAGGATTTTTTACTTTAATGTTACCGTTTTTGGGGGGCTGCCAGTCATTTGACCGTTTTATCATTTAACTGTTTTGTTACTGTTTAATTACAGATTATATTTGTAATTTTACATACATTTTTATGTAATTTAAGCAAACAGAAAAAATACTGTATGAAAAATACAATCAATTTCCTGTATAAAAAATGTGAATTACTGCAATTTGTCATTAATGTCACAATACCTAAAATAACAGCTGAATTTTTATTTTACAGATATTATTTGTAATTTTACAGTGTTTTGAGTACAATTTAAAATGAAAGAAAATGATCGTCAAAAGATCACAGTTATTTTCTGTAAAAGTAGGATTTTTTTTTTACAGTGTAGTGTTTGTTACACTTAATTGTCCCTTTGTGACATTTCCTGCCATTGCAACCTTTTTTTTAAATGAGGGAATGTAAAATGGTAACTGTGCATATAAATCTGTAAAAAAAAATACAAGTATTACCGTAAGTGTATTGCTAACAAGATTAATTATTTCAACTCAGATTTTGATGTTTCATTAGCATGGCAACATTATTTTATAGTTCTTATATTTCTGTTTGTTACTCTTAATTTTCCTGTTTTGACCTTTACTGCCATTATAACTGAGTGAAGTTTAAGATGAACAAGATTGGTGTAATTTTGGTAAGGTTAATGATTTCAACTCAGATGTGGATGTTTTCATAAGGATGGCAGCTTTGCATCATACTCCAGATATAATTACAATGTCCTGATACATGTTATCAAATGTTGCTATGAAATAAAATTACAGGTTCCCTGGATATTACATTTTGATGTGATGTCATAATTAAACGTAATGTTGACATGGGACACTAATAAACAATTTTTTTTGAAAAGGACACTTCATATCAAAAAGGTTGCCTACCCCTGTTCTGGGTTATTAAGTGAGGAAATTTTTTGGCCAATAATTAGAATCTCTGTTTTTCAGAGTTAAGTATAGGCAATTACTAGTCATCCATTTTTTTATATCAGCTATGCATTCCGTTAATTTTGTGAATTGATGCGTTTCGTCGGGGTGCGAAGAAATATGATTATCAACAGCATAACAGTGAAAACTAATGCCATGCTTCCTAATGATATCCCCCAAGGGTAACATGTACAGAGTGAACAGCAACGGTCCTAGTACTGAGCGTTATGGTACTCCATACTGAACTTTTGATCGATATGACATCTCTTAGTTTACTGCTACAAACTGATAACAGTCAGATTAAAGGTTCATGAAACCCCAAACCAAATTTTCTGAGATTTTATCAGAGGTATATGTGTTGAACACCATTGAAGACAATGTTAGCATCAGTTAGATTTAATAGCAGGGTTAAAATGGTTCAATTTGAGTTTTTTTCCGCTTTTTTTGTCTTCCGGGTTTAAAATCTTCATCGTGTCCACGTCGCAGTGCACCGTGAGTGCGTTGATGACTCATCGGTGTCTCATAATTATTAATGAGACTGAGTTTTTATATCCTATGAGAAGACACTGTCTCTTAATTATTCATGACACCACGTGGATCTTTCCAGTGACATGTCAAACTGTGATATCGCGTAGTAGATGAGAGAGGCAATCATGGGACGCACGCAAGTGTTTGTTTTCGTGGTACAAAAGTCCAATTGGGTTGAATATGTTTCCCCGCGATGCTGCCCGGGGTAGACTCTGGCTCTGGGCGGTTGGTTTTCCATCAACCACGGACACATCTAAACGTGTGTGCCGCAAACATTTTTTTGCGAGAGAGAGCTTCGAGAATTGGAGAATGGTGGACTTCGCCTTGTTGACGACCAATGCAGGTTGCGTCTTGCGAGTGATGCGGTACCAAGTCCCGAGGACTTTTCTATCCCTTCAGATGTGTGTGTGTGTGTGTGTGTGTGTGTCTAAAATGAGACGTCATCCACCTCCACAGAGCCATCTTTATTATGGGGTTCAGGGGGCGCGTAGATCTAGCTATGCACGTAACGTTTTTTTTAAGCGGAAAATTAATAATTTTCAAATATATGTATTTATAGTGTCTATATAAACAACTATATATTTTATAATAACATTATAATTATACATGTAGCCTACATTAATATGTTCTCAATAGAATTATGATTACTGTAGGCTAATATAGCAGGGCATTCAGTTACTTTTGAAAGGACAATAATAAAGTGTCGTATTTCATAAGACTTTAACTTTGCCAGCTATAAAAAAATCTAGCATTTCCTCACGTTTTACCACTGCTTTTAGTGACAGTCGATATGCATGGGATACTGGCGATGACAGTGATGGCCATACCACACCCCTTCTCACAGCCATCCATGCCCATTTAAGTTGCATTTTTCAAAAAGATTGTGACCTAGACTTGAGCTGAAAGAGGGGGGTTTCATGACCCTTTAATATGATTTGACTCATACTAATGCAATTCCACTAATGCCAACATCATTTTTGAGTCTATTCAAAAGAATGTTGTGGTCGATGATATCAAATGCAGCACTAAGATCGAGTAACACTAATAGAGAGATACAGCCACGATCGGATGATAAGAGCAAATAATTTGTGACTCTGATGAGAGCTGTCTCGGTACTATGGTACGGTCTAAATCCTGACTTGAAATCCACGCAGATATCATTTCTTTCTAAAAAGGAACATAGTTGTGAGGAAACTGCCTTTTCTAGTAATTTTGACAGAAAAGGTAGATTCGAGATCGGCCTGTAATTGAATAATTCTCTAGGATCAACTTGCGTTTTTTAATAAGAGGTTTAATAACAGCCAGCTTAAACGTTTTCAGTACATAGTGACCAAGATGAATTAATGATATTAAGAAGAGGATCTATGACTTCTGGAAGCATCTCTTTCAATAGCTTAGCCGGTATAGGGTCTAACATACGTACATGTTGTTGATTTGACTTGACTTGACTTGACTTGGCATGCTGACGAGATGAAACTGATCAG